>OX579634.1:32804744-34004744 GCA_951230915.1 Antitrichia curtipendula | reverse complement strand
GGTTTAATTCCCACTATGGCCCTCCATCTTCATCTGGCATTTCACAACAATAAAACTTCATGATGTTGACGCCATCTTGATTCTATAATCGCAGCTCCTACTTGTAGTCATTGAAATCCGAGTTTTTCACATCTCGTCGTAGCTTCTCCACTTGAGCATGATAGCAATCCATGGCTTTAGGCAGAATCAATGTACAATCTCAAGGCCAATATGCTCTGCTTGTTGTCTTTGGTAGTTGCTCCATTAATTTTGTTAATCCTAGAAGATCCAACAAGATCAATGGTTGCTAATCCCTGCGCTTCATTCAACAATACAAAGTCACCTTCATTGCTAATCAGATCAGGTTGTAATTCACTAAAAGATTCATTATCTAAATGACGTTACTTACTTAGGTTGCTATTGATGCTTGGAGTACAAATCACGTAGACATCTCCGTAGACTTTGTTGAGGCGCTCAACTCTCTTCCAAATCCGTCGCTTGTCCTCAATGTCCCAAAAATCGAACTCCCAGTCCAAAACCTCCTCCGTCTCCAGCCAAACTCTAAAGGATGCCAATGTTTTTCCTTCCTTCCCCTGAACCTTCTCGAAAAGCTCAGATGTAGATGTCTCTGCCTCCAACATCCAAATTTTAGCAAGTCCCACCATGGATTGGAGGTAACGTCAAACCCTAAATCCTAAAATTGGAGGTGCAATGCCAAACCCCAATCCTTCCCAAAATCACAGTGCTAATATTGCAACACGTCCAAACCCCACAACAATGGAAAATCAAGAAACTATACGACAACATTCAATTATAAACCAAGAATGAAATTGAATTTTGGAAGGAAGAATTAAACTATACCAAACCATTGGAACTTGGAACATGCACCAAACCCTACCCCTTTCCCCATAGAATTTAAAGTTGTGCCAACAAATTCATCCATCCAATATTTATTCTCCAACTATCATCTCATCCTTGGATCCCCTATCAGACCATATTATTTATAGGTGCATGGGATATCTAAGCAAATCATATCTCACATTCTATATTATATTAAATTAAAAAAATTCTATATATTAATTTGCACCTTATATTAGTTGTAAACGAATGTAACAAATTTTATCCCTCCTATATTATCTTTAAAAAAATTTAAATTTTAGCTTCAAAGATTAAAACACACCATATCTTTGATTACATGGTTTTAAATAAATTTTCTAAGTGTTCCCCGTGGGAATCTGGTCTTTGTTATTTTGTTATTATTTCAAATAATATGATTTTCATTCAAATTTCATCAACTTCTATACAAATTTCACCCAAATGTTCAATGTAATTAAACCACATTCAATCAAAAAGTTAATTCTATTAGGATGAAGGGGCTCACACTTAATATTCAAACTCTCATCATAACAAAATAACTCGAGTAGCTATAAATTTGTTGGAAATTTGAGGAGGTAATTACAATTTTTAATTTAAAGTTTATAGAAAAAGTGTTGAAGTTATATTTTAATTTTCAAAGTTTTATTTATTGTAACTACTGAATCCAAATGACACAATTGCCAACAATTTGCTGGGCAATCTGCCAATTAATTAATTAGCAATCACATTGTACATATATTTTTTTAGAAGTTGTTTATTTGCAATTGATGTGAAATTTTGGCACCGTATCTTGTATCAATACCCATGTCTATATATCATATCCCGTATATTCATATGTATTCACATATCCTATACTTCCATATATCATATATTGTATATTATATACCATACTCCATAAGTACTATATTCAAATTTTTTTAAATACATTGATGGTCCTAAATTTTTGAAGTTGTGGGGTGGCAAGCAAAGGCGGTGAGTGTTCACATCTTTTGAATGCATAGCAACTATTGAACCAAAGAAACATATTCTGCAATATTTGCTTGAATTAGTAGCCTCAATCAAATTCTCGAAAGCATTTCATAAAAAAAACCTTAGGTAACTAAATCCACAACTTTGTTCACCAATACTTGAAGGTCAGTTTGCCCTTCTTTCTCCATTTAATGTAGGCAACTGGCAAAATTATTTTAACATACCAACTTGAATGAGATTAAGTGAATTAGAAAGGCCTTATTCACCCTTTTGGATGAATAGAAGATTCTTCAACAAATTGGGTGAAGGATTTTGGGTTACTTGCCACATATTGGATGAAGGATGTTTGATTACCTTTTAGGCGCATTTCTTCCATGATTTTTTGGTTATAAATATAAATTATATCTTTTTTTTCACCAAAATTTTTCTTAAAATTTTCAAATTGCGACCAATTTTTTTCTCCAGTTCCAATGGTTAATAATGAACCAATTGACAATTCTCCCCAAACATTGTGCACTAGTTTTATTTTTTCTATTTTTAAGATCAATGTTGTGAGTCTCATTTGATAGAAACACTCCTAAATTAATCCCTATAGGCCCAAGGCCATTTCTCTATCAAAAAACACTCAAAATTGACATTTCTGCCGCGTTCACAATTGAAAACAATTTATTTTATTTTATTTTAGAATCTAACCATAGGATCTTGTACTATACTTTCCTGAGATTATGTGGTAAGAATTTCATGAAGTTTGACTGTATAGATTGAGAGATATTAGCAATCAAAGTTGGAAACAAAATTTTTTTTAAACACTAGCCTACAATTTCAGATGACTTTGACAGCCATTTAAAAATCCCTTGCACTATGGACTTTTAATAAAAAATTTAATGTGATAAAGAATTAAGTTGAAAATCTAATTTTTTTTTTTAAAACAAAACTTGTTAAGTAGAAGTAGGTCCAAGATTGAAAGAAAAACTAATTTGTTAATAGCTCTAAGACGAAATTAAAACACTTTAATTCTAACGGTGAGATTGTTCTAGCAAACAAACTTAACCTTGTCAAATAATTTTTTTGAAAAATTGTGAAAATTGCATTTAGAAATGAATCCTATGAGGTATTTTTTCAAGAAGATGCTCAAATTGCCCCCCAAACAAGATTGTTTATAACTTTTACATTACTAATCCAAATGGAATGAATCAAAGCTTCACATATAGACAAATAAAATATGATCTGTAAGGAAAAAAAAATTAAAAAATTAAATTTTAAGTTTTTGTGGATTTCTTTTTCTGCCTGGTGACTTGAAAATTATGTTTAGGATGGCATAATTTTTGCTCCTTGCCATTGATTGAAATAAAATTATATTGCCACAAAGCTAGTAAATTTTTCTATATTATGAGAAAGTTTCAAAAAGTTTAATTAAAAATTGAGGTCACAAGAACGTATCCAAAATCCATTTTGTCCCTCAAGGGGACAATGGGCCTTTAGGAGGTGAACTGAAGTACCTCTAGTATAGAGGGTTCATAAACCGTCCCTTTAAACCTTTCTACCTCATCAATGACAATAATATATATTTTAAGGAACATACATATCACTCATTCCTAGATAGGGGATGCATTTAACCCCCATTTAGTTTACGGAACTCCTACAACCTTAGATGTTCAAAGAAGGGATATTAATATCCGATACCAAAGGATCCATCCAGAGAGATGACTGAGCTCAGTTTTTTCAATGTTATATGACTTGTGTCTATCAAGCTACTCACCTACTCAACTAATATCAACAACTACACAGTCTTGTGAAATTCTTAGATCCCATCAATGATAGTAATAAGATAGACGCATCCATTCCTATTCTTTTAAGAATTCTTCCCTCATATATCAGTGGTGTACATTTTCCTTTTAGAATGTACTCCAATGGTACATGATGATGGAATTGGCTGCAAGGGTGGAAATGGATGCATTTACTTTAGATATTTCAAGGAACATGTCACTAATTCCTAGATAGGGGATGCACTGAGGACCTCATTAGTTTGTGGTCCTCCTACTGTAGCTATAGATATCCTAAGAAGGGATATTAATACCTGTCACCACGGGATCCGTTCAGCTAGGGGTGGATGACTGCAATAAGTTTTGCAATGTTCCATGACTTGTGTCTATCAAGCTTCTCATCTAACGTACTCAACTGACAGCAACAACTGCACATCGGTGAAATTCGTAGGCTGTTAAGGATTGTCTGCCACAATCAAATTACTCCTTCCTTCCTGTGCACATGTAAGGTGTAGCAGGACATGTGACTTTGTACTGTCATACCCTCGACTAACATAGTCTCAATCTACTATCATGCAGCAGTGTTGTCAGTGGAGTGCGGACTATTTCCTGGTCAGTCAACATTGAAATCCTACTTTCAGGGTTTCCTTACAAAATCCTTACTGCACTTGCTTGCGGTTTGTGTCTGGAATCTGTACCTGACTAAGTTAGAATGTCATGGATTCCAATATTGGCTTTCATTGCAGCTATGATAGTGAGGTCCGTTTTGTGACATAGGATTTGGAAGACAGAGCTGAATATGATCCATGGGCCTGAATTAAAAAGACAGAAATCTGAGCAGAGGAAAATCATGGTGGTGACAGATTACACAAAAAGTTGGGTTTCCAACAGTCTGTCCCAGAACAACCCTGCATCCCATGACATGTTGAAGATACTGACCACAATTGACATGAAATAGCTGCATCTGTAGTAAGCCTGAAAGGATGAGTCAGATTAAAAAATGATGCCCCCAATTCCCCAAACCTCCACTTTTTGCTGTTGTGCCAAGTTACTATTATTCGACTGGTCAAATTTTCATTGATTTTCTTGTTGGCAGAATGGAGATTCCAACACACCAAAGAACTTGGCATTTGGATACTATATGCAAAAGTTAGGAAGGGTCAAAGTTTTTTTGGTAGATGTTTTAAATTTGTTTCTTCAACATACATTCTTATTGATTTTGGAGATGTACATTAATATAGGTTGAATAGTGTGGTCAAATTTTTCTTTAAAAATTATAATTGTAGTGCCATTCATTTTCTTGGTGACATTCATTTTGGTCCTTCACTAACAATAAGAATACTTTAGTGTGATGATTATGTAATTGAAAAAGAACCTTAAGAAAATCACCACAATAAATAGTGGTATTATTTTTTTGAAGTGATATAATGTCAATTGGAAATTAGTAGCAAGAGGTCAAAAGTAGAGAGCATGTGCTTTTTTTGCAAAGAGGAATAGAAGTTTGTATTATTTATTGCCAAGCTTGTCCTTACTTTAATATTCCCTTACACTTTCACCTAATAAAAAAGTTAAACTATACTTAGGAAGAATTAGGAACTCCACTTGTATGTAAAAATTCAAAGAGACATGGGGAAGCAAAATGTTTATTAAACATAACCCAACCCTTTCATCCAAATTTGACCAAAATTGTCAAATCTTGAAGATCTATTGCTCTCTCAAAAAGTGATTGGAGAATAGGTTGATGATCCTAAACCAACTTTTACTCATTCAAATTTGTCCTATGCCACGTGGCAAAGAAAATGACAAGAGATGGTTATGGTCCATTGAAGATTGAATGTCATATCACTAGTAGAAAATCTGAAATTTCTGTTGTTTTGGTTGTGTTGATGATCAACAATTTTCTGCTGATTTTGACAAAAATCAACTGATTTTTGTCAAAATCAACAGAAAATTGTTGATCATCAACGCGACCAAAACAACAGAAATTTCAGATTTTCTACTAGTATATAGCTCATTGCACTCTCCCTATCCTTGGCACTAATCAAACCATAAAGGGAAGGAAAGCCCAATACTATCCAAAACATTTTTTTTGTGTTTGACATACAAGGCGCATGAATTGAAGTATACACTAGTGACAAAACTTTATCCTTGTGTTAAGTCAAATTCAATGATACATGATCTTCCAATTTGAATTGTTATTACACTTCCTATATACATGTTTGAGAAGGTTAAAAATGATCACGTATTATACCTACATGGTGCCATAGTTTAGTTTGATAAAGTTAAAATGTTAAAATGACATCCAAATGAAAGATACGAATTGTTGAATAATCAATTGAATGGTGTACAATGTGTCTGCCAGCATTTTAGTACATAATTCATATACAACACCGTATATATGGTTCCCACATATTATTTAGTGTTAAGCTTTCCGCTGGAGTTCGTGTGAAATCTAATTGAAAAAGGGACATTGACTGATTGGCAGAGTTTTGGGCTGCCTCTGGCTGGTGAGAAGTGACGCCTGTGCTGCCAGTGAGGAGAGAACCTTCTCGATCTTATAATGTTGCAGTCCAACAGTACCAAGCTTATTTGCCGGCTGACTTGTTATGCTCATAACTTCCTGCCCTGCACTCAACTGTAGATCATCACTTCTCCTCCTCCTTCGTCGACATGCGTGCCGCTGTTCAGATACTCTTCCTAGCACACGATGTCAAGCTTCTGCCGTTTGTACCACACTTGTTTCATCTTCTCACACCATTCAATATTGTGCACAATGTCGGCTTCCACTCTACCATTTCGCAATTCTACGAGGACATGGCGCTTGTGAGATGAGATAAGCTTTTTTTTCTCGCTTAATCAGGGAATCATGCTTACCTGATCTGTAAACTTTGTGTAGTCGCAGCTCGGAAATATATTAAGCGGGAAATTTCTATCAGGTTTTCTGGAATACAGCTGTCGGTGCTTGCAATTCAAGACGAACTTGTCATTATGATCAATATTCAGGTTGGCCAGGTGAGAAATCACCGGGGGGAAATTAAAGAGATAAGAGTAGGCTGGTGACGGAGATTATGCAATAAGACATGTTTAAGTTTGGGAAGGCTATTGGATTTTCTTGCTCTCTTAAGGTCTGCAAGAATCTGTTGCGCGTTTGCTTCAAGTAAAGAAAGATCGGAAACCTCCATAACTCCGTCGCAATGTTGGTTTCCACTCCACTCTTTCGCAATTCTAGGTGTACATGGCGCTCGCTTTCTTTCTTTCTCATGAGTGACGATCAGTCTTTTATCTTCCACAGGGCAAGCCTGCATGCCTAATTAGAGAGCTTTGTATTAGTCGCGGCTCCGAAGTTGATTGAGCGGGAAGTTTCTTTCAGCTTCTCTTAAGAAATAGTTGCTTGCTGGTCTAATTTATCATTTGCGATCAGTATGCGGTTCTTATGAGGTGAAGAATCCACCGGAAGAACCAGAGGAATAGGATATTGTCCTGGTGCCGAAGAGAAAGCATTTAGACGTACTGTTTAAGTTGTGAAGGTTAATATTTGATTTTCTAGCTTTCTTCAAGTCAGCAAGGATCTGCTGGGTGTTCGCTCCATGGCAAACAATTTGAGAGACCTCCATAGCTGCATTAGTAACTTCGACCTCTTAAGGCGCGTCAGGTGTTCGAACATAGATTCAGTTAATTAGCTGATACACAATCCTCAACCCCGGTCGCGGGGCGATAGCCAAGAGATATGTCTTAATTTCTTGAAGTCAGGACGAATCTACTGAGGTTCGCTCCGGGTAAACTAAATCTCAGAGGCCTCCATAGCTCCATAGCAGTGTTGCATTTTTCACGGAGGTCCATCGGCATTGCAGGTTGCAGGCGCGGTCAACCAAGGGAATGTTTGAAATGTTCGTAGCTGTGTAACTCTGTACTACGTCTGCTTATAAAGGTACAAACAAACTGAAGGTCGCAGAATAGGCAGCAATTGATGCGGTCCTCCAGCAGAAGAAATAAAAGATTTCAGTTCTCTGTGCAGGAAGGTGATTTGAATGTAGTTTGGTAAGATTCTTCGCCTCTGGTCTCAACTCGAAAGGAGATAGAATTGCAATGGATCCTTCAGGCAGCTAAAAATGGCGGGCATACGGTATTGCGCTCGTTGCGTATCGGTGTGGCTCATGCTCTGGTGCGCCGGGAGTCTTGTGCAGGCTGCTCAATCACCTTCAGGTGAGCAAATGATAGAAGTACACTTGTTCGTGTTTCCTTCAATGCCGTGGATTATCCTGGTGCCATAGGACTTGCCAATGCGTCCTTGTCTTGCTAATATGTGATGAAATGGCCGAAGCTGCCGATCACACGTCGGTTTCTTCTATTGCCTGCGACAATAAAGCTTCATCTTGCCTTCTCTACGCCCTTGTGCAGATTGCCCGTTAGACTTCAGCGCACTGGATTTTACCTCCACTGTCGCAGCGTGTGCAAATGTCAGCTATGTCAGCTGCTGTGATCACTCGAGGGCCCTTGTCGCAGTTGCCATGTCCCAATACACTCGAAACACCAGCAATTTACATCTTCCTCCAGACCTCCTTCAGCCTTGCATGTCTTTCATAGGTGCCGTTTTTGAGGAGAGCGACATTCAATTGCCCGTGGCTACTTGGTGTGCGCTGAATTCCAGCGTTCTTGTCGATTCACCTTGTCAAGGAATTACTGATGTCAAATCGATATATGGATCACCAGATTTTACACCGGTAGAATCTTCTTGCGGTCCGATCCAGAGCTTAGTCAACTCCGTATCATGTCAAAATTGCTTGAATTCACAAGCGAGGTTTCACGGCAATTTGACAAATAATCGCAGAATTTCAGAAAAATGGAACTCCTGTGCCCACACTATATTCCTATCAGTTGCAAGTCTTGGGGACTCGGATTTCGCTATGGAGCATGCCAACTGCTTCTTCCAGCTTCCAGCACTCAATGCATCGTTTCTTCCACAGTCTCGTAAGCTGCTCGCAATCTACTCCTATCGATTTAAATTGCATGCCCCTTAGTATCAGTTACACTAAAATGCATAACTTGATCTCAAACATCCATATCAGTGTACGGTGCAACGTTGCGCGTCTTCGTTTCTCATGCATTTTGTGGCTTATGTGTCAACAGGATGTCCGGTGACACTCGATCCAGGCCAAATTACCTCCATTGCCAAGTCTTGTAATGGTTCCAATGGAAATCGGTTCCAGTGCTGTGCTTCGGCACTGCTGGAGCTCCGCATCAGCCTCACAACAACATCTCCGATGTCCGAAACTTTCTCTATTTCTAAGAAGCAAGGTGCCGCCTGCATCGAAGACCTTGACTCAGCTCTGCTCACTCAGACCGTTGCTCAGGATTTGCATACAGAGTTCTGGCAGACCTGCAATATTTCTCCTGAGGATATTTTCCATAACTCCACTCATGGTTGCCATGGAATCTCTACTATGGAAGAAATCCACAGCATATTGCTTGACAAAGACGTAGACTATCACCTCCTCCATGAGCATTGCAGTGTGCCATCGACATCGTGCGAGCAGTGTCGTAGAACAGTATTGGAAGCTGCTTTTGTGGTGGCTTCTACCGGGCGTTCAGAAATAAATTCCACTGTGCTTCAAAGTTGCAGCGACTTGGTGTTTCTTTCTCTAGCGAGGAATTTCACTAGAGCAAAAGCCATTGAAATCGGCTCATGCCTGTATTATGTTCCAGGTGCGTTTGTCTACCTTAACCTCGAAACATTCAACGATGGAATCATCGAAGATATCAGGATTTCAAATATTCGTACGACATGTTTGGTTAATATTCACTTCTAGCATGCTTAGAAGTGAATACTCGGAAGTGAATTCTTTCCTCACCTTAGTCAGAACATTGACTTCAGACGAGAATGGTGCTGTGATCCACAAACTAATGCTGTGAAGATTCTGTGCCAGATATTCTTGATCCTATTCTGCCTCCGGAACCTCCAGTGCCAAGTAGTCCGATCGTGGTGCCTTCAAGGGTGGTGCAACCCTTCACCCGGTTGATCGCTTTGCTGGGGATATGTTTGGTAGTTATGATACCCCTTCTGGTAATTCTGCTGGTAATTCTTGTTGCAATTATTCAATGGAAAGGGAAAGCCCTCTGCCCCTCAGAAGAAATGCCATTAACTGGAAAGGCGAGAATGAAGAGTCGCAATTTCCGCAAAGGTGAGATCCAGTGTGTTAACCTCAGTGTGGCCACAGGAAGGTATATTGCCATTTAGAACGTATATATTGCTTCATCAAGTTTAGAATAAACATGGTGTACTTCTGGTTGAGAAGTGTATGATTGAAAATAATTCATTTCCTCATCGGGTGGACCTTAATTCTCCAGATGGTCCGACACTCTTCACACACATCAGGTTCTCAGAGATCCAGCGAGCCACAGACAATTTCAGCACAATCATAGGACGGGGTGGATTTGGAACAGTGTATAAGGCACGATTTCAGGATGGCCTCGTAGCTGCTGTGAAGCGCATGAACAAGGGCACATCGCAAGGGGAGCAGGAATTTTGCAAGGAAATGGAACTCCTCGGGCGTCTGCATCACAGACACCTTGTTACTCTGCGCGGTTATTGTGCTGAACGCCATGAAAGGTCCCCCATCAGAGCAAAAAACCCGTTCACCCCTTTTCTCGTTTTACTCCAATTAGTGGTAGTGGATGAAGCCGGTTTCCCTACTCAAAGCTGTATACGATCATTGTGCATGTTCTCCAAGAATAAACAGATCATTAACGCACTTGCATCCGGAAACCGACTTTACCCTCTATTGCAGATTCACAATTTCCAAGACAGACGTAGAATGTACTGGTCCTGCTCGTAGTAATTTGATATTGCAGCCATCAGAGAACCGTTCTCTCGAATTCTACCTATCTCTTATGGAAAAGTCTAACAAATCTGAATTTCTGATGCCCGTCCAGTGAACATCAAATAAAGGTCTGAATGTCTGATGCTCACTTTCTGTTTCTTGAAGGCCCTCACTAACGGATATGTGGTTGCCATCCTGTGTATTTGGGTGCAGACTTTTGGTTTATGAGTACTGTGAGAATGGAAGTCTGAAAGAACATTTGCATCACGATGGTAGTCAACTTAACTTTACGCCTGAATTGGATCTTCTATTTTGGGTACCTGTATCTAGATGATTTTGTAATCTTGAATTCAGTCTCTGAAAGATACAACCATAACCCATCATGATCGTATTTCCGGAAATCAAGAGCCGAACTATTTGCTTTTCATCTCACAAGCGGCATATGTGTTTCTTCAGGCCAAGGAAAACAAGGTCTTACATGGCAAAGGAGGAAACAAATTGCCTTGGATGTTGCAACTGGTCTGGTAAACATCTTCGGAAATTGGGCTTTTAAATATGTCCTAATTCAGTTTCTAGAGGAGCAACAATTAATTAGTCACTTCAATACTCTGAGCACTTGTCACCATCATCCTAGTTATTTTTTCTTAGTAGTTTGCTGAAGCTCGGTCAGGCTCCGTCTGAGCAATCTGCGTTGATAGATTCATACTCATCCGAGTTAATTATCATTCTCTAAACAACAGAGAAGTCGCTCAGGCCTACGGTGGAAACACCCAAAACCGTCAATATAAGCAATTCAGCATAGTTGGAGGCACCTTTTCCTAAAAATGATATTTTATTTAGTATTAGCAAGTGAAAATCATGAACATTTAAAAAGATTAGTTTTTTGGATGTGGTATGTAATTTCTATGATTTTTCAAAGTGTTGGCTCCCTAGACCGCTGAAATTGTCACATAGGTGGATCCTAAATTGACATCTGCAAAAATCAGTAGTCAGTGAATTAGAGTTAAGTATGTGTCCTAAGCAAATCAAAGTTAAGGATTTGAAAGACACATTAACAAAAGTCTAGGGACACATCTAGTGGTAGTCTAGGGTAAGGTAACTACACCTAAAATTACACAAATAAGCAATTCAGCATAGTTCCCATTATTATATTGGAATTTTTTTTGTGATGTCCTATTGGTAGTAAAAAGGGGATTCTAGATTCTCTTAGGAAGCATTTTTTGGACACCGTATGAATTAACTACGAATTTTCAAAGTGCTCAAAATAGGTGTTTCTAAAAGCGATCATAGACTCTCATGAATAGTGGGAGTACATTTTAGGCCAAAATCTATAGTGTGCAATTTTAGGAAGCTCGCGCTTTTAGGTGTAGTTACCTTACAAGAAATGAGAACAAGGATGCTTTTGGGTGCCTTTCACCGGCCAGGGAGAATTGACCCCCTCGCTCGGCCCTGCGGGCAAACCTTGTTTTTTGCACATTATTTTTTTTGCAAATTTTGAATTCATATTTGCGATCAGAGACCCCAAATTTGCTAAATGAAGTCCACAATATACCCTGGAACGGCACAAAATAGGGGATTTTTATTTACATGCACCCCTGGTAATGCCGAGCGAGGGGGTCAATCCACCCCGATCCTTTCACCTTACCTCCAAATGAAAATGGGTTTCCTGGACTATTGCAGGAATATCTTCATTCCTATTGTGAGCCGCCCTTGTGCCACCGTGACATAAAGTCTAGCAACATCTTACTGGACGAAAACTTCACTGCGAAGGTACTGTCTCTGCCTTACTGAAATAGTAAATATATTTGGATGTTCATGTACTGTACTGTACAATCAGTGGTTTCTTATTTGGTTATCTAATCTACCCCATGGTCAGGCGTGGCACCGCGTCAGTTGAAATGTCCCTGAAGGGCACTTGTTGGTTTATTGATTGCAGATAGCTGACTTTGGATTAGCTCATGCGGGAAGGAGTGGAAATGCAAAATTTGAGTCAATAACCACCGAGGTCCGTGGAACGCCAGGTGTGTGCGGCCATAGAACTTATTATTAGTATGAAGAGAGCCAACCACTGCTTATTTCCTTGTCCTGTCTGCGCGGGACTCGGTTGTTTCCTTCTCAGAAATTGTGCTGCTGGGGTGCTGACGTTGAAGAAACTGAAATTCGTTTAGCAGCATGATATTTGCCAACGCAGTAGGTGCTGCTCTAATTCGTAGTCCAGCTCGTTAATGGACCCTACCTGTTGTATCTCTGACCAGGTTACATGGACCCCGAGTATGAGCGTACCCATGAACTGACGGAGAAGAGTGATGTATACAGCTTTGGCGTGCTCTTGTTGGAGCTCGTCACTGCCCGGCGTGCCATCAGTAGTGGCATACGCCTTGTGGACTGGGCTCAGAAATATATGGACAATGAATCAAAGATCCCCTTGATTGTCGACTCAGACTTGGAAAATATATACAGCTTGCATGAACTGAAGTCGCTCATCACCATCATCAAGCGCTGTACACAGGTACACTTCATCTTGCTAAGCTCATTACTATCTCAATCGTACGCAATTGATAGATCGGAAGGAATCTTTTGATACTTTAAAGACATACCACATATATGAAGTTGAATGCGGTACAATCACTTTCTGTAATTCTTGTCCAATTCTCTGAACCTCGGACTCTTCAGTTTTCATATTAGGTAGCTTCCTTCAGTAGATTAGAATACTGTTCTTCAACATCGATAGAGGTAATTATGTCATTCACCCGCACATTGACCACGGACGGCAGCTAACACAAATCATGGGTGTGCAGAGTGATGGACAGCTGCGGCCTACGATGCGACAGATTGTACGGCAATTATACGATATAAGCCCAATGATGGATTCTTCATCACGAAGCCCGCAGTGGCGCATCCGACCAGGAAATGTTTCATCACCACCTGCAGCTTGGGACAACTTAAGCAGTCCAGAAGTTGATCATGATTTACTGTCAAAGCATGGTTTCTCATGCATCGAGTCAGGCATCTCCCTTTAGAGCCGTGTAACCGGACCAGCATTCCTTGAACAAGCGGCTATGATCGAGTTTTGATCTCGACAAGCTAAAGTTCTTACACACAAGGTTGCTCTGAAATACTGCAGTTCTAGAATCAGGTTCCCAGAGGAACTTTCGATCGGTTCTCCCTTGAAATGAAAATGCAAGTGAATATCTTCAAAACACACTTTGACGTGAATGCCAAAATTGTATCTGTCGCTAATAGTGTTTTTTTTGTCGGTGTTCATGGTTTCATGATGTAGGAAGCAGGAATACCTTATCAAACCAATTATAATATCTCAGCTAGACATGAAGTGGGTAACCCAAAATTGGAAGCAGGTGCTTATAACGAGACGGTTTCGACAATACAATGGAATGTCGTTCCAAAGCATGTCCCTTCAAACTACTCCAAGTTTGAACAAATATTATTAGAATGTTTCCAATGCTACGGTTTCAGCAACATCCCAAGTAATGTAGTTTAAAGTATCATTCTAAACTGTTCTCCCCATTTGTGAACCGAATATGTACGATAACCTCGACCTAAAGGTATCAAAACATGTAAACTCTCTGTCTGTGTAACAGCAAGGGCAAGTATCTTGTCATCAATTGATATTTTCATTCATGAAGTGGGTCTTTGAAATGGTCCTTGGTCAGTACTTTTTGCTTCAAAGATTCCATTCATCTTTGGTTTAAAAGTTCTCACTCCAGTGACGACTTTGTTCAACTTTTACTTCGAAATCAAATTCACCATCCAAAATAATTGCCCGTGTCTACACAGAACATTGCGATCTTGTCCAAGACAGGGTCAACAAAAAATGGGTGTCTGTCTTCCCTACGTTAGAAATTGCAAAATAAGAAATTGACACATTTTGTCATTTTTCTGTAAACCGAGTTGAATACTCCGCAACCAACTTTGAGAAGAACGAGGAAGAGTCTTGCAAAAGTACTGTAGGACTGTTGTGCTCTACAACTCTACCTGCAATGTCGGACACCAGTCACACCATTGTCAGGCATAAACATTCAGATTACTAGAACCCCAAGCTAGTGCTTCTTTAACCTCCCTACTAAATGCATATTACATTGTCACAATGTGTAGGGTAAGTCATACTCCCTCTGTCTCAAAATAAATCCGTGGTACTCTGACTAGTTTCCCCCTAGGGACCACGGATTTATTTTGAGAGAGGGAATATCGTTGAGTGACTTCACCAATGTAAAGCCATAGCGCACAAGAAAAGAAGACCAAGTATGGAGGTCCAAGTCTCAGTTGCCTTGCATTGTTTGGGCTATGAAATCGAGTGGCTTATCCTCCATATTAAAGGACTAAGGGTGTTGCACCGCTTGGGATTCAAGGCTTTCACTTATACTAGTTTCAATTGCATGTAATGGCTTCTTGCAATTCTATCACTCCTATCAGTGAGTTTTTGCCTACTAGCTGACACTTAAAATGCACTAGTGCAATTTTCAAAGTTCTTTACAATCTAGATTGATCAACTTGGAGTGGGTTTCATGTCATAGCCCATTGCAAAGCAATGAGGTAGTGACAAATGCCCACCACACATAGCACACCGCATGTACTGCTCAATCTAGCATATTCATCAACGAAAGTAAAAAAAATATGAGACCAAGTGTGCCAAATATGCTCCTAAAACAGCGTAGGTGGCTAGGCTACGACATTAATGAGCTCTGGGTGCAAATCATAAACCATTGGAGATTTTATGGGGCCTTCAACTTACCGTTATCCAGCACCAAAACCTGGTCGCTGTCAATGATGGTAGGAATACGATGGGCAACAGTGATCACAGTGCAACTGCGAAACTCGGACCGCAAAGTGTGTTGAATGAGTCCGTCGGTGGCACTGTCCACGGAGGCCGTTGCTTCATCCAGCACCAGAATGCGGGTTTGCTTCAGTAAAGCTCGCCCCAAACACACCAGCTGCCTTTGCCCCACGCTCCAATTCTCCCCATTCTCACTCACTGCATCGTCCATGACATTTGCAACAAAATGATAAGAAAAATTGACAATACTAATGTCAAGGGAGCTAACAACCACAGAAAAATTACTACAGAATGCAGAGTGAAAAAATTGGGAACACAGCGTGTAGAATTCAACTACCTGAAGTTTCGAGCTTTTCATCCTTAGCCCGAATGATGTCCCCCAGCTGACACTTATCCAATGCCTACAACAACACACACACACCCCAATGCAAGGGGGTGAATTTCTTACAAAGTGCCGAGCCCCACTCACGTGATGCATACAACGAAAACAGTAAACCAATGACATAATTTCACCTGCAGTAAAAAGTAACCACATCAGAACATACATACCTCCCAAATCTCGGCGTCTGAATACTTCCCTAAAGGGTCCAGATTCAGGCGCATGCTGCCCTCAAAAAGAGTTGGGTCCTGTGGAATGATACTCAGGCTCGACCGCAAATCATGCAACCCTGTCCACCACAACCACCTACCGTGTCACACAAGCAACGACAAGCACACATCCACCAACAAACTCCACAAAATCTTAAACCCTAAACCCTAGAATTCTACAAAGGAACATCTATCTCTCTCTCCAAAGAATGCCACTTGGTTGTGAATTACCGATATTGGAGATGTCGAGCCCATCAATAATGATGCGTCCACCCGCAGGCTCCACCACTCGGAACAAAGCGAGGATGAGCGTGGATTTGCCGCTACCCGTGCGACCCACGATACCCACCCTCTCTCCACCATGGAATGTGCACGTCAATCCATGCAACACCAGTGGGGAATGCGCATTGTATCGTACCTGCAATGGCCGGCATACAATGCATGTCCATAAGGATCTGGAATAAACAATTCATAGGGAAATGTAGAAAGTATAAACCTGAAGGTAGTCGGGAATTGCAGTACTATCTCACCTGCAAGTTGTGAATGTCAATGGTGCCTTTGGACGGCCAGTTTCGTGCAGGTCGAGCAGAGTCGATGACCAAGGAGGCTTCACTGGGCAGTGTGCAGTATTGCAGAATTCGCTCGAAGGCCACCATGGTGGTCTCCAGAGAACTCAAATTCCAGAGAAGCCCTGACAATGCCCCGCTCAGGCTTAACCCATACGTGATTGCCACTCCTGCCAAGCCTGTGACGGTTTGGTGTTATGAGTGGTATTAGTGAGGGTCTCAGGAATGAATTTAGGCACATCTTTGGACTGTATTCACCAATTTAACATCGGTCACAAGCCATTCTAACTGGAAATTGCGAGTTTGATAGATAATCACTTGTCTACAGAAAAAGAGGTTCATCGGTGAAGTAACGGAAGGAGCTTACTTGGACTGAGAGACCCCTGCGGGAAGCCGACCATGATCATCAGGAAAGCGGAATATGCAAACACAGACATCATCTCCATGCGCAGAGTGAGCCACTCCCCGGCCGCCCCCTTGTGGAAGAATGCGCTGCCAAAGTTGTCCAAGTGCTGCAAATTCGTATCTATGAACCGCTCCTCGTGACGAAACCCCCGAATAGTGGAAGCGCCCATTATGGACTCCTCGTAGTGATTGATGATGGGTGACCTTTGCGCGCTGGTAATGCGTGACAGCTGCCTTCCTGTAGCAATGTAGAACCTCTGCACAAATTGGTGTTTGGGTCTAGGCCAATTAGAATGGACTACATAACGAGCGTTTTTTTTTATTGCAGGTTAAAATTGATCAGCAAATGGATTTGTGAAGATAGAAAGGAAGAAAGTCATTCAGAGTTCGATCATTATTACATAGCTAAACAGCGACATGATTCTAGTAAGAGAAGGAAGTGGGAGAAGTTCGAACTTGGTAAAAGATGCAGGCGCAGGCGATTGGAATCACCAGTATCAGGATTTGCCAAGTAATCTGGGACATGAGAACTAGAATTCCCACGAGGCCGATAATTGCAGTCACAAGCCGGTTTAAGGCGAACGGCATCCACATGTCCATGATCGTCTGATCTGCTGACATCTGGTCCACAGTCCATAACCAAATTTAATCATTTCAAGAAGTAACTACAGACTGAGGATTACAACGGCTTTTATTTGCTAATCCTTGGCAGCTCAAAAGGTCACCTGCGTCCCTCAACGACGACAAGTCAATAGAAAATTTCAAGAGATTTGACACTTTCCAGGCCGCCGTCTGGAACCTCAAAGCCTGTTTATAGTCCTGAGCGTTTAAATGTCACACTGGTGGCACTATGAATCATGCCAGTTTTGTGCCTGATTTGACAATAGTGCCAGATTCTACACGTTTTCATAATACAAACATGAGGAAGGGCATCATAACTTAACATGAGAAGGGATTAGGGACATATTAACCTAACATGAACCCAACACGAGCAAGGGTTTAGGTCTAGGGTTTACGCGAGATGTGATGCGGCCGGAAGGAGTGGAGTCGAAGAACGACATGGGAGCGCAGAAGATGGAGCGCAGCATCAAGGAGAAGTACTTCTGGGCGGCCTTGTACCCAATGATGGATGTCGCGATAGTTGCCAACAGCACAAACACGGTCACAGCAGCGCCCAGCAACGAATATACAAAAATCAACAGGTTGGCAGAAACGTGCCCTGAGGACGAGCTTCCCCATGCCATCCAGTAGCTGCTGCTGATCTCCAGAACCTCGATGCTCATCTGCAACAGAATGTACATGGGAATGAACGCGCCTCCCGCTACTGCGCTGCCATACGCCCAATATACCTTGAAACTCACATTGCCTGTCGCCATTTCTGCTTCCTTCACCAGTTGCTGTGGCATTGTTGTTAGATTCTCCTTCGAGTCGTTGTGTGTGTCAGGAGCTTGCCAGGTAACACCACCGGTTTCTGATTTGGTGTCTTCAAGATGGTGACTCTCACCGTTGCTTAGAAGCTCATCCCCGTTCCTCTTGTTTGAATTCAATTGCATGTGCTCTAGGGCCTTGTTATGTGCCTCAAATAAGGTGCTGAATTCTGTCCCCGTTTGGAGAAGGTCGCGGTGGGCTCCGGCTTGAACTATCTCCCCTTCTCGAAGAACCTGAGATTGAAAAAGAAGCTCAATAACTAAAAAAGTAAGCTCAGGCTTTCAGACCCTGTCTCGCAACTTTGATAGAAATCCCAGCTGGTGTGTGAAGTGTCCATAATCAGTCTGTACCAGAACTGAAAGACGTGTGTGAAATCTCCCCCGCTCCTACACTTCAGGAATGCTCCAGTTCACGAAATTGAAAGCAAGAGTACGATTGTAAAGCTAGAAATTCCATTCGAAGAAAGAGAAAACCAAAAAACCCCGAAAAATCATGAGTTTCGAAATCACCGTGCCTCAGTCTAGCTGAAGTAAAGTGTAGCACTGCACACCATTCATGAAAGGAGCTGCGAACGCCTAGGACTAACTACTGATTCAACGCAAAATCAGGTAACCCAACGCTCTCCAATTTTTTGACATCTTTTGTCTTTACCACAAAAACCGTCCTACATCTTGAATTCAAGAATGAAAGCGCACGTATTCACAGCCAACTATTCCAAGCAAGGGAAGCACAATACACCTACAGTGAAAAGAGTGAGCAGCCAACGCTGCTCTAGAATGTTCCTCACTCGTCACGGCGTTTTTGAAAACTTAAATCCTAAAACACTGAAATTGATGTATGACAGTGATGGTGAGATGAACCTACCAAAACAAGGTCTGCTGAATGCAAGAACTCCATCTGGTGAGTGATATACACAACTGTTTTTGACGCTAGAAAACCCATAATACACTCCTGTTCAGTCGAGATATCAATCATTAGTGCAATAAAATCAGAAACACAACAATGCATCAAAGTTTTTAGGTTTTTAGGGTTAGGGTGTGCTTACTTTGAGCAGGTGGGAACCCGTATGGGCGTCCACAGCACTGAAAGGGTCATCCAAGAAGTAGACATCAGCCTCTTGGAACAAAGCCCGCGCCAATTGCACACGCTGCTTCTGTCCGCCACTCAAATTGATGCCGCGCTCGCCGATCACCGTCGCGTCCCCAAACGGGAACAACGCGATGTCCTTCTTCAGGTCACACGCGTGCAACACTTTCTCATACAAAGCTTCGTCCATGCGCCTGCCAAAGCAAATGTTCTCTTGGAAAGTCCCGCTCTGGATCCAAGCCGTCTGTGCCACATATGCCGTGCACCCTTCCACTCTCACCTGCACAATTACAAAGTGTCAATTGTCTTGTGAGCTTCTAGCAATTGGGGATGCAAGTACATGCAATACTGCTCCAAAATCTCAACTCGGGACCATAATTAAGGAGAGCCATATGAGAAGATTATGTCCTAAAGTCCCTGAAACAATTTAATTTTGCTGGAAACCTTGTTTAATTCACCACTAGGATCTGAATTTCTTACCCGCCATTCTGTAAGGACAATGCACAAATTTTCTTGTCCGATGGAACTACCACTACAATGAACAGCAGCAAAAGGATTTTTAGTCAAGACCTTACCCTCCCTTCCACTTTGGGAATCTCGCCCAGCAAGCAGGCGAGGAGAGCGCTCTTTCCCGAGCCCACTTGTCCGCAAACAGCCACGTGAGCCCCTTTTCGAATTTGGAGGTTCACATTCTGTAGTGTGGGTGGCAAGTGTTCGTCACCAGTACTAGCGTTCCAATTGAAAACGCCATTTTCCACTTCAATGGCCATGTCGTGGGATTCGCAACTGCCCACCCTCTCCACTGCACCTGTTGGCAATTCGGGCTCTTGTAAAAAGAGCCACAGGCGATTCAAAGACACTCTGGCCTGAGCAATCAGGGCTACGAATTCAGGGATGAATTGGAGTGGCTGCTGCAGGATGGCAAACGTGGCGAGTGCTGAGAGCACTCGGCCTGGAGTGAGCGGCACTCCAAGCGCTATGCAGGTTCCAAATGTTGTGATTGCAATTATTGTTGGCGATGTGCAGAGGAGGAATTTGGCAGCGGCTTCGAGATAGATCTCTTTCCCTAGCACCTTGTACTCTAAGGCTCTCAGCTTCTCAATCCGGGACAAGTAGTCCGTCTCCCATGCCTGCAAACGCATACAAGAGCATAACTCAGTTAACATGACGTTAGCATTCGTGTTAGTTTGAGATGTACTAATCAGAGCTCCAATATTGTCTACCAATGGAATCATGAATGCACAAGGAAACCGAAGGTTACTACGTACGAAAGGTCACTACACGTGCTTTGTTTGGTTGATAGTGTGACATGCTCAAATGGGACTAGGTTTGCCTAAACCCTAAACCCAAAGAACGTAACAACCTTAAAGTATAAATAGAATCCAACTCATAATTTTACGTTTGAGAGCAATCAACATATGAAAAAAACCCTCTAATATGCAATGAAGTTTCAAAGTTTTAATATTGTTAGTTTGTAACAGCAAAAAATGAGTGCATCCCACCCAAACTACATATCCAAACCTGCAGCTTCAGAATTCGCATGTTGCGTAAACACTCGGACGTGGTCTTCATGCGTGCATCCTTGGCTTCCATCAGCTGCTCTTCAAACTTTTCTATCGAAGTCGAAATGGGGATGGTGGTCAGCACAGTGGCTATGGTGGCAATGAGAGCTGCCATTGTTGGAGCCAATCCCACCTTCGTGTATAAAACTAACAAAGACAGGACCACTTGCAGGGGAAGGACCCAGAAATCATGCACCCACCACGACAAATCGATCACGCGCTGCACGTCCACGGCTAGGAAGTTGATAATCTCACCACTTGTTCGATTTTGCCTAGCAATGCTCGATAACCACAGGCTCTGTTGGACAGCAGCGCAAGGACTTATATATTCCGATTTCTCAGAGAAGGGGGGAGGGGACGGGCACGCATCTACCCTAAATCCTTTGCGAAACCTCAAAACTTTGCAGAAACATATGCATCCAAGTCAACTGATCAACACTCTAGTAACTACTCCCTGGCTTGCTTGTGACTTCAACAGTCCAAAAGAACTCGTCTTTCAAAGACTTTGAATAGATTTGAACTGTTTAAATCACAAAGGATCAGTTGCAAAGGACCAGAATCCTACTTGTGCAACCCAAAATGATGATGCCCTAATATGAGAATCGATTGCCACAGACGAATAACAACAAACAAATTCATCGTCCAATGCTTTGCCAATTTAGAAAAATGTCAAGAGCTAAGCCACTTTCCAGGTTCAACTGAAACCTCACAAGTCTTATATTTCAGAGCTCCGGTTACTTGAATTTCGCAATTAAGAAGCTCTGGAACGCACACACTTCACGTTAATTTGACAATATTTCCAACAAATCAAGTTCGAAGGGGAGAAACAGGAGGTGCTAGGTCGAACTGGACCTACCCCAACTCTGAGAAAGTGAGCTTACCTTCCGATAAATCACAGTCGTAAGGCAGGTCCGAACCCGCTGATTGAACTGAAACATCCCCAAATTATAATACCGCCCCACCAAGCAGCCCACAGCATTGGCCACAAAAAAGCTTCCCACCAGCACAGCGCCTTCGTGCGCAAACCGCCGCCGTCCTCCCAGAAACTCCACGAAATCCTCGATCAGATACGGCCCCACAAAAGCAGCCACAATGCCCACCGTCGTCAACATCCCCATCAACAGCACCGACACCCAGAAATTCCGAAGCAGCGCCGTCGAAATCGACGGCGCACCACCCAAACTTCTCCATATCACGTCGAACCTCTTGTACACTTGCTTTCCACGCTCTGGAATAAGAGGTACGTCCTGCTCTGTTAAATGCTTGCTGTAACCCAGCTCGAGCAAGGGGTTTAGCCAAGAAAAGGTCGCCAAGCTGAGCAACCCTGCGGCATTGAAACCGGCGACAACGGGAGCCTTCGGATTTCAAGTGCAAAACACAGACGCACAATGTAAATCGAAATTGTTTGGAAATCTGGGGGACAAGAAGCAAGAGAGAGGAGCGTGAGCAAGACCTACATAATGTAACTCAAATTGAGGAAACTTGGGAGACAAGAAGCAGGACACAGGCGCCTAAGGAAAGACCTACACCACAGAAACCGAAATTTTGGAAACTTGGGAGACAAGATGCAAAACACTTGATTCTGGTGAAGAAAGTTTGTGTGGTCAACCTAAACCATGGAAACTGAAATTGTGGGGGACAAGAAACAGGGGATTCAGGGTGAGGATTTGTCGTGGATTGCTTGAATGTATTCTAATCATTAGAAAAATTTGTAACCTTTGATGATAGCGCAACAGGATCTGTTAGTTTGGTTGTAAAATGACTTCAAACACTTGATTCTGGTGGAAGAAAGCTTGTGTGGTCGTTCTCACCTGGGGATCGGCGGTTGGGGTCTGTGGGGGAGATGCGCCTTCGCTTCGTAGCTCCGCATTCAGCAAGGGCTCCTGGAGACTGGGATCGCGACCGAAGTCCATGTTGTCTTCCATGGGAGTCATGAATGCCTGCAGCGCGCTTGCGCTCGCGTTGAGCTCTGATCTCAGCTTACAGTACTTGGATTGATGGAGCTTGAGATTCTGCTGCTCTCAAGGACGCCGGACCCCAATCCTGGGAGCAGCAGTCGACGGACAGTGTAAGCACATGCAAGGACTACGTCTCTAGGTGAAAGACTGAAGGTGGACCAGAGGGACAGTTGCAGTCAGAGTATGGCATCACCTTGGAGAGATTCAGAATCTTAGAATAATTCGAATCTTGTGAGCGAGAGATCGGTCTGACCTTTCAAGATTTTGGTGGAAATATAAGAGGCTGTCTGTCCGTGTCTTGGGGTCCACGTCTCTGGTAAATAAGGTAGACAAGACTCCTACCACCGTGATTAGCAATCTGAATATCTTGGGGCCAACTCCAAGAAGGGCAGGTATTTTTCATTTCAAAGATGTGCGCTTGTTTCATGAATCAAACTCAAGTGGAATTTTTTTTATTTTATTAAAATTATAATTTCTGTGAATTTTTGAAGTGGTTTGCCTTGAAATTATGAAACCATTCAGAGAGGAGTTATGAACACCCTATGAACAACCCATACTTGCTCTCCCATGTAATCAATGGTACTTAACCCCTGAACGTCACAGGGGACGAAAAACGTCCTCACAGCCTAAAAGTCAAATTCAAAGGGTTGTAACTTTTGCATCCAATGTCCAAATTCAATAAAACTTGTTGGAGAAGTTTTTCATACTAGTCTAGTTTGTGTGATAAAATTTTCAGATCAATACAAGATGTGTAATAGTTTTGGGAGCCAATCGAAGTTCATAGGTTCAATTTGAGCTCACCAAACTGCATTTGATGGCTGCAACTTTGGGGGCTTGTATCTTTGTAATCTAATTTTTTTTTTAAATAAAATTTGTTGGATTTTGTTTCCACTGAAGTCTAATTGTTGTGGTAAAGTTTTCATGTCAATCTGAGTTGTTTTGAATGATTGGAAGCAATTCAAAGTTCAAAATCCAGACATTGGTGGATTGCAGTGAACTTCGGCAGCCTACAACTTCTTCATACAATGTCCAAATCTAATAATACTTCTTGGCAAAGTTTTGCATACTAGTCTAGTTTGTGTGGTTAAAATTTCATAGCAATCTAAGTAGTTATGACTTATGAGTGATTGAGAAGCATTTTAGTAGAAGGAGGTTCAGTCATAGATGTTTTTTGACATTTCAAATCCGTTTTGCGGACACAATGATTCATATGAATGATATTTTTTTTCCACCAAAGTGTATATATTTTGTTTTTGAATCACTTTGTACCTTAGAGTTTTTTCATTTGAGTAGGTTTAGAAATCGAATTTCACCTCCAAATGTGTTTTTAAGAAAATTTCAGCACCTTTTTTCAACACTAAAACATTATAATCTTTTAATCTATATGGTCAAATGACTCCAAATTTGTTCCACACCATCTACAACATGCCCACTACAATATTGTACGATTGAGATCTTCACACCTTACTCTAATTTTGACTTTTCAGACTTGCAAAGGTAGGCAGTTTTTAAGCCTGGTTGGACCTCTGACATTTAGGGGTTAAATGTTCACCTGATTAACCCCTAAAGGACCAGCATGCATTTTTGTAGTATAGAAATTTTGGGCAGGTACCTGTGATTGGAGATTTTCATATTTTGGGCTGAAATTTTAATAGAAGTTGTGTGTGAGGAATATCTTTCATATACACTAAGTTTCATGACATTTGGAAATATGAGTCAAAAGTTATGGCCTAATATGTTACTTTTTCCCCCGGCCAGGCAGTCCGGGCTGATCAGAAAAAATCACTTTCTTCATAAACAAAAATTTGAAATTGGTTTTCTAGAGTTATATACATGTGAAAACTTTGAATCATTCCATTTTGACCAATGAGTCAAAAGTTATGAGGAATTTTAGTTTGCGGGCAGTTATGGAATCTTTGCTCTAAAATAAACTTTGAAGAGGTTTATCTTACTCAATTTTCAATGTTTTTTGAAACAAATAAAATCATAGGATGTAGATTGTTTAATACAACATTTCAACCATTGGGATTGGCATTTTTCAATTTCATATCTAAATTCTTAACAATTTTGTATTTTGAATCATTCTCTACTTCATTCTACTTACTATTTTTTTCCCTATATGTTGTACAATTCCAAATGATGTGAAATTTTTCAAGCATGTAGCCAACTTGTTTAGGAAAAAGAATCCAAAGAAGCACCACCATTTTGGACATTTTTTTATAGAAAAGTGAGCTTCTGAAGTGCAGCTGCCCGGTTTTTTGCAGGGGTCAAAAAACGATTTCAGTGATTTTGAATGCTTATATCTTGCAATCCACGTGGTGGAAATTTCTGAAATTTTTACCACATATTCTCAAGTCAGCACACTACAAGATCCTATGGTTACATGAGTCAAAAAAAAGTTTTTTTCAAAAATTTGGTACTTGTACTAAAAACGGCAGTTCTTGAGCGTTTTCAGTGAAAACATAGTCATGGAACTTTAGGGGTTAATTGGAGGAGTGAAGACAAAAGTAGATTTCTATGACACTGTTGTAGATCTCATCAAACATACATACATAACATTAGTAGCCAATGAAGGAGGGGTTCCATTTTGCATCCTTTAACCCCTAAAGGACCAACATGCGTTTTTTGGCAATATAGAAATTTTAGGCAGGTACCTATGACTAGAGATTTTCATATATTTGTCTGAAATTTTAATTGAAGTTGTACGCGAGGAATATCTTTCATATCCACTAAGTTTCATGACATTTAAAAAAATGAGTCAAAAGTTATGGCCTAATATGTTACTTTTTTCTTGGTTAGGCAGTCCGGGCAGATAAAGAAAAATCACTTTTTTTAGAAACAAAAATTTGAAAGTGATTTTCTAGAGTTATATATATGTAGAAAGCTTTTGAATCATTCTATTTTGACCAATGAGTCAAAAGTTATGAGGAATTCTAGTTTGCGGGTAGTTATAGATTCTCTACTCTAAAATAAACTTTGAAGTCCTTTATTTTACTCAAATTTCAATTTTTTTTGGAAAAAAAAAAATCATAGGATGCAGATCGTTTGATACAGCATTCCAACCATTGGGATTGGCATTTTTCAATTCCATAACCAAATTCTAAACAATTTTGTATTTTGAATCCTTTTTTACTTCTTTCTACTTGTTATTTTTTTTCTATATGTTGTACAGTATAATTCCAAATGATGTGAAAATTTTCAAACATGTAGACAACTTTTCTAGGGAAATGAATCCAAAGAAGCACCACCATTTTGGACATTTTTTCATAGAAAAGTGAGCTTGTGAAGTGCAGCTGCCCAGTTTTTTGCAAGGCCCAAAAAATGATTTTAATGAATTTGAATGCACATATCTAGCAATCCATATTGTGGGAATTTCTGAAATTTTTACCACATGTTCTCAAGTCAGCATACTACAAAATCTTACGGTTACATGTGTCGAAATTTTTTTTTTCAAAAATTTGGTGCTTGTCCAAAAAATGGCAATTTTTGAGCGTTTTTGGTGAAAACATAGTCATGGAACTTTAGGGGTTAAAAAGAGCCCCCACAAATGACAAATGAATAAAATTATTGTATATGATTCCTCAAACAACTCCAATCATTGAATTAAATCCCTAAAGTTCCAAATGTCCCCATGGGGGACTCTTGAAGATTTGGACAAGTACCTTTGATCTCAATTTTTGGTATGATTTTTTGAAATTACTTGTGGGGATTGTTGTCTCAAGGGCTTCATAGGTATATAATTTAAGTATCAAATCCAACTCACAATTGACAAATTACAAACAAGTTTTTGAAAAATGAAGGACAAGAAACAGTATGGGTATTAGCTCAGTTTTGTTGACTTTTACCAGGACTATTGGAATGGACAAGGACCACTGTAGAAAAGGGTAGCGGTTGCATATTCACATCCACCACAAGGGCTTCATGTTGGACAAGAAGCATGGGGCCATGGGGATACTGTACTTAAACAACATGATCAACTTAAACTAATTAAAAATTAATTGAACTTAAGATGGTTTGCAAAATTTATTGAACTTAACCCCTTGAGGACTAAGGTGGTTCTAGGAGAAGTAGAATTAGCAATTAAGGTTTGAATTCAAAGAAGAATGGTTGGAAATTGGATGGTTGAATGCCTAATCTGACCAAACAAACAGTTGAAGAACATATTCTACATAGAGTTGTAATTGTTTTTAAATTTTGGACCGTTAGATTTTTGTGGGAAAACATAAATATGGAAGGTACCTCTCTGACCAAATAATCCCATTTTACTGCAACTTGGGCTTCATAAATTTAGAAAAAATGCTAAAACTGTCATAATTCAAAAAAAATTTGGTGCCCCTCTCAATTCACTAGCAAAGCTATCAGTTGTGCAAATTTTTTTTATTCATACGTGATCTATCAATTTCCTTGTGCACACTTTCAAAAAAAGAGGAGGTAAAAGCACAATAGTACATAACAATAAATTCCTTGAATTTTAGTAAAAACAGGGAACACTGTCTCTACAAATCCTACAGTGGTCATTCACATTGTAATGCAAGGAATTTGTGGAAAAAAAATAAAAATAAAAAAATCCAAAATACTTGGTGAGATTGGTCATCCATTGCAAAATAGGTGTAACACCTACCACATGGGCTACAAGGGAGACAGGACTGAGTACGGAATAGGCTACCAAGTGTACACCCTGTCAGAATGGTAGTTACACCCGTTGCATTTATTGCGGGAAGGGTGGCATTTATAGTGGGAACAAATCCCCACTCTAGTGATCAACGGTTGTTATGAACATGTCCGACGAACGTATCCTGCTAGTTCAAAGCAACAAACTGTGGCAGCGAAATTGGAATGACCCATGCACTCATAGTTTGAATTTGACTGGGCTCTAAATGCAAACAAGTATGGAAGGGCGATTTGGACAACCCATGCAAACAAACAACTTCGACTTCAGAACTGGACTGCATCTCAACATTAGGTGCATACTTTCAAGAATTCAACTAGGAGGTTTCCAAGTCTTCATATTGCAGAAGGCCGCATTTACAAGTATGATTTCCGTACTACTCGCAAAATGGAATTTAGACCTTGTTTTAAAAATATGGACTTCTGCAACCTTGGTGATTCGACACTAACATCTACAATGGAAGGCACCATGCCCAATTACAATGACAAACAAAACTACTATTGCGCTCGGACCACGGTGCGGCTGGAATGTAATGAATTCCATCTTCACTTTTGGTTTCAAGTCTTCCTTCTGCTTTTAGAGAGTTGGGTGTGTAGCCACCTGTATAAGTACCTGCAGCACCACAAAAACACAGAGCTACCACTTGCTCAGAACCCGAAAAGTCCATTTGGCCTTGCTATGTGCCTTCACAAAACAAACACCCTCGCACATGTACTTGCCGTCACAACCACGACAAATGCAAACTTGCTTGCGGCCACAAATTTGGCACTTGCATCGCTTCTGCTCTAGATGACGCATGCTATAATGAAGGCCTTTCTACAATGGGAAGCCCTTGAATGCTGTGCATCCCGACTTCAGAGATCCATTAGATAGACATGCTGCAACTAGGCGATGAAATGACTTGCAAGGCATGGATTTAGTTTCCCGAGACTGGCAATCGAGGTCGTACAAGACATACACATTTCCCAAGCTGCTATCAATGAGGACCAGTAGAATTCGATGCCACCACTTCCGTATTAATAGTTGACAAGTGTAACTCTCTCGTCTCTGATCTACTACATTTATTCTTTGCATATGGGTAATGTACTCAAGGATCACAAGGCATGTCGAGACAACTACATGTCTACTATGAATCCAACGTTGTGTGAAGCAATTCAAATGAATTGGACTAGCATGGGTGCTCAAGAAGTGGACAATTTGTAAATCGAACCAACAGACAGTGTCCTATTGTAAATTTGTTCATAGTATAAAAACATATTATAATATGTATTGTTGAGTAGCTTCATGGTGACGCTATTTTGTCGAATATCTTCAAGATGACGTTTCGTGGAGGTACATGTCATCTATTTAAAAGGACGGCTTTGCTTTAGAGTTTCATTGAAGTCCATTAGTGATATTAGTTTTCCACTTTATAGTCAGAATGTCGAACTGGAGGGTTTTTTCAGAGTCCCAAGAGGAAGAAGTAGAATCGGAGTCTGGATTTGAATTTTCATTGTCACAACTACCGGATCAACCTCTTCTGCCACTAAGTCTTGCGCCGCTGCATGAGCGTCCACAAAAAGAAGCTGGGCCTTCTCGACCGCCAAAGCAACCTCGTGTGGAGCGGCGATGGCACGGGAATCTTCAACGTGACGCTCGGGCACTGGTGATTTTGTTGCAGGTTGGATGTGTTGAGCTTGGCAGTCAAGATGTGACATTTGAAGGATGTTTCGAAGGTCTCAACGTCGATCAATATTACTGCATAATGAAGCCTATTGAAGGAAGTCGTGGTCACCATCGTTGGTTAGAAGGGCCAGTGAATCCTTAACGAAGGCGGGTCGTGTTGATTACATCGCTGCGACTATCAAGCGCATTCTCAAGTTCTTGCAGATGGAGTAAAATTAGTCTTGGAATTCTAGTTTTTTACCTCTAATAGGCATTGGTTTAATGTTAGTACTTCAATCCATATTTGAAGTATTTTGTTGAAACTATTTTGTTTGGTTATAGTTGTAGAAGGAAAGAATGGAAATAGTTTGGACTTTGAAGTGATTTTCCTTCTAAGTTAAAGATAAAGATATAGATGTGGGGCCAAATATGAAGGCCATTAGGTGTAAGTTGGCTTTAGGAGGGAGTTAAGGGTTGATGTACACTTGTTTAGGTGGGGCAAAAGGTGTTGGAAAAGGGGAGGAAAAGATGGACACTATTCATCTTCTCTCCCAATGTTGTTTTGAGGGAACCGAGTGTTTGGAAGCTCATTTGTGTATTGGGTTTTTGGAATTTGATAATGAAAATTAGAGGAGTTGTTTATCATACTATTAGCTTTACAAATTGTTCTCTCTTGCTTTATTTGAAGTTGTGAGTTGAGATTTGTGCTTGTTTGAGTGGAGGGAGGTCTGCTGTCTCTTATGAAGAGGGGCTGAGACTTCGACCAATTATAGAAAACAGACAGGTCCTTTGTTTAAAATGAAACTTTGATGAAGTGTAGTACATGTTGTTATCTTTTTATAAAGCTATCATTCATTCAATTTGGAGCATTTATGAGTGAGTTGTGAGTGTGGGAAGGTGAGAGAGTCTCTTGTTTTTATCATCTATGGACCGAAACTTTGAGAGGTCATAGAAGTTGTACAAAGTTCTGGAATGACTTGAAAGTTGTAGGAGTGATAGGAAATTTTATTAGCTCTCAGAAAAGCTATCAATTTTTTAATTTGAAGAAGAAATCCAAAAGTTATGAGTATAGAAGCATAGGAAGGTCTACTGCCTTCTTTTTTTTAGTGGAGTTTAGGTAGTTTGAGGGTGAAGTTGGAGTTCTTTTAGAGTTTTGAAGATATTTTTGAAGATATGAAGGCTTAAAGACTTGAAGATGAAGATTTGAAGAGCTTTGAGGGTCTCTAGTGTGTTGTGGCTTGTGGTTCGTTTTCATTTCTATTATTCCTAGCCGGATTTGGAGGCTAGTTGTAATTCAATTTCTGCATTGTAAACCTGTTGCGAGCCGTGATTATCCAGTAAGCGCTCCTTTTCGTGTTTGTGGCGATGAAGTGGGGTTAATGGCCCACACAGTCGATCTGATTTGTTGTTCCCACCAGTGAAAGGCGCTTCCTGGTCACCGTCGGTTTGATTTTAGGAGCCAATCTTTCGGACGACCAACTCGTGGTTTGGCCGTCCCGTTTTACCCGTCCAAGGCCTTGTTTCTTATAGCACACCCTTACCTTTGGCTCTATAGAACCACCACAGAATAGGTCAACGAAAGATTGAAGTGAAGATCAAGCGAAGATCAAGCGAAGATTGAAGAGAAGATTAAGTGAAGATTCAAGTTTTGTTACTTACCTTTCATCTACACTCACAACCTGCAGCTAGACACCTCGTGTGTTCCCTAAGCACGCTCCTCTCTACCCGACAACGGCGGCCATCTCGTTGCTTGCATGCATCTTGTGGAAAACTATGCCCTTGCTCTCGTAATGACTCTTGTGGTGACCAGCCAGGTTGTGCGGAAAGAGCTTTGCATTACTCTTTGAGGTTTCCATGGCAAAGAAGCCCTTCGACAACAGTGTGTCAAACAAGCAAACACTAGTAAAAAAATTGTCCATTACAATGCAATGTCCAAGATGGGACAAAGCATCTGTTTACTGAAGCACAACTTGTGCTCCAAGCAAGTGCGTATCAGTGTTTGGCTTGGCACTGGGTCCTAAGTAAATTTCGAAATTCCAAAGGTACCGAGTTACATAACAAGTAGTGGTATATACTTTATGCCATACTGAATGGATTTGTTCATCATGTATTGCTGGAAGCTACAATAGCGACCTTTGTAAGCAATCATGATTTCGTCGACGATTAGGAATTTATTAGGGTTCAAGAATTTCTGGCACAAGTCCACAAAGTTGTTGACCAACCATTGCACTTTTCCTAATTTGTCAAACCTGGGTTTTGACTTATCAGTGCACAACTTTGATTATCTACCAAGTGAATATTCTTCAGGATGCTAAGGAACTTATCTCTAGACATAATGCTTCTAATAATGGGGCATCCAAAAAGTGCATCATTTGACTAGTAGTCTTTCAAGGTGGGCTCGCTTTTCAATCCCATGTAGATAACAATTCCTAGGCATGCTTTCAAACTCTTGATAGTCAACTTCTTCCATTTTGGTCCACCGTTCAATTTGGTACCTCCTACTTGATCAATTGAGTATTGCTCATGCCTTGCATATACATTTGTTTGTTCTACAATTTCCTACAACGTTGCTACAGGCCAGAATTTCAAAAAAAAGGAGTGGACCTTAGGCTTCCTCCGTCCATAGAATGTGGTTGGCCCAAATTTCGGGCCACTAAAGGTATTTCAACTACTACCAAATGTATAGGTAGTGCTTTCCCACCTTGACTCTGCATATTTGTCCTCAAGATTAGAATTGAGTAGTCTGTTCGAATTGTAAATTCCTATTTCATGAACCAATTCTAAGTCTTTTGAATGTGTTGATTTGTAATCACTATCAAAGGCATATGGATTTGCTTCAGGAAAATCCTGGAACACGGCTTCCCAATCACTCGAATCTGTATCATCGGGTAGGAGCTCCATCTAGCAAATGGTTTTGACGGGACTAGAGAACCCTATGTCCAGCTCGTCCTCTTCCGGATCAGACTCAGACCCTACAAAATTGACTTGATACGTACCTCTAGTTGCTTGCTGCAATTTGTCTCATGACTCCTTTACAGCACAAGCTCTCTCCTTTAGCTTGTACAACTTATCTCCTGGGTAAATTCCGCACTTTGCCAAGAAGTCCTCGGAGAACGTGTCACTCCCACTGTCGTCACCACCTCAATCTTTGCCGTCACTGTCGGAGCTAGGAACCACAGTATACAAAGGTGTGGAGGCGTCACCTTTGGAAAGGGTTGGAATCCTTTGGTATTTTGCCACAACCATTTTTATACTCCTATCAATGCAATTTGTTGCCCTCGCATTGACGAGTCCAACTGTGCCTACAAAACGAACACGATATACTTCTTTTCCAATAGTGGCATTTGTATACATTGAATGAACCGAAGCCAAGAACCAATCAAAATGGCTCCACTTATTCAACACGCCATCAATTTATTGGCAAGGATGAAGACGTCCTTTGGATGGTCCCCTGGAGCGTACAACTCATGGTGATTGGAAATTGCTTTCCTCCGTAATGCAAGGACTATGTTTGGCGGGCCGAGTTCATTGCCGCCACTATTGTGGTTGGGGTGGGCGCCACCGCCACCCAAGCTTTCAAAATTCAACGCTCTCCTGCGTTGTGAAGCCTGGCAAGTGTCTTCCAGTCCCGAAATTTGAGCCTCAAAATTGTCAACCTCGACAGGGGGTTTCTCCCACCCCTTCGGTGTCTGCAAGCAGGGACATGGTGGAGATTGTTCGGGGAAGGCCGCTCGCCTGCGCCCGCGTCCTTGGCCTACTACACGGCTACACCCCTCTTCATTCTGCCGCACCCACTTGTTGTGCTCTACCTTGCTTGTGTGGGCCTCCTTCATCCATCCACACTTCCACTGTTGCGGGCCACGTGATCGTAGCAACTGTCGCTGTTACTAGGAACAAGAACAGCAAATTTTATTCATTTTCCGCACAACACTCGACCCCTCCTCTTCTTCCGCAAGTGGTGATTCGGTGACGCCTCCTTGTTTCCCGTCTCGTTCCCGCACACCTCGCCCAGGAACTTCCTTGGTGGATTGTCTCCACCTTGGTTGACCTTCGCTCGCACTCTCCTTGTCAGTATGGGTGACCTGACTACTACATTTTTTTCCTTCGCCATTGTCGTCGACATGAATGTCAAGCTACAACTTCTCTCTCACTATGTCCAGAATTTCAAGCGGAAATTTCTTTTGTTCACACCAACCCAGAAATCCCGCCGTTGAGCGATAAAACGTATGCCTCCATTCTTTCGGTGCAGGGTTTGAAGGCAATTTCCGACTACCTCTCTTTGTTGGCAATGTTTTCAAATATGCTTCACTCATGCAATTCAAAATATTGGCTATGGTGTCTGCATTTTGTGTTTGAGATTGTACTCAAGCTTGAATTATATTAGCTTCCACTCTTAGGTTAGCAAGAGGCTTCGGCGCTGCCCTAGATTGAGCCATCTCAAGGTCTATTTCCTACAACGTCGTACCTCAAGTTGCAACAAGAAACGACTAAACAAAGCGCACTCCCAACACTCATTCCCCCAAAGCCCACTTGAACAAGACACGCATTACTTCCTACAATTGTTGCGGACTGCACATCAGAGAATTCAAAGCACAACCAAGGCGGGACTTAAGTTGAGAATGACATACACTCCGTCTTCCGATTACAAAGCAGTCGGCTCCACGAAATCCAAGAATAAGGTGATGGAACCGTTTGCTAGAGAGGGTGGGAGAAGAGACTAGCTGAAGCCTTTGTGGCGACTCTACTATTCATTCTCGCGATGTGCTTGCATACCGCCCAACCCGTCCTCCCAATACCTGTTCCATTCTATTCTGACGGAAAACGTACCCTCTAACTCGTTTGAGATTTAGAACAACTTGGTTACTTCGAACTTCAGAAATCTGTGTAAATCCAATGTTTCAGTGTTTGACAAATCGAACACAACGTGTAAATTGTGAACAAAATTTACTACCACTTTATTTGCATTTGCTTCCCACTTCAAATTCTCAATTTCGTACACCCAACATTTAAACTTCTTTAGAAGACACTTTTTGTCCTCTCAGTCCTCAAGGGATTAAAACCATAGTATTAATTAAATTATATATTAGTTTTTTTTAGTAGTTTTTATAATCAATTTGTATGGCTTTACAAAACCAGAATTAGATAGATTTAGATTTCAAAAACCAATTTTTTTTTGTTCCAAAGGCCCAACTAGAATTAGACAAAATAATAGCCATCAGTTAAGGTAATGCAATCAGAAAACAGTGAGAGAATGCAGCCAGGAACCAGTTGAGAGAATGCATCAAGAATCAATGAGGGAACATGAGGAGGTCTATCCAATCGTGGACCGCCACGTGACCTCGAGACAGGCTGAGAACCAAAGGTCCAAGTGATCTAGTTTGGAGTCTGAGCCTTGGGGAGGTCACTCTATGCATTTATACAACCCACGTGCGGCGAGGATTTTGGACCCTCTATTTACTTCTTCAAATTTAAACAAAAGAAAAAAAAATATGAGTAGATTTTCCTACTTTGAAAGTTTATGTTATAAATTATTGATAATTTTATACATAAATTATAATTAGATACAAATTTTTGAAGTAAAAAGATACGCTATAAAGCTGAAAATAACTTTCACACCTCTATATTAAATAAGAAAAAATTGTTTAAAAAATACACAAAAAATGCTAAAAAATAAGTCTCTATTGAAAGTTTATATTTATTGAATATTGATGCAATGGTTGTCTAAAACTCTAAATGTGTTCTCTATAAATACTTGAGTTGAAAAACATGTCATTTTAGTTCATTTTTCAACCTTCTCTAGAAATCATTTCATATATTATTTGGATTGAAGATTTTGGCAATAGAATCTTATAGTCTTGATTAAACAATGCTCAAAATTGTAGGCTAAAATTATAGTTTACTAAAAAGTAAATATGAGGTCAAAAGATCATTTAGCCGCACATGGTATATTATAGATACACTAAGTGACTTCCCCAGGGTCTGAGCAATCTAAGTTAGTGCAACTAGTTGGAGTCCAGTTCAAAATCAACAAGGGAAATCCAACAAGGGGAGTTGGGAAAATAAAATTAAGGTACGTACATATCATTTTAATTCAAAATTCACCAAATATAATACTAAATTAGATATCACTCAACCTCACTCTTATACAACTCTCACATCCAAGTAGGAACAAATTAACAACTAAATGGTATGGAATGAGAAGATATGCATTTGAGAGAGAAGAGAGTATTGGGAGGAAAGATATTTTGAAAAGAGTCTTTGCATTTATTATGTCGACCCCTATGAAGTTGATTCAACTTTAGATTCCATCTACTATTCACCTAAATTGTTGTTTATCTATTAATTTAGATCCCATTAGAGGCTAATAGGCTAGGATTTAGATTAGCATAGGCCTAATAAGCCAAATAGAATAGGACAAAATTAAACTAATATGTTTAGAATAACAGGGAGAAATTGATAAACAAGTAGGGAATAGTATTTTTAAGATTTGATTTGATTTAGGATCCATTAGGGCATTTTGATTACTAAAAATAGTTTGAAAAAATCTTAGGAATTATTTAAGTGATAGTTCAAACTAACCAATTCTATAGAAATGAGTGAAAATTAGAATTGTAGGAAAAAACATCAAAAAACAATTTTAAAATTAAAATTCTATTAAAATTTTAGAAAAAAATAAGATTACACATATGATGGAGGTTGACATTTACAAGACAATCATGGTGGTCTATTGCGAGGATGGCATCGTTGATGAAGAGGTATGATAGTTTTATCTTTTCTTTTAATTTTTAGTAATTAGATTAAAGTAAGTTTAAGAACTAATACTTATGTCAGAGTCTTATTAATAAGATTAGAATTTTAAAAATTATTATTTATTATTAGGGATTTCCAAAAATGCGTTGCACTTTAAAAATAAGTAAAAATTAAGAAAGTTACAAGCTAATGAACTTTAGATAGTGAAATTGGATGAAATTTAGTAAGTTCATCCAATATAATATTCTAAATTTAGAATCACATAGAGAATGTTTGAGGATTCCATAACTTATTTACACTTTAAAACTAATGCATTTTTTGAGAAGTTAAGGACAAATGAAGTTTAAACTCATAAGTAGATGAAGTCTTGTGTTTTTGATTTCTAATAAGACAAATTTTAGAATTTAGTAGTAGAATAAATTATAAAATTTACATCAAAATTTACATCAAAATTTACATCAAAGTTCACATCAAAATTTGAAGTGAATTTGAATAAATTTACTATTTAAATTCGTTGGATGAAATTTAATAGGCTAGTTTATAGGTAAAACTTCATTTTTAGATAACTTTGACTAGATAAGTCCAATTTTAAAGTATTTTATCATTTTGGAAAGGAAAAATTATGCTCTGTAGTTTAGGTTAGGTTTGATTTTCATTAAATTAGGATTTAGATTTTAAGTCCAGCATTTGATTAAGCCATACAAAGTCTTTGAGATTCTAATTTTTAGATGTTTTTTAGTGATTTAAAGAAAATTTAAGTTTTACCATATTATAATTAAAGATTCCATTGCTTGAAAGGCATGAATTGGACTATAATTAGACACCTGAGGTAAATTCATTATAAAAGCCGCTAGAACCCGTACACTATAAGAAACCCGCATTTTTTGGGGCGCTAGCAAAAAATATGCTTTGTTTGTATAGATGTCTCAGCGTTGTTCGGCCTACGGGCTTTTTTATGCAAATTCTGTTGGATGTTGCAGGGAACATGTAGTCATGTACATGTTATTCGAAAAATGCATGAACGTCAACTGTGACGGGCATATCGTAAGTGACGTCAAAGAAAATATAGACTTGTTTTTTTTGACATCCAGGAAGACATGAGGAGTCCATGTCAGTAAGTAGACCAATTTTGCCTATGGGTAAGTTAGTAAAACTTACTACAGTCTATGGTAAAATGTTGACCATATGTAAAAATTTTAGGCAAAGGGCAGCCACATGGCATGCTTTGCAAAAAAAAAAAAGTGGACGGATGAGCACCATGGATGAAAAGAGATGATCTTTTATACAAGTAGGGTGGTAAAAAGTGAAACAATCCATATGGGATATACACAACAAGAATTGTGTTCAATATAAAATGTCTGAAACAACATGATGCAAATGTCAGAAACAACGTCTAGATGTTTGAAACAATGTCAAGATGTACAATGGCCAAGTTTCTATATTCTAGTTATCCCCTATTTTTTGTCTCACCATGGACAAAGAATGGATACCAATATGACCTTTGTAATCTAATTTTCAATAAAGGAATTCCTTCATTTGGCCATAAAAAATTCTCTTGATGGTAGATGGTAAGTTTTCTTTAATTCTTGGTGAATTCAACATTCTTTTTTGTTGGTTTTATTTTATTTAATAATTTATTTTTTTGTTGATCTTGCCTGATGGATAGGGTACGCACCAATTGATGTCTCAAAAAACGTCTAAATTGATGTCTCAAAAAACAACATTAAAATTTTCAAACAAAATAAAAATATGTTGACTAGGCATGCCATGTCATCATTTCCCTCCACCCCGTCAAGTACCATGTTATAGGCGAGCCGAATAAAAAAGTATCCCACGTGGCACTGCCCGGATGGAAAACGCTGACGTGTCGCCATTGTGGCATCCACGTGCCATGTTTTCTAGAGTTCATGAGAACATGTTTTCTGTGATGTTAGAATATAACGAGCACAAATCAGGCACGTTTTTTGAAAACATGGTCATATTTTTTGCCCATTAATTATAACGAGTTTTAGGTGACATCTACGCAAACGCATGTGATGTCCTGAAAAACGTAATCTCCCATTTTTTGTGACATCTCAAAAAACACAGGTTTCTTATAGTGGTATGCATGCTTTTGACTCTAGAGGTGGAGTTGAAAACACTCACATTTTGGATGTGTCTGTTGGGAGTCTAGAATACCTCTCTTTGACAGTCTAGACTTATAAGGCAATCATTTTCTAACTTAGTTGTGAATTGTTTAGGGACTTGTTTTAGAGCCAACTCCTTTTGAGCGTTGTTTGCAAACCAGGCAGGATTGACCGTCCAAGCATTACTGATTTCACGAGGAAGGGACCAATGATGACGAAGACAACAAGGTCTTCCCTTTGGAGGCCTTACTTCTTGGACCAAATTGACTTGGGTTGTCTTATGAGTTTTAGAACCATTTGGCTAACAAGTACCTGGCAAACTTAAACGAATATACATGAAGGGCCATGTTCACTTCTTTTCATTCATGGTGTCATGAAGCATGGACAAGTTCTAGCCTCAACAACTTTAAACATTTCCGTACAGCTTATGCTTTAATGCAAACCCTAAAGCTAATAGCAGGTGTGGAAGCGCATGACACATTGGTAACACTATCCCTATTACGATTTTCTCAAAATGAGTCCGTACAGCATGTGTCCACCACACGACAACCCTCAAGAATGAACGCAATTATTTCATTCTTCAACTAATCTTCAATCTCTGAAATAGGAGTAATAAGGCTCACAGACCTTGCTCTTCTAAAATTAATTCATTTACAGTACACTAGTATTACACCTTAGGTGACTTGCATTCATTCAGACATTCCTAAACCCCGGTATTCCAATTTGCCGACTTGCATGAACTGCCTCTCTTCTTATTTAGTACTAAAATATAGCGCCAGTCATAATGCAGTCATACTGTAGTGACATACCGGAAACTGTGCTCATCGTATCTTTCCTGTACCACGAGGCCCCATCTTTTTCTTTGTCCATATGTAAAAGAAAACGCCGACTTTGTGACTCCGTGGCGTTGCAGTCATTTTGAAGTCACTTCTTAGTCGCGTTGCAGTCGCAAAATCCGGAACCGCACAATTGAACAATGACTTTGCTTGCTGCAGTCAGGTTCCAATTCGCCACGTCACTGCATCATCGCCCTTTTGAACGGAACGTTGTGAATGGAGTACATAGTGCGTTTTCTGTTCATCCCGCAGTCACTGCAGCGACTGTAGAATGATTGCAGCATTTTGGATCCTCCTCCACTGGTGCAATTAGGGAGGTGAAGTGGCGTTGCAGTTGCAAAATTAGTGCAGTTATGTTTTGCAGTCACAATTTTGGCCGTTTTTTTGTAGTGACATCGTCGATCGCCTACGCCATTGCCTTGAGACTATTTGAAGTATATGAAGAGGAGATTGCATGTTGTCTGTTGTTTTATTGGAAGGTGGTATTGGCTACATGGAGGTTTGAAGCTGCATATATAAAAGTATGTTTTGATGCTGGACTTCCACAATACTACACCCACAAGCCATTGACCGTTATTCCTTACTTCGACATTTGGATTTAGGCTCCCTTTCCACTTAAGCTTGGAAGATTTTATTAATTTGACATACCAATCATCAAGTACAAGCGTGTCCCTAACAATCCCTACATCTAGTCAGAGGATTTTTGTACGTGGCATAGTAGTGACGGTCACCTTACTTTAGATTGTTGTAGAGGCATTTTGACCCGGTTCATACCATCATACGCAAGAATTGAATTGTAGTTGTAATACATTGCAAAGTATTGTTCAGCTTATGAACCTTGCCAAGATTTAGAGGAATATTGAATCTCTCTATTTACTACGCCAGAGGGTGATTATGTGCATCAACCAACCTTTCACCTATTATTTTATAGTTACCCGATCCATAGTCGGAAGACACACTTTGATCGCTTTGAGAACGCGACCTTCTTCAAAAATACTTCCTTGTGGGACCAACACCTTGGAGACATCAAGGATATTAAGAATGAACAGGCGCCATATTTCTTTGAAATCCAATCGATTACCACAAAAAAAGTCAATACCCTAATCTGTGCAGATCATGTAATAGCACCAACAATAGCAGCAGATCAGTAGACTAGTTAGCTCCTAATATATCTATGTATATTGATTGTGTGGATTTTCATATTTATATATGATTGGATTGGATTTATGTGAATTTGGACTCATCTAAGTCTTAGATGTTGCTAAAATCAAATACATCCAAATCCTATAGAACTTTACGATCAAAGACAACAGCAAGTAGTTTGACGCCACTTGGACAATCTTCACCAACAATAGAAGAAGAGGTTGAGCTTCCTCAACAATTCCAACTATGGATGCGAATCCTTTAATCCTCTAATACTTTCGATACGTGAAGATGCACATGTTGAACCACTAGAGGTGCCGGTTATCAATCTAATGATGCTACCAAGAGGATTATCCATTGTAATTCCTCAAGGTTTAAAAGAAGTTTCTATCCTTCATAATTTACCTCAATTCTCCGGCTCAAGAGATGATGATCCTACAACCCATATAGGAAGATTAAAAAAAAATTCTATTTCAAGTTCAATTACCGACCACAGATATTACCGAATTTGGTTTCCAAATACTCTTGTAGGGACGACCTATTTGTGGTATAGAGTATATGAAGTTGGATTTTTTACTTCTTAGTTGCAACTACAGGCTGAAGACAAAAAAAGTGAACAAATGGTCAGGAAGGTAGAAGAATTTATACCAATGTTCATTCAAGTTCATCATCACCAAACATTTAGTCCCTTGACTTATCAAAATATTTCTCCAATGAGAACAATCAATCTGATGCCTTTGGCTACCAAAAATCCTTTATTGATGTTGCTAGCTCCATAAGATGGAATAGAGCAACTATGTTCTGAAATGAGACAAGTCACAAACAAAGTTACTAAGTCAATATGAGAATTAATGGTGCGTATGGTGTATTTTGTTTGAGGTCAAGGAAAGCAAGCTCCACCAATTCACCACGAGTCAAGAGTGCAAACAACCGGAATTTGGTGTAACAATTGTGGACAACCCAATCGTTAGCCACTGTTTTGTCCTTTACTAAAGGACAACCATCAATAGCAACCGCAACAATTGAGGCCACCATGTGAACTCCCAATTTGTCACTTGGAATTCGTAGAATTATTTTTTTGGAAATTTGCAATTTAAAGTTAAGAAAAATAGACAAAAAGCCATAAAAAGAGTGTAGAACCAAAATAGGGTTGTAACATATCCATTATAGTATTTGGTCTAGATCTGTATTTAGACTTAGAATCCCACCAAACTTGGCCCAAAAATAGGTAGAAAGAGCAAAACGATTAGATTTGGAGGATTCAAATCACATAGGTCCAAAAGGGCTAAATCCCACCATGAATGTGGCAATTCATGGCTAAATCGGTCCGAGGGATCCACAACGAGGCCACTAGGTTGGGTCCTAGAGTTAGGTTTAGAAATTCTCTAAACCCCGATTGTTAGCATGCAAGAGCCATTGACACAAGACCGGGCCTATGGAGGAATCTACAGCCCAAGAATGGTGTCCTAGGGTAAATCCCATGCCAGGAGTCCAGCGATGAAATCGATTTGCTAAGATTCCTCTATCTGCAAAAGATTCCCGCACCATCGATAAACTCAAGGAGATGACTAATTCATCTCCACTGACCAACTGTGCCAGGTACGGAAACGCACCTGCACATCTTTCATGTGACCCCATGAGAGGTCTTGTGAAAAATCCCGTCATCTTCCGACTTGCAGAAGAACCTTTTGCGGGTGGTCAACCCTAGTAACCTCCAATGGGAATTTCATGGAAATTACCCAGGTTGCCAGAAAATCTCACTAAAAATTAGACTAGCTTGTTTTATGTTAATAATACGCTCCGTGAAGTTTTGCAACATTCCGATAGCAGCAAGTATCCGAACCGGCGAGATTCCTCGAGAATTAATCACGTGGCGGGGTCCCCGCCACGTTGACTGGCATTCCGGGACCATACGATGGCGGAACAAAGTCAACCAAGAGTCTTTTCCGACTCCCTCACACCTACCGGAGACCCTAAGCTATTTACATTTCTCAAAATAGGAGACCCCCAATATCTAGGATTTTACCACGGTTTAGTTTTTAAAACTAAATTAGCCTACGATGGTTTTTTGTCCTCGGTATGGGGGGAGGATGTCTTGGACTAAACACGGTGATCTGGAGCCAATGGCACAATCCGTTTAACGATTGAAGTAAATCTCCAAAAGTTAGGAGGTTGGTCCAGCGTAGATAGGTAAAAGTAGTTTTTTAGGGATTAGGATGAAAATCTTTGAAGATGAGGATGAAAATCCAAGTTGATAAGGTTACTTTAGAGCTCTTGAGGGGGAGGTGGGGCCTTGGAAACCTATTTAAGGTCCCCATTTTTCTCTCTTGAACACCCCCAATACTTGTTTTGGGTCCGTCGGTCCAAGTTATCTTGGAATTTTTGGCGTTTAGGCCAAAAAACCTTTACGGTGTTTTTGGAGCACTTTTGGCTCCCATTGTTGCTCTATTTCAAGCTTTCTTTGAAGGTCCTTTTGCGTCCTTCTACCTTACCTTGCATCCTTGTTGTGAGTTGAACGGGTCTCCCCTATACTTGTGTGACTTCTTATGCCTTATACTAATCCTAAAGTCACCCCCCACCGTACCTTGGCGATGCCGCTTTGGGGGGCCTTTAGTATATGATATTTTACTCGTGATCATTGACCTTGTGTGCATGTGTGCCCCCGTATTGAGTCCTAACTAGAGTTATCTTTTCCGTTGTTGGTTGTGAGTGGGCCCCACCCTCCAGGGAACGGCAAAGCTTTGAACCTGTGACCGGTCCCAGTCCTAAAGTACGTGTTAAAAACAAGCCTTAGATGGCGGAGCTTTGAACGCAGGGGTATCGTAAGTCCTAAAGTTGGTGTTAAAACCAATTCAACGGTGAACATTTGAACTCCTATGTACTTTCGTTCCAAAGTCTAGAGTCCGAGACGTTCTCGGAAAAGTCCAAGGTTTAGCGTCCGAAATTAAGTCTAAGTTTAAGAGTCACCCCACCCCTTGTGAGCCGGTGTCCGTAAAACAAGAAACTACATCAAAAACTTGAGAGAGAAAACCAAAAGTCCGATTTAGATTTGCTTGGGTGGGTTCCCTTAAGGAACCCCAAAAAAATAGATTTAGTTGCTAGAGGGTCGGGACAGGTCGCTAGGGGTTCAGCAGTTGCTGGGGAGTCGGGGTGAGTCGCTGGGGAGTCGGGGTGAGTCGCTGGGGAGTCGGGAAGGTCGTTGGGGGGTTCCAGCAGGTCGCAAAGGGGTCGGGGGCCAGTCGCTGGGGAGTCGGGAAGCAGCCGCTAGGGTCTGGACAGGTCGTAAGAGGGTCAGGAGCAGTCGCTGGGGGTCTGGGCAGCGTTGGTCCAGGGAGTCCAAGACTTGGGAGGAAACTTGGGAGAAAAAAAAGTTGGAATTAGTGGGGATTAGGGAGAGGTTAAAGGGTTGAAGTCAAGGGATCAGAAAAAAAAGGAGAATAGGGGAAAGGAGAAAGAAAGGATAAGTCGCACCTCCATACCTGCATCAAACAACTCTCAACTCTCACCAAAATCACACCTACACACAATGGAGGGAGGTTAGTGAGTCATAGAATTAAATAGGAGAAGGGGGAGAGAGACGATAAATAGTGTCCTAGGCTTAGCTAAATAGGTGTTAGAAGAGAAATCTCGAGAATTCATAGTGACCATTAGGAGGTAGGATTAGGATGACACGAAGACAAGGTTGTGTAAGAGGTTAGGAGGGACATTAAAATTTCTTGGGGTTTGAATCTATAGTTGTAAGACACCCATCAAAGTTTAGGTAGAATATTGTTAGTGTAGAAAGAGAGAAAGGGAAAGAAAAGGAGAAGGAAAGAAGGAGGAAGGGAAAGAAAGAGGTTAGATCACACGGGATCTATAATTTTTATAACATAAGCGGTAAATTTGGGGAAAAATTCCCACGACCCAAGGACCACCATGGAGTATGGAAATGGGCGCGCGGATGCGGATGAGCGCATTTCCGACACCGGTAGTGACGAGGTAAGTCCTTGAATCAAAACTTGGTGTTTCTCCTTATTAGCATTGATTTTTGATTTTTTTCCCTTAATTAGCCTGTTCCAGTGAATAGTGACCCAGGATAAGTCAAGATAAAAATTTAGAGTTAAAAGTAGGAGTAAAAATTTAGAGTTAAATTTAGGAGTAAATATTTAGAGTTAAATTTAGGAGTAAATATTTAGAGTTAAATTTAGGAGTAAATATTTAGAGTTAAATTTAGGAGTAAAAATTTAGAGTTAAATTTAGGAGCAAATAGTTAAAGTTAAATTTAGGAGCAAAAATTTAGAGTTAAATTTAGGAGTAAAAATTTAGAGTTAAATTTAGGAGCAAATAGTTAGAGTTAAATTTAGGAGTAAAAATTTAGAGTTAAATTTAGGGGTAAAAATTTGGAGTTAAATTTAGGAGTGAAAATCCAGAGTTAAATATTTAGGAGTAAAAATCCAAAGTTAAACTTAGGAGTAAAAATCCAGAGTTAAATTTAGGAGTAAAAATCTAGAGTTATATTTAGAAGTTGGGAATTAGAGGAAAGAATTAAGCTTAGGGTTAGCCGTAGGGTTGAAACTTCCGAGAGAAGTGTCAATCCTCCAAGAATAGTCTTTAACACTCATGGAAGGAACGTAAAGGTTCTCTGCTCACGTAGTTAGGGACGTTAGAAATGACGCCAACTACCCAGCCAACCCTATACATAAGATAAACAGTTAGGGAGTTAGGAATTACCAATCACCTTTGCTTATCACAGTCAGCTTGTTAATTACCCATGCAATTCTAGTAGTATTCGTTGCCATCCACGACACTCAGAAAATGTTAGCACAAAAAGATCCATTGTTTGGAAGGCATAGTGGACCGCGCTCACAACACCCCCCTATATTTAAAAGGTGGATAAAGGCATAGAACCTGGTCGGTGTTCGCCCGATTACCGAGGGTGGGTAATCTTGCGCCCACACACCACAACAACCACAACCATATTATCATCCAAATTCACATCAGGTCAAACCTAACAACAATTCTTTTAGACAATGTCCTACTTGCAAAAATAATCATGGGTTTGGTCAATGTTGGGTAGAAGACAATATTGTTTGTAAGAGATGTGGAAAGCATCATCCTACCTTTTGATGTAAGACTCAAGATAAGGTTATTTCATTAGAGTTCTTCTCAACTTATATTTTTGTATACACATACTATTACTTCAAATTTGTCAACTTAACTATAAAATAATATTGATTTTGAAAATTCAAGTTGACTATTGCGCATCAATTATTTGGACAAAACATCATCCTAGATCATTCTTATACTAGAATAGGCTTTGATTTTGGTTTACAAAACCAATGCTCAAGTAATTAAGATATGGTGTAGTGTTATCATACCAAAGGCAAATATTTTGGACTATGTAGCAAATATGATTTGTTTTCTTAAGGATAGACAAGGTCCTCCATTCCGTAAAATTCTCCAAGAGGATAGGACCGGCTATATATGCAAGTGCGATAGGACTCCAGGAGGCCCAATTTTAGGATGAATTTGCAAATTACTTTTGTACATAGCAGCGATGACTTGAGGTAGACAAGGGGAGGGAGGGCAAGGGACGCCATTTGCATTGGGGATGAAGTAGTGTTAGAAGGCACAATGCACTTTGTCCATAGAGCCTACCCTCAAGTAGGGTAGGGTGTTCACGAAGCTTGAGATATGTGGTTTATACCAAAGGTTTGCATAGAGGTCCTGATGTGTTAATACCCAAGGTTTGGATGTGGTGCTTATAGAGTTTCTGATTTGATGCTCATATCTCATGCTTATATCTAGCGCTCACAGAGATTTTGATGTGGTATTCATAGACGTTTTGATATGGTGGTTATAGAGTTTCTGATGTGGTTTTGATAGAGGATTTGATGGAGTTCATTGTATATAAGGGAAGAGGCTCTAAAATGGAACGGGTATTAATCCATTAACACATGGTCGACCACTTTGTGGTCGAAATTGTCAATTTTTTGTTGGTGGAGAGAAATCTACACTGAATTAGAAGTGGGAACAAAAGGGATGGCTTTGGAAAATTGGCAACCCAATCCAATGGGATAAGAATCAGTTCAATATGTGCTGGCATGCAATTTTAGTATTAAAAAAAACTTACAGAATACTAGCTGTAAATACAACAATCAATCCCAAAAGATAGCCATAAATTGAAAAGAATTGGTACATTGTACGCAATGACAAGGCATTTAGTGGAAAAAGGACGACATGTTGGGAACTTGGCATTGGGGGTGGGAATGATGAGGTTTATGTTGGCAATTTGCCACAATGTCTTCTTCCCGCCACTGCCAAGGACAACAAAACTACCGTATCCGAGGCTTATGATGCGTGAGTTTGAAACTCACCGAAGGACCAAGCGCATCCAAGGCGAGAGCTCTCACAATATTTTATAGCTGGAACGTGGGCGGTCTGTGCCCCCATAGTAGAACACTCGACCTCTGTCGTTAGTGAGTCTTTCCCTCACTGTTGTACTCTGTTTTTCTCCACTGAAATATTTTTGTAAGGATCGTTTGCATTCTCTACAGTAGAGGTCAGAGTGGATTATAAGGTTCTGTCCCTCCATCTACCATCAGTTGATTGCCTTTGGTGCTAGTATCGGAACATCAAGTGCTTTGATTCTCTAGGAGCTACTTGCTTTTCTCGAAAAGGATCACTTCACATGCAAGAATAAATCAAATACTTTCTATGTGAATGTCTATGAACTAGTTCATTTAGAACCAGATTATTGATTTGGTCTGGTCAGGATTTGTTGTGAATGTATTTTGTCACATGTATGTGTGCTTGGGACCTATTTTGAACTGTGGTTTTTATTCTCCTATTGCACTCGGCTCTAATTTTCATAAAGGAAGTCCGGAGTTCGATGTTTGGCAGCAAATTGAACTTTGTTGTTGCCAAGTCTATGCTTTGTGTTCTCTGTCTGTGTCTTGAAATTGTGTGCAACCCTGTCCGTTGGTTTTGTTTCTTTCTCCGATTGATGACCGAAGTTGTAGCCAGTATTGGTGGAATGCAAATCTCCTTCCCTGTGATGTGTTCAGACTTCTTCCATTTTGTTTGTTGTCTGGACTGCTTATTTGGTCACTACACGTGAGTGCATGCTTGGTATGGTCATGCTAGGGGGGCTCGTGCAATCTGTTTTTGAACCTGCATTGATTTTGCCCGATCTGTGGTCGGGATGCCTAGTCTGAGCGGGGTTAGTAACTGAATATCTTCACACGCCTGCAACCGCTTTGCTTCAACTAAACAGTATGTGTTGGCAATTCGATTCTAGCCGCAATATTTGGGGAACTCCAACCTGGCGTTCTAGTGAGTCTAGAACATCAGCGGAAGCCATCATTACGTTGAAAGAAGCACTAAGGTAAACTTGCCTATGACAGGCAAACCACCCATGACAGGCACCTACTGAACCCCCCCATTACAGTCTTTTATCAATCTATGAGAAACTTTTTCTTAACCCCTAAAGCCCTGTTTGTCCCCTCGGGGGACAATTTGGGTCCGGGTAAGTTCCTGTGACCTCAATTTGTAGAGAAATTTTTTGGGATTTTTTGAGGTTGTGCGGTTCTGCGAGAGCTTTGTGGATATATAATTTTTATTTCAATTGGTGCCCGAGAGAAAAAATTATGTCCAAAATAGAGTTTGATGGGCAGCACAAAAAAATCACAGAAAGTCAAAATTAATTTCTTAAATATTTTTTTCAAAATCTATGTCATTTTGTCTACATTTGAAGCTTTGATTCATTCTATTTGGACTAATAATGAAAAAGTTATGGACAATCTTAGTTTGTCGGGCAATCTAAGCATCTTCTTGAAAAAATAACTTTAAGGATTCATTTTTCAATGCAATTTTTACAATTTTCAGAATAAAATTGTTAGACAAGGTTGAATTTGCTTGCTAGAACAATCTCACCGTTGGGATTATGGTATTTCAATTTTGTCTTAGAGCTATTAACGATTTAGCTATTCCTTCAATCTTGAACCTACTTCTATTTAACAATTTTTTAATGAGTGAAAATTTAGTGTTTTTTTCTTAAAATTTTTTTCCTAGATTCTCAACTGAAGTATTCAATATATAAACTTAGAAAATCAAAATCAACAATACAAAAAATTTAAGTTAAATAGGTTTACAGCCCAAAAATCTAGTCCAGCAAGGTGCAAAAGAACTTGTTTTCTTCACTTTGAATGCAAATATCTTGCAATCTATTTGGTCAAAGTTTCTGAAATTTCTTGCACACATTCTCATACTAGTCTAGTAAAAGATCCTACGGTTAGATATGCAAAAAAAAACAATTTTTTTAGTTTAATGCTCTTTGCAATAGAAGTGGCAGTTTTGAGTGTGTTTTGATGGAGAAAAGGCCTCGGGGCATTAGGGGTTAAAAATGGGATGAAGACTGCATAAGGTTGATTTGTAGTTGTTATCAAAGCCTTGGGATATGGTTATGAAGTTATTAGTAACTGTTATGAACACTTACACCAATCTAGTCTAAAACTGGTAGTAAAAAGTAGTTTTTTTATTTCCTCATGTCATGTCCATGTTAGAAAGTCTTGTAGCCATCTTAGAAAATGTTATGACTGTTTTAGGTGGGAAGATGACCATCATGGAAACAATTTTCTGCTGATTTGGGGTAGTCTACAGACTCTTTTGGGCTTACTGGACAGTACACTTCAAAAATTCACAAAAAATTCATATTTTATCCAAAAAATAAAATTCCAATTGCTTTCTTCATTTCTCACACGTGTCTTTGTATGGAAAAAAATTTGATTATTTTTGCTAATGGCAATACAACAAATCAGTCATTCTGCCTGTCATAGGCAAGTTTACCTTATGTGATCTTGGAAGAACACTCAGAGAATTTCACAGAAATAAATATAATCAGTGACCGTAACTAATGTGTATGACCTCATTTGAATGCATACAATAACCAAGATGCATAATAAATTCCTTATCAGGAAAGTATTTTTGCTAAGAAATTCACTGCCCTCACCAAGTTCAACACACTCTTTCCATCTGTACAATCAAATATGCGGAGGGCACTTAAGTTCAGCAAATATTCCTTTTCCACCTTGCGACCAAGAACTACCTCGCCTGCCCCTCAAATTGACCACAGTCGTTAATGGGTTAAGAATGGACCCAATAAATGACTGCAAAATGAACATGGGTTGGTTCTGAAATTGACATGTATAGTCATTGAATGAATCAAGGAAAAAAGCATTATCAATTGCAAGAGCCAATCATTTGTTTTGCTTTACCCATCTTTCTTTAGAATTGCAAGTGATCTGTTTATAGAAGACCTAGGGTCATAAATAGGGACCTATGACTCAACTCGTTTGAAAATTCATAAGTAATTCAAAAATGCTTAGAAAAATACGAAACCACTTGGGTTAGAATCCTCAGCTATTTCTCTTTGTCTGAAAAATTAGCTAAAATGATTCCCATCCAGTGAAATACACGAAAAAGGCAGACCAGCCCTTACATGTGCCATTTCTAAGCCTCCTACCTTAATATAAGATAGAGCTATGGGATTTCTGAGGCCTTGTGCAGAAGTTATTTGGTACAACACAAGTTTATTTATTGATGTATCTGTTACAACTCACCGTCTATTTTCTATCCCTTATACAGTTTGTTATACAGTTTGTTTTATACAGAGTTTGCGACCATTACTTGTGTACAGGTTTGACAGGACCTCACTAGACCTAGTTTTAGGGTTACTTCTCAAATTGCTCATGTTAAGGTCAAGTCACCCATTACCAATCAAGACCCTATCACCAATCTAAGGTAAACTACCCCCATTACGGACAGAATGTGAGCAAGTTTCATTGTGGGTAAAATTGTAATGGTGGTGTACATCACTACTACATCATAATTCAGCCTACAATGGGCTTGCTCCCATTCTATCCGTAATGGGGTAGTTTATCTTACAAGGTACCAAAAATTCAATAGAGGCTATAGAGGTTGGAACAACTTATTTTCAACAATTAGTTCTTGGTTTCCGATCATCTTCTTAACCATCAACGTCATGACACATGTTCTTGTTTTTTTGAGTGCCAAAGTAGTCTTTGAATGAGCGGTTATAGAACACTCTACATATTGGTTATGGGTTTGGACCAACTTTTGGCTTCTATAATTCATAGTAATTTCAAGTACAAGAATAAAATTACTAAAAAATTAGCAATCACCATGATTTTTAATCTTTCTACATAAGAAAATTTTGTATTGCTTTATATTGCTCCAAATCATGAGCAAAATTGCTTAAGTGATTAGTTATAGGTTACTCGACCTTGTGACATTAGAACTTAGGACCATTGCTTGCGTGCAGCCCTGACATGACCTCAAGGGACCCAATTTTAGGATTAGTTTCCAAATTGCTTATAAGGTAGCAACACCTAATTGTGACCATGTCTAAAACCAATCTATTCAGACTTTGCTTAAAATGTTTAGCCTTTAAACATGAAAACTTAGGATTTGACTTAGGTACACCTATTTACATTTCTTTAAAAATTATAGTCTATTCATATGGTGTCCAAAAAATGTATTCAAAGAAAAATCTAAAACATACTTTTTACTACCAAAAAGATTGCACAAGAAATTTTTTAATCTATGTTAGTAATAGAAGTTATTATGTTAGTAATAAAAACTATGTTGAATTGTTTACTTGAACACCTTTAAGTGTAATTACTTTACTAAGACATTAGAGCTTTGCAGATGAGCTTTGCTATGTTGACATTGTGTGCCCCAATTAATTCACACCGGTCTTCTCTCTTTGCATGCCGGATATTCACGGTTTTTGTTGTTGCTATGCTTAATTGAAGATGTATGGGTTTAGGGTTTGAGATTAAGCATTATGGCTTATAGAGGGCACGTTTCATAACTTTGTCACCTACCACAGGCTCTAGTACTCCGCTTGAAATACTCAATCTCTTATTATTTTTGTTCATTTCTTCTTCGTACAATCTCAACCAAAAATACTAGCCTACGTTTGGAGTTTTCAAGTTGCCTTTTAAGATTCCCAAGTTTATTTTGCGGAAGAGGAAGCTCGCACTCTAGCTGGAACCCTACTGACAACACTTCCATCCCACTCAGATTTCAACGCGAGTTACAAAAAATTTCAAGTTATACCAAGCGTTGAAGATTCTAAGTTTAAATCATGTTTCTAAAATCTTTAGAGGGAGAGTAACTCAGTTTGACAAAATGATTCATCACAAAAAATCTCAAGCCTCTGGAGGGTCGTGCCAGAGCAGCTGAAAGGATCCTAAGATAACATTTAAATTCGCTTAAGGATTGTTTTTTTTCCAAAATACGTATAAAAAGTATTAAATAATCAAAATCTAGGTATTATAAAGCACCTTAACCCTGATTATTGCATACCTTGTACTCTAATCAAATTTTGAAAAAACAAACAAATGTTGAAATTACTTCAATGACATCTACCATTGGTAGTATTATAAATGGCAATGTGATAGTCACTATTCATTGACAATTGGTGTACATGGAGGATGAAGCATAGTAGAATAATCACTAGAAGGAACCCGTGTTTTTTTTGACGTCTAAAAACTGGATGTCAAATTTTTGGACATCAAACATACCATTAGGATGTTAGTTTTGACATCAAAATTAGCATCCTAGTGTTATGTTTGATGTCCAAAAAATTTGACGTCCAGTTTTTGGATGTTAGAAAAAACATGGGTTTCTTCTAGTGAATTTATTTCAAAAAGCTTCGAACTAATCAGATTTGGGTTATCAATCTAGTTTTCATCTCCAAAAATCCTTTTGAGGTTTAGAGACTCTAATAAAAAATTATGAACAAAATTCTAGAAGAGGTTGGAAGGAAAATTTTCTTTGACATTTGAACAGATTCTCTAAATTTTGTCCATAACCTTTTACAGGAGGCTCTAAACCTCAAAAGGATTTTTGGAGATGAAAACTAGACTGATTCTACAACTTTTTGTAGTTAAAATCATTTTGAAAAAAAATAATCTACTATATCTAAATGGGGTCTGAAATTTGACTTTGAACACAATTTCTGCTTTTCACTTAACTTTGAGCGGTTGTGTTCCTATTACTCCTAATTCACATATCTCACATGGATTGTTTTATGTACTACTACTATCCCACTTGTATAAATAACTCTCCTTGTCAACTACAAACATGCTCATCTAAGTAGCTTATGGAGTTAGTTAGAAATCATTAGTGTTTCTAAATTTTTTGGCCACTACCTTTAAAAACCACATTATTTGACTTAATTTGTTTCATTTGCCAATTAATCATTGTCTAATCCAATGTTGTTGATTATTAAACTTATCTTTGCTACACCCTCTTTTTTGAGTCCCGATGTCCTTTACGAAATTCATACAAGTAGACAATACACCAAAGCTTAATTTGTCAGGCTACCTATTTTCGATTAATAGACTAGTTTGGTCACTTTCTGATGGCCCTTTTGAGACCTGATTTTCTCTCTAATGATTTGACTTACAATTGGATCAGTTCTTCCAAAGCTCCACTGATTGCGGGAGGGATGCCTCCCACTCAAATTTGCACCATTCAAATGTTTGCTTGCATGCAAGAGCAGCTCCAGTTAGGCAAAGTCCATCATAGTCACACGATCCAGTGTCAAGTGAGAGGCCATATTCATTGTGGCATTCTATTTCGAAGCACCAAAATTGTGGGCATTCAGGTGCCCTGAAAACTATGACTGCCCGCATACATTTGAGGTTTCAGTCAGCGCCAGCTTCATAAAAAATCTTCCGTTTCGAGGAGGTTCATGCAAGAGCGGGTGGGGAGGTCAGGAGTATTAACAAATCGATGACGAATTTCTCTGGGCTGCAGACGACACCGTTCCATACTTCATAGCGAGGATGCAAGTCCTCGTCAAAGCGCCAGTTCTCCAAGACATCAGGTCGAGCTGTTGCTTTCCATTTGCGAAGTAGCTCTTGTAGCACAGCCACTAAGCAGGTTACACTCATACCTCCATAATAAGACTCAACGCAAGCAAGATTCACCGTTGTGGATCTGCAAAGGTGAGGCAAATTTAGACTGGTAATGCTGGCAAAGCTCTGACAAACGGTCTTAAGTTTGTGTATAATTATTACCGTTCAGTATGCACATAGTATTAGAAAACAATACATTAGAGAAAATTTGGACTCTCCAGAAGGCCGTCAAGCTTTGACAAGCCACTCTATTTGAGAAGTCCTAAGGAGCTAATAAAAGGATAGCATCTTTGTCAGAGATGCGGTGTTAGCTTGTGTGAACTTCATGAAGAACTATCATTTTTATTCTTTTTTTTAATGTACAGTTTGTTCAGAGTTTTGCAAGGAGTGTTTACTGCACAATGACATATATTTAAAAATAGCAACTGCTGCCCCCTCCTCCATTTAAGTAATATTTCTTTTGTAATCAATGCTCTGAACTCACAATGAACGATAATAGGGGAAAAAAATTTGTCAAGTCAAAATAAATGTAATACAAAGGTCCCTTCCGGCACTTCTTAGCGGCCTTCTCAAGAGTCCAACTTTTCTCTAATGACTAGTTCAGTTGTAGTCATTGAGTCGTTGGTAATGGCAAAGCAGGCCAAGTCATGAAGGAAAATCACATGTCGGTTTGTCCCTTGTTGCTAACGGGGCTAGCTCGCAAAGACAGCACGGGCGGTTATTCGTCGATCAGAACCTACTGTAGCATGATTTGCTTTTTCTTAGTCATTGTTATGCCTCTCTCTAGAACATCTTGCGGTCTTGCCACTCCATCATTGACCGCCGCACACTTGTCACACATTCAAACTATTCAAAGTTGAGACCCTTAAAAGAGGTTCGAGTGTACGCGCGTCTCTGTTGCAACTCCAAATCCGTAGAACTGCCACCCACAAGCTAGACAGAGGCAGAAAAATAGAACCATAAACATGCAATGAATCTGGGACGCCCGAGGATTTGGATACCGTTGCTTGAAGGGGAGCAGAGAGCCAGACCAGACCAGACAGAGCATACAATCGCAGTTACGACGAGGAAGAGACACCAGGACGCCATCGCCCCAGCTCAACTTGCCCTCCTTCCGATCCTTGCCTCCACAACCAGCTTACCAGCTACGCCATTGCTCAATCTCACCCCCCGAGCGTTCGAATCCGCCTGGTTATGTTGCCAGCTGAATCTTACCCCAGCACCCCCACCACACACACAATTAATCACACTAAGCAAAGCGCAGCGTCCCACTACTCTAACCCCATCTTTCTGCAGCCAACGCAAACAAGCTCCCAGTTCAACATGCCCAGCATGAAGAGAAGGAGAACTGCTTGCACTAATGACTGAATCAATTAATAAAAAAAAAGGGGTGAACCCAAGGGACCGACACCGGTTGAATATTCAAGCCACTGTAGAAGGATATTCACACAACTGCTGGGGATTCTGAATCTTCTTCCGGGCGGGACGGCATCATCTGAATCCAGGCTTCGTACTTTTATTGGTACGGTCTAAGCACGGTTGCTGAAAAGTTCTTTCAAGCAAAAATCATGAGCCCTACAGCGCACAGCGTCATGGGAGAAGTCAAGCGATTTCACAAAATCAGTTAGCACACAAGTGAAACGTGCCATAACATTCAAGAGCTGTGAGAGCAGCTGCCTTTCCTCTGACGTAATGATGTGGTATATTCCACATCATTTCATCCAAAGGATGAAATGGTGTGGAATATTCCACACCCAACATTAGCTAATAAGCCACGCGTCAATAATGTCAGACTTCTGCTCAGTGCCAAGGTCATGACTGCACAATCGGGTTACTGAGAAATTGGACACTTTCAAATTTCAACAAAGCACAAAAAAATAGCTTACAAAAAAAATGACAAACAATTCAATGAGGTTAATAATTTCAATGCTTGAATTCACTCACATTGCATTGTAAACCATTCATGTTTCGCGCTCAGGAGTTAGAAGACAATTCTTTATGTACATATGGGGTGGTAGGAGGTAGAACAACCCATGTGGGATATGTAATTTAGAGTTTGTAATTTCTCAACCGCTCATAGTGAAGTCTAAAGTAGGAATTGTGTTAAAATTATAATTTCAGACCTCATTTAGGCATAGTGGAATACTTTTTTCAAACAAATTTGAACTAAAAAAAGTTGTGGAATCAAGCTAAGTTTCATCTCCAAAAATCCGTTTGAGATTTTAATCTTCCACTCAAAAATTATAGACAAATTTCATAGAGGGGTTTAAAAAGATTTTTTTTGACATTTTCATACATCCTCTCTGAAATCTGTCCATAACTTTTGAGTGGAAGATTAAAATCTCAAACGGATTTTTGTAGATAAAACTTAGCTTGATTACCCAACTTTTTTTAGTTCAAACTTTTTTGAAAAAAGGTATTCCACTATGCCTAAATGAGGTCTGAAATTATAATTTTAACACAATTCCTACTTTAGACTTAACTATGAGCGGTTGAGAAATTACAAACTCTAAATTACATATCCCACATGGGTTGTTCTATCTCCTACCACCCCAAGTGTACATAAAGAGCTTCTCTTTTCAACAAAAAAAAACAAAATAAATTATTGATGGCCAATGGTTAGATTTCATTGGTATAATATTCAATGAAGTCTTTGGGTTATGACAGACTATGTATCTTTAAAATTATTTGTTTGTATATTTTGTCCTAGAGTTAGCCAAAAAAATAGATCTCACCATAAATGTTCTGCCAATGTCTCGATCCTGAAGCTTACATTAATAATATGTGGATGCATTTCGTGGATGAAGACTTCAGAGAGGCAAAGGCAGCCTCTCTGAAGGCTCTTGAATGTTATGGCTTGGCAACTTTGGCAAAGAACAAAATTATTAATATTAATATTAATATTATTAATTTAATTTAATTTAACTTTTTAATACTGCATTTCGCCAGGCGTATTCAAATGCCGGATTATTTGGGTCTGGTATCCTCAAGGTCGGCGTGTCCAAAATCGACTGCTTCGATGGAAGGATTTCTCCGAGTCAGAATCTAAGCAGTCAACCATCTGGACAGTCCGCGATTCCACGGACTTTGGTCGGACCGGTGCGTTACACCCGGAGGATCATTCAAGTAACCGGTTGTCGACCCCACATGCAGGGGAGATCCCGAGGATCATTTGTCGACAACCGGTGCGTCACATCCGGTGCATGATAAACAATCGACGCTTGATCTAGAGGCTGCGAAATCGGAATTATATACTAAGTCGAGCAGAGCCTGTTGCAATGACATTAGGGTTTAGAAAAGAAGAAATGAATGAAGATGTGAGAGAGAATGTGACATGGAGCAAAAAAGAGTGCAACACGGAGGCCCGACACGCGACAGGAACGACGATGAGTGGTTGTCCTGACACAGTCAGAAAACTATGACCAGGGTGGCAGTCGTAGCTTGGGAACGCGCGTTCACTTAGAGGGAACTGGTAGGCCTCAAGAGGGCGGACTTCTCCTCTAATGAGTGATTTGGGCATTCACAATGTTACATAGTGTTACAAGGTAAAACAGCCCAAAGTGGTCAGAATTAGGAGTTTGACCTCGTGTGGTTGCTGAAATACTTCAATTTTTTCCTCACATTAGTATAAGTGTGAGAAACAACGAGAGCATTTGAAATTTATTTTTTTTGGACAAAGTATGAATTTGCTATGAAAATTTTGAAGTATCCAATGCATCATGGTCCAAAAGAGTTTGTAGACTACCTTAGAAACAACAGAATCTAAATCCATCATGCTCATTTTGCTCACCTAAAGCAATCCTAGTAGTTTTTTAACATGGGAGGTCTAAAAGTAAATTCTTATAGTGAATTCACATTGAAAAATTGGAAGTTTCTCTTGAAGTCATTAATCACTCCATTACTATCATGTAAGACATGCATTGAAGCCAAATCTCACAAACTGAAAAAAAATCCATAATGGGATCATTCCCTGGGTGTCTACTATGGGTCATCTGACCACAATGACCACAGTAGTGTGCCGGTGTGTCGTTGCCACAGGCAAGATGTATGTAAAAGTAATTTTTTGATATTCTAATTCATACAAAAACTTTGAAATTCAATAACTTTCCCACCGTACATCCAAACGCCACAAAACAAAGACTATGCATCCCTCTTTGTCAAGGGCTTTCCGACAATACCAAGCACGCGACCAGGGGACACATAGTCTGGGGAGATCTTATTATGAAAAACAAACAAAACAAAACAAACAAATAGTCTTAATGGTACAATGCTTACTACTATTAAAATATAGGCTTTGTTACATGATTGATGAATATGTAAATGCACATTATTCACCATTTTTTATGTTTGTTGATTGGTATTACATGGCTTATTTATCTCAGTGAAAGTATGGTATCATTAAATGCAAGTATGGCATTGATACTTATTTAATTTGATATATCCATTTAAATTCAAATAACTAGGGCATTATAGTCCAACTAAGCCTTAGCCAAATTCAAGCACATGAGTACATGACACTTGAGCCAATGTAACAATTTTGTTCATTATACATAATATAGATTTAGAGGCACTTTGGAGGGGTTGGTTAAGAATGAGGTACATGTAGAATGTTTTCCTTCAGTTGTAGTCATTTCCTATGACTCACTCAAAAATCCATAGTTTCAATGATGCAAAGAATTTTTCTTGGTGATCTTTAATAAAAGTAAATCTTCATCCATCTAAAATTATGTTTGAATTTTATTTTTTTTAAAACCCTTCTTTCATTACTAATATGATTGTATTAGAATATACAATATATTTATACATAGATAGCAAAAAATATATACAATTTGTATATAAATATAAAAGAATGACTATACATTTGGCTAATTGTGGTAGTAATAGAGCAATGTCCTTTTAGAATTATAGGATTAAAGGGTTAATGACCATATTCAAGAGAATTGGACAAGATTGAACTAAAAATAAATAAATAAAAAATAGAGGTTCAAATGATAGGTAGTAGTAATAGAAACAAATTGAGCGCTTGCCTAAAGAAAATGCACATGCATAGCAATACATGACATTTTTAAAGCCTTGTAAAGACGTATTGTACAAGTAGTTGACAAACCAAAAATCCTACAATATGAATATGGTTTTATACTGAGATATTTGTGCATTGAGTGAATGGGGTCTTAACCTGTATTGCCAACTAGGTGTCCAAGAAGGGCTAAAAAGAGCCAAGTTAACCTGTAAAGGACCATTAGTAAGGTAGAAAGTCCATAAATGGATCATCTACGAGCTGGAACTGAATTTTGGGGAGGTGAAACATTATGAAATATATTTTTCAGTCATTTTTCCTTGTTTTTCCTTGAAAGACAAGTGGAATTCACATCTAATCCAAGTGGTTTCATATTTTTGGAGCTTTGTGGAATTAGTTATAAAATTTTGAAGTTGAAATGGCATAGGGCTCTAAAATGGCTCACCTCCTAAATTGTACACTCTTTGGACATTGCTGAAGGCTACAAAAAAGAAACATATACAAACAGTGTATATTTAAGGAGGTGGGCCATTTTAGAGACCATGCCATTTCAAGACCTCCTACCTAATGTTTTCACCAAAAATCCTCCAAAACTGCCATTTCTAGTACAAGCACCAAACTTTAGAAAAGAAATATTTTTGGACACGTAACCATAGGATCTTGTAGTATACTGACTTGAAAACACGTGCAAAAAATTTCAAAAATTTCCACCGTGTAGATTGTAAGATATTAGCGTTTGAAGTGATAGAACTCCTTTTTTTGGTCCTGCGAAAAATTGGACAACTGCACTTCATAAAATCACATTTGTATGAAAAAATGTCCCAAATGGTGGTGCTTCTTTGGATTCATTCTTCAAGCCAAGTTGACTACATGCTTGAAAATTTTCAAATCGTTTAGAATTATACAACATATAGGAAAAAAATTAGTAAGTAGAAAGAAATTGAGAATGATTCAAAATACTAAACTATAAAAAATTTAGTTATATGGAATTGAAAAATGCTAATTCCAATGGTAGAAATGTTGTAATAAACATGTACATCCCATGATTTTATTTTATTTTCAAAATATTGAAAGTTAAGTAAAATAAAGAACTTCAAAGTTTATTTAGAGTAGAGAATCCAAAAGTGCTTGCAAACTAAAATTCCTCATAATTTTGACTCATTGATCAAAATAGAATGATTCAAAAGCTTTCCACATGTATATAACACTAGAAAACCAATTTCAAATTTTTGTTTATGAAAAAAGTTATATTTTCTCATTTGCTTGGATTGCCGATTTACAAAAAAAATAACATATTAGGCCATAACTTTTGACTCATATTTCCAAATGTCATGAAATTTAGAGCTGATACAAAACATATTCCCATTCCCACCTTCTATTAAAATTTTAGCCTAAAGTTTGCAAATCTCCAATCACATATACCTACCCAAAATTTCTATGTTGCCAAAAAGTGCATGCTAGTCTTTTAGGGGTGAAGAATGTTATGTATTCAATTGAAATATTTAACCTTGGAATGCCGCTACAGTAGGGCCATTTTTTAGTACCTAGATGACAATCCAATGAACTACAAAGCTATTGGAAGCATTTTTTTATCTCTATTTTTCTTGTTAACCTTTTACGTTGGGTTATGAAGAGGACCCTATTGAGTTTGTATTCTTATCAATGTTTTTCTTTATATAAATGGAAAGTTAGTGAAAAAAATGGATAACAAAATATGCTATTTTAGTGTATTTTAGGAAGTCGTTGCTCTTTGCTCTTAATCTGAATTTCTTCACAAAAATGATATTTTTTGAATTTGAGCCCAACTAACAAAATGAAGGTCATCTATTCTAGTTTCTACTCCAATTTGAGTTTAAAAAAAATTCCTAACATTGAATATTTTATTACAATTCAAGCTTTAGATGTATTTTCAATGTCTACTAAATTTTAATCATAGAATGATATGGAAATTGAGTTTATACTATGATGTTTGTTGTTGTAATATACACATAGTGAAATTTTCAGATTTTTTGAAATAATTTTCTATTTGAAGTGATTTTTCTTCTCTGTTTCTTCAAACATTCTCCAAAAAATCAATTTTCCACAAAAAAATCTAAGTTTTTTGGAAAGTAAGAAGAAATGTAATTTCATCTCTGAAAAATGAATATAGAAATTCTGTACACATCTAATAGCAAAATGGCAGCAAACTGAGTGATGGACAATGAGGCTTGAAAACAGTGGTCATGAGTCCATCATTTAGGGGTAAACAAATTTTCATGGATAGAGTCTCATGTATAGGTTTTAAATTTGGAAGGACGCTATTGCCAACCCTATCACCCAGGTGTTCAACCCAAAACTTATCAAAATAGGTGCATTCTTTGGTTCTAAGATTTCCCTAAAAGTCCTTCATTGGACACTTTGGGTCTTTGGCCACTTTCCACACCTAACGCATTAACAGATGCAAAGCATAGCATTCCAAGACTACACCAATCGCCACCATACAATAGTGTTCTCCCTTCACTCACTGGTCACCAATGGACAATATGCAACTAAAGGTATGTTCTCTCTTGGTGTAAAGAGTGTGAGCTAGGAACTTAAGGGTTTGTTCGTTAAGATCCTCCGTCAAAGCCCTCTGACTGGGTCATACAAAACCACCATAGTGAGAAAATGTAAACAGCATTTTGAAATCCTGAATGGCACAACCATGATTGAGAGTAACTACCTGAGAATCGATCCAAACAAAAGCAAGTACAAGATTCCAAATACTACGGTTGCACACCATGTGCCTGTAACCGTACAGGAGAAGCCACTGAACAAACCACTGAACAAGAAAACCGGTGGAGAAATCACGAGAAAACCAGTACGGTAGTCGGGTGTAGGAGTCAGAGGAAAGACCGTGCAAACATAAGCCTGACTTGTTCCAATCCTTTAAGAAAAGTCAAGACATGCATCATTTGCGTACCCAAAATTAACTGCTAAAATAAAAATAGAAATAGAAGTTCTAGTTTTGTTTTTGGGTTTCAGATTTCAAGGTAATCAATACATTGAATGCTTTGAGATCCCTTGTCAATAAGGCCAAGAGATCGCATGAACAAAAGGCGTCGTTACAGATGGGTAAGAGACTCCGTACAATATAACGGCTCAAGGCTCAAGCGCATTCATTTAAAACATTAAGAATAGAGCTTATATGCAAGTACTGTAGCAATATTGACTTTTGATAACAAACCTTCGCAGCAGAAAGATGGTGAAATTACCGCGTTCGACTAGCTCGGTTTGCTCCCTTTCCCGCAGTGAAGGACATTCTAATCCGGGTTCTAGGAGCTCATTCGCATTCAAGACAACAATTAATTGGTTATAGAAAATAACATTCTAGGAATCATGGTCTATATGCTTAGATTCAAAGGTTGAAGAATTCAACACATCAATCCTGTAAATAATGCAATGACACCACAACCTATGCAAATACAGCGTCTGAAAGAATCCTTTCAAAACGTGCCACATGTTGGAAAAAAATCATGTGCTGCAGTCAGACATACTTTCCTCTGTACTTGGCTCTAACCTCCGGTGGCAAGTGATTGGTGCCAACCGCAGCAGCTAGTAAATTCTGTGCTTCCCCAACCAACGCATCAGCTGGCCCAAACACAAGCTTGTGCAAGCTCCCTCTGTCTCTATTCTCTTCCAGAAAGTGCGCATGATTTTCTTTATATTCAACATGCTTCTGATGCGCCTCTTTTTCGATTTCTTCAGTATATGTTGCGGTTTTCTCCATGGTTATCAAACACCGTGACCACCTTGTGCTTAAAATCTGCTCGCTGTTGGCAACAAGAGTGAAACAAGGGTGCTTAGGAAAATGAGACTCAGAGCAGTCTTCTCTTGCGGCAGGGAAGAAATAGACCAACCTGCCACCCATGACCAGTAACCTAGCTGCCATGTCAAAAAGATCATGGACACACTCCACTAAGGTGTAAGGGGCAGTTGAAGGTATATGATCTTTTTTCATCTCTTCCGGAATCACGTAGGCATCTCGCTGCCCATTCAGCATCTTTCGGCCCCCAGACTTTCGACCACCCGCCCGGACACCATACGGTGGGTCACAGATAATTGCATCAAAGATCTGGCAGGGAGCACATAAACAATTGTCGTATTAGAAAGACGAAGGTAGTGAACCTTTAATTCTGGGTAGGCCATGAATAGGCCATAAGTGGAGTAAATGTTACGGACAAGTATTTAGGATCAAGTGAAAATGACAATGTACAATTATAGCCTACCCACAGTATTCACCTGATAAGCGGAACTTTGGAAGTTCATACCTTATTGATACAACATCCATATAATGCATATTGCAGTGCATACAAATCCTCTGAAACTGGGGACAAATTTGAAAGCAGGAAGGATCACAACGTCCATCATTGGTCTATGATTAGACGGACTTGACCACAACTCATCGGGGACATCTCGAAATACCTCACGAACATCAGACCGCCAAGGAGGAGAATTGTTGTCGGCACGGATGAGAGCCAAAGGTTCTCCTAGGTTGTACTGCACAGAGCATAGTTCTTGAGCTCAGCAAAACTATTTCTAATCTAAAAGCATTAACTAACATGTACATATATGGAGTAAGAAAAATGAACACTGGAAGCAACCCCATGATAACAGCATTGCACTGAAATCATAAAACCCAAGCAAATTCTGTAAAGGCATGCAAACAAAATGAACATACTCCACGGGCAAATGGGATAGATTGATCTACTGCATCTACAATATATACCTGTTTAAAATTGCTCCAAACATTGCAGTCCGGACCTCGTCCATCCCGCACTACTCGAATGTCGATATCTGCTCCCTGTAGCACCATTCATTGTCTTTAAATATACACTCGTAAAACACCCACTTTCAAAGGTATTCCAGGAAACCCAACCGCATCACAATTGACGAGGTTTACGTTATAAACTCCATATAATGGCATTAATATTGCTATTGGGTAGAATTTCTAGAAGGGGGGGGGGAGGGGGGTTCTACTAGTGCATGTTTTTGCGTTTTTTAGAGCATCATTAAACACAGAGCACAGAGACCAACACATGACAAGTCACAACCTATCTTGATGAAAATCACAAACCAGGGTTTGCTTCCCATTGCGTTCTGTATGCGGGCTTGCTGCAATAGCAAGCCCTCCATTTGCACCAAAACATAATTCAAGTCAATAATTATGCTTTAAAGTTTAAAATTCACAAAACCATGTACGAGAGTAAACTTGCCATGGTCAATGCTCCGTAATGTGCAGCAGCCACGAGAATACTTCCAGTTCCCACAAACGGATCATACACAAGCTTCCCCGGCTTCACCAAGGCTTGATGCGACATCAAAAGAGCGATTTCTGCATCCATAGCTGTGGGCCCTAAGTATTTTCGCCTTCTCAACTCGTACTTTGTAACAAGCGAGCGATCCGAGCATCCGATTTCACGCGCAAAGTACATACGCTTAGCTGCCAGAGGAGGCAGGCCATTTTGCGCTGCTTGACCATCAATATCTATAAGCCAGAACTTATGTTGTGGCCTCTTCAGCTGCACTTGACCCTGAAATTTGCAATAGGAGTAATGCCACATATGGTATTAAGATATCATGTTTACATGTACTTGTGTTTCAGCTCAACCCCTTCATGCTCAGCAGCTCCTTCTCAAGTCACAAAACTCAAAATTAGTGCCATATAACGACATTTTCGGTCAATTCTACCAGAACTGGGACACTATTAAATTCTGCCTATCATCTACTAGAATTGTCTGATCACGAAGTGAATAAAATCAAGTGAGACATGAGGGTTTGAAAAATGCAGCTCTCAAAAGCCAACAAATGTTGACTGTCCATAAATCCATGAAGCTCTGTTCAAGTATATGGTTTTCAATCCATGAGAGTGATATACATGATTCTATGTACGTTATTCAAAACAATCAAACCTTAGATTCATCTTGTCATTCAAAATTTTAGGAAACGAAAGCAATTTGAACTTCAATTTCCGAAGTCCTACTCTTCAGAAATCAATTGGTAGAACTTAAACTTTTAGACATGATTTTTATATAATCTATGATTTCAGAAGGAGAATTTGTAAAAATATGAGTCAAAAGAGAAATGCACCCTAAACATCAATGTAAAACTTAAGGTGCGACTTCTCTTTTGGCTAGAAGCCTTCTGAGCGCACTCAAGTTGAGAATTTTTGTACCTTGAAGGGTACGTAACTAACACTCTCAATACGAGCAGCTTGCTCATTCAACGTCAAAACCTTGCCGAAGCAGTCCACGACAATCTTAAATGTAGTGTCTTCGGCCAAAAACGGCGCCTTGTGCTCCTCTGGATAATTGTTCACAGCTTCTTTCAATTCCTCGTCGGTGCATCCTTCTCCCCACACCTCATACATTCCTTTCAGCAGCAGGCCTGCCATGCAAACAGATGGAAAAATCCCACTTCTAAGGTCGATATCCCAATTCTAAACCTCAAATGGTCAATGCAACCCCGAGTGTCCAAATGGAGAAAAGTGGCCACTTTCATAAACGTAAATTCCATATCTACTAGAGGAGTTGACATAGATCGTCCAAGAAGCTTCAAGGAATATAACAAAATGTACCAATAGAAATAAGAAATAATCACACCCTACATTTTTGAAAGATATAAACGTTAGAATAAAGAGTTAACAAAGTCAGAATAAGGATAGTTTAGGCATGGTTTCAAAAAAGACACCACCGTGAGTTTGGAAATTCATTACCAATTGAACACAAGCCCAAAAGTCACAGAACACCTTGCATTAGGTTCCATCAGCTCTTGGCAACAACCCACGAAATTCAAAATCAATTTTCATCATGTGCAAGCAGGCTAGATACTTATTTGCATAGAACTTACCTTATTCTATCTACTCTCTAATCACTTTCGTTCTTGCGTTTGACAGTTTCAATTTCTAAAACCCTAAAACCCTCGTTCTTGCGGCAACATGATATGGGAACTTACTTTGCGAGGCAATTTTCCGGGCAATATCCTCATTGGGAAGCTCCACATAATAGAAGGGAGAGTCGGGGTGATGTTCCGGAGCTTGTTTCCATTTCAGCCGCTGCCCCCCTTTCACCCCATCCGAGAATCCATGCAATTTCGCCAGAGCCTCAATCTCAGGTATCCTATAGGCCAGCAGCCTGTGCAAGAAGTAGCAAAAGTACCACATAGTGCCTCGTCTCTCCCTCTCCCTCTCCGTCTGTGTTAGGCATAAACCCTAAAACCCTAACGACCGTTTTACCCCATTCGCCGTAAGTACCACTTCACCTGCTGCAAAGAAAGCAGTTTCTCACTACAATCATCAAAATCGCACCCACTTGAGTTTACAAATTCAGCAAACCAATACAAACCCTACTATGCAAAACTTGACGTGGCAAATTTCCGCAAACAGTACTGAGACCTATTTCAGCACACCGGCAGCCCCGGTTATTACAAATTGGAAGCTGAAATTACGCTGTTCGTATGAGTAAGCTAAACGCTTCATATAAACCCTAAAACCCTAAAACCCTAAACGTTTGATCCTGTTGGCTGCAAAGAGACTCCACTCACAACTTCACCTGCTGGAAATGGAACTAAGGCAAATCAATCACTACAGTACCATCGTCAAATCTCGCTCACTCAAATCTGCAAATTCCGAACGAGGAATCTCCAAACAAACCTAAAACTCCATAATGGAATTGATGTCAAATTCTTGGCGGAGATCGACCTACTGATCGAGGAAAACAGCACGCAGGTTTGTTACTAGTAAAGTAACTAAAGTAACTGCACCTATGATTGTCCAAATAAGCAAATTTAGCAGTTGAGCCTGAACTCCTGTTGTACGTAGTACCTTGTGGGAGTCACAAGGGGCGTCGGAAGGGGATTCCAGATTCACTTTGCATTCATTTTTTGGACTATGTATGAGTAGGCTATGAACTTTCAAAGGGCTGAAAATATGCAAATATGGATGAAAAATCATTTATTCATTCATAATTATGTACACTCATCTAATAAAAGAGATACCATCTCAATATTTTGTCACAATTGACAACTTCATCCATTGAGAATAGAGAACTTTATCACCAAATTTTTCTTCAATTTTTGCTTCATATACATTCTTGAGTTGACAATTCCTAAAGCATATTGTTTTTGCTTCAAACATATTGCTTTTGTTTCAAACATGTTGTTCATCTTTGCCTAAAGATAATAATTCAAGTTGAAGAGTTCATGTTATAGTTTTTGTCCTCATTGTTGGATACGGTAGTTCATTTCTATTTCTACTACCAATATAGAAGACCACCTTCTAAATCCTATGTGATTCATTTGGCCAATGAAAGTTGTTGTAAGAAAATTATTTATTTTGCATCAAATGTGCCAAGCAAGATGTACTTCCGCAAAAAGTTGGTGGAAAAATTAAATATAATATAAAATATGGACAATTAACATAACACTATAAATATTGTACTCCCAAACATTTAGACAAAATCTAATATACTTCCAAACATATAGACAAAAATGTATAAAAGTTGAAGTATCGTAGTGCAAAATTTCATGAAAAGTGGATATTTTAGTACTATTGATTTAAAAAATAATAGTAAAAACTTCTCCAAATTGAGTGAGTTTCTATTCAAACTTTCTAAATTTCATGTAAGTGTAAGCTACAATGACACAAAAATTATCCCCTAAACCAATTGCAACTTTTAGATAGGATTCAATTTCAATATGTGTGTTTCATCTTTAAATAGTTGTTATGTACCTTGGGAGGGGAGGGGGGGGGCACTTAGTTCTATTATAACAAACCACGTGCAAACAAGTGGTTTCTAATAAACTATAATTGCAACCTAAAATTTTGAGCATTGTTTAATGATGACTATAGGTTTCTATTGTCAAATTTTCCAATTCAAACAAAATATGAAATGGTTTCTAGTAGAGGTTGAAAATGAACTAAAATGGCATGTTTTTCAACTCAAATAATTATAGAGAACACATTTAGATGACCATTGAATCAATATTCAACTCAAAATGAGCTTTCAATAGAGAGTTATTTTCAGAAATTTTTGTTCATTTTTTAGAATTTTTTTTCTTATATAATATAGGAGTGTGAAAGTTATTTTTTAGTTCTCCAATGTATCTTTTTACTTCAAAAATTTATAACTAATTATTATTAACAAATAAAAATATCAATAATTCAAAACATAAACTTTCAAAGTAAGAAAACCTATTCATATATATTTTTAATTTATTTATTTAAAATTCAAAAAATATATAGGGGGTCCAAAGTTTTGTTTGCAATGAGATTTGTGATTTCTAATGAACACTCTAAGTGAACTCCCCATGATATGTACAATTTGCAAAAGACAACAATAAATCATCTTATCTTTATTGCAAGGCCTCCTCACTTCACTTCATAGTAACTAAGTATTGAAGTAGAACTACTTGATATTGTTTGCACCCCATTTCTATCAAAATAGGTGTTTATTAAAGTGTCACCAATATGACCTCAAATTGTTTACTTTGAATGGCTCATACTTTTACAAATGGTGTGTTGTGATTGTAAAGGAACAAGCGTGTAGTGTCTTTCTTAAGATGCTTCACACATGTACCAATTGAACACTTTGAAGTTTCTTTCAATCTTGACTTTTAAAATTCACACAAATACAAAATAAAATTAATTTTAAAATTTAGAATATTAATAATTTTCATTGTTCTTCAAGGCAAAAATAACACCTAACTATGATTTTGATTCCATCTATCCCCACTAACATAAATGAATGGGAATGGGTGTTTCTAATTTAAACAACTTGACACTTTTAGTTTGGGTGGATGTCATCATGTCCTTCTTCTTGTGAGAAGTAAGGTAGGCAGTTTTGAAATGGTCCAGATTCTAAAAATGGCCCACCTCCTAAAATGTACACAGTTTGAACATGCTGATTTATTGTAGCCTTCAGTAATGTACAAAAAGTGTACATTTTAGGAGGTGGGCCATTTTAAAGCCCTATGCCAGTTCAACTTCAAAAATTCATAACTAACTCCGCAAAGTTAAAAAAAAATGAAACGACTTGGGTTAGATGCCAATCCCACTTGTCCTTCAAGGAAAATTTACTGAAAAATATCTCAAGAAGCTTCGCCTCTCCAAAATTCATTTTCAGCTCTTAACCCCTAAATGCCCAAGGCACCCAAATGTGGTGTTTGCAAAACTTTAAAGTTAAATAAAACCTAACAAAGTTTTTATTTTTAGTAAGTTATATTTTTAGAAAGTTCTTCTTGAAGTCTAGTTTTAGCTACAAAAATCCGATCTTGAAAATAAATGATAGTGATTTTTCTATTCATGATTTTGTACAAGGGTACCCAGTGCAATCTTGACTTCCCGTAGTGTTGAGAGCTCTTAGAAATGAGCCTCAAATACACTAGATCTTGGAGAAAAAATCACATTCAAAATTCATTTAAAAAAATTGTGGAGTAGATTTTAAGAAGCCATAAATTGATCGGGGTTATACAAGTTAGGCCCTTTAACCTCATATCTTTTTGGTCACCAACTTTTTAGATTTGATTTGTGTAAGAAGATTGAAAGATTTTTGCAATTTTAGCACCCTCATGGTCAAACACTATAATCTTTGACTCCATAAGTGGTATTGTTGTGTTTTCTTTTCCTATGAGATCTCTAACATGTCTAGTTTGAATTTGTACAGTTACAATTTAAAAAAAATTGATACAACTTATCAAAATGTTGGCATTTTATTCAATTTATAACAAATTCCAGGAAGCCCAAAACAGGCCTTGGGCATTTAGGGGGCCATTTGTGGACCTCCTACCTTAGTTCTGTTTATAAATACAGTGTAGATGTTTGACCCGTTCGAAGGACTTACTCACACCCGCAGCCCCAACATCTAGATATCATCCAGGTACATCTACCGTATCAATAGATTTCAGCGGTACTGGAAGGGAGGTATGGCAGTGTCTGCTTGCGCAATGCGTTTCACCAGAAAGCAAATCCGAGCCGGCACCGTCCTTGAATCGCGAAACTCGAGAATTGTCCGCAATTTCGACGCTAACGCTCACTGCGGGATCCATAGCAGACACCGGAGACATTCTGATCTAAACAGGACTTCAAATGCCACGAGACCTGCATCCTTGTTCTGCAGCAGAACAATTTTTGTTAGGAAATAATGAGCTGGAGATCGCGGCGATCGGACTGATTATCGTCGTGGTGAGTGAATCAGAGCCCGGACGGGATTGCTCAGGACGTGGATTTCGTAGGTTTCGAAAGTAATGCCACCTGGGGAGACGAATTCAGGTCCCGCTCTTTGGAATGGTGGTGGTGTCGTAGTTAGGGTTTCAGCATTCAGCATACAAGCGGTGGGGGAGGGAGATCATGCGATTGCGTGGAGTCGCATTCGTGTGCAGTAGGGGTGTGATCCGTGTCCTGAGTGAAATGACTGAACGACATCTTTCAGGGTAGTGAGTGTCGCTGGTTCCGTGATAGCTACTCCGGGCGGATCCGCGAGGCTGTGTCGGGAGGCAATCCGAAGCTGTCGATCATGGTGCGGCGTTAGCCGAGGTATCTGCGAAGATTTTGAATCCGCGGTCGTGCTCGACGGGTGTGTGTCGGTTGTGGCGAGCTCTTTTGTCTGGCCGTTTGGCTTGACCTAGGAAGAGGTACTTATGAATTTCGATCCAAAACTTGACCTATCTACGTCCGAAAGAAAATCAACACCGTGAACAGGTGGTAGAGAGTTCTCATGAATCGCTGCAGTCCTTTAGGTCACGAGCTGGGCAAATTACAGCCTCCGTCTTCCGCTCTGACCTCTTTGGTTGCTTGAGTAGACTGTGAGGAGCAAGAATTCCGAAGAATGGAACGGCCTGTGTATTCAGCTTCTTTTGTAGTGACGGCAAGGTTACGAAGGTTTGGATTTTTGAGCTCCGTGTTGAGTGCACTGCGTATTAATAACTGCTGATTGTAGAGGCTCCGTGGAAATCTTCCGGATGACTGGTTTCCGATGCAGTTGGGAAGAGTTTCGTTCGAGCTGACGAAAGTACGCTGAACGTTCTCCCCGATTGAGTCGAATTAAGAAGCGGATTGGAGAAGGCTTAAAGAACACGAAGAATAATATCATGAAAGAGAGCATGAGAACAATGTAAATTGACCTATGTCTCCGAATGAGTCATTTCTTCCGATTCTCCACTAATCCTAGCGTTCCGAGTCTCATTACCGGCACAAATTTCCTCTCCGATTTTTCTTCTAGAGCGACTAGCACGTGTTTGTGGTCGGTGATGGTGGCATCCATGGGTATTGCAGGGCCACCATGGAGTCGTGGGCGAACGATATTGTGAAGAAGGCCTTTAAGCAAGGGTGAGTTTCTTCGCTCCGTCCACTCTGAGTGTGTCAGTTCTGAAGTCCGTGCAATAGCTTTCGGGTTTTTATTTCTGAGTAGAGTTAGGTTGTGGCACGTTTTGTGAGGATGCTGTGCTGTGTATGTTTGTCTGTGCTTTCATGTGGGCCACCTGTGTTTCAGATGGGTGTTTCCCTTCTTTAAGCTCTGAGTTCTCCTCTTATTTGTGAGTCTTAAATAACCATCACTGGGTCGCTGAACTGCAGGTTTTAGATTTTAGGTTCGGATCTCTATTTCCTTTTCCAACCGTCTTATCTGAAGACAGTGTCCATGCGTATGATTCCTGGTCCGTGTCCGAGTGTTTAGATGGCTTTGTGTTTCTGTCGTCTGTGAATAGCAGGTCTTCCGGCACGATGGATCAGCTGAAGACCATAGGAAAAGAGCTGGCCATGGGCAGTCAAGGTTCCTCGAAAGACTTCATTGATCTTGTGAAGGCCATAGGAGAAGCGAAGTCGAAGGCGGAGGAGGAGAGAATCGTGTTGGCGGAGATTGAATTGCTTAAGAAACGAATCATGGAACCCGATGTCCCTCGCAAGAAGATGAAGGAGTATATTATTCGTCTGGTTTACGTGGAGATGCTGGGCCATGACGCGTCGTTCGGCTACATCTATGCTGTGAAGATGACTCATGATGACAATCTTTTGTGTAAGAAGAGTGGTTATCTTGCGACGACTTTGTTTCTGAACGAAGATCACGACCTTATTATCCTGATCGTGAACACCATCCAGAAGGACTTGAAGTCGGATAATTTCCTCGTTGTTTCTGCCGCTCTTACGGCCGTGTGTAAGCTGATCAATGAGGAGACCATCCCTGCCGTGTTACCGCAAGTTGTGGATTTGTTGGGTCACCCGAAGGAACACGTGCGGAAGAAGGCCGTGATGGCTTTGCACCGGTTTCACCAACGGTCTCCGAGTTCGGTGGCTCATCTGCTCACCAAGTTTCGCCAGGTGGGTGGGAAGGCTAATCCCTTGGAGTTAGTTCGATCTTCTTTCTCCAATGTTTTATATTTCTTGCAGTCCCCGCTGGCTGATTTTGTCGATGACTTTTTTCCACCCGGGTATTTACAGCATTCCCTTGCCTGTTGCTGCTGCAGATCCTGTGTGACAAGGACCCCAGTGTGATGAGTGCAGCTCTGTGTGCCCTCCTTGACTTGGTGTCCTCTGATGTCAAGTCATTCAAGCACCTGACAGCTAGTTTTGTGAGTATTCTGAAGCAAGTAGTCGAGCACCGGCTCCACAAGGCTTATGACTACCATCGCACTCCAGCTCCTTTCATACAGGTGCTGAGTGTGTCTTCTTTTTATTCAGCTGTTCTCCAATCAGGCGCTGTTTTTCCTTCCATGTTTCTCGGGTCTCCCGGTTTCCAATGGTTCGGTCCCATCGTGTTGGGACTCGAACAGAGTTTTGGTTCCAGTGAATGGGTGTTGATGTGTCCATCTCGTTGGCATGCCTCTGCGTGGTCCGTGAAGTGGAGTGGTGTAGTTCATCGGAGTGCCTGAAGCTCTTATGCCGGTTGGGTGCAGATCAAGATCTTGAAGATCTTGGCCTTGCTGGGGGAAGGCGACAGGGTGAGCAGTGAGAACATGTACAGTGTGTTGTTGGAGGTTCTGAAGCGAAGTGAGCCCGCTAAAACTGAACCTGCCTCCAACATCAGTAATGCCATCCGGTACGAGTGCATCTGTACCATTACTGCCATCGTTGCGAATCCCAAGCTTCTTGGTCTGGCTGCTGACATCACCTCTCGATTCCTGAAGGTGAGCTTGGCTTTGCTGACCTCCTGTTGCCCAGTATGTTTGTGTAGTGAATGTTCGGCGGAGTTTAGGTACTCCTTCCGTGTGACGATGGTTTTCGATACCAATATGTACAAGTCCATTGCAAGGTTTTGGACAGCTGGCTTGAATCATTCTCGGGGTTCCCAGTTCACTTCCGGGTTAGCTAGTTGAGTGTAGCACTTGCTTCTGCCGCCCATCTTCTGTCAGCAGGTGAGCAGTTGGCCGTTATCTTTTTCATTACTTCTCCCCTTTCCGCAGGCCCCTCGTCCCATACCCTCCAATGCTATATCGTGTTATTGAGTATTCTCCTGGTGGTCAGAGTGACAATCACAACTTCAAGTATATGGGCATCGATGCCCTGGGACGCGTCATTCAAATCAATCCCGACTTCGCTGAGGAACACCAGTTGGCTGTGATCGATTGTCTTGAGGTATGGTCGCCAACCTACTGGTTTCTCGAGTTGGATTGAAGGTGGTGATGACGCATGTACGGAACCTTGATGGCCAAACAGCATTTCTGAACTTCTGATTTCCTGCGTCAGGATAACCTTTCTTGATTCTGTGGAAACTTGATCGTGAATTTGATGTTGTTTTCTGTTGCCTGTTTGTAGGACCAAGATGACACCCTGAAGCGGAAGACTTTGGATCTCTTGTATAAAATGACCAAGTCCACGAATGTGGAAGTGATAGTGGACCGCATGATCAGTTATATGCGGACTTTGAGTGATGCCCATAACAAGACGGAGATTGCTGGTCGCATCATTGAACTGGCCGAGAGATTTGCACCCAGTAATCACTGGTTCATCCAGGTATCAGCTCTGAATGATTGCACTTCTTTCACCTCTGAATGTTTGCTTCGAATTGGAGGACCCGATATTTCTTCTTCGACATTTCCTGTGAAGTTGTCATCTGCTGTGAGAGGTTTCAGTTGACCCAGTTCGTTGTCACTAACGGCTCGTTTGGAACGGTGTTTCCTCTGCGCCGCACCAGACCATGAACCAGGTTTTCGAGCTCGCCGGCGATTTGGTGCCTGCCAAAGTTGCACATGACCTCATGCGTCTTCTTGCGAAGGGCGCGGGTGAGGACGACTTCGAAGCGGATTCTCTTCTCCGATCTTCCGCTGTACATTTTTCTTCCCTTTGTGTGGTAGCTTGAAGTTGACTTCTTTGGCAATCAGTCGCTTTAGGTCTCATTAGATCCAATGCTTTTCACTCGTCTGTGTGGGTGAAGTTCAGGTGTCGATGGTTTTGTCCTCCAGAAGTCTCTCTCGTGAATTGAATGGTTTTCTTCTGTCGAGTGGTGTTTGAGTATTCTGAGCTGTGCCTCCGAAGCCAAGACGGGGCTGTATTTCAGATCGATGATTAGATTTTCCGTTTCCACTTATCTTTACTTTGTAACTATTAGTGTGCTTTGGCATTCTCTCCATGTTGTTTAATTCAATAGCACCGTGTATCTCCACGTTTTGGTCCCGGCGTATTCCTTGTTTTGGGCTTCTTATGTGTTTTCTTGGAACATCGTAGAGCACTCCATCCCCTTCTGCAACTTGGTGTGTCCTAGGCTCCGAAGTATATCTTGTTTCCTCGTTTTTATGTGTGACATTGTTTTGACCATGCAGGTGGAGTCTTATTTGCAATTGCTCAAGGAACCCAAACTGCCATCGATCCTTCTTCAGGTGCTTGAGCTGGGTCTCGTTTCCTTCCTTCTCCTAATTGTTTCGATCCAAAAGCTAATACAAAGCAGATGTTACGATTTTCTTTTCCTTCCCACGAACCCTGGTTCCAAGTGTAGGATATTCGTCATGTCAGCGGAGAGAGAACTGTGAGAAGCTAAATTTAATTGTAAGAATGTAAGAGAAGTGTCATCTCTGTGTGGACAATGACTAGCTGTTGGGCCTCTTCTTTGTCCATGCGTTGAAGAGGGTGCTTCAGCATCCATCGACATTGTTTCTACGGTCTACTGGTGTGCTTTGACTTGCCTTGTGCATACCTTAGATGCACAGATCAATGCGCTGGAGTCTCGTCCCGCAACCTACAGTGCGAGGCAAGAAGCCTGCCTGCTTTGGCAGGGCGTTTCTGTGCGCAACTCCTTGCATCTGATTTTGTTCGCTGTTTTGTACCCGTCAGGTTGTGTGCTGGGTATTAGGAGAGTATGGAACTGCTGACGGTACTCATTCTGCTGACGCCATCATCGGCAAGCTCTGTGACGTTGCCGAAGCTCATCTTGGCGACACCGTTGTAAAGGTGATTGCGCCTGTATTGTGTTTTGTGCACCTTTCAGGCCACACTTTCACTTTGGATGCATCTTTGGTGAGGGGAGGTCTTGTTGTCAAGTGGAGAGTTCCTAGGACGAATGGACGACTTCTGATTGCACCCTCGTGACCGAGTAGTTACTGAACTATTGGCTAAATGTTGCGCATCTGCTCAGGGATATGCAATCACAGCCATCACGAAGATCTGCGCTTTTGAGATCGGTGCAGGCCGACCAGTTCATCTAATCCCTGAGGTGCCTTCTCCATCTTTATGCTGCGTCTCTTCCTGAATTGCTGAAGGTATCGCTGTCCACTTGTAGGCGCTCAAGGTTGTAAGTGTGTAACCTGCATCAAGTTTCTGGAATGGCTTCGTCTGCCCTGAGTCGATTTCAGTGTGAAGTGTCCCACTTGTGTGACGTCTTATGCCAATGGCTCTGTTTCGTTATCTGTTGTCTATAATATGACGACAGCGTATCCCCTGCTACTCCTTAGAAATGCTGTGAGTGTGTACTTTCATGGAAACCTCTTTCTTGTGTGTGTCATTCGAGTCCTTTTTCATGGCTTCGGAGCAGTCCATCTTGTGCTTCCCAACCGTTTTGAATTAACGACAATCCTTGTCAGGCGTTCTGAGTCGACTGTGATGATGGTTTGTCCTCCTTGGCATTGCAGTGTCTTTCATTCGTGGACGGTCTCTTATCATCCCACTCCACCGACCTCCAACAACGAGCTTATGAGTTGCAAGTGTTCTTGGGACTTGGTCCAGATATTGTGCAGAAGGTGCTGCCTGTGAATGGGAGTGGCGAAGAAATGGAGGTATGCACATGGTTTTCTCTTTAGCCCTTGAGAGACCAAGGGTTTCCGCTTTTATGATGCCCAGTTCCATTGATCGTATGGTGGAACATCTAATTCCGGTGGTTTCAAATAAGATTTCACCGGAATTTGTGAAGGTTATAGATTTGTTGGTTCAAGAAAACGAAGGAAATGAACAAAAGAAAGATACCTTATGAGTGACTCAAACCTACGAGTCCCCATTTTCGCTTTTAGTTTTTTCAGCGGTCGACTGTTTTCTCAAAGATTGGGATAGCATGATGCGACATCTGGTGATTGGACTTGTTAAAACTTCGACATTTGGATCAGCTCCCTCTCCCTTATGTCATAAAGTGTATTTTCAATTGAAGACTGGTTATCAATTTGCGACGTTTTTTATCCTCACTTTTTGCTCTTGATTGTTCATTGCTTATTGCTCTTGATGTCTTTTGCTTTCCGTCTTGTTAAGTCCCTCTCTTCCAGAATTCTCCCTTTTTCTCGAGTCCTGTGTTGTTTCCTCATGGCTTTGGCTGTGTCCATCTGATCGTGCCGTCTAGAGTGGTGCGTTGAATCTTGTTTCGGCGCCTGAATATCGAGCCTTCCCGGTTTGCTGGTGGAATCTGCAGATTGACAAGGAGTTACCCTTTTTACAAGGGTTTGTCGACTCCGCTCTGGCTAATGGGGCGCGTCCGTACTTCCACGAGAACGAGCGGCTTGAGATGAGCAGTGGCATGAGTTCTTTTTCCAGTACTGTCCCCAGCCAGCAGGAGCCCTCCCATGCCCTGCGTTTCGAAGCTTACGAAACACCTACAGTCCCCGTTCCCGCACCTGCTCCTCCTTCCCTCCTTCCCGACTTCCAGGAGGTCAAACCGGAATCGCCTCGAAGTCTCCGAAACCAGATAGCAGCCGATAGTTCCCAGGTGGATTTACTTGGCCCTGAAGTTTCGAGGCTTCGATTGGATGGAGTGCAGAGGAAATGGGGCCGTCCGTCCGCTTCGCCTCAGCCTCCTCCCGTGGCCACCCCAGTTTTCGACGAAGAGGGAGAAAGAGGTGGTAACGGCGGTAGTGGTGTCTCTGAGAGGGCCAGCTCTACCAGGGAAAGTACTTCAGCAGGTCCGTTTCCTTGTGCTTGAACTGAACACCGTTTTCCCCTGGCCATGTTTGTATCTTCTTTTTTGTGTTCATGTCCTTCGTGTTGCTACGCGGAACTTCCGTTCTTAGAGAACCCAGCCCTCCGAGTTGCTGTTGGAGACTCGGTCGTGTTCCACTTGGCAGGATTTACGTTGGAAAGTGCCTTCGATGGTGTTCTAAATGGCCGGGTTTACGGTTGCTAGGTTTTGTAGAACACCTTTGAGGTGAGAGAATTTTCGGCTCGAGGATTGAGTGACCTATGTGCATCCTGAGTGATTTAGCCAAGACTGATCCGTGTTTCTACACGTTGCTACTCGTACTTGCCTTGTCCATTTTTGTTTTGTATTTTTCCATCGGTGGGTGCGTCTTATGTAGTCGGATTACTTCATTTGGTGTCGCTGATGGGTTATTTACGTGTGGACATGTTGTTGAGCAGTGCCGATGTATGTTCCCCGCAACGTGGAGAGAAAGCCGGCGCAGCCAGAGATCCCCGCTGAGAAACAGCGATTGGCAGCCTCCTTGTTTGGAGGTTCTTCGGGCCAGAAGCCTGTGAATGGAGTGAAGGGATCCAAGCCAGCAGCAGGTCATCTTCGAGGTGTTGAGAAGGGCACCTCCTCCGGGCCTGTGAAGGACCAGATTCCAGCTGCAGCTGTGCCGAAGCCAGCCTCCGCTCCTCTTATGGACCTGATGGACATGAGTGAGGGTGACTCCTTCTCGACTCCCGCTGCCAAGCCTTCGTATGATCCATTCCAAGAGTTGGAAGGTTTACTTGATGGACCCTCCTCGACAGGCGCTCCGTTGTCCACGCCAGCAGCAGCCCCCGCCACGAGTAGTCTCGATTTCATGTCTTTGTATGAGAGCGCTGCCGGCCCTGTCTCCTCCCCAAACGAGTCTTTAGGACTTACCGGCAGTTCTGGGACGGAGTCCTTGAATGCGAGGCCGCAGGCAGGCCTCCTGGACTTGAATGAGTTTCCGGCCAGCAGCTCCCTGGCCGGGCTGGAGGAGTCGAGTTCATCCCCTGCGCCTGTTTTGGCGGACAGGAAGGGACCTTCCGTGCAAGACTCCCTGCAGAAGGATGCTACCACCCGGCAAGTTGGCGTCACTCCCGCCGGCACGAATCCTGCCCTTTTCCAGGACCTGTTTGGATAGTGGGTCGTGTATCTTGCGTTTGTTTAGCACCCGATCGTGAGCCAGATGGCCAGAAATTACATTAGTTGCCTAATTGATTGTCTTCCTCGCTTCATCCATATTCACAGGCCTTTGGGGCTTATCGAGAACTGAGAGTACGTTTCTGTTCTATAGGAACTAGTTTAAGTTTAGCACCGGGGGTGTCTCGAGAATCTCTACATGTGATTTATTTTGCATGGAGAAATAATTTTTGTTTGTCATTTTTTATCTCGGAGTCTTGTCGTGACTACACTGCTATTTCTTAGTGCGACAGTAGTTTTTCCCGATTTTCTGTTTTTAGTTTAGTGGAAGCTGAAATATTGTTGCATCGCACTAGTGTTTTTTAGTGCATGGTTTGGTGGATAAAGTAATTTTGCGTCCTCACAAGAATGATGAATCAGTGTACTGGAAATCATGTCATGTTCCAGCCAGGGAGTCCAGACAAGTTGTCTGATATCCTGGCTTTAAACGCCCAAGTTGACTGGAATGGGAACATTCTGTCTCCGGCAAGACATGATTTCTTTCAACTTTGTTGGCTCTGGAGTCTGGACTGAAGAAGAGGACTGGGGCTTTGCTTTAATGGAAGCTTCATGTGTGGAAGTCAGTGCTACAGAGACAATTCCTTGTTGCTTTCAAGTGTAGTAATCATGGATAAGAAGGAAAAAGATTCATTACTCTTGTCAAGGTCCACGGTAAAAACATAGGAAGGCATCTATACTGCTCATTCTATTTATTTAGTGTTGCTTCTCAAATAGTGTTTCTGTACTCTTATAAACATGGGGCCACACTAAATAGAACTTTCGTCATCAATTATTGTAGATTGTACTTCACCCCAAGTTTGCAAACCCATACATTGCAAGCACCTTATAGTACGTGGAGACACCCGTAACTGACCAAATAAGCAATTGTGGACATGATTTGGAGTGGTGTAAGGTGAAGCAAATATTTGTGGAGGTACAGAGATAGAAATGAAAAGGATTGCCAAAAATTTGGTAAGATTATTGCTTGAACTAAAATTACCATGAATTTTGAAAGGTAGAAATTGATTTGGACCCATGTTTAATGTCCAATCATCCAATTCTGGTCATTCAAGAACTACTTTCCTGTTGATTACTTCCTACTTTTTTGCTCACTACTTTGGGATATGTGTCATGACCATACAAGTCCCAGAATGTGTGGTTCCTACTTTAAATAGCAATCGAAGACCACACTATATAGGTAACACTATATTAATTGTAACACTATTTCAAATTAAAAATAAAAACTCAATAACTAAATAGTGTGGGTTCCTTAAATTATAGAAACTACACTAAATGAAATTATCTCAAATACTATAATGGTATCTATTTGGTGTGAACCACACTAAATTGAATAAAGAGTTTAGTTGTTTAGATTCAGAAGTTTGGATTTTAAGTTTGTTTTCATTAAATCCAAATTAGTTTACAAGTTTTACATGGAGATAATTTCGTGTTCTATCAACCACTCTAAACAATTAGTAACTCAATTTAAATGAAACTTTTCATTTAGGAGTTGTTGATCAATTTTTTTTTTTTTGAGTAGATGAAGTTGGTCCCTATTTTAGTATTGAAATTTTTGATAGTGTAATAGGACTACATAATATTTCATGATAGCACCTTATGACAATGGCTACAATAAGAGATTCGACACAATGGCACTACCATGCATGATGGTAACTATATGGAGCATAACATTCTTCAAGACTTATTTGATACAATGCCAATTTAGAGTTATTTAATATGGTGTCATGCCAACAATTAAAATAAATCAAGAAAAAAAAGTTTGTGAATGTTATGTACTTGTGATAATGATGATGTTGTACAAATAGGATATATTTGCATGAAGAATATTACCTTAACCTTGAGAGGAATAAAATAAATCCATTTTAATGGAAGATTGGGATTAGAGAGAAGTGCAAAAGAGTTAACTTGATCCTTTGATCTTACAATAGTAGATTAATTTTTTTCTTGTGAGGTTAAGAGACTCCACCTTGGATTGAATGTATCCATCACTACCTTAGTTGTTTATATGCAACACACCTTTGTTTTCAAAGTACTCAACAAATGCAAATTGTAGCACAAATGTTTACAATGGTTTCTATTTTGTTATTGTGTATGCTATATGTTGATCACATATATAGTGCACAATAACTTGGGGTGGACATATGCCCCTACCTTGTTGCCTTGCAATTTGATGTGATCTATATAAACTACAAGTCGTATTGTGCCTACCACATACAATATTTAGTGTAGTGTATTCCAAGGACTACATGATTTAGGGTTGAATGAAGAAGGATCAAAAGAGCAACTTACAAACATTACAAGTGCCCAAAAGAAAAAAATTCCCAAAATCTCAAAAAAATAATTCTTGGGTTTCGTCTAAAAGTACCTCTATTATTGTAATTAAACTTTGTTACAACAAAAAGAAGGGACACTTTGTTTATACCACTTGTGCAATTGACTACCTTCAGTACCACTCAGTTACCAATTTATTAGTATGCAAATTAAAAGAGATTTCATCACTTGTTAAGTTATTATACCAACCCTAAGAAAATAGCTGATTTGTTGTGGCAAAGGGAATCTAAAGGCAAGTCCAAGCACAAATTATGCACTTTTCATCCAATTTTTTTTATTATATCTATAAATTTGATATACATGAGGGCAATGCTCTAATTTAATTTAATCCTTAATGATCCATGCTACCATTTTGAGGTCATTGTGTATCCTTTGATGGCCAAAAAAAATTGTAAATGTTTTAGGTGTTTTGATATATTGAAAATTGGATTGTCTTTGGATAGTTGTAATATATATCAAAATTTATATTTTTGGAAGGACAAAGGGGTAAACAATTTTAAAATTTTAGCTAGGCTTTTAGAGGATTAAGTTGTCATTTTGCCAAATAGTTTTTGAACATTAACCCCTAAAGGACCAACATGCATTTTTTGGCAACATAGAAATTTTGGGCAGGTACATGTGACTAGAGTTTTTCATATTTACGCTAAAATTTTAATAGAAGGTAGAGACAAGGAATATCTTTCATATGCACTAAATTTCATGACATTTGGAAATATGAGTCAAAAGTTATGGCCTAATATGTTATTTTTTTGCGTAAATGAACAATCCGAGCAGATAAATAAAAAGTTTTCAAAAACAAAAATTAGAAATTGATTTTTCAGAATTATATACATGTAGAAAGCTTCAAATCATTCCATTTTGATCAATGAGTCAATAGTTATGGGGAGTTTTAGTTTGCAGGCAATCATGTATCTTCTACTCTAAAATAAACTTTGAAGTCCTTTATTTAACTCAAATTTTCATTTTTTTGAAATCAAATCAAATCATAGGATGTACATTGTTTATTACAACATTACAACCATTGGGATTGGCATTTTCAAATCCATAATTAAATTCTTAACAATTTTGTATTTTGAATCATCTTCTACTTCTTTTGACTTACTATTTTTTCCCTATATGTTGTACAATTCCAAATGATCTGAAAATTTTCAAGCATGTAGCTAGCTTGCCTTGAAGAATGAATTCAAAGAAGCACCACCAATATGGACATTTTTTCATACAAATGTGACCTTGTGAAGTACAGCTACCCAGTTTTTCGGAGGGCCAAAAAAAAGAGTTTGAAAGCTCATATATTGGAATCTATGCAGTGAAAATTTCTGAATTTTTTTCCACATTTTTTCAAACTAGTGTACTACAAGATCCTATGGTTGCATGTGTCCAAATTTATTTTTTTTCCTAAATTTGGTGCTTGTACTAGATATGGCAGTTTTGGAGCAATTTTGGTGAAAAGAGAGTCATGGTCCTTTAGGGGTTATATACAAAATAATGCAACCTTTTTCTCATTTGGCCGGATGCTTATTAGATCCTAGTAATAACAAATAGGGTAGTTTTTCCAACTAATGTTGTTGTGTGCCAATTTAGATGCTCAACACCTCAAGTTCCTTGCCTATGTTTTCACCAAAATCGCTCCAAAATTGCCATTTTTAGTATAGGTAACAAATTTTAGATAAAAATCAAGTTTTTTTAACACATATAATTGTAGGATCTTGTAGTATGTTGGTTTGAGAAGATGTAGAAAAAATTCAGAAATTTCCACTGCGTAGATTCCAAGATATTAGTGTTTGAATTGACAAAAATCTTTATTTTGACCCTCTGAAAACCCAACAACAACACTTCACAAGGTCACATTTGTATGAAAAAATGTCCATGTTGGTGGTGCTTCTTTGAATTCATTCTTCAAGGCAAGTTGGCTACATGCTTGAAAATTTTCAGATCATTCGGAATTGTACAACATATAGGGAAAAAATAGTAAGTCAAAAGAAGTAGAAGATGATTCAAAATACAAAATTATTAAGAACTTAATTATGGATTTGAAAAATGCCAATCCCAATGGTTGTAATGCTGTAATAAACAATGTACATCCTATGATTTGATTTAATTTTTTTTAAATGAATATTTGAGTTAAATAAAGGACTTCAAAGCTTATTTTAGAATAGAGAATCTGTAACTACCCACAAACTAAAATTCGTCATAACTTTTGACTCATTGATCAAATTGGAATGATTTGAAGCTTTCTACATATATATTAATCTAGAAAATCAATTTCAAATTTTTGTTTATGGAAAAAGAAAATTTTCCTAATTTTCCTAGGCTGAAAGATCTCCCCTTTTAACGCAAAATGTTTTCAAAGATGAAAATTTGCACTTTTGTAATACAATAGAAGGATTCTTTGTCATCATTCAGACACTTTTATACCGTTACACTGTTAAGTCAGATTTAATTGTGTGAATTGCCTACTTGGAATCTGCAGTCAGTGTCTATAAATTTGGAGTTGTTGTAGTTCATCAGACCAATTGGGTGTCTGTCTTTGCTGATTGTCAGATCTGATTGCTTGATGCGAATGTATAACCTGTGTCGGATCTTGTCGTGTTTCTATCTGTCTGAATTAATTGAATTATGAAGTCCATTACCCAAGTTGGTGTTTACAATGGTAATAGCAACTTCAAATATTTGCAATGCATTGTCGCACTCACATTGAGAAAGAATGTGAGCTCTAGGTTTTCATCACGAACATCAGATTAAATAATTACATGATATATGTTCGGGATGAAAATGTGACGATTTTGTGATAGGAGTTAATTGTGACATGGATCATTACACTGCATGCTTAATATAATAGATTAGTGTCCTTATGTGTTTTAAGATAGTTGAAATTTAAAACGCTATTTTTCAAATGAGTAAAAGAGATGCTTGCTCTAACTCAATTAACCTTGCAATGACGGACTAGTAACCGTGGAGATTTGTGCAACAATTTTTGCTATAACCATCACTTTTTGCTACCATGCCTAGATACTATTATTAGACTAGTCAAATTTTCATTGATTTTTTTGTTGACAAGTAGAAGGAGATTCCAACACACCAAAGAATGTAACATTTGAGTACCCTATGCAAAAGTTAGGAAGGGTCAAAGTTTTTTTTGGTAGCTGTTTTAAAATTGTTTCTTCTAAACAAGAACATATGGATTTTGGTGATATGCAAAGAGTAATGACAGTGTTTTCAGGTGAATGGCGCATTTGGAGGTGCCCACCTCACTAGACTATACAAAGAATGAGTGAATTTCTAAGCCATAAGCAAATGCAAATCAGGATGTTTTTTTATTGGTGATTTGTCAATCATTTGCAACAAAGTATTGGGCTCAACACCACGCCCTTAGAACAAAATGGTCTTGGAAAGGCAAAGAATCGCCAAAAAACTTCAAACAAACAAAAATCTTGGATAAAATTGCCAAATTGTAAATGAAAATAAAATTATGCATGTGTGATATACACTAATGTGATATTTCTATCCAATATGTGGATGAATGTTGAAATTTGAAGCACCACTACAAAATTTAATATTGTCACTTTGCACTTCATAAAAAATGAAAAAGTGGTGCAACTGTAGATTGAATATTTGTGATTTTCAAAAGAATTTTTTTCCTACACATTCAACATGTTAAGTTCTAATCATAGTGATTTTTTAATTTTTAATTTAAGTCATTTTTAATTTTAAGTCATTTTTGAAGGGTCGTTATCTAAATTGAAAAAGTTATTTTTTGAGGCCAAACCTACAAGTATCCTTTGAATTGTAAAATATTTGCAAAGCAATGTCTTCAAAATCTATACCTTGCAAATGTTAAGGAACTACACAAGAATCTTCAAAAAAATTGATAGATGAAAAACTCATTTTTGTATACTTGGATTGTGTTTACGTCATCCATTATTCAAAATTTGAATGTCTAATCATTAAGGGGGTAAAATTTACATGCTATCTCAAACATTTCTTCTATTAAATGCAAATTATATTACAATTTCATCCATTATGTCATCACATGCACAATTTTTCATTCATTTGCCCTTGCTACCCTAATGAACACTAAATATCTTCTAAATGATTTTTTACATCTCGATGAAATTTTTAAGGTGTTGTTGTTTCTTACAAGCTTTGTTCTAGTATATTGTATTTTTGGTGAATGGTCAAAGTGAAATGCTTTGAATTTGATTTTAAAAATATTTAGAATTATTTTTCAAGCTTGGTTGTGTAAATAGTTTCTAATGATGATGCATACCAAAATCTCTTTTGAAAAAAACTGAAAACCTTAAAACTTTTTATAATAGTTGTCATATTTTATTAAGCATCTAAATTTTGTTCAAAATGCCTTGGAGGTTATTAGGGGTTGATCCTTAAAGGTTTGTGGGGACCCATATGTATGGTATCATATTTGACTTTTAGAATGTGAAATTTGAAATAATATGAAAAGGTATAAATATGAATATAATTTTGATTGCTCTCTCCAACCCATTTCTCACATTTGTCTTTACCTGGAATGAAAAAGAAATTAGTTTTCAACAATGTCAATAGGGCAAATAAATTTTTTATAACAAATTCATACTTTGTCCAAATAATGTCATGTTGATTGCTCTCCGTAGCCTATATCTCACATTTGTCACATGTCAAAGTTTGGTCTTTCCCTTCCTCCATATGAGGAGACTCCATCCCTCCCACCTAGCCACCCACCTATCCATCCATCTAGTTAAGCGTTTTAGCATATATCTAATTGAGCGATGGGGCATGGATAATTTTCTCTGTTCAAGGAATAGAAATAATTAAGATTGCACTATTTTTTTCTAACTTTTCATAAGTAATTTTTGATTTAGTAGAAATTAAGGACGTGTAGATTATAGTTTGTCTTGTTCTAACCTTGTCCAATGTATAATTGACAAACTTGTTTCCGGGAGTACTCTCATTCATTCATAGAAATAGGTCACCCTATCTTGCACAAATGGGATCATTTGTTGTGAGAAACAAGTGATAATTCTACCTTGAGTTTAGAACCAGCTATTGACTTTTCAACGCGTCACCATTGCCATTTCAAGTTGCAACTCATAACCGTCTTTCCTTCAACATGCTTCCTACACCTTTGGATCATGAAGATCAAAGCCAGGTTGTGATTGAAAAATGTACATTCAACCGGTTATGTCTGATAACCTATTTGCCGCCAGCGCGGCTCATCAGTTATCCTAGCTTATTCAACTGATTCTCTCTCTAGCTACAGTAGCTCTCTCTCTCTCTCTCTCACTGACTGCCAGATCCCCAGCTGCTGAAAGAGCCCGGCCTTTCCCCGGCCTTTCCCCGTCTCCCTCGCAACTCAAGCTGTGACCGCCTGGCGGAAGCGCGGAAGGCTTCAATTCGATCTGCTGAGGAGCAGGACAAATTTGTGATGCATTGCGTGTGGGTCAGTGCGCACCCACGGTGGGTGGGTCGGGTTGCACGGCCACAGCACACCAACACTGACAGTGATAAGCCTTGCCAGGGGAAAAGCCTCGCCACGGATTCGTGGGAAGCAAACCCAAAGCGCAGGCAGGCAGGCAGGCAGGTGCGTACCATGACGACGACGAGGGAGACAAGGAAGCTGAAAGGGTCCCAGGCGAGCGTGATCATTCGATCGAGGCCCATGTTAGCAGGCCCATGAGCGGAATCAGCTCATGAGCCGACTGCTGCTGCTGCCGGGGTCAATCTGAGGACAAAGCGACTGAGGAGGAGGGCCTTTCCAAGGAGGGACCGGGGGGGAAATACCGGCGGCTTGTTCAAACGGAAACTCAATTCATTGGGCAGGGGAACCCACGAGAAAGAAGAAAAAGAAAGAAAAGAGAGGAGAGAAACCAAAACACACACAAAAAAACACAAAACAAAAACAGTGGCATTTGCAAAACAAAAAAAGCATGTAAACGAGCATTGGGTGTCCCCCCAAAAAACTGAAAGACATTCTAACCGCCTCCTTTCAACACTTGGCAGACAAAACTGCCATGAGATGATCATTAGAAGTCGGAATTTCAACTGCCAAGAAACAAGTTTATTCTATAAGCTAAATTAACAAATTACTTGGTAAACATCGAACAACACTACAAGTTCTATTAAATCTTGTGAGCTTAGAAGACAAGCTCTTTATACAAGAGGTGTGGTAGGAGGTAAAACAACCCATGTGGGATATGTGAATTAGGATTGGTAGGAGCTCAACCGCTCATACTAGTTAAGTCATTGCCAAACGTAGGAATTGTGTATGAAGTAGATTTTCAGGCCTCATTTATGCATAGTAGAATTTTTTTTTTTCAGAAAATTTCAAATTAAGTTAACATATGAAATAAAGTTCATTTTCATCTCCAAAAATACATTTCAGATTTCAAGGCTCCAAAAAGAAGTCATGGACAAATTTCAGAGAGGATGTTTGAAAATGTCAAAGAAAATGTCCCTTCTAACCCCCCTTGAAATTTGTCCATAACTTTTGATTGGAGACTCTAAATCTCAAACGGATTTTTGGAGATGAAATTTATCTTGATTTTTCAACTTTTTTTAGTTCAATTTTTTTTGAAAAAAGTTATTCTACTATGCCTTAACAAGGTCTAAAATTATGCTCGTAACACAATTTTTGCTTTAATTTGACTTAACCAAAAGCAATTGAGCTCCTACAAATTCAAATTCATATATTCCATATGGGTTGTTTTACCTCCTATCACCACTCTTGTATACAGAGCTTGTCTTCTCGTCTCAATACACTCTAAAAATGTAGAATTTAAAGCTTTGAGAGATGTGTGAGGTAGATATCAAATATTTTGATTCTTATGAGTTTGATTCCAAATAGCCATAGATTATGTTGCATGCAATAGGATAACATCTTTATGCACAAGGACAGTGTGGGTGTGTAGAGGACATAAGATGTGATAAACTTATCCAATGTCAGTGATCCATGATGAGTTAAACACAACATACCCTGACATGGCCTACTCCCGCCCAATATAGTAGTATGTTCTAAAAGCACCCACTCTTTTAAATTAGACTCTATAATTAGTATAAAATGAACCTCAAGTGGTCCTAAATGGATATGTGACAGACTTTTAATGGAATGAAGATAAAGTGGGAGCAACTCAAAGTGTGTCAAAGATCGCTTTAAGGTTTAAATGTGGATGGTTAAGTTGGGTTCATTTTTAAATGTGGGCATTTTTGTATTTAAATAAAAAGTTGGTAAGCTAATTACTTTATTTGGAGAATGCAAAATCTAAAAATTTATTTGATACAAATATGGGCGCTTTAAGGATTCTTGCTTGTTATTTAATGCAAGTCCCCATGCTTATTCTTGGTTTCCCCATCTCCCTTTATAAGCCGCATGTGAACTGATTTTGCCAAATCTACATGCTCTAAAAGCAACCATTTATAGACTATCACGCCTTATTCATAGGCTTCTATAGATTGTTAGATTTTTTATTTTTAAAAGAAAGACAAATGAAAGCGGTAAAGAACACAAAGTGGTTTCATAATTTTCTGAGCAATTTTGAACTAGTTATGATTTTTCAATGTTTTTGGTCCTAAGCACCTATTCATGATATGCTACCTTATGCCCAACCGCCTTTGAGTTCAACTTTGGTGTTTCAAGCCACAAATTGATCAAGTTGCTAGAGCTACAAATTATGGGCAATTGTTTGTCTTTCCTATCTTCTAGGGCTAACTGAAACCTAAAATTCCACCGTCAACATTTGGTAAAAATGGCTTTGAATGAGAGTTTTGTTGAAGCTAATTTTCTATTGAAATTTTTTTAAACATGTTATGTAATTTGAAATATTGTGAATTTTTTTGGCATTCATGTGGCCAACTCTATCACTAAAAGAAAGCAAAAGAAGTTCAATCAAAAAAATGAAATTAACTTGTGCAAAAGCCTCCCAAATCAAAGCTATCTGGAATTTAGATGCCCCAAAAAATATTTTTTCCAACTTTGAATCCTATACTTTGTATTGTCAAAACCTCTCATTTTTTTTACTGAAATGTATTGAAGTAGTCTACTACTAGATCTTAAACAAAGATGCATCAAAATTTCATTTTCATCATTTTTTAGGGGCCTTTGCCATCCCAAAAGTTCATTTTGAGTGCCTTTTTGATGGAACATAGTCAAAGAACTTTAGGGATTAGGAAATGGATTACCTCAACAAGAGATTATTACAAAAATAAAATAAAATTGGGACTAGAAAAAAATATGAAGAGCAAAGAGGAGACATAATTGGAGCTTCAATATGCAACTCCTTGACACCATATTGGCCACATTGAAATGTGAATCTCAACTATGACTAAATACGCTATGAGATCTTAGCATGGGGAAAGATCCTACACCTAAACCAAGAATGCAATCAATTCATTATTCCTTTTCCTTTAGTTTGAAAATTTGCTTTTGAGCAAGTGTCAATTGGAGTTTGGAGAAAATTAGCTAGTGAAGAACTGCCATTGGAGGAAATTAACTATTTGATTTTTTTTGCATTTGAGAGGATGAAACCGAAAAATGGTGAACATTGATAGAAGAAAAAACTAGTCCATATCATTTTGTGGAAGGCCAATTGTCGAAGGATCATAGGCCTTAACCTCTAAACGTCCAAAGTCTTCTTCAGCATTGATGATTTGGAGAAAATCATTATAAAGTTCTATTTTGAACAATATTTTGGAATTGATATACAAATGAAGTTGAAGATTTTGAATTTTAGATTCCATCCATGTGGTAGGATTCCCACTGCTATCACCAATATCTTTTTATAAATTTTGAAAGTAAATTTTTCGAACCCCTTCAAAATTCGTTTGACAGAAAAACATTATCATTTTTGGAGTAAAACTTTTTGTAATGGATTTGAAAGGAGGTTCTTTTGGCATGGTAGTTTTTTGGAATTTTTGTGTTCTTTACATCTATGACCTCATTTTTGCAAATTCACAGCTTTGAACTAGAGTCAATGCAATTTTGGCTTTGTCAACCACATGACATACTTCTACATTTGTAATTTTAGAAGAAAAAAAATGTACTCTAGTAACAACAAATCCAATCAATAAATAGGACAAGAACTTGATGAAGTATCTCCACGAATTAGGATGACTTTCATCCAAGAAGCAACAAGCAAGAATATGAATTTGTTCATTGTTCAAAAAGTGGATGTCGGAGTGGTTAGCCGAGGATGCAATCAATTCATTAGTTCATTCCCTTTTAGTTTGAAAATTTGCTTTTGAGCCCGTCGGTCAATTGGAGTTTGTGGGAAATTGGCCGGTGAGAAATTGATATTGTAGGAAATTAACCAGTAGATTTTTTTTGGCTGTTGAGAGGATGCAACCAACAACCGGTGACCATTGATAGAAGAAAAAACAGTGGTCCTCGTATCCTTCACTGTGGAAGGAGGAAACCAGCAGGGCAAATTCCCCTCACGCTGGTCAGTCCTTTTCTTTTCTTTTAAATTTTTTGGCATGCCCACCGACACCACTAGCCAATCCCTTTTTCTTTTCGTTTTTTTTTCCCTTCTTCTCTTTGCCTAACTGTCATAAGTAAGTTAGTGAGCCTGGGGTTCTGGAAATAACAACCGACGCTTCAAAATCCAGCCCCTGCTCGTGTCCAGAGCCGTGCTCTGACATTGCCAAATCTTTGTAAAAGGAGAGAGTGGGTGGGTGGCTGAAGTCATTTCATTTGGGGTGGGTGCACAGAGACATGACTGATCACCTTATTAGTTTCACCCAAAACTTGCTATTAGAGAAGCTATTGGTTAAGTAAAAAGTTTGTGAGAAGCCATTTGCAAGTAGAACAGAGGCATTCTGTAGATAAATTAGTTGGATGGGTGTTTTTTTAACTTTTTGAGTGCTTATTTGGATTTTTGATAGGCTTTTTTGTGAGTTTGTGTTTCAATTTGGTGGTTTTGAGTGTTATTTTACCAAGTTGGAATGTAGTTATAGGGCTTATTTTGAGGATGTCAAGTCCAATTTGGGTGGTTTTCCTTTGCGGCTAGTATTTCTATTTGGGCGGTTTGCCAACTACCGTTTTGGTCCCTATTAGGTCCTTCTTTCCGGATTCATTTTCACCCACTTGGAGAGAGAGAGCCAATGCCAGTCCTGGCCGGTTTGAGCCGTGTTATGTTTTCTTTTTGTTGTATGTGTGTCCAAGGTTGGACAAGTGTGTGTTAGTTTTGGTGTGATGATATGTGAATGTGAGAGGTGGAAGTTATAAGTTGGTGAGAACAATATGAGTGTTATGTAGCAGAAGTTGGAGTGATGCGTGTTAATGGGGAGATGAAAAAAAGTGAGATTAAGTTGAAGATTGTTTGATGGAATGAATTAGAAGTCTAAATATCAAGTTAGCGTGGAGCTAGTTGAGAGTGAGCTGTGTCAAATCGGAGAATCTAAGAAGATGTTTAACGGTGTTTTATTCACCAATTTGGTTAATATGATATGACTTTGAGCCAAATTGAGTGGTATGTATATGTGTGTATGTGTTCTTGGTGAGTCGTGATATTTGAATGTGTTAATTGGAAATTTAGATTGAAAATTGTGAATTGTGTATAAATTTGGTGTGGAGTGTCGTTGTACTTTGAGTGATTGCTACTCTTTCAAATTGGATCATAGTCTTCTATTTTTGGATTTTATTAACTATTTTAGGAATAAGTCCCATTAGCATTGATTTCCTACTTGATCGTCTCCCTTGGAACAAACTTATTATACTAATAGGATAATTTATGAGTAGGTCATTATCCTTCTTCAACACATTCTAACAAGAAATGAATTTTATATGATTTTCCAAAGTTTGTTGGGAGGAAATTGGTAAAGTGTGAGCTAGTTGGTAGACTCATGCTAATAAACCACACGTTGATGTATCCCCTCTCCAAGTCTTTCAACATTGTCATGATGCTAAAAGGATTGCTAAGATTGTAATAATGGGCGCGTAAGTGACATAAATGGAAGGAACCAGTAGATGCCGGAATTGGATGACTAACGACATTGGATTGTTCTACCTTACCGCCTGATTATGAGAAGTGAATTAAGGTTAGTGAACTAGGGTGAGCGAATTTGTTATTAGATACCATGATCTAAACATAACTTTTTAATTACCAATTATCTATTTGATTTTGAAAAGATAGATAATGATAAAGTTGGGCTATTCATGAAAAGTCCTTTTAAGGTTTGACCCCGATTTTGGAGAGACTATAATGATTTTTCAAACGTCTTTATGTATATTTTCCTTTAAATACAAAATGAAGCATCACGTTATGTACTTTTATTTATATTTTTGAGACTTCATAAACTTTAATTTTGATTTTTTTTCAATTCAAATTTTGACCTTGAAAGTGCTCTAAAAGCATCCATACCTTTGAATTTCTACTATTAGTCTATTGAATAACTCAATATCACTCTTTACAATGGATTTGTTCATATGAGATACTTTTAGAGCAAGGACAATTCAACGCACTTTAATTTCACGATGACTAAACAAGATTATAATTTGGTTATAGAAATAAGAAATTAATTTTCCTCAATCTTGAAAATAGTATGTAAAGAAATATTAAATCAAACATAGCTATATTAGACAAAACTAGTCAAAGATGCCAATTGTAGGGGTCTCATTTTCCAAAGGAGTGTAATCAACAATCTTGAGTGAAGGAATGAAACTATTTACATCCTTTCATATGTAGATTAATCCCTAAAGGTCAGAGACTACGTTTTCACCAAAACCTCTCCAAAACTGCTATTTCTAATACAAGTATCATATTTTAGAAAAAAACATTTTTGGAAAAACGTAACCATAGAATCTTGTATTAAACTAGTTTGAAAAGTTGTGGAAAAAATTCAGAAATTTCCACCATGTGGATTGCAAGATAATAGCCTGTGAATTGAGAATTAAAAAAAAAAAAAAAATTGAGTTAAATAAAGGACTTCAAAGTTTATCTTAGAGTAGAGATTCTATAACTACCCTCAAACTAAAACTCTTCATAACTTTCATCTCATTAATCAAAATGGAATGATTCAAAGCTTCCCGTGTATATATATATAAAACCAATTTCAAATTTTTTAAAGAAGTTTTTTGAGTTGCTTAGGCTGCCGCGGACCAATGAAAATGACATATCATGCAATAACTTTTTAACCATGTAGTCGAAAGTTATAAAAATTGTTGGGCTTTAAAGCTACTCCTTGGACACATCTTGTGTGAAAATATTAAAGAAAAAAATAAAAATTCCAATCGTAGTGAGCTGCCTAAAATTGCTATGTTGTCAAAAAAATGGTGTTTGGTCTTTTAGGGTACACCCTAAAGGACCAAGGTCTCTTCTTTCCAAAAAAACACTCAAAATTGTCATTTCTATTGCAAAGAGTAAAAACATTGAAAATTGTTTTTCTTTTTGCACATCTAACTATGGTATCTTATACCTAATTATTATGAAAATGTGTGGCATAAATTTCAAATTTTTTGACCGCATAGATTGCAAGATATCTGCATTTAAACTAAAGAAAACAAGTTTTTTTGCACATTGTGAGACTAGAGTATTTGACTTTGAACCTTCTTAACTTAAATTTTTTTCACTACATAGTTTTGAGATTTAAATCTTTATAGTGGGGAATTGAGTTGAGAATCTAGGAAAAAAATAAAATTAAAAATTAATTAATTTGCATTGTTAAGAAAATTGTTAAATAGAAGTAGGTATGAGATAGAAGGAACATCTAAATTTTTAATATCTTTGAGATGGAATTAAAATGAAATAATTCCAATTGTGAGATTGTTCAGCAAGCAAACTAAAACATGTGGAATTATATTTATTTTTAATTGTAAAAATTGCGGGAAAAATTGTATTCACAAATGAATCCTACAGGTTATTTTTTGAGAAGATGCTTAGATTGCCCGAAAAACAAGATTGTTCATAACTTTCACATCACTTATCAGAATGAAATGACTCAAAGCTTTCTATGTAAACAAAAATATAATCTATTTGAAGAAAAGAAAATTCAAATTCAAATTCAAATTTTTCAATTTTTCAGTTTTTTTGCTATCCGATCTCCCCTATTTTGAGCTTATCTAAGAATAACTTTTGTTTACGGGCAAAGATGAAAAAAAAAAATATTCCCACAAAGATAATCCATTTTTTTTATCTTCAAAAGAAATTTCAAAAAATCATGAAAAAAATTGAGACTGTAGATACCTGCCCAAAATCCAATTTGTCTTTCAAAGAGATAGTGATCCTTTATGGGTTAATATGGATGCAACACCATTTACTCATTTACATCATTGATATCATTCTACTTTGAAGTTTGTTTGAGTGATTTATGGCAATTTCATATTCAAAATTTATTATTTTTTCAAAATAATCTTGCACTTTTTTTTAAAGTGGTATTTTGTAGTATGAAAATCTCGACAAATAAAATCCCTAGAGACTTGATTTTTACAAAGTATGCTGCCCATTGTAGTCTCCAACCCAATTGGGATTCCTAGTCTTGGACTCAATTTCGTTCTTTTGCATCTTATATTAGTTTAAAACTATGTTTAATGTGGAATTGGAGTTCAAAAGGTTGGAATTCTTTTGAAAAGTTACAATTTTTATGAATTCATTGAATACCTTTATACAACTTCCACACATGGAAAAAGGTTCATTATTCATTATTAGGAGTACTTTTGGTTTGTCATCAGAATCATGAGAACCACACTAACCTCCAAAAAAATAAGAATAGTCCCTCTCGTGCCTCTTGGTACCTAATGGAAAGCTATGTAAATTTGCTTTAACCATGTAACATTGATCTGGGCACTAAGAGTCCAATTGATGACAGAAAATCCTTTTATGTAAGTCAAAACAGGGAAAATTGGTTCATCACTTTTTGAACTTATTCTATTAAATTTCTCTTTGTATGAGCTCAAGGAGCACATCAATTATATCATGATGTTTGTCACTATTATTTTCATTTTTTTTGAAAATTTTATATTATTTAAAGCATATTTGTAATTATTATACTTTTAGAAAGAAATTTCTTTAAAAAATCATAATAAATTCAATTTAAACATATATTACTATACATGAAAAATATCAAATTTTAGAATTGTGAGTCTTAATGTAGAAATGTAATGAAGTTTGACCAAGCTTGGACATGAAATGTCTTCTAAGGGTTAAAAACATCACTGCATTTTCTTGCTTTTCAAAGAAAATTTTGGTTGACAATGCTCACAACATTTTTTTCAAGCTCTACCAAAACAACATTTTTTCGACAATGTAGACAATAGATTTTGAAGTTCTTATAGGACATAGAAGTAGTAGAGCCCTTAGAAATTAAATTTCTCATCATTTTAAAATAGCTGGAGTATTTATTGTGTGTAAGGCCTTAGAACAATGCTCAGGGGGGTCACTTAAAGTATCCATTAGAAACCACATGCAAACAAAACTTTGGACCTCCTTTATACTTTTTGAATTTTAAATTAAAAAAAATTAAAAAAACTTGAATAGATTTTTCTACTTTGAAAGTTTATGTTTTGAATTATTGATATTTTTATTTGTTAATATTAATTAGTTACCAATTTTTGAAGTAAAAAGATACACTATAGAACTGAAAAATAACTTTCACACCCCTATATTATATAAGAAAAATTGTCTAAAAAATGAACAAAAATTTCCTCAAAATAACTCTCTATTGAAAGCTCATTTTGAGTTGAATATTGATTCAATGGTCATCTAAATGTGTTCTCTATAATTATTTGAGTTGAAAAATATGCCATTTTAGTTCATTTTCAACCTCTTCTAGAAATCATTTCATATTTTATTTGAGTAGGAAATTTTGGCAATAGAAATCTATAGTCATTTTTAATTATGCTCAAAATTTTAGGTTGAAATTATAATTTATTAGAAACCACTTGTTCAAACATGGTTTGTTGTAGACTTGTAGTAGAACTAAGTGCACCCCCCAAGGAACAATGAAATTCTACTGCAATACACATTGCTAGGAAGTACAAGGTTCAGGGTTTAGAAAATAATGTTGTGAGCATTGTCTACTAAAATTGTCTTTGAAAAGCAAAAAAATGCAATGATGTTTTCAAGAAGAAGTATCTAGAAGTGCTCCAAAAAAAATTCATACCACTTATAGGATTTTGTTCATAGTACTTATTGAATTCAACATCTACCTCACTTTGCTTCAAAAGCCATCCATTATTTGCATTTAGAATTTAGAGGACAACCTGTTTATAAACATAAGGGGTGATAGGAGGTAAAACAACCTATGTGGGATATGTGGGATAAAAGAAGACATCCAAATCCGCCACTCTAAATCCCAAAATTGCCACCTAAAATCTTGAAGACGATGTTATACCCATTCTATGCATGACCCTTAGAACAATGAAATTGTACTACGGTCATGTAGTTATGTCTGAGTTGTACTTGCAGCTGTGCCCTACCACCCACACTCTCAATCGGGGGCCGTCATCTAATCTATGCACACATTGACCAGGCCCAATTTTGAATGGAAGATTTAGCGTCCTTCTTTTGAGTGCTCCTAAGTGTTGTTTTTCAAGCAAGCAATTCACAAAATACCCCCAAAGATCAGATTTTCACGGTGATCAACTTGTCTTTCTAGGGTTAACTACTGCACCTATGAGTTGAATTTATCTTCTTTTTTTCCCTAAAGATTTTTAAAATTCTTTTAAAAAACAAATGGAAGTTCCATTGCAAAACAAAATCAATTACAAACAACCGAGCCGCAAGGCTGGTCAATGAAGAGAAAAAGAGCATTAAATATGTAACTAAAAGAGAACATGAGCTTAACCTCTAAAGGACCAAACACCAATTTTTGGCAACATAGCAATTTTTGGCAGCTCACTACGAACATTTTTTTTTTTTTTTTTTTTGAAAATTTCAAACCACATGTGCATGAGGAGTAGCTTTAAGGCCCAACAATTTTCATAACTTTTGACTACATGGTTAAGAAGTTATTGCATGATATGTAGTTTTTGAAACTTGCCGGGCAACTCGGGTAGCTCAAAAAACTTCTTTAAAAATCACTTTAAAAAAAATCAAAAATCAAAATTGGTTCTAAAGATTTATTTACAAGTGAAAACCTTTGAATCATTCCATTTTTATTAATGAGATGAAAGTTATGAGGAATTCTAGTTTGCGGGTGGGGATGGAATCCCAAAACTCTATATCTACTTGCAAACTGGAATTCCTCATAACTTTCATCTCATTAATCAAAATGGAATGATTCAAAGGATTTTCACTTGTACATAGATCTTTAGAACCAATTTTGAATTTGAATTTTATTTCAATAAAAATGATTTTCAAAGAAGTTTTTTGAGCTGCTCGGGCTACCCAAGGACTATCAAGAACTACATATCATGCAATAACTTTTTAATTATGTAGTCAAAAGTTATGAAAATTGTTGGACCTTAAAGCTACTTAGGCACATGTGGTGTGAAATTTTCAAAGAAAAAAAAGAAAAAACCTATTTATAGTGAGCTGACCAAAATTGCTATGTTGCCAAAAAAACGGTGTTTGATCCTTTAGGGGTTAACTAACCCCCAGCTCCAAATAATTAACTCGCCCGTCTTCCTAGTGAGGATGGACGACTTAATCCAAAGGTGATTAAAAGTATCCCAAATTCTTCTGGCTTGACAGGGTTGATTTTGAGCTCCCTTGAGTTTTCATCTGTGCCAAATTTCCCCCAAGATTGAGTTGACCCAATTCCATGTAAACAATTCCCTTTCCTTCCGTTTCCTGTCCTTTTTGCCTCTGAATTTTGGACGAATCCAACGAGCGTAAGCATGAGCACTTGAGCAGCGCCGTCCACACAATGAATGGTCTATCTTGATCTTATCTTCCCTGCTGCCCTCCAGAGTCCAGATGGTTTACCTTGACGTATCTGTGCGCTTGCTGCTTGGTCCTCAAGGACCTCAACTCATCATAAGGGAGTGTGCTCCAAAAGCGCCCATCTTCTTGAAACCGCCCCTATTTTTAGGTGGAGAATGGAGATGGGGTGATCCTTAAATGGACCAGTTTAGCAATTGAATGCATGGAGGAGAAATTGTTTTTCTATTGCAAAAGCCAATCATTGTCTTTGATTTTCGCTCATCTCTGTACAAGTTGCAGGTGGACAGATTTTGGAAGACCTATGGTCACAAATAGGTGCCAGTGTTCCAAATCTTTGAAAATTTATAAGTAACTCAAAAATGCTTGGAAAAACACAAAATCACTTGTGTTAGATTCCACATTTATTTTTCTTTCTTTGAAAAATGATCTATAAATATTTCAAGGGTGGTGGTGGTGGCGGTTTGGGGTTTCTAGGGACACATTTCCAAAACTGTGATTTTTTTGGATGTTATTCAAAAAAGAAAATCAAATTTCTTTTCCAGAAGTTCAACCATACAAAACTAAAGTAAAGTATTTTACCAAAGTATAGAAAAAATTTCAGCCCTTTTCACCGCGCAGATTAAAAGATTATAGCATTTGAAGTGAGAAAAAAACTTTTTTCCAATCCTGCGAAACAGGGTTAGTAGACTTCAGGCTCATTTGGAGTAAAATTTTTGCTCTACGCAAACATGAGATATTTTACCATTCATAAGTACATGATATTAGGTTCACTCACAAAAAAATTTAGAAAAAAATATGGATTCTAAATTATTCTAAATCACCTTGCAATACAAGATGATTAAGTGAATTGGCAATCCACTACTCAATTTTTTGTGCAATGAGCAAATATTTTTTTGAAATCCAAACGGTGAAAAATTAGAGACAAACATTTGGAATATATAAAAAAAATTTCAAGAATTTTGACTTCACTGATTGCAAGATAATAGGACTTGGAGTTCGAAGAAAATGTTTTTTCTTGAAACTACCTCAACATAGCTAACAAAGTTTGCCTCCTCTTAGAATGTGATTTGACAACTAAAATTTGATTTTTTGGGGACAATTTTATGCCATATTTTATTAGTTACATACATGCCAAATTTCAGAACTTGATGATCTTTTTCGCAAAAGATCCTCAAAAAATTCCCAAATTGCCCAAGCTGCCCCAAAAGTTCAGGGCAACATAAATTTTGATCCGGGCACCCAATCGAAAAAAAATAGATTTTTATGAAGGAGGTACATGTTTACACACTTTTTCCAAATTTCATGAACATCCAACTGAAAGTGACTTTGTAGGAACCTACCTGAGATTTCTTGTGTACGTTGAACGGACACTTGGTCCTTTAGGGGTTAATGATCATGCAATTCATGCTCTCCTTGCTACCCATAATTGTGCATCACCTCCTATGGGGAAGCACCCAAAACCGTGAAAATAAGGAATTTAGCATACTTGGAGGCATCATTTCAAAAAATGAATATTTTGTGGTGTTAGCGAGAGAAAATTATGAATTTAGAAAAAATAAAAATAAATTTCGGACTTGGCATGTATTTTCTATGAATTTTCAAAGTTGCAGTCCCCTAGACCATTGGAACCATCTTGTAGGTGGACCTAAATCTGAATTCTGACAAATTCAGCACTTAACAAATCACAGTGAAGAGAAGAGAAAACTTTGACACATGTCAAAGACCATTCAATGGAAGTCTAGGGACGGCTTAATGTCCATCTAGAAACAAATTAGGTACATGGACGCTATTGGATGTTTCTACCTTATATTGTTGTCCAACGTGTTAAGGTCCAACTAATCGATTTGCACCTACAGCTAAGGTAAGCCATGCCTAGTACTAAGCAAATTAATTTGCTATCTACAGCAACTTCAAGAAATGAGTCTATCTGAGTATTTGGCTTAGAAAAGTATCAAGAATCAAAGCAAAAAAATTTGAACATGAAAGTTTTAGAGCATGCAGTAACACAAAACCTCAAGAAAATTGAAAAAAAAATTGTCATTAGAATTAAAAAAATACATAATGCCAAAGGGCTATGTTGGCTATGTTGATTGTACTCATTTTGAGACATTATGTACTAAGTGGTTAAAAACTTGTCCATTTGCCATGAGCAGCCAAAACAATTGCAATTTGATTTGGTATGCTAGCATACAGTCTCTCACACTATTCTGTGATGATGGATTTAAGATTCACCTCTATACACTTCTGTAATTGTAAAAGAACTACAAGAGGAATTGGATAGGAATTCAAATGATGTTTGAGAATTGTTGCTGTAATTGCACTGTTACCATATTGTCTCACAAGGTCAAATCACACTAAAATCTGCAATGAAACTTCTTTTTAGCTATTGTTTTTATTAATGCTAATCTATTAATTATAGGTGTTCTAGTCCTTTTTGATTAGTATTTCAAGTCATGTTAGGCCTAATATTTTTTTATTCATCAAAAAATAAAAAACTCTTTACTAAGTTCCAATTGAAGTTCAAATGTCAACATGTTAGGTTTTTCAATGGTAGAAAAGGGATCTAATTTCTAATGAATAATAATGTGATTAAATCCAAAAAAAAAACATGTGTATAGTATGTAATTGTATGATAGAGTATAAAAATATATATTTTAAAATAATTTGAGTATTTTTTTATTTCCTATAATATTCAAAGTAAAAACACGTGAATTTTCTTTTTATTATGTAAAATAATCCAAATGATGATTGTATCAAAACAAAAAATACATATATTATTCACATCAAGGGTGCTACATAAGTTATTTAGCAATTGAATGTTTAAATTTTTATTTAAACAAATAAGTGATTTGTCAATAATCAATTAATTAATTTAAAAATTACACTATTTTGTGTTTAAGATTTAATCATGTAAAATCTTTTTTAATAGTTGTATGCTTAAGAAATATAAAAAATTTGGATAAAAATATCTTTTTAATGTGCTATATTATAAAAAAGACACTAGAAACTATATAGTAAAACTAGTAATTTATATCCTTTTAAGGATTTCGTTTTATGAAATTTTTTCTCCAACTTATTAAAAGGATGAATTGCAATACTATTCATCTATAGAAAAAAAATTAAAATTGACAACATCAATGTAATTTATAGCTTTGAAATTTCAGAAAAGGACTCTAGACTAGTCCTAGCAAAGTAATCCCAATGGTACCTTTGAGTGTGGTTTGACCCTGTATCCTTCTGCAAGCCCCCAAAATTTCCTAATGCAAATTCTACTTTGAAAAAAGTTTTCAAACTCAAAGTTTCTAGGATGCTAAGAGTGCACCAAACTCTACTTGCAATGCCAAATGGCTTTAAAGAATGTTATTTTTAGCCTTAATCCAAAACATTTTGTCCAACAAGAAGATCATTTTGGGACAGAGGGAGTGAATTTTTAGTTCAAGATTCTATTTGACACACAAGGTACTAGTCATACAAACCTTCCTGTTTCCAACCAAGAGCTGGCTAGAAAATCCATCAAAGGTTGGTTGTAATATTGAGAGTCGTGTAGCCAACTACAATCTCCACACCTGCACCGGGAATTGCGCCATAATTGATCACTATTCATCTCTTCCTGCACGGAAAGAGAGAAGCCTATATTGCCAAAATGGGCGGTGATTAGAAATGGGTCGGCTACTATATGCCGCATATATGATTAAAGTATTTAAGTTGATTACAGAGCTTTCAAAACTAAACTTTACAATATCCAGCATTTAATTAATTGATCAATATGAATTCTGTACTTACCTCGCATAGTTTCAAATCCATTTATTCTCCATGCCCGCTACTGAGAAGACAACCTCTTTATATACATATGGGGTGATAGGAAGTAAAACAACCCATGTGGGATATGTACATTAAATTTAGTACAAGCTCAACCGCTCATAGTTAAGTCAAATTAAAGCAGGAATTGTGTTTGAAGTAGATTTTCAGACCTCATTTAAATATATTAGAATAATTTTTTTCAAAAAATTTCAAACTAAGTTAATGTAGAAAATCAAACTAATCTTCTGTTACAAAAATCCATTTCAAGTTTTGAGTCTCCAATAAAAAGTTATGGACAAATTTCATAGAGCGGTTGGAAGGGACATTTTCCTTGACATTTTGAACCATTTTCTTTGCATTTTGTCCATAACTTTTGATTGGGGGGTCAAATTACAAACGGTTTTTTGGAGATGACATTTATCATGATTTTCTAGTTTTTATAAACAATTTTTTTCAATAAGAAGTTATTCTACTATGCCTAAATGAAGTTTGAAGTTCTATTTCAAACACACTTTTTATGTTTTGACAATGAACGGTCAAGCTCTCATCTTCAAATTAGCCCATACACTTTAGGGGTTTAAGATAAGCAATAGATTTCATTATAAAGATAAATTCTCTACCTTTCTATCCCTCTAATGTCAATGAAGTAATCCCTAAATTTTCCATCAAATTTTTTCTTAATGGTAGATGGTCAAATGACATTGGTATTTGACTCAATGGATTCTTTGGATTTTTTGCAAAACATCTTTACATTTCTTTGTAGATTTCTTTTTTTGATTTCAGAATTAGCAAAATAATGGGGCACACTATAAATATTGTCCCTATCCCAGTAGTGAAGCTTACTTTAATTCTCCATATGAATGAATATTGTGGATGAAGATTTGAGAGTGGAAAAGGCAGCTTCTATAAAGGATATTGAATGTTATGGATCCTTAAGTCAATTTTGGATACTCAAATTTTCAATCTTCCAAAAATTCATATTTTATTCAAATAGTGTTAAAAAAAATGTATTAAAAAAAAATCTAGAATCTCCTTCTTACTACCAACAAGAGCCAACAAAACCTCTTACATTTCAATTATAAAAACCATTCTAAAAACCCTTGCTCACACAATCTTACATGTTGCTACTTTCAAATAAAAAATGCTTGAATAAGCTTTTGATTAGTATGGTTCCTACCAAGGCTTTTTTTTGGCATTAAGGTGCCATTTTGCACTCCTTTGTAGGCCATGCCAAAATTTATATTGAAGTTTTATTAACAAGAAACGGGCACTTTTGTCACGTCTGCGTCCCTTTTGTGACTGACAGGTGCAAGGGTGACAAAAATGTTGCCTTCAGATAGGAATTTAATCACCACCTTTCCTGTCCATTATTGCCACTTTCATTTTTTTTATTGCCATGTTGTAGTCTTCAATTCTTTCACCAGCTCTCTGCTTTTGAGTCCACTCGTCTTTGTCTCTCCCCCATCTGATTTGTGTTTTGCTATTGCGCACTTTGATTTCCTTCTTCATTTTGCCATGTACTTCCTCAAGTGCATCTAGGATTTGCTAGTTGAGGGCAATGCTGTGCTAGAGGTTTTGTTAGGGAGTGTGAAGGTCAAAGGGAGAAAGCGTGCTCCAGGACGTGGTGAATCTCTTCCAATTAATTTGTTTGTTGTTAATTCTTCTTGCCAATGGTCTTCTTTGGTTATGATGGTGGCGCTAGGCCTTTACACTAGTGTTAGAGGTACCATGCATGTTAAATTAAAAAAACCCACCAATGCATTTCCATGACAATTGGTGCTTCTCTTTTGAGTGTTTAGGGGTTTTGGAACTTTGTGTTTGTGTTTGCGCTTGTCACTAGACTTTCTTAGCCGCTTGGTCGCATTTCTATTCTTGTAGTAACCACCATAAAAAATGGAGTCTTGTGGTGAAGATTTTGGAGACGATGCTGTTGTGAAGGTTGTACGAGCGGCGTCAATTGCACAGTCTGCAAAAAAGAAGGTTGAAAGCAAAGCAACATGGCCGCATGGGAGGTTCTAGAGTTGGCACAAATTAAGATGAAAAGAAAAGGGAAGCAAATTGACTTGTGGAGGGCGGAGGCTTGAAAACAAACAATGAAATCCTACTTCCAATCTAGTCAAGGGACGTGAATATGACAACTTCTTCCTCTAATATTTGCTAGTTCCATGCCGGAGGTGCCAAGCGCAGAGCCTTAGTTGGCAAAGGATTACCCCAACAGTGAAGGTGGCAAACAAATCCTTGGCACCAAAAAAAATTACCAGGGTTGCTATTTTGTGAGCCTACAAGCATGAGCCTGTGAACCTGTGAGCTTGTGAGCATATAATTTTTTAGAGATTCCTTTTAAAAAATTTGATCAAAATTTATTATTTTTGGTAAATTTTAGTATCTACTACCATGAATCTATTACCGTGAACCTATCACCGTGGTTCCTTCAACAACCTTAATGTGCTATTTATTAGACCTTGCTAGATTTTTAGGAAAAAAAAAATGGTTATTAATTAGCATTCATTTGAAATTGACTGAGGTTTTTTTATTGAGATTTTAATTTTTATAATCACTCCCCTCTTAGAATTGGGCTCCTCTCGGCGCCGAGAGGAGCCCCCTAGCCGCAAGGAGAATAAAACTTTAAATTTAAAAAAAAGACCTCTTAGAGTTGGGCTCCCCTTGGCGCCGAGGAGAATAAAAAATTTATTTAAAAAAAAATTAATAATAATAATAATAATAATTTTTTTAATTTTTTAATTTTTTTAAAATTTCCCCCATGGATAGGGGCTCTCCTCGGCGCCGAGGGAGCCTTCTAGCCGCAAGGAAAGTAAAAATTTTAATTTAAAAAAAATAAAAAAAAATAAAAAAAATAAAAAAAATAAAAAAATTCCGTGGGCAGGGGCTCCTTCAGCTCCAAAGGGAGCCCAATTAAAAGAGGGAAGTGAGTGCTCAATCTTCTTCTTTATGCTGAAAAGTCCCACAACTAAACAATGATCAATTAATCAACAATTTGGTGTAACTAAACTCAATCCTTATAGAAATAACCCCTATCAACCAAATATTTTCTTCCAAAATCTTAACAAGTCCAATTATTAGCACATCAAAACAGAACTATAGGTACCTTCCATCGACCCCAAGAGGATCCACGCTGCTACAAGATAGTGATCAACAAAAATGAAATTTGGTACACCTAAGCTATTTCTACATATAATGAATTTCTATTAACAATTTTTTGTTCCTAAAATCTAAACAAGTCTACAGACTTACAAATCAAGACAGAAGTATTGATACCCTCCCATTGACTTTGAAAAGATCCATAATGCTACAAAACAATGATCAACCAAAATAAAATTCAATGTGACAAAGAACATTAGATATAAAAATAATTCTTATTACAAACTTTTTTCCTAAAATCCAAACAAGTCCAACAACAATCATGCATCAAGAGAAAATTATTAATACCCTTCCATCAACCAGTCAACTTGAAGGGATTCACGTTGTTATAGGATAGTAATCAATCATTATTCTATATGAACTTATTTCCATCTCCATTCATCTTTCACATCAATTGAGTTCATCATTTTCATAATGTTTACTTCTAATATTTTAAACAACAATAAAATTTCTAATTTTCATCTAAATTTTACAAAACCACGGCAATAGGTTCACGATAATAGGTCTATAGTAATAGATACAAAAATTTACTAAAAATAGACAATTTGATCAAAAAATTTAGATAGAATCTATTTTTAGAAATATTCTTAAGTTTTCTAGTACTTCTTTAAATTTTTGAGCTCACCGCTCGCAGAATCCCTGCTCACCGCTCATGGGCTCGTGCTCGCAGGCTCACAAACTAGCACCGCTGAAAAATTACCTTGGGATCTCAAGACACCATTGTAACTCCATGTTTGTTTGCTGGGTCCAAAGATATGGTGGTTGTAGATAAATTTAGTTCATATTTGATAAAACTAAGCTAATAGTAGAGTTTGTTTCTAAGGAAGCAATTTAAATAGGCATGCTTCTAAATATATATCTAATAGGCCATTGCAACCAAATACAAGAGAGAAATGCTCTTTACTTTTACATACATGTGTGCATTCCTCACAAAATACATCTAATTATTAAATTTGATCTCTCTGCTTTTAAAGGCCACAAAGGTGAAGTGATTATCCAATTTGTTTATCTTTAATTTATTTTGTTGATATTCTCCCATCTCCCCTTCAAATTGGAATCTGCTATAAATACAGCTAGACCAAGTCTTTTGAACTTCCAAGTAGGATTGGTCACTTCTTCAGCTGATCTTTATCTCTTTCTTTGGAAACATTTAGATCTTCAACCACCAACTTGGTTTACTCATCTTTAATTCCACAACTAAACTTCACGAAATTATAGTACTTGCAGTATTTCCAAGCCTTTCTCTCCAACTTGGAATCTAACTTTACATCTTTTTTGCTACTCATTCTTTAATCATATTGTTTTCCAACTCAGACTTAATTAACCACCTCACAAACTCTTAGAAATTTTCTCCAATTTGGTAGGTGACACACATATGCTCATAGATGCAACTAGAAACCAGTTAATAGATAATATTCAGACATTATTAATCCAATTTGAATTGGTATAAATTTTAGCATTCTATATTCCAATTTGGTTTAGATACATCCACTTGATACAAACCCAAATGTTTATGCTTCAAATACTTCTCTTTTGACTACAATCACACCACCAAGATTCCAACATTGATTTTCAATTGAACTTATAAACAATACTTCCACATTGACAACAACTAAATCATTTCAATCATACTTCAACAACAACTCTTTTCATACACCAATTCGGCTGGAACATGTTTTTATTTTTAATTCTGAATTGGTGATCAAATCACCATTACAAATTGCCTTGATATTCATCTCGTCATTTATCTCTTCATCACAAAAGATTGTACACTAAAATCCACACACAAATTTTTCTCAGAGCAATACTCTTCTTGTCAAATTTGTCATGACACCACCCAAACTGTCCAATTTGGTCTCATCATCTTCTCAACCACTAATACTCACATTGCTTAATCCACTAGAAGAAAAATGTGTCCACCACAACCGACTACAATACAACTATGTGTCCTGTACAACTGTCTTGCAAATGTAGCCCTTTGTATTTGCACTAGATTTAACGTGAACAAAGTTATACGTTGTTGTAGTTACAAAGTAGTTGCAAAGTGAAGTTTAGGATTACAAGGATGTATCAGAATAATTGATGTGAGGTATTCTACATCTAATATTTCTTACAATTGTCAATGTGGACAACTTTTTGTTCTATAAAGTCTAGTGAGTCAAACTACAGTTGTATAGAATCTAGATTCAATTGCAATTCAACTAGAATTCAACTCCAAAGCAACTAGAATGCAACTAGAGTTCAACTATAAAACAATTACAATTGTCCCATATCAATTGTCAAGAGTACCATTAGGTTGGACGTATAATTATGGCATTCTTACATAATGAATTTTAATTATGGGATTCCAATATTTCTACATTTTGTAGACTTCTATAATTTATAGATTTCTACAACTTGTAGATTTCTGCAATCTATAGAAACACTAAATATTTAAAGTCTAAATTTTTCTTAAATTTGTGAAATTGTAAACTTTTGTAAATTGGTGAACTCTATTTAATATCAATATTTGGATTTGATCATCCAAAAAAGAAGCTATATCTGAAATTCTGATATCTATAAATCATTGAGATTAAAATTTCAAAATCTACAAATCATTAGACAAGTCGTAAATGAGTTGCAAACAAGTTGCAAATCAGTTGTAAACAAGTTGCAAATGAATTGCAAACAAGTTGCACACGTCAAGCAAATTCCACATCAACAACCATGTCAAAAAAGTTCATCGATGAACTTCTACATAGACTATCGAATGAGATTAAACTTGCAGCTATTTTGCAACTATTGCAACTTGTCCACTTCAAGTGCAGTCTCTAAATTATCACCCAGTTGCAAACGCCCCTTGCAACTACAAAAGTAGTTGCAAACTGTAGTCGCTAAATCCCTCATTTTCTTCTAGTGATCTTCTTTCTTTGCACTTCCACACACTTACTTTCTAATTTGACAATTTTCTATCACTACAGACTCTAATCTGACTTACTTCCAAAATATCTTCTTCATCACATTACCAACATCTGATTCACAACCTCTTGTAATTCATAAACTCTCCTATTTCCAATCCTTTCCAATTAGGATACATACAATCATCTCATTTGCAGTACACATACAGACATATTGACACACGCTCAACACAATCAATTAGCTCACATTCTCATACACAAACATGCACACAAAATAAACAAAAATACACAATACAACTTGGCTAGGACTCCAACTAAAACTCTCATTAAGGTGAATGCAAGAAAGACTAGTACTATTTTTTGTCACACTTGACGTGTCGGACTTGTTATCGGCTATAGCTTTTGAAGAATGAATCCGATTAACTTGAAATTTTTTTTGGAGATGGCTAACCTGATCTTGTTTAGATCCCTTATTTTTCAAGAAAATTTAAAAATCATTTTATATTTAAATTTCAATTTAGCTAATTTGTCACACTTTGCAGTTTAGGGTTTTTTAGTACTGGGGAGTATCCAAACTTAATGATCTAGATCTGAAATTTCTATGGTCTATTTCCATAGTAGGAAGTCATGTTTCTACCAAAGGAAATTTAAAAATATTTTATTTTATGCCCTCCACATACATGCAAACAGGGCTCCCTTGCGCGTGTAGTTCTGAACATTCAAAATTGTTTCAAGATCATTTTTTTGGTGAAATGTCTTTCCTATAAAGTCCTCCCAAATGGAAAATTTTTAGTTTCCTTAAAAATTGTTTTTCCTATTTTTTACAAATTAAATTGTGAAAGTACCTATTTTCATGAGATTTTGCACTTTTCCAGTTCTCCTACTTAGAGAATTTTTCTGTGCTTTTCCTTCCTAGGGTAACTTCTTCTTAAAGGTGTATACATTGAACATATTTTTCAGATTTAAAAAAAAAAAAAATTCTAATTATATAGTACTCCCAAAAAAACATGAGTATTGTGGAAAACGCTACGCAAAGTGGACGGTCTTTCTTGCATCCACTAATTAGTGGATAAAAGAAAATGACAAGAAACACAAACTTAATAGGAAACACCAAGGCGGTTACCAAATTGGAGAAGATAGTACAATCACCCATTAACTTCCCAATTGGAACCTCTCTTACAACTGTTGCAGCTACACAAACATTAATCTCCAAAATCAAGCTAACCAAACCGCCAAGTAGGATTGAAAACTCCACTCATGTACCTCCTTACACACTAATTCCGAGAATGAGCCATCACTTCCCACTTGATTGACTTCAACTCCACATAAACATCATCCCAATTGGTAAAAACACCTACCAACTTGGAATCACACAACCCATAACTTGGCCTACTCAAACACTAGAATGATTCCAAATTGGCAAATTAACTACTTATAAACACCCAATTGGAATACAACCAACCAAATATACTAACAATATTGTGATAAAACACCCCCCAAAATTCACACAACAATTACAAACGAAAGTCCTATTAGGATATTTACAATGGTCTTGAATGCAAAGTCATCGTTGATTGCTATCTTGGAGGACTCTGAGGACATTGATGAAGTAAACTTGGTGGAGATTCCTGACGGGTTGGAATGCTTTAACAATTCCAACCTCCAATTTCCACCCTCCAAAAGAGGTGCCACAATCTGAACGAAGGCATACATTGAGTGATTGAGGGCTCAAAAGAGGTATGACCGCCATTGAAAGTTTCAAAATGTATGGGCTGCGAAGCTCCCATGGATGGAAGGAATCATGGCATAAGAAGACATTCTACATATGGTTTGTTGCAAGGTCTATTTATCTTTTGATAGAAAGCCTTGCATTATGGGCCCCAAATTTGGTACTCTTTTTAAACACAATGACATGTGCATTGCCAAGAAGGACATGCCACAATACAAGGTAAAAGCTGGAGAGAACTACATTACAACATAATACAAACATTGCAAGAACACTTGTATGCAACAAAGCCACATCCACTGTCTTGGAACAACTCAACCAATGCACATCTTTAGAAGCCAAAAAAAGAGGACGCAGTTTGTGACGTTGTTCCAACTTCTTTCAAACATCCGCTTTATGGTGGAATTTGAGTCCTGTCAAGCACTGTACAAGTTGTTGGGTGTCCCTGACTTGCCATCTACGCATTGGTGTAACAATTTAGGATGGATCATGGCGACATACATATACAAACAAGTTATGGAAGAAACACGGAGGTTGATTAATGCCAAATACTTGGCTGTCACTATTGTTGAGGTTACTATAGTCAATAATGGTAGTTTCTTGTCGATCCATGCTTATGTGGTTCAAAACTTGGTAAAGATTCATTTGCTCGTTTCTTTGCACACTAGAAGAAACCACTACAAGAAAGTGGGTACATTTGTGACTGCAAAAACATGACTGCGTGTCCACAATGACTTCACAATGACTTGAACTCCATAATTGCACCATCAAAACATTTGTCCAGAACCTGGAATTGCGTTGTAGTCATTCTGCGCGACTGCCAAAGAAGAAGATGAAGACGGGAAACGTTCATCCACGACTTTTCATCCTAGTCAATGTGAACAGTCGACGTGGCTACAGTCCTGACCACTGTGGACTAGCCCAGTAACGGACGGAAGTCATGTAGGGAAAGACTATGACTGCGTGTGACTATGAGGCGACTTCATCCCAACTCTCACGTCACTGGAACTTACGACTATAGGAGATCGTTGTGTTCATCTTTTCTTTCTTCTCCAGTCTGTCTTTTTCTTTTAGGATTATCACAGGTCCTCTATTCGGAATCTTTTTATTTTTTCTGTCCACCTTCATATCTTTTTTATGTGGATTGCTGTGTTTTTTGATTTCTGGAAGGAACGTGTCACTCAATACGTTGCATGACCTTGGGAATTTATTTCTTTATTGTGAAGATAAAATTATTTGTTTAGCCGGGCTTTTTCATATCTTACATATTCTTCTGCTTTTTTTTGGAGGGGAGGGGGGCTTGGATTTTTTTGCACTGTTGCCCCACTTCTATACTCTTTTTCAACTCATTTACATTATAATTCGTGGGAGAGGGTTTTAGGGGTGTTTCTTTGCATTTTTTAGGTATAGTAATTGAAAAGTCCTATTTGGATGACCACTTCATATTTTCTGGAGTTGTTGTGTTCTACATTTTTTTTTCATTTTTTCATTTTTTCATTTTTTCATTTTTCATTTTTCATTTTTTCATTTTTTCATTTTCCAGAAAGGGATTTTTTGATTTTTCATGTTTCATTTTTTCATTTTTTCATTTTTTCTTTTTTCTTTTTTCTTTTTTTCCAGAATTCTTCCTTAAGCTTTAGCGGCCAGATTGACGCCATGAACGCAATTCTAGACCATACCAATGAATGCTGCTAAGAGTTGGTATACAGAGGACAGAGGAGGAGATGTGTATGCATATGAGAATATATTTCATGCAAATAACTAGTTCTCAATAATAATTTTGCCAAAATAGATCCCACCCACCCACCCGTACTTCAGTAAGTTATCAAAGATAACTGAATATACAGATTTTGTGGGGGAGTTTATTTAATATCCCATTTTCGTGATTGAAGTGCTTAGACATTTATTTCTTGAAACAATGGATACTAACACTTAAAAGATGAGTCAGAACGTGTAGTTTACTGGCCCAAATAGATAGAGTACCTGGTCTGAATTAACTACGAAACAGATGTAGCAGGCATCATGATAACATACCAGTTCAGCATATCAGTAAATGAGCAAGGAAGCAAGCTGATTTAGCTTAATCAAGCTGAGTACTGAGGCTTGATTTGGCGCCTTTGATTGAATGGACCCATGATCGCCAAAATGAATTCACAGCCTTGGCTGCTGATGGGCAGTGATTGGGATGAAGGTTCCGTTAAGCTCCCTTGGGAACTTCTAGAGCTTGAGAACTGACCCAAATAAACTCACACTGGGCTGATTAGATTTGACAGCCTAATTTGGGTGTTAGACTAGAGCTTAAACGACAGCTTAAGTCCTTACGGGTTGCTAAGGAGAAAGTGCTTAGGTTTTGCACTTACGCCTCAGTGAGTGTGCTGTGCTGTGCTGTGGAGCTTAGTGGCTGTTCCTTGGAAAATATTCCTAGTGTCACAAGCTGTGATTGGGATTAGGATTACGGGGAAGAACTATGGCATCATCACAATCTAACACTTCTTCTTCTCAGGTTTTGATCTGGTTTTGATTGCTGTGTTGTATTTGTATGATTTTTTGATCTAAAATGCTTCGTGTGATGGCGATAACAAGCGTCCTTGGGCTTAAGACACCTCGCATGCACATTCTAACCAACTTTGTGTTTGTTGGATTGTATGGGTGCAGGTGAGGCCCTGGACCTCTCGGAGTTTTTTGGGGGATTTACTTACAAATACTATATTTTTTTTGGTTCAAGTTTGATTCCACAAAAATGCTACTTTGATAATGTGTATTGAGCTTGGGATGATTTTATATGAAATAGTCATATTTCTTGAGTAAAGCTCTAAAATGTATGATTGTGTGAAAAGCTTTGATCATAAAAAATGTGATCATGTGAAACTTTTCTGTAGACACTTTGATATAAATGTGTGTAGGTCTGATATTTATATACAAGTATAGCCACTATTGCCTTGACAAATGGATATAGTAGTATATTTGATAATATAAGCTTTAGTTCACTAGCTCTTGATTAGAGTGGTTGTATAATGATAACAAACGTGATTTGTCAAATATTAAGCAAAACTTGGGAAAAAGAGAAGAAAGCTAGATAAGTGCCCAATTCATGGGATGTTCCAGAAAAAAGTTTTTTCATTTTTTCATTTTTCATTACTTTCTTTAGATGAAGCCTTAGACTTCAAGTAAACTATTCTGCCAGGAATTCATTGGCAAGCATTCTTGACCAACCTTTGTATACAATGGCTAACGTCCACTTACATCACTACCCGGGCTAGAACTCCTCATCGTTGACATTGGTGTCATATTTGCATAACTGGAGATAACAAGAAGCAAAAGTGCAGGAAGTTCTTTGTGAAGGAACGCCGCCAGTGGTTGGGCATTGTCACACAGAGGCATTGCGTGCTCGCTTGTTGTGACTAGACAATGACTTATTATGACTTCGCCGTGACAGGATTGAAGTGGGGAATGACTAACAACAACTTCGGCATCACTACAAAAAAGTGTCGCCCTCCTCAAACACACTTTCACTACAACTACGAGGGGCTTGCAAAGAAATCCCCTTTCGCGACCCTAAAATTCTTCTCGTGCGAGTAAATTCTCTTCTTCAGACAACTCAATTGCGCCCACAAGATTAACAGTCTCCAATGGGGCTGGCAACCTGCCAGGAGCAGTCAATCCTGTGGTCTCACGCGTAGTGGTAATGAAGGCATCGGCAATCTCCACTACTTCACGCTTTGCTCTCACCTCTTTGTGTAATACAACCTTCTACCCAGATTGCTCGACAACATCTGAAAAAAAGACTTGTGTGGCCTGACTTGGAAATATGAAAGGGTCTGCCAGACGAGGCAATTTATGCCGGAAGTTCACCACGAGGAATCCAGACTCATCTCTGGTATATGTAGGATTCCCTCGATTATCTTGGGGCTTCATCCACTCACAACGCAAAAGAATGATTTGCGTATGCAGTGCTCCATAATCCAATAGTAATATGTCCTTTAAGACGCCCACGTAGTTCACTGTCACATTAGAGGCACTTTCTGCACTTTCTGATGACAACTCAAACGTGGAAGCTACCCCGCTATTATAACTTAGCAATCGAGCTGTCACTTCTTCTTCCACTCGAAAGTGGTTACCGAAAGCTCTGACCCGTGCATATCGGGTTGCACGTTGTGATGGCTTCCGGCTCAACAAGAAACGATTCACATCGTCTGAGTTAGTAAAGTCCATTTCAAAATGAAGGACGCTACTCTGAATCCACTCCGCCAATGAAGGGCTGGACGCGTTTGACAGGTTTAGGGCCTTCCACTGCCTGCACACATGTACAATTATATGGCGTTTAGGGAGGAACCCAGCCCTTGATGAATATGCACAAGATTATTTTTCGGGTGCAATCCCATCAGGAAGAAAATGTGACTCCACGGCGACTTCCATGACTTCCACGTGACTACATTTACTCAACTTACAGTTGCGTCAAGGTAATGACTGACGATAAGGACGCCTCTGCGACTACTGCGTGACTTTGAGGGGGCTAATATGTGTTCCAAAAGCAGAGAGTTTCAAAACAACTACGGAATAGTAGTTCTAAGGTGGAAACGCTGGCATACTCTACAAGACTAACACAATGGCTTTGGGTCACGAACTTACTCATACAGATCCTGCATGGCTGATACATTTGTGAGCACATAATTGTGCGCTATATCTCGGAGCTCGGAGCTCATGAGATATGGCTTGCCAGCGCCTTGGAGCACTTCCTCTGCATCGCCATACTCTTCGTCTTCATCCTAGACTCGTCTGTGCGTGGCCTCAAATTTGTGGATGTGCTCTGTGATAAAGCCCATACACTCGTCTTTTAGGTATCCCTCTGCCATGCATGCTTCCGGTCGTGCCATATTGCGGACGTGGTTTTTGAGGACTTTCATATACCGTTCCACCGGATACATCCAACGTGCGCTTACTGGGCCACAAAGGTCAAGTTTTTTGCTAGATGGTAGGGCAAATGGGTCATGATGTCAAAAAAGGAGGGTGGGAATTCAATCTCCAAGAGTGCCATGCTTTCAGCCACATCTGCCTCAAGTGATGGGAATTCCGCTGGATTGTACACTTTTGTGCAAAGGCGTCGAAACACTTTGCACATTCTCATGACAGCCATTCTTGGCCCTTTCTGCATGAGTCCACGAAGAGCAAGTGGCAAGGCTTGTTGCATTAGTATGTGATAATCATGTGACTTCAGTCCCCCAAAGTTCTTCTTCCGGATGCACTTCTCCAAGTCAGAAGAGTACCCGCTTGGCGTCTTCAGTGACTGCAGACAACGAGCAAACCTCTCGAACTCATCTTCAGTGAGAACATAAGTTGCTCTAGGCTTGACCATCTTCCCCGGCTTGTGCGGGTTCGGGGTCAACCATAGATGTCTTCTGATATTACGCCTCTGCAAGTCTCTGCGGACCTTAACGGTGTCTTTCTTTCCTGAAATCGTTTTCAAGAAGTTTTTTGCTAGATTCATTTCGCAATGCATAAGGTCTAGTGTGTACCGAATGAGTAGATCCTGCCAAGTAAGCATTCATCACATGTAGTCAATGTCTATAAGCATTTTCTCATTGCATATTAGCGCTACTGGTTGAGAATTAAGGGACTCTATCTTGAGGAATTCACGTTGCTACAAGACTTGGCAGGAGAAGGTCTCATTCATGATTAAGGTAGGTGGACTCTTTCCTCTGACTCACATGCAGGACCAGTCGCACGCTAGTCAGGGGACGTGTCATTGTTTCTACTTTGATACTAGAAAGTGACTTCTGTGCGACTTTGCTGTAGCGTCAAAGTCATGCTTGTCGCACGCATAGTTAGCATGTAAGCATCTTTACTTCTAAAATAGGATAAAATGACAAAAGTTATCGCCCCAGGGAATTCAACTATATTGCTGCGAATTTTAACTATCCGGATCTTCTTCTTCTCTTAAACAAAACCCCAAGCAATCCGTACACTATATTGTTTGCTATTCTGGAACTAACTATTTCCGGAATTCTATCCGGATCACTTCAATCCGGATTCTGTATTTCTTGATTCAAAGATCTGGTTTTTGGTACCCCTGTTTTATCCTCAGGGGGTCCGCTGTTGGTCTTTAGAGGGGTAGGGACGCACCACTCTTAACTCACATTCCTAATTAAGAAAAACACACAATCAAAAACCCGTATTACTTTGTACTAATAGTGACGGAAGAGATATGATCCTCACAACTTCCCAAGGTAGCTAATCCGGAAAGAAGGTCACTCAGAACCACCCTCTATCACTCCCACTACAATGACAGATCAAGGCAAATCAGAACTGAATCTAAGTTTAGGTTACTGGATAACTAGGCTCACTTTTAGTTGGCAGACCTTCTGTTGGATCGAGGAACATTTCACTGACGGAAGCTTATTTCCGTACGGAACCCTTCCTGAGTTCCGGACTTGCGCCCTCTCTCCCCAACCGGATTACTATATTAGTTCTTTTAAAGGCACAGTGCTCTATCTATTCCATGAACCCAGGATCTGCTCTTCACACAGTCCTATCAATCAGATTCCGATCACTTAAAATCTGGACTCCTCCTCACCCCACCTTCTTCCACATTACCGCTGCATGAACTAAATTAATATACACGTACTCATAGATAAAAACAAGAGAAATCCACGAAGTGGCTTGGAATTAAAGAAAGCTTCAAGAAACATAAACTAATGTACTAAAAAATGGGCTTGGAGAGAATGTCTTTGCCACAGACCTGTTCTCCTTAAAAACTACAACAAAAAGGCAAAAAGGGCACCAAAAATCTAGGCAGCCAACCAATGATACTCCAAAATACCCGGAACGCCAAGGGCAGTTACTCCTAAAAGTCCGGAACCGGGTCCCACACACGGAAAGTCCGTTCCGAAACAAAAATTCAAATTAAACTTCAAATCACTAATTATTTACCGCGGCGCGGCTTCTTGGAACTACTACCGCCCTGGTTCGATGCACCCTTGGGGTTAGCTTTGACTGGTGTCAAACGGAGAGCTGCACGAGTCTGGATTTTACGCAAAGGGGGCGGAGAATCTTCATCCGTCTCTGTTGTTGATCCGGTTTCAAACTCCTCATCTTCCTCATCTTCAATGCACTCCACATTCGTCTCCTTACCAAGATCCGTCTCCTCCAGGTTGACCATTACACTATCCTTGTTCGGTGTCGTCTGTTGCATATGTGAAAAATCCGCCGGGTGGGTACGAGCCGGATTCGTTAGGCCCCCGATCCGGTCAATCAGGTCCCGACGAGTCTTCCGACTTGCTAAGGAGATTGATCCCGCCACATTCGATGGAGTTGGCGATACGTTCCAGATAACAACAACTTCCGCCTGTACCGGAATAGTCTTCGCCGCAGCTTCTCTTCTGGCTTCAACGGGAGAGAATATAGTCGTAGTCGTTGCTTCCACTTGGGTTGCGGAAACTCCTCCAGTTGGCCTTAGAAAGGATCTCAGACCTTCGGACTGAGATTGTGTCAATCTGGTGGTTACGTTTTTCACTGGGGTTGTCATAAACATTGATGTAGGAACTTCCGGAAACTGTGAGAAATCCATCGCCTTTTCCGGATCCAGATGTCCCAACAACTTGTTCATCTCCCTCAGTACTCCCTCCATTTTGGACTGAAAATCGACCAAGATGGTTACCACCTTGGATCCGGTGATGTGTCCTTCCTTCATCAGTCGATCACTGAAAAGGTGGGATCGTACTACGATTTCCGCCGGTTGTGTGACTAGTCCGGAAAGATTCCGGACCAGTTGAAGCGCCTCTGCCTCCTTCTGCCTCGAAACTCCCAGTTCTCCTTCCATCCAATTGAACCGGGTCTGCAGATCGTCTCGCTCCTTCTCCAAGTTCCGGATCTGCTCGTCCTTCGCACGTAGAACTTCCGGACTAGGTCGATTCTTGATTTCCTCGACGAGTTTATCCGGCTCGACCTTGACCTCGTCCATGATCTCGATTATCAGATCGGACATGTTATCATGGAGATCTCGAGCCTGCCGCATCCAGGTCATTCCGGCTTCATAGAACTTGGACGTTTCTTCTCCTTCCAGAGCCAAGGGGGGCTCTCCTTCCTCCGAAAGCGGAAGCTTTCCTCTTGATCCCGGATCAGTCGACTTCCGTCACCTTTCTCTCCGTTCTGGTTGTTCCGTCCTGTCTCCCGGAACATCTTCCTCCTCAGAATCTAGACGGACTTCTTCCACCTCTCCTGTTAGGCCATAATTTAAAAGAGTCGCTCCTGTATCGTATGCGACCATCTCCTGACCGCTTAGGACTTTCGTCTGATGGTAAAGGTGAAAAAGATATGGGCTGATGAAAATATGTTTCCCCTTTGCCACATGTTCTGCCAATTTTGCCACTACTGTGGCAATAACCCGTCCCCAGTATACCAACCTATCTTCTAACGCACCAAAGATGGTGTTGGCAACTGTAATAGTAACCCGGGTTGGCTTTTCCGGATACAGAATCGGAATGAGAAACTCTAGTACTCGTCTATGCTTGTCATCTCGGCACTCACTAATCGCATATCCCTCTTTGGCATTGGCCGGACTATGGAACTTTCCGCTTGCATACTTGTCCGTCCTAGAAGCTAATCCGGATCCGGTCTTCTTGAAACCGTATACTTCCGCCCATACGTCCTCTTTCCATGCGACGGGCCGACCCCTCACAGTCAACTCGTATTGAAAAGGAAATCCCAAGATGAGTTCCTGAATCATTTCGTCACTTTTCAGATTCCAGGGCCTCCGAATTAGTCCTCCACACCCTATGCGCATTAGGTCTTCCTCTAACTGTTTCTGGGCGTTTGCGTCGAAAGGGATACCGGGACAGACCATTCGCGCTACGACCGTAATCTTGCGGCTACACTCCGCCATCTTCACCGACACGTACTATAGAATCCGGTGCAATCGGCACCGTCCTCACTTTCCACTCTCTGTCGCAAACTAACTCACCACTCTTTCACTCTCTACTTGCGCTTGCAGACAGCAACGGAAAAAGAGAATGAGAGTGTGCGGCAGAGAGGTATATATACCCGGCGTTCGGCCGACAGTTCCCGGTGGAGAATGGGAGTTGGGTTGTTCCCGTAACGGTCTCCTAGTTCTCTAGACCGGGTCCTCGGTAGTAGGTTCTGATCATCCGGCATGTTTCCGGATTCCGGATTTGATCCTATTACTAACTGTTTAGACTTTAAACTGATACTAGCAATCCGGAATTTAGTTATCCTCTCCTTACGTTCTAGTCTTTCCGGATTGCCCATTCATACACAAAAAAACTGAAAAATTCTAGCCTATTCTAACCTTATTCTAGTCTATTCTTCTCACTTTTGAATTTCCGTCACACGACAATGCTCAAGTAATTTTTTCGGGGGGTTTATCGGCAGAGTCATATTGCACACCTTCCAATACGGGAGTCGATGGAGAATGCTCATCCTCTTCACGCCGTGCAATTTTGAGGGGTCTCCACTTGAGCCTTCTCTATTTCCAGCACATTCCCATGCCAAGTACTCCGTTGCGTGTAGCATTTGCTGCTCTACAGTAACCGCACGAGGTTTTGGACGATCCTCAATGGCGCCATTGAAGTGGTCCTTCATTTCTGCCGACCTGTAAGGATGTTCTGGAGGCAACCACCGCCAAGTCCCAGTATACGTTTGCTTCCCGAGCTCTACGGAGTGCTCAGCATCTAAATCCACACCGCAACATGGACACGCTGCATAGCCTTGGTGAGAGAAACCTCCTACCGTGCCATAGCCTGGAAAATCATGAATGGTCTACAACAACATGGCGCGCAGCTGGAATGCCCTAGCCCTACACTCACGTGTGACATCATAAGCAGGTACGCCGCCCCACAACTCGAGCAATTCATCTACTAGTGGCTCCAAATAGACGTCGAATGTCTTGGATGTGACAGACTCCCTGCCAGAAATTAGTAGAGCTAATATCATGAAAAACTTCTTTGTGCTCAACCAAGGGGGGAGGTTGTAATTGAGCAAAAGTACTGGCCATGTTGACCACGAAGAGCGACTCTGTTTGAAAGGATTGACTCCATCCGCTACAAGGGCGAGGTGAACATTTCGAGGGTCAACTACAAACGTTGGATCTACATTTTCATGGAAGTGTTGCCAAGCCTTCGAGTCACATGGGTGTCTGACAAGTCCGTCTCCGCCTTCCCGATCGCTTCGGTTCTCAGAGTGCCAAACCATCAACTTCGAAATCGTTGGACTACGATACATTCTTTGAAGTCATGGAATAATCGGAAAGTGACGAAGAACTTTCACTGGTAGAGCTCGTCCAGTTTCATCTCTGTATCTACGCCCTCCACACTTTGGACAACGAAGCTCATTCTCATGTTGTCCACGGAAGAGGACACAACCTTTTTCGCAAGCGTGTATGGTCTTGTAACTCAACCCCAACTTGGTAGTAAGTGTCTTTGCAGCATGGTACGTTTTGGGCAAAGTATTTTCTGGTGGAAGAATGTGGAGGTGTAGAAGGCTGAATAGCTCATTTGCACAGTGATTGCTCACCCCATGAACTGTACAAAGATTCATGAGCAACACCGTGGCTGCCAACTTGCTGGCCCTAGACTCATTGTATAACAACTCCAAGGAATCCTCGAGCACTGCGCCATCAAACTGGGAGCTTTCCTCGTTGCCATCCACAAACGTGTGGCCAGGACCTGGTGCGTCCCGACATTCCTCAGCCTCCGTGCCTTCCTGGGGTTCCGCTTCCATTGCATCCTCGTGGATTGAGTCGGCAATCTCAAAAGCATCTGTAACCTCATGACGAATTCTCTCTTCTGAAGATTCTTGATAAATGTCTTCGTGCAACGCTTGTCCTAGAATCCCAAGCGTATCAACATCCGCATCAACCATGTCAGGTCCTCTGCCATCAGCTTCCACTGTGACTTCTGGCTCTATGGCCCAAAATTCTGCATTCCACTTGTCGTCTGAGGAGTCGCGAGGGCCAGGTCCCCTCCAAATACGGCAATTTTGATCTCTGCCGTTCTTAATCAGGTGGTCCCTCACAGTGCGTACAAGTAACCTCCTGCGGCCCCGACACTTAGTGCACGGATATGAAAGTCTTTTTAAATTGTATTCTACAGCCCTTTGATGCTCTCGAATCCAAAGCCGGTCGTCGCGAAGTCGTTGCCTACGGGAATCCGAGAGGGGCAATCTGGAAGGGATCATTGTACTCCTAATTAACTGATTTACAATGCCAACCGGTAGCTGCTAAGTATGCAAGCACGACATCAGTTCATGTTCTCACTTGAAAGTCTAGAGTGCCACGAATAAACAAGACTACGCCATGACTCGACGACTTCAACCCCACTTGAGAATGACTTGAACATCGGAATCCGACACTGCTTAATTACTCGAAGAAGTCGTGTAAAAATCACGACTTCCTGCCAGAGGTGGTCATGACTCTTGAATGACTATAACACGACTGAGAACAGTGTTCATGGCAGTAGAGTACAAGATAGGATGGCGTGCCTAATTCTGGAACCCGTAACAAGTTACAATATTATTTGCGGTTACAGTTCTCATTTTTGAAGGCAATTACTCTGAACACCACAAGCTCTCAGCCACTAGAAGTTGGACGTTGCAAACCCAAGGTTGCAGCTTCAAAAACTTCACACACTTTGAAGGAACACAACAGCGGAAATAGTTTTCCTTGTTCATTAATGTTGATCCCATACTAACTCATACCATGAGACTATTTTCCAATAATTAAGTACAAACATGCAATGGAATACCTACGACACTTATGGTGACCCCTTCCAATGACAATGCATCTGGAGACCATTGATGCTCTTGGCACCCACATCACGAGTTCACGACTCAACATTTTTCGTCTCTAAAAACAATGGTGCGGCTATGATCACTTTACGCTTTACAATCCTAGTGTATTCGACTCTTACGATGTCCTATATAATGTTCATGGGGTCGGGAATGATTGCTGGTGACCCTCGAGCGTCTTCAGGAATGCAACCTACTGGATCCCACCTGCGCAGGTCGAGGACAAAGCACTTGGTTGCATTAGTACGTCCAATGCAAACCAATTCAAGACAGTAGTGTCTTGGGTACGACAGCCTAAAATTGGAAAGGAGATACTGTGCTTATACTCTTCACTTCTGCAAGATTTTGGATAATGACGATCCTAAACTAAAAAGGACAGCCACAATTGCAGGACCGAGAACGCCATACATAGGGTTCGCCAACAATTTTTTCTACAGCAGGAGCCCAAACTTGACTGACAAAATGTCACAGCCTGATTGGGTTAGTTACACAAGTCTTGGCTGGAAGGAATCACACAGGGGTCTTCTTCAGCTTGGCATTCTAATTCACGTGCGCGGATCCATGAACCAATATGGTTTAATTTCTTGTGTCCGCATACAACACTAAAGCCCTATGTGCCGTCGACAAGGCCCTCCATGAACTTGCATCTCCCAAATTGCTGGAATTCTGAGCAACAAGTTCTGACTCTGGATCTACCGAATTCTGGTCAGATTTCGAGAGTGGTTATGAAGATCATGACTACGTGGTAAATCATGCTTTCCACCTGTACTATGCCTACCGCTAAAGCAAGGATATATGACCATATGTCCTAGGTTGTCAAATCCAAAGTAAAGCGGAACTAACGGCCGTATCTTGAAATTAATGTTCAGCTGCCAACTGAAGCCGACCTCATCATGCCCACGACCTGACCTTAGTATTTGCACTTATAAACGACGGACCTGCCTCACTTGGGTCCACTTTTGTCTTCCATTGAGTTGAAACACACTTCAACGCCTCAGTTGTTGGCTTGCCTCGCAGTGCAGGTCCTCAACTGCATGTCTGTGTTTCGTTCAAGCCTATATTGTGCATGTTACTGTTCACTTGCGGGCAGAAATAGGCCACGGAGGGGAGAAGTAGAGAGACGCGACGCACTTGCGCTTCTAGTCGCTGTGGACGCCTTCACCTGCAAAGTAGAAGCATGGACTCTACGTTGAACAGTCCGCCTCACCCAAAGACAGAGTACGAGCTCTTATGGGACAAGAACAAGGCCACTATGGAGAAAGCGTTGGCACCGGTGCTCATTGCCAAAGCTGCATTGTAAGTCAATCTTACCCGCTCTTCCTCATTCACACTAATTGTAGGTGGTCTGCAAAACTACACTACACAGGCCTTCATGTAGGAAGATTTGTATCTGTGTTGTTCCCCTGCTATATGTCCCTCGTATTTGTGGAGTCAAAGGCCGTGATTGAAAAGCAGTCGTGTAACATGAGCGGCGTTGAAATTCTATAGAACTTCAGAAGCTGTGGTAAACTTGGTACTCAATCTCCAAATTGGCGGCGGTCTAGGGTTTAGCGCCGACCTCTCATTAATTTGGGCTCCTTTTTCAAGAGAAGTCACGTTGTAGTCGAGCTCAAGTAATTGTCAAGTCGTGAGACAGTAATGATCCTAAGCCACGAACAACGTCGAGTCATTCGGTAGTCGAGGAGAAGCAATGTTGTAATCGTGTCATACCCGTACTCGTCCGTTGTTCAAGTCATCACTGCCGACAGCCATGTGGAACTTCCTGGCGGTGTTGTCTTCCAGGACGAACACCGTTAGAATCCCCCCCGAACCCTAACATAGTTCCATTGTGTTTGAAACCTCCCGCTGGTGTTTCGAGCGCTTATCCCGGTGTCCTCTTCCGTAAGTGTTCGTTGCATTTGCAAGTCCATCTGAGAAAGGGTTTTAGGATATTCAACAGTGAGGTTTTGTTGCACCAGTGACACAGCGATAGGAAAGAAGAAGAGAGTTGCCGCAGTCGTGGAAAAACAGGCCACGGAGCCTTCAGGGAGGGAACTTTGGCGGCGGGGCCTTCGAGGACGTGTTGGCAGGAAGAAGCGACCTCCGCGGCATGGTGGAAAAGGAGCAACCACGGAGAGCGAGATGAGCAGCGGATGTGATTCTTCCTCTGAGGCCACGGAGTCCAATGAAGAGGCCATCGCCACAGGTATGATGAATCTTGCAATAGCTTGTTCCCATGCGCAGCAGCAATCCACCAAGGAAGTGGCTGCCGCAGGTAATTTGGCATCCTATACTATTGCTTTGGGTTTAGGGTTCAGCAAAGGAAGAACAGGGATTTTTGCGGTCGATTCTGACCATGTTGGGCTACCCCGTCAATGCCTTTCGTATGCAACTAATCATAAGAGGAAGTTGGAGACGCGGACTTCTAGGGTATGCAGCTAGAGCAACCACCAGAATTTTCAGTGACTTAAGCACGACCTATCACCCCCCTCTGTATGTGCAGGTTTACGAAGACAGGTCAACTCCAGCGACGAGGAGATCCCTCAGTCCAAACCTCTCCTAGATAGGAGGACAAAGAGGAAGAGAATCCCAACCAAGGTACAATCGCCAATTCGTTATGTGCCTTCAGGACTTGTAGTACAGGAGAGGGCACTGGGAGGTGTCGAATATGGAGGCTCCTATTGGGTTCCTGGGCATAACGTCCCACAGGAATCCGCACCCGCACCACCTGCTTGGTCTGCTGGTCCGCCACCGGCTTATCCAGGTTCTTGGAGTGACGCACCGTTTGCAGGCTCATTCGAGGCCGATGACCGATTTACTAGACGGAAGAGGAAAGTCGCGTACGAACATGGAAGTCGAGAGCGCGTGACAGCCGAACGCAAGCCCAATCGTGTATTCATTTCCGAGAGCGGTGAAATGGATGCTGGATGCGAAGGGAAGAATGCATGGGATGCAGCAGTCCGTGATTTGGTACCGAAAATTCTAGATATGAGCGTTGTAGAGTGGTCTAAGCAGCATCCGTCCGCAGTGGACAAACTGAGATCGCAATTGAACAAAGAATTTGAGTATTTGGGGAATCCCCTAAGCATGTTGGGCTTCCAAACGGCCGTTACAAGATCCATGAAGTCGGAGAGATCTCGATTGAAGGCAAAGTACCTGGGCGGCAAGGAAGATTGCCCAATTCACATTGATGAGGACCAGTAGGATAGGTTGATTGAATACTGGAAGACTCCGTCCCAACAGATGAAGGCCAAGAAAATGTCGGCTGCGAGACACAGCGTCAAAAACTTCACGCAGTTGGGGAGGAAGGGTAGAGCTGGGAAGGAAGCTGAGATTGTGAGGTCCCTAATGGGTAGCTACCGCCGTTGTGTTTCTTAGTGAGCTTGTATTTGTGTCTTTTCTCACTTGCATGCGTGTCAAGTTTGTGGTGGGCATAATCGTGGCCCTCGACCACTAATTTGGGTTCTGTGGTCATGTGGTAGAGGGAGGGCAGGGAGACGAGTCCGGGCATCACGGACATTGCTGATGGCATGCGGGATATTAGAGGAGATGCCAAGGGGACGACGGTGAGTCTCTAAAAGACTTCGTATAGTATAGTATTATATTAATTTTGTCACTTATTTCTAGAGAAGAAAGTGATTTGCCTCTGTGCAATGCATAGGCAGTCCTTCTATGTATGACTCATGAAACAAGTTTGGGATGTTAATGTGCTAGAAGTATCAGAGTCACATGGAAGTCATGACTTCATTTCATCGCGACTTTACCATGACTGGTGTTTGACATTAGAGTGACTTCCTCGCGACTTTTCCATGATTGGGGCTTGACAATAGTGTGACTTCCTCGTGACTTTGCCATGACTGGGGTTTGACATTAGAGTGACTTCACCGCAACTCCTATGATGCCAGCCTGCTGGTTGTTACAAAGTATTCTGCCCGTTCTATTAGTATTTGCATTCAGCATAGAGTCATTTCCATATGAAAGCTGCACGAGTGGTCAAATGTGTTATTCCGTGATTCCCTTGTATTGGAGGTGGGAGGAGGGGGTGCAGGAGGTTGAAAACCTGTGCTTCCATTGCAAATGTGAGCGCTTATCCCGATGTCCCATGAGGGGACTAGCATTGGCAATTCAGTTCGTAGCTGGACGCTAGCCATGTCCACCGTGTTCATAGAGTTTTGCATCTTTAAAAACGTTTTGACCTCTGACATGCTTGACTTAAGTTCTCGTATGCATTGTGCCACTTCCTACAGGTGGTGCCTGCAGGTGATATGACTCGTTGGTCGCAGTTGGACAACTGGAAGAAAGATGTCGACCACAAGTTCACTCAAGTCATGGCAACGTCGAGTGCGACGTCAGACGCTGTTGAACATCTACGGCGCATGTTCCAGAAGTACACGGAGACATCAAAGCATTGCGACAGTGGAAGTCCATCCATTGCACACTTTGCCTTGAAAAATGAGGAGTCCGCAGGGTTACCAAAGGGAGAAGCGCCTGGGACCCTTCCAAACTCGAAGAAGAAAGTGGCGCAGATGAAGACTGTGATGCAGAAGACTTTGACAGCGCCCTTGAAGAAGTCGGAGGCAATGTCACAGGCCGTCTCATGCCGTGAAGCCACTCAGTTGGCACCAGCTGCAGACATCACCATCTCATCAGAATCCAACCTTGATGTCCGCAATGTTGTAGCCCCACTACCCGGGCTGGTCTCACAGGAGTGAAAGGTAGCGGGAAGGGGGCCCAACTCCCCCAACCTAGCCGACGAGATGTTAGCCCCTGCAATTATGTTGGAGGGGCCAGTGACCACATGCTCGGTCGTCGCAGCAGTCGCCCCGGCCAGCCCACCAACATTACAGAGAGGTTTGGATGAAGTCCAAGGAGACACACCGGCAGATGGCACTGCGCCTAAATCGGGTAGTCCAAGCCACGAAGATAGTCACAAGAAGAAGGGTGGTGACGAATCCGGAACTGCAGAGCAGGGCGCCGAGCCGATGGCGACGACTTCCACAGATGAACCGGTGGAAGAACTTGTGAAGTCCCCAGCTGCAGCCGGAATTTCCGGTGAGCCCTATCAGAGAAAGGCGCGGAGGCCTGCGAAGTCTCCCGCAAAGGTAGTGATTGCCTCCGCTGACGTCACTAATTCTGGATTGCATGGGTTTGGGCCTGTGAAGTGTCTGAGGGACGTAGTGAGCAAGTTCAAAGGTGCAAGTATTGACGGGAGGGTGAAGCTTGTTATTTTTAATGTGCATGGTACCCTCGTGGATTGCAGTCTGCTTACTGCCAAGAATCCAATAAGGAAAATACAACTAACCGTGAAAACGTAGGTTAGAAGGATAGTATTCCGATCGTGGCTGAAACCCTTTTTAGCCAGATGCTTCATTCACTTCCGTGTAGGTTTTTGGGGCAGCAGCAACGCTTCCTACATGGAGGATGTTGTCCCTACCATGCTTACTGGACTGAAGGGGTGTCTGAATCCTACGCCTCTATTTTCCTGGTCATCTAAATCAGATGAAATCCATGAGCTTACAGATGCAACAGAAGTAGGGGGGGAAAAAAACCTGTCTGCAGTGTATGCAAAGTGGCCTGCTTTCAGCGCTGCGAATACTGTAATTGTAGATAATAAGAGTTGTCGGGTAGCTTGCAACCCAGATGCCAATGTTCTAACAATAGTGCCGTTCTATGTGAAGTGGCTTCTATCCTTGACTGACGACAAAGACTACCTAAAGTGTTACTTGTGGCCAGTTTTGGAGGCGCTATGGAAATGTCCAGACATCACTTCATTTTGTGCAGAGTACCCACAAGTTGTGACCGAATCAATGGCTGAAATGCTTCGAAAACGTAGAAGTCGCTCACCCTATGCATTTCTGGACAGTGTTTCAGGTGAGGGGACTCGCAAACCTCGAGGTTGCGCGAAGAGAGCGTCCCCTCACCGTAAGTTCACTAGCAACTCTAACAATCTAATTATGTGTGTGTAGGGAAAACCACAAAAACAGGAAACGTGCAGCAAGGCAACATCGGCCGTGGAGAAGAAGCGTGAACTTCCTATGAAGAAGGTTTTTTTTAAACCCTTATGATTTTTATGTCTTGCCATCCTGCTTCTAACTTCTCAGTCATGCCATCATTGCGACATAGTCGCCCCTAAGTCACATGAATGACCGCCACTAACTGGAAGTCGTCTTGTAGTCATCCGTAAGTCACGTGAATGACCGCCACTGTCTGGAAGTCGTCTTTTAGTCATGGTTAATTCGGTAGTAGTTAGAGGGCCACGCCTTTAAGATAGTTCGGATGGATTGTATATTTGATCTGTCATGGAAGAGGTTCATGAAGGTGTTAGTAAACCGGTACAGTGACGATCTTGTTCTATAACTTCGTTGTTGTATGGTTCAGCCCATTTGTCAAATGAAGCCGTGAGGTAGTTAGAGTTTCAATCGTGCTTCTTCCAATCACCAATTTGTGAATAGACAATTTCAGATGCACTGGAGTTGCTTTTGTATTTCAGTGCAGTTGAATAAGCTGTGGTGGTCGGTTAATCCGCTTGTACGTGGCCAACTGTAGTAGTAGCCCTTGCAACAATGTAGCCTATATTTTTGGCGTATAGGAGATGCAAGTGATCCTTCAATGAGTATCGGAACGGAATTTTCTAAAGTCGTGGTTTGCATCTTTGAAATTATGTGCTTCTAGTCATTCAAGCAGGCGGTAGTCATGCTAGAGTTGTCGTGCCCTAGACGTCGCGGTCCAGTCATTTGAATGTCATGTGCAAGTGCTGGGCAAAGGTATCATAAACCTGGTGTTGGAAGAATCATGCCACCTTGCAACCCTCTGACTTCAATGCCTTGTCTTTATTGTATGCAGGAATTCAAAATGGGCGACGAAGTATTCCTCATCAACCCGCGAGCCCAAAGGCAAAAAGTGGCTACAGGCACGATTAGTAGGATTGCAGGAGAGGCAAAGTTCCATTTTCGTGAGATACCTGCGTCATGGTTCAAAGTGGATGTACGTGACGTTTTAGAGTCTAAGGTGGCGCTGATGTACCCCAATGAGCAAGCGGAGCAGACGGAAATCCAACATGCAAAGGGAGGCCCAGTACTTTGGTCTGCGAAGTATATGAAGCATGCCGTTTGATCTCACTACCAACTGTTGGTTTGATCTCCATGGTAAAAAGTTCAGCCGTTGCTTGGTTGACAGGATAAATTATTGTCCTTGGACTTCCAACCCTTTTCTTGGAGATGTTTATTACGCTTTCCCTGTCATGTGCAAATCCTGAACTTCATGAGTAGGTGGACATAGTGACGGCGTTTGAAAAGCCTCAGAACTAGACACCTTTGTGTGTCCGGGTCCTTGGAGACTGGTAGACGCTCTTCCTTCTGTAAATGCAGAATTTCATTTCTCCGTTTTCAATTCTGATTATTGCTGTGGTCTTCACTATAAGTTGCACATGCTTCAGTTGAACTTGGTCTTGCTTGACTTCGCCGTGACCGCTTCAGTTGGAGTATTACTATATGTTGCAAGGTCACTGAATCCTACAACCTTGGCTTTGATCAAAATCATATTGGTTTCCTCCTCGTCCTCGTGCTTGTTGAAACAACAACACAACTGCCCGCTGACTACTTTTGCTCTACTGTGCAACTCCCTATAATTGTATGACTGTACTGTAACTGCAAACGGACTGCTCGATGACCAATCAGAGACATGTTCTTGCACGCCTTTGTCCACCATCGTTGTCGCCCCAAAAAACGCAACTGCAAGCATGACTTGGAAATAACTTCTGAAATCTTTGTAGAGTCACCGTAGACTCACCCAAATTCCCGTGACTGCTGCATAACTGCATCATGTCTTGCCACGTGTCACTGAACCCTGCACCATTGGAATAAACCCGTCACAACTCATCCATGACTCTGAAATGACTGGCCACGTGTCTGTCCACGTCAAATGTTATGGGGTCTCACATAACTGTAATATAACTATGCCGTGACTGGCCACGTGGCTGTCCACGTCAAATGTTATGGGGTCTCCCATGACTACGACATGACTTTGCCATGACTAGACACGTGAATGTCCACGTAAGATACCTTGGAGTTGCACAGTCCACGTGTCAGGTGCACACTCATTTCTTTCTCCTAAACCATCTTTACCACTTGGATGTATCCTGAACCTTCATCCATGTGAACATCCCCAGCTAAATTCGTTGGTGATAATAAAGTAGCCAATCATATATAAACAACTTGTCCACAATGACTGCCATGCCACAAAGTCATGACTGCGAAGCCACAAAGTCATTCTGCAGTCGCTATTGTCCGATATGACTAGTATCAGTAATTTTGAAGTCATTTTGAAGTCAAATATCGCAGTCACAAATGTACCTCCTTTCTTGTAGTGAACCCATGTTTTTCTTGACACATTTTTTGTGACATTATGTTGTATTTGATGTTACAACTAACACCTTACGCTATGTCTAATGTCAACATTGACATTGACACTGGCAACATTGACATTGACACTGGCAACATTGACATTAGACATAGCGTAAGGTGTTAGTTATATCATCAAATACAACATAATGTCACAAAAAATGTGTCAAGAAAAACATGGATTTCTTCTAGTGGCAACAAGTAGTGTGCAATCCAACAACTAAGAATCTGACTAAGCTAATCATGGGGGTTGTAAAAAATGGTGGTGGGTTAGATTCACAAGCCTTTGCAAACAAGGTCCTTAGTATTGGTGCCGATGGCGCTTCTATGCTACAAAGCAACCAATCGGGAGTAATGAGGCAAATCAAAGAAAAATATGCACCAAATGTCATTGGTGTGTGTTGTGTGGCACATCGCTGCAAATTGACGTTCAAGGCCCTATTTGGTCTTGGAATATTTTGCGACATTAAAAAACTCCTCTCTATCACCTTTGCATATTTTTGCAAGAGTCCAAAGAGGTAAATTTTGTCAGTTAGCTGAATTGATGGAGACTGAGGGCTTAAATATGCTTTGTAATGTGCATACCAGTGGGTCAACTTAATTGAGTCATTGAGGCGACTTTTGTCCAAATATTGCACTCTCATTTACAAAATGACGTAAGATGCTCAATGAAAACATCAAAGTTGAGTTACATTTTTTTTCTAAATTTATCACATTTTTTATTTAAAGTGTAGACTGGTTGCAATAATTTTTTTGTCTTCTCTAGCACACAAGTAGCCAAGGACTTCTATGTTGTTTGAATCTATGGTGTACTTCATGAATACCTTTTTCTCTATTGTGTGAATGTTATGGTCACTTTTTAAAGAATTGTTGACTAATAATTGTCTTATTCATCGTCTGTTTGTTGTTAGATTTAACTTCTGTAAATTGATAGTGTGTTCATTTCTTGTCTTTTTGTTCAATCTTGTCTTGAAATTTATGCTAAATTTTTTTGTTCGTGGCTGTTACAGTAGAAAGAATTGATGACATCAATTAGCTTGATTGGTTTTCAGGGTGGTTGTATGAATTTACCTTTGTATTCTTTGAACTTGGTTGCATGCATTGTAAAGCAAATAAAGAATTTGCTTACCAATTGCTATTGGATGTGTGCAGGCATGTTTCATGCTAATGCTAGATCCATTCACCGTGCTTGGTATGTGTGCGTTACTTCCACTTTTGGAAACAATGGACATGTTGATAAATTTCATAAAAAAATGTAATGTCTTTGTATGTGACTTTGTGGCCGCAATGAAAGTCTATCACTATATTGCATGTATAAAGATAAGGGCACAACCTTTAGCTTGAATGAGTTCTAGAGCTTCAATAATCTACTTGATTGTAGCCATGACCAAATTCACATAAAGTAGATAACTAATCTCAATGACAATTTTGTGGTGCTATCTTTTGTCTACCATGGTGAGCATATCTACGTCGAATATAAGAGAGCCCTGGTTGACCACAATGTGGGGGCCTCTTTGCTTGCCCAAATGAAAGTTGAGTGCATTGGTAAGTTTTCTTCTTCAGTTTTTCTGTAGAGTTTGCATAAGTAATGATGCAGTGTTTTTGCAGGTGACATTTGTATATGAGTCCAAACTAATTATGTCAAAAAGATTTCTAAGTGCTTGTTTCAATGCTTTGTGCAGGTGCAGCTAAGATGTTGATTTTAGAGCTCGATGCTCGTTTTCCTACCCAACATGTTATGAATTCATTAGGCGTTTTCTATTTGTAGTATTGATGTATGCCAAATGCAAAAGAGATGTTTGACAAGCACCTTTGTAACTAATGAATACGTACAAGACTATGAGCATGGAAAGATTTTGAGGGAAGGTGAAAAAAAGATGTTGACTCCTAGCTTGATTGATCAAGATGCATTGATCTCACAACGTTTTCTCTTCAAAACATGCATAAAAAGCAACTCCTGCACGGACATGCTCCCACCTTATGACATGAATCTGTCGACCAAGGTGTAGAGAGTACTAGACAACAACCACAACTTGACTCAAAATTTCGAGGAGTTCTTGAAGCTCACTACAATTGCAATCATCCATGTTTTGGGCTCCATAGAAGACAAACATCTGTTGGCTTTCTTAAGTCCAAATTGTGGAACAATTTGGAGGAACACATTCAAGTTGTAATGGAGATGTTTTCCTAATGTATCTTTACTAGCAAAACCTTTCCTTACCAACAAGTTTTTGACAAATGGTATACTTCTGGAGGTTGCACCAGATACTTGGCCAACACTTAGTTAGTTGTAGGACTAACGATAGCGATAGGATTTTCTTACCAAAGGTAATCGGCAGCAATAGCTAGCATTTAGTTTTCAATTTTTTTTGGACATTGGCTGAGATTCAATTAGTCCTTGAATCCCATTGTCTTATTTGTTTGTCTCATGATTTTCAATGGCAGGGATTGGACTGATCTTATGGAATCTACTTTAGTTATAATTTGTATTGTTTGAATATCTGTGAGATCCACAGATTGAAGATGGTGCATTCTCTTCTTGCATGTGGGGAGTTTGCGCTCTTTGTTGTTTTATGGTTACTATTTGATTCCTGCCTAACACTTGTTCTAGAGTATAGAATGGCATTTATGTAGGTTCATGTAGTTTTGGGACGCTCGATTGATGTCTATTGCATATGAGGTGATTGTGACTTGGTTATCATTTTTATTTCAGTGAATTTGTGATTTTTGTATTTGACATTGTAGTTGAAGGTGGCATTTGTACAAGTGCAAGGTTGATTATTAAACCACTTATAAGTTTAAGTCATCGAGACGTTGTGTTTTTTAGCAAGTATGAGTGTATATTTCAATTGACACTTCTATCAGTGAAGAAGTATAGGTCCATGTGTTGCCAATGTCCATTGTGTTCAATTTGTCCTGTTCAATTTACCAATGTACTTATTGTGGCATTGGAGTGAGATTTTGGTAGGTGCAGGTGCATGTCTTTGAAGTTGAACTCTTATATAAGGAGAAAATTGTACGTCTAGAATGTCAACTATTTCTTGAATGAATTCAGTTACCAAATTTGCATCCTTCAGTATCAGAGGGTAGTTAGTCTGATCGATATGTCCATTGTTTACCATGTTTAAGTGTTGTGGAGGTAGATGATGGGAAGTTATTAATGTCAAATGTTTGTAGAGCTCTTTTCTTCCAAAAATTGACTGACTTTGGCATCAAAGGGGTGTTTGGGAGGGTGTAGGTCCAAGTCACATAAGAATTTACATGAATGATTTGAAAACACCATTTCTCTCAACTTTTCATTTTCATATTGCTATGTGACAGAAAAGTACTCTAAGTTTTTTGCCTAATGAAACCCATAAGTCCATCATGTTTCACCGATTCATAGTTAAAGAATGGTGAAAATTGCTAGTGAGGCGATCCTTCTCAGAGTCAAGTTGCCAAAAAACACAAGGATAATTGTAAAATTTGTCCTATTTTGCACCGTCTTTTTCCACCACTTGCAAGTTGCAGCCCTACAACTGCATACCCTATCACCACATTGCCACACAAACCTTGACCATAGAAAAAATATTGTCTTTTCTTTCATTTAGAAAATATGAAAAAAAAATCCCTTGATTCCTACTGTTAAATTCTCTCAATTTGGATTGGAATATTTTGGAAATTGATAGAGGACTTGAGATTCCCTTAGCTTGTATTTTAATATTGGATACCAAATGAATAATCTATGAATATCCAAAGTATTGAATAAAAATATATACAAAATTGATCCTAGGCAAGATGATTTGCATTTCAAACAAAATTTGGATGGAAAAGTTTAGGTAACAAAATAAAAAATAGACATACTTATTGTTTGGTTACTTCAAGTTGATCAAAGCTCAAGGGCTGTTGCAAAAAATACTTCACGTTTTTTGGCCAAAACTGCATTTTATGGCCACAAGATTGGCAGTACTATGCAATACTATCAATACTATATTTTAGCAGTACCCTGGAAAATCTCAACTGTCAATTCTAGGCGCCTGTAGATCTAATCGTTGATTTAATACTATGTTGTGCTATGCAATACTATAGACTACTACAAAGTACTACAGAAACCACTAGAAGCAGGAAATAGTAGAAAAGGGATATGTGGAGTTTTCCATTTTTAGTAATTCAAAAAAAATTCAAAAAAATTCCATTAAAAAACTATTTTTCTAGAAAAGAGTGCACTTGCATTGAACCAAAAAATTCATGAAGAAATTTTTTTCCTCTTCGTAGCCTCTACGCAAAGGAAGGTCACTTTGACATCATTTGTGCAGCGGACATGTTGCTAATTTCAAAAAAACTTCGGTCAATCCTTGTAATGTTAATAGAATTCCTATGTGTCCAATTTGTGGCCTTAAATTTGTAATTTTGGGTCAAAAATAGGACTACCCCCCCTCCCCCCCAAATGCCCAAGGTAGACACCCAATCAGGGGTAGTTTAAAAATAGTAAACCAATTTTTTTTAAATTAAAAAAAACACAGATTGTTTGAAACTTTTGTAGCTACCTTCACTCCAAATTTCATGCCCACTGAACAAAGTATGCAAAAGTTACAAGTCAAAAAGTACCCGTCCAAGGACAAGGGGACAAGAAATAGGACAAGTGTTTCTTGCAACTACCCTCAATTACATTCAAAAATGAAGAAATTTCAATGATATGAAAATGATTGGTTTGCAATTTCACTATTAGAAAGGTAGTCAAAACCAAGACAAAACCAACACATTTTTGCTAGATTTAGACCAAATCAATATAAAAACATTTTTTCTTCATTGAATGTGTTTTTTTGGACCACATCAATACGTTTTCTATTGGAGTTCTATGTAAATCAACAAAATTACATTAAACTTTTAGGAATTTCAAAAACATTTTGGAATCTTTCAAAATCTCTTCAAAATCTTTTCAAAATCTACTGGAATCTTTTGGGATCTACTCTAATCTTTTAACCCCAAAAGGATCAAACTGCGTTTTTTGGCAACATAGCGATTTTGGGCAGCTCACTACGGATGGAGTTTTTCTTTTATTTCTTTGAAATTTTCACACAACATGTTCCCAAGGAGTAGCTTTAAGGCCCAACAATTTTTGTAACTTTTGACTATATGGTTAAAAAGTTATTGCATGATATGTGATTTTCTTTGAACTTTGGGCAGCCCGGGCAGCTCATAAAATTTCTTTAAAAATGACTTTTAAGAAAAATAAAAATTTGAAATTGGTTTATTAGATTTTTATCTAAGTGGAAAGCTTTAGATCATCCCATTTTGATCGAAGAGTCAAAAGTTATGAGGAGTTTTAGTTTGGGGTAGTTTGCCAATAGTTATAGAATCTATCATTACAAAAAAAGTTTGAAATCCTTTATTTAATTCAGTTTTTAATATTTTAAAAAAAAAAACACATTAGTTGTAGATTGTTTATTAAAACATTTTTACCATCGGGACTGGAATTTTTCAATTCCATAAATAAATTGTTTACAATTTGGTATTTTGGCTCATTTTCTATTTCTTTCTACTTACTATTTTTTTTGTACATGTTGTACAATTCCAAATGATTTGAAAATTTTCAAGCATGTAACCAACTTGAATTGAAGAATGAATCCAAAGAGTTACAACCATTTGGACTTTGTTTCATACAAATATTGCCTTCTGAAGTGCAGCTGCCCGGATTTTCGCAGTGGTAAAAAAAGGATTTTTGTAACTTCAAACACTAATATCTTGCAATCTACATGGCGGAAATTTCTGAAATTTTTTCCACATCTTTTCAAATCAGTTTACTAAAAGATCCTACGGTTAAATTTGTCCTAAATTGTTTTTTTTCTAAAATTTGGTGGTTGTCTTAAAAATGACAGTTTTAGAATGGTTTTGGTGAAAACATAATCAAAAACCTTCAGGGGTTAAAATCTTATGGAAATCTATTAAAATTTGTTGGAATCTTTTAGAAAACTATTAAAAAACTATTAGAATTGTTGGAATTTTTTTTAAATCCATTGAAATCTATTAGAATATTTTGGAGATCTATTGAAAATCTTTTGAAATCTTTAGAATATATTTAGAATCTTTCTAAATCGTTTCAATCTTTTACAAAGTTTAAATTCAGAATTCAAATTTTAATCAAATATTTAATGAATATAATTTGATTTCAAATTAATCTAAACTCGAATGATATTCTTTATCTACAATTCAAACTTAGAATTTGATCAAAATTTTAATCAAGTTCAACTCTAAATCAAATTGTGATTCAAATAACTTTATAAAAGTTAAAACTTTGATTCAATTCTAATCAATTCCTCGGGAGGGGGGGGGGGGGGGGGGGCATTTAGACCTCCTATCTATACATTCTGAATTTTAAATTAAAAAAAATAAAAAAATATGAATAGATTTTTCTATTTTGAAAATTTATGTTTTGAATTATTGATATTTTTATTTGGTAATAATAATTAGTTAAAAAAATTTGAAGTAAAAAGATACACTATAGAATTGAAAATAACTTTCACACCCCTATATTATATAAGAAAAAATTGTCTAAATAATGAACAAATTTTTTCTAAAAATAACTCTTTATTGAAAGCTCATTTTGAGTTTAATATTGATTCAGTGGTCATCTAAATCACTAAATGTGTTCTCTAAAATTATTTGAGTTGAAAAACATGCCATTTTAGCTCATTTTCAACCTCTTTTAGAAATCATTTCATATTTAATTTGAGTTGGAAATTTTGGCAATAGAAATCTATAGTCATTATTATACAATGCTCAAAGTTTTAGGTTGAAATTATAGTTTATTAGAAACCACTTGTTTGCATGTAGTTTGTTGTAGTAGAACTAAGTGCACCCCCCGAGATCAATTCAAATTTTTATGCAATTTTCATTCATTTTTTTATAGGGTATAATTTGATTAGAGTTTAAAACTATAATTTAGTTTAATTTCTAACTTGTATTTTAAAGTTTAACATAACAAGTATAATCAATGGGTTTTAGAGATTTCACCAGGATGATTAAATTGCCCCAAAATTAAGTTTCTTCTTAATGTTTTCATCACAAATCTAAATTAAATGAATCAAAGTTTAACACATATTTTAGCATTAAATAATTCACATATACTCTAAACCATAGTATTTGAAATAAAAACTAAAATCATAGAAAGATAATAAGGTATTCTATTTTATACAAAACTTGACTAAAACTTGATGTGTTAGGAACCTACTTGATATCCATTTTGTCCCTCAAGATGACAATGATTATTAGGGATTAAAATTTGAGTATTGAGCGTTGATTTGTTCAAAATTTAAGTTCTAAACTATTCAAAATCTTAAATTTGAACTATTCAACAATTTAACTATTTAATTCTAAAATTTGGCTAAACGACCTCTTATGCTTGTCAGACTTTACAAAATGAAAACAGAAATGGACAAATAAAACAAATAGACCTTTTATGAACAAGAAACTCCAAACATGGTGCAATCTTGGCTTTTGATTGAGAGGTGGCAGGCTCGAACTTTGGTAGTGGCCAATTCCTTGGTGGTGGGCCAGTCCCTTGTGGCCAATAGTTCCACACAATTTTTGTGTTTATTTTTTATTTTTTAATTTAATTAATTTTAATAACCAAGACAAAACCAAAAGAAACATGTTCTTGTGAGGTTCAAATCAACTATTCCTAACCAAGACAAAATCAACACATTTTTTTGTTGATTTTGTCTTTGTTTGTGTTCAAAGTCAAATTTCAGACCGCATTTAAGCATGTGAGAATTAATTTTTTCAAACCCCTTTGAACTAAAAAAAGTTGGAGAATCAATATAGTTTTCATCTCCAAAAATTCGTTTGAGGTTTAGAGCCTCAAGTAAAAACTTATGGACAAAATTCTAAAAGGGGTTGGAAGAGAAATTTTATTTGACATTCCAACTCCTTTTAGAATTTTGTCCATAAATTTTTATTGGAGACTCTAAACCTCAAACGAATTCTTGGAGATGAAAACTATATTGATTTTTCAACTTTTTTAGATCAAAAAGTTTTGAAAAAAAATATTCTACTATGCTTAAATGGGGTCTAAAATTTGACTTTGAACACAAATTTTGCTTCAATAATCTCACTTAACTATAAGCGGTTGTGCTCCTATTAATCCTAATTTACATATCCCACATGGATTGTTTTACCTACTACTATCCCACTTTTATAAATATCTTCCCTTCTCGACTTTAAACATGCCCCCCTAAGTGTCATATGAAACTATTAAAATCACAAGTATTTCTAATTTTTTTGACAACTAGCTTCAAAATCCACTTCATTTTGATTAATTTGTCAATTAATCACCTTATACGCTTGTGCATGTGAATATTAAACAGACCTTTGCTATAGTCTCATTAATATCCTTTGTGAAATTTTGATGTCCTTCACAGTCTGACTATGCACAGCACTTAGATTTGTTAGGCTGCCTATTAATAGACTTATTTGGTCACTTTGGAGCGGCCCTCCTGAGGCCTGCAATTTTCTCTAATGCGAAGTCACCTTCTCATTGTCGTAGAAATTGGAAGCAATGAATTTGTTGCACCCTCAAAATTTGAGTTTTCTATTGTTGACATCTACGATTTCTAAGACATTTCTAAGACCTCCTTGTGTCATACGAGGCAAAAGTGAATTTAGGGATTAACACGCCTTGCCGCCACCTGCGAAGAATGGAGGGGCGCTCTCTTTGCCAAGACACAATACTCTGCCCTCTGCATGGCAATGCCCTTTGTGTTGTTGTACCCTCATGGACTCTCTAATGTAGGCTCACGCTCCCCAAAGAAGGAGATGGCTTTCTTTTTTGCCAAGTATAAGGTCGTATTTTCTTTTCTTTTTTACTTGTGGTCTTTGTAGATTGATGTAAGAAACCGGTTGCGGACAACAATGTTGGCAAAGTTGTTGATTCTTGAGTTGAACACCTTGCAATCCAAGTTGCAAAAGGGATGGGGTGCAACAGAATTCAAGGCTGCTACAAGAACAAAACTACAATCGTCACTACGTAGGTGGATCACGCCAACCCACCAAATTGTGAGATGCTATTCTTTTAGCAAAGGTATTTTTTTCCTCTAATTGTTACGATCATGCTCTTCATTGAAATCTTGCATTCTTGGCGTCCTAGTGATGTTGCAATAGGGATTGGAACCATCTAGTTTGAATGCTGATGTTGGTGTTCTAATTGTACATGGATTGATGCTGGGTTTCTATGTTTTTTGTGCAGTTAGTAGACTCTGTTGGGATTTCTTGTGGACATTGTATTATGATTTTACTACAACATATCTGTTTGTATTTTGTTCATTTTTGTAACTATAGTTTTTTGCAGGTTATGGTTGTGCCCGTTTTGACATTTAGTGTTAAAACTTGGAACATTACCATTTTTTTCTCACACCATAACTTCCACAAAACTCTGCCTACACATTTCAAATTCAGATTGTGTTCATGAACACATAATAAGCATTCAATTCTACATTAATAATCATTGGTAATGTCTTGTTCATCTCTATTTTAGTTTTAGTTATGCATGTATTTGTTCATTACATTAAGACAATATGTTTAAGAAGCACTCAAGGAATTGAACTATAAATTCTACACTAAGTTCCTTCATTCTAATTCTAAGTAGTAAGTAGGTGGAGAAAAATATGGAGTGTAACAAAAAAATGCACTAGCTATGAGTAGTAATTAGGGCCAAAAATATATAGAGTGCAAAAAAAAATATACTTTTAAAAAAAATGTAGTGGAAAAAATTTGCATGATAAAATAGCATACCATAAATTCATGGCAATTGGAAATTAAAATAAATAAATGACCCATTTTTAATGCACCGCATTAGAAAATTGTATAATCATAGGGTGCAAAAAATGTATAGATGTAAAATAATAACCCCCCTTTTAATTACCCGGTGATTGCATGTACATTCTTATTTTTTTCAAGGACTGCATTCCCTGAGATACATTGTTGCATCTTACCATAAGATCTAGTAGTAGACTTAATTCATTATGTTATATTAAAAAAAAGGGAGATGTTGATTTTAAAAATTACAAGATTATAGTGTTTGAAGTTGAAAAAAAGCTTTTGGAAAGCATCTAAATTCTAGGTAGCTATATTTTAGGGAGGCTTTTGCCAAATTGATTTCACTTTTTTCCTTGAACCTTTTTTTTTGTAATAGAGTTGGCAACATGTTCAAAAATTTCATAACATTTTAGATTGGAAAAAATGTACCAAGAAATTTTGATAGGGAACTAGCTTCAAGAAAAGTAGAAAACTCTCATTTAAAATCATTTTTTCAACAATTTTTGGCTTGCACATACAATAATGAATAATCTCTTTAAAATATTAATGGTAGAATTTTAGGTTTCAACTAGTCTTAGAAGAGGGAACAAAATTGCCCAAAGTTGTGGCTTTAACAAGCTTGATCAATTTATGACCCCAAATACTCAAGTTGAACTCATTCAAGGACAATTGAACATAGTAGGTGGGAAGAGGTAGGTCACGTTTTGCTATGCCTAACTCATCATAGATAATTGATATTGGTTAAATTCACAACATCCTATGTTCCTTGAGGTCCCTACATTCCACTTGTGCATGAAAATGTTTCCCTACTCCATACAGTCATATTTTTTGAAAATTCAACATTAAATCAAAGAAATCAAAACATTTGGCAACTATCTTACAAAGTCCAAAAGCCACATTTTTAATGTGTGCAAAAATGAAAAGCCAAGATCTTTATACAAGAGTGATGGTAGGAGGTGAAACAACCCATGTGGGATATGTAAATTAGGATTAGTAGGAACTCAACCGCTCATAATTAAGTCAAAAGTAGGAATTGTATTCAAAGTAGAATTTCAAACTCATTTAGGCATAGTAGAAATATTTTTTTCAAAATACTTTGAAAAAAAAATTGTTAAATGAAGCCAACTTTAATTTCCAAAAATCCATTCGAAGTTTTTGATATGTTTTCAAAAGTAGTTCTGGACAAATTTTGTAGAGGATGTTTGAAAATGTCAAACAAAAAATGCCCCTTCCAAACTCTTTTTGAATTTTGTCTTGTTACTTTTTTTTCAAAGTCTTAAAATCACACATGGATTTTTAAAAGTAAAGGTTAGCTTGATTTTTCAACTTTATTTAGTTCAAAGTTTAAAAATTAAAATAAATTATTCTACTATACTTAAATGCGGCTTGAAATTCTACTTTGAACACAAATCTGCTTTTGACTTAATTATGAGTGGTTGAGCTCTACTAATCCTAGTTTACATATCCCACATGGATTGTTTTACCTCCTAGTACCATCCTTCTTGTAGAAAGAGCTTGTCTTCTCATTTCCTTACCTATGCAAAATAAATGGCTTTCAAAGTTGTTTGGGATAGATGCCAAATACCTTGATTTTTTTGAATTTAATGGAGCAATTGTCTCCATCCTTGATCCCCCCTTGTTGTACATAGTTCTAAACTTATAGGTCCCGTTGTCAAAATCAATTTGTTTTTAACTTGGACCAGAAATTGGCCCTAAACCTTGCCCCACTCATGTGGGCATTGTGATGAAAATTTTGCTCCAATGCAAATAACCCTGTTTGTGTTGCCCCCCTAATTCATCAAAAATAATATAACCCCCACAATTCCTTTGGGGCAAGTTCAAATTGTAGAAAAGTTTGTGGATTGGGAAGGTATTCTTCATCCCTACTTCAAAAGAATTCCAAAAAATAAAATATATATTTCCATTCTTAGTGAGTTGCCCAAAATTACCATATTGCCAAAAAAACATTATTTGGTCTTTCAAGGATTAAAATGCATAGTTTCTACTCATGACTCATGAGTGTCTAAGTTTGATTTTGAATATAATTATTTTCAACACTTCTAGAAGTTTATAGATTATTCACATAATATTCTTAAAGTTATGTTAACCTCTAAATGATTTGGACTATATTTTCACCAAAAATGCTCCAAAAATGCCAAATTTTTGGAAAAAAACATTTTAAAATACATGTAAGTATAGGATCTTGTAGCATGCCGGATTTAAAAGATGTGAAATTTTAAAAAAAAAATTCACTATGTAGATTGCAAGTTATTAGCGTTTGAAGTGACAAAAACCTTTTTTCTGGCCCTACAAAAAACCAGGTAGTTGAACTTCACAAGGTCACATTTGTATGAAAAATTGTACAAAATAGTGGGGCTTCTTTGGATTCATTAGTCAAGGCAAGTTCTCTACATGCTTGAAAAATTTCAGATCATTTGAAATTGTACAACATATAGGAAAATAATAATAAGTAGAAAAATATTGGGAATGAATCAAAATACAAAATTATTAAGAATTTAGTTATGGAATTGAAAAAACCCAATTCCAATGGTGGTAATTTTATAAAAAAAATCTACACCTAATGTTTTATTTTTTTCCAAAAATATTGAAAATTGAGTAAAAGAAAGGATTTCAAAGTTTGTCTTAGAGTAGAGATTCCATAACTACATGCAAACTACTCCAAACTAAAACTCCTTATAAATTTCATTTCACTAATCAAAATAGAATGATTCAAAGCTTTCCATGTATATATAAATCTAGAGAACTAATTTAGGGGTTAAGAGAATCTAAAATCCCCTTAACTTCCAAAAAGACCAAACCAAAACTTAGACAACTCTATCATTTCCCAATATTTCCTTCCACTCAATTTGGCCTTGACTATTCTTGGTTCAGGCTTATAATTAGGTATTTTGAAATCCAATGATGCTAGCATGTGAGCCTAGAAATAGGAGCCCACAAGCCTTGAGTCTAGGTGTTAGTAGGTATTCAACAACTATTAAAGGTGCCTATAACATATGTACCTACAATGACTCCCAAAGTAGTTGGCCACTATATAAATCACTCATGAAATTGGAATTATGAAGTGAAATTTGGACATGTTGTACTAAGGAGATTCTACCCTTACGTACAATTTTACTTAGAACATAATATATTTAGAACTATTATTATTTGAATGAAATTTCCATGTAAAACTAATTTTTTTATGAGAAGCCAAAATATATATATATATATATATTTTATAAGAAGAATGTACATTTTGACTAAAATCATGTGTTATAAGTTTCATGAATTTTGGATTTTTATTGATTGAAATATTATTGATTGAAATTTGACCTTAAATTTTTATTTTTTTATTTTTCACTCCATAAGTTGAAAAACTAAAAATTAAAATTCAAAGTAACATCAAATAACAATATACATCAAAAACATATTTTTTTCACAATTTATAGAGTGAAAAAATATAATTTGATAAAATTCCATTTAACTTTGAAGTTATGTTGAAATTGAAATGTGGCCTTTCGGCATCAAGAAATTAAGTGATTGCAAGAGTGTAAAGTAACATCTATTTGTGACATGTTTGTAAAAGTGCTCTATCTTCATTCTTATCTAAAATGCAAGCAATGTTACTTGAGAGCCTAGGACCGAATTCATGAATACTTATCTTTAGTTTTTATTTATTTATTATCCAAAAAATACATATAAAAAAATGTGGAGTCTCCTTTTGACTTCCGACAAGAATCAACAAAAAGCTTAAACATTTTAATAATGCAAACCACTTTCAGATGGTTATTCACTTATTTCGATGATTTTAGGTGCAATTAGAGTTGTTTTCTGAGACATAACTGTAACATCTAATACAATATCTAATTAAACCATTTAGTAGACAATGCCATACAAATATATTTGTAGAATTTATATCCAATATATTCAAATATTTTTATAATATTTGAAGATATTTGAGAATACTAGAAGAATTTTGTCTGATATACTAGACATGCATATGATATGACTTTTGATATCATTCATCCAATATGACATTTGATGTCATTCATCTAATATGACATTTGATGTCATTCATCCAATATGACATTTAAGGTATTTATATCCATATATATTAGATAGTGTCCAAAATGTGACACCTACTTTTGGACCAAAAAGCAACACAATTTCTTTTATATGGATGATGCAAGACATTCATTATTAAAATATGAGAGCCTAGCAAGTTGCCTAGAAAAGTCTAATGTCATTTTTTCATGCAATTACAAAACAATCAACATTGAAGTTTCATAATTTATTCATATAATATCTAAATCGATCATGCATGCTAAACTGCTAAAGTGTGTTGGAATCCTCTTTTATTTACTAGTAAGAATGATCCAATAGAAAAATTATATTTAATAATATTATTCAAATATGCTCAATTGCTTTTAGTGTCAATCATGGATGCACTTATCTTAATATAAAAATTACACCATATAAGAGGACAAGACAACCTCATGTGTAGTTACCTTATATTGTTGGCAACTATACATGTTGATAAAAATGTTATTAAAAGTAGGAAAAATTCAGACATTCAATGGGTTTGATATCCAATTTTTTATTTGTCAAAATTTAGATATATTTTAAAATTTATTAATATAGATATATTTCTATTAATAAAAATCATAATAAATTAATCTATATTGATTAGCCTTTTGATAAAACATCAAGAGAAAAGAAATTGATTTCAATTTTTGTATACTTTAAATTCTATAAATATTTGAGGTGAAAGTGTAGTAGGTGTCTATCATTAGAGAAATTTGGACTCTCAAGAAGGCCATCAAGCTCTGACGAGCCACTCTATTTGGGGAGTCCTATGGAGCTAGGAAAAAGACGGCATCTTTGTTAGAGATGCGATGTCATCTTGTGTAAACTTCGTGAAGAACTATCACTTTTACTCCTTTTACGTATAGTTTATGTATAGTTTATGTGTTATGTATAGTTATATATAATTATAAATATAAAAATAGTAATTGCCGGGGGAAAAGCATGCTACGGCCTACCTACTTTGGCACATTCAATAAAAAAATGTACATAAAGTTTTTAACACTTTGGATTCTTGGTGAAGAAAGCTAATAAGATTCTATAGGTGGGCCAAATTTTTATATTGTTTAATTTGTCTTGAAGTAAATTCTTAAAGAATTTTGTTTGATTTTATTTATTATACTGTTTAACTCATTTTATTGTTTAATTCCACAATATATCTTGTAGAAGTAACTAAATAATAAAAAAATTAGGCCCACTTGTAAAATCTTGCTAGTTTCTTCCTCCAACCAATTTAAATATTAAAATTTATATTTAAAGTATAAAATAAAATAAAAAATAAAACATGTATATTAGTGAATAAAACTAGATATTGAGTACAAATTGAACAATGTGCTTGGACCCTAGAATACATTTGTAATGTTAATCACCCCACCAAATTTATGCATGTAATTCTACTAATTTATGTACACTTAAAATAAATTAGTTCCTCAAATGTGACACTGTGACATCAAAAGCGGTAGACCGTAGCATGCTTTCACCCGCCGTCCCCTCCTCCATTTAAGTAATATTTCTTTTGTAATCAATGCACTGACGATTGCGAAGCTCACAATGAGTGATAATAGGAGAAACTTTTTTGTCAAGCTAAAATAAATGTAATACAGGGGTCCCTTCCGGCATTTCTTAGCGGCCTTTTCAAGAGTCCAAATTTACTCTAATGCTATGTGTGTCTCTTTACTTGTCCAAAACTCTACTTCAAGTAGTAGAAGCTGAAAAGCCCAAAAGATGAGATGCCATCAATATCTCATAAAGTGAATGGATTTTGCTTCAATTAAATTATGAACATGTTAGAAATAGGTCCAAATCGGAGTCAAGTCTAGTTATCTAATCTTTATAAGCTATTTAGGGTTTGGAGGAGGAGATAAGGCAAGTGTTTTATAGAAGTTGAAAAGTAAGAGGTACAAAAATCCATGTGGGATATGTATCTTAGGACATGAAAGAGTTTGACGGCTCATAATCAAATCAAATGCACTAATTGTTTACACATCTGCATTTCATACATCATTTAAGCATAGTAAATTAACTTTTTTCTAAACTTGATGAACGTGAAAAATGTAGAAAATTTAGGTAACTTTCACTTGAAATTTTTTGTTTGTGATTTGGAGTCTCTAATAAAAAGTTATGGACAAAGTTCATACGAGTCTAGGAAAGAACATTGTCATATGTTGTCTTTGTAGTTGTCTATAACTTTCTATTAGAGACTCCAAATCACAATGTTTTTTTTAATGTGGAAGCTAACTCTATTTAGCGCATTTTCTCAGTTTACCACCATTCAATTTTTTTTGATTTACAATGTTTAAATGAGGTCTGAAGTTCAGCTGTGAATATAATTATTGCATTTTTTCTTTGAGCGTTCAAGCTCCCACCTTATTTCAAATATCCCATATCCTTTTAGGATTAATGAAGAACAATAAACTTCACTATAAGAACGACCTGAGCTGCGCCCATTGCCCACTCTCACAACATAATCAGAGAATTTCTTCCTCCATATCACAGTACAGAAATATCTTGATTTTTGATGGTGCATGTGATACATACCTAATCAAACTTAAACAATTATGTACCAATGTGCGAGTCAGACTTGGATTTCAGTTGATGTCGACATATGCAACCAACAGTTTTCCCCCAAAAATTGACACGGCTTTTTAGAATTATTTTCTGTCGAACTGAACCTGCTAAGGTAGTCGCTACGGTAATCCCCGCCAGTAAAGAGGTTTCCAGTTTCCACTGGAAAAGACTTACACATGCACCTTCAAATCAGGCGACAGTTTACACGATGAAGTCTATGCACTTGACGGAAGTACAGCATCAAGTGGCCCTGCCCTGCTCTAGCTCCTGCACTCCATGCGACCAATTTAGGTACACCAACCTGTAAATGGAATCAGTCAGTCAGATCCTTGAAGTTCCAAAGTGGCAAGGATTCTCCACGTAAGCCCCTGAAACCGAAGAGCGAACTCTCTGAGCTTTAATTTGCACGCATACCTAATTAAAGAGGGAAATTCAGTCAAGGAAACATGACTGCATGATTGATTACCAGAGCTAGCTAGAAGGACTGGACAGTCTGCAACTGCATTATAAAAGTGCTCAGTGCAATCGAACGTGCAGGGCTAAGCTTGCCAAAATATCCACAAAACACATCCAACACGTACGTACGACGGAGCGAGTTCTCATTCAACAAACGTTAACAACAATCACTGAGTGCTTCACATGCACCGAACATGCACATGCACCGAACACTAGCTTCAATCTCGATATTTGAACGACGGATCGGATTAATTTTCCTCAATGAATTCATTCCCTTGCACAGACCTGGACCTCATATGGAAATCCATCCCAGCTTGGCCAGTGACTGACTGACTGCAAATTGCTCCCCAGTGTGCAAAATAGTCACACGTAATTACATGCAGGCTGGACTGGGTAGATGCAAGGTCCCACAGTCAACAATTGCACACAGCTAGTGGGACCATCTACCCGGTGCAAACATTTGGGACACTGGGGATCGATTCAACATGAGGCTGGTCCCTGGGATTCCTATCATACTCAACAAATTTACTTCTCCGACCCTAGCCTGTACTGATGCAGATCGATTCCATTGGTCACGTGGGCAGAGCTTTCTTAAAATGGCCATGTCAGGCTCCTAGCTAGTCTACACACGTACCCACGGACGGAGACTGAGAGTGACGGACGGGGTTAAGGTGCTGTTATAATGCCCGTATTGGCTGGCATTAATTTCCAAGTGAGTGGTATCATCAATCGACAGACAGACGAACCAGTCTGCTGCTGTGGAGACATCATAGGAGACTGGTGCATGACGACGATTGAAGTAGATAGATTGGAGAAACCTTCGCATCCGTAGGAGTACGACACAGTCACTAGTCTAGCTAGCTGCGCCATCCTTGCGATCAGGGAATATCGCATGTGAGTCTGAATCCTCGCTACATAATTGCTGGTATGTCGGTCCATCATATCGTTGCATACTTGGATCCGAATCTTCGGGGGAATTGCTTTGATTCCTCTATACTTTATGTCATAAACTTTCAGCAGGTGGGCTGATTTGAGAGCCATATGTGTGCCTGTTGAGCTAGCGATCGCTTCTAGGGACGGTTCTTGACGTTGCAAGTTAATGATAGGTTCAACTTGCTCCGTCGCGGGCTCCGTCACTGACTATGACGTCTCTAGTCACTTCAGCTGCTAACCCTTGCCATACAGTACATGCCAGTGTTTCTATTCCACTGAACATTGTATTGGTGCAGGGGTTCCTTGTGAGCATGTACAAGTCGATCTGCTAGCTCGTAGCTTAATTCCAACCAAGGGGTTCAATTTACATCCGCTTTTGGATCTTGTTGTTGCTTGAAACAGAGAACAGGACGCTAATTATATATATGCTGAGTGAAGAGTTGATTCAGTCGGAAAGTATGCATACGCTGTATCCAACCTTGATAGTTCAACTCCGGCAGTAGTTGCAAGGATCTAGCTTGAAGTGCTAGATTCACCCGGCCAGTCATGAAGGTATGCTGGATTTTCGGATGTCTCTCACATAGATTCCTCAGCTAGCTAATTAGAATGCGTGACATCTGAAAACAATCAAAACATACGGCAATAAATAAATTGAATGCATAGGTTGGCATCATTCTCAATTTTCTGTTGACTGTCGATCAAATTCAAACTCTCTGGTTTCATTGCATTAGCCTCAATCACTGCAGGATGCTTTGATTGCAAACTGTTTTCAATTGGATCGAGGGAAGTGCTGTAATTGTATGGATGGCTGGGTGCAGTTTTTCGGGTGGGGAAGGAAGAAGGAACCTTCTCTAATTCAGCCAACGCCTCATGAGGAAGTCAAGACATCAGGTATATATGCTGTCCAATTGGAACCTTTGCTTGGTGCTTCATTGTGGTACGTTACATATATGATTGGGATCCTTCATCTGAGTCGATCGCAAGTCCACTAGAATTTCAATTACAAACAATCACATCGAGCTACCATGAAAAGCGTACTCATATTACCTGGTCGTGAGTTTCTAGCTCATACATTATTCCTCCCCATAAAAGAGTTCAAGTGTCATGATCATATAGAATTAATAATGTCTCTCGGATTCCGAAAGCAATCCTTTACATGTCAGTAGCAAAATACAGATTGCTGTCCGCCGAGAGATCTAGAATATTAGTCAAAGAAGTTCGTTTAAGTGCGTATTGTATGATCGAAACCATCATCCTGATTGGTTCCCCCCGAAAGCTAGTAACAGTGAGATATAAAAATGCTAGCTAGTCATTACTACATTCTCACTTTTTTGCAAAGACAAATTCATAGCGAAGTACACCCGTTTGAATCGAAACGCTTGTCCGTGTTCATGATCGATCGATCCATTAGATGCTGCTCCTCCTCCGGGTATCCGACCCTTTGGAAGTTCTCTGAGATGGGGATCACGAGACGATGCCGTCGTCGGCCGGGAGCAAGGTTGGTCCTCATCCCTCCCACCGCCTTCCCAGGACCACGATTTCGAAACCCTGGTGAAAGAGATGGCCGGATCGGGAGTGGCGTGGGAAGACCGGTTGCAAGAGACCATCCGCTTCGTGTTCAGTCACGAGCAAGAAGGCTTGCTCGCCATCGGCACCTTCGCCTTGGACCAACTCGCAGGAGCACGCTTAGGCCTCGACATCAACCGACTCAAACCTCCTCCAGCAACACCAGCAACACCAACAATATTACCAGCAACACCAACACTTCCAGCCGATCATCAGAGCTCCGTCTCCAGCATCCAAGCGACCTTCCGAAGCTCTGACGACGAAATAGAGATGCAGCATTGCTGCAAGAGGAAGGAGCCTCCTGTGTTTGGTGATCACGATGCAGTGTCCCCCTTGCATCCCGGCGACGTAACCACGAAACCACAGCCGGTTCATGTTCTCAAGCCCAACCCTTCTTGCACCAGGACTTCGATCATGAAATCTCCAGGCCAGTCGGATGGAGAATTCTACTTGCCTGGGGTCTGCGGGCTGTTCGGGTCCAGATCACGGCGAACGCAGAAACTCGGGGAGAAAGAGAAGCGGAAGAAAGTGCCGCCGGAGAAGCGTGTCGGCAACAAGGAAGAACAGCAGTGTGCTGTTCTTCAATTACGAGCAACTGGGAGCCCGAAGAAGACAGACAGAGCAAAAGGATTCAGTTCAATAGGACGGCTATGGCATCCCCCAGCTGAAGTCACCCCAGAGCCGGAGACTTCTGCCACAGCGGCGAGAAATTCGCCACAGGTGAAGAGTTGACGTAATTCGGACACTAAATATTTGTTGTCTATGCTACATATGCTGGTTTGTGTATATATGATTAGGAGATCTTCATATGGTCACTGTAGGAATCGGCTGTAAGGAGTTAATCAAGAGCAAGATTTTCTTTTCCACGTTTGGGTACCCCCGAAATCCGAGAAATCGAGACAGATATGCGAGTTCTTTCCTAGGCGTCTAACTAATGATAGGATTGGGTCTACACACGAGAAGAAGCGCGCATCAGGTGCAGAATTCGTTTCCAAGTGCAGGTTTATCTAATCAATTACGCCAAGATTGGTGAGGAATCAGCAATTGCAAACAGATACTTTATGGATGGACGCAGGCTGGTTTCTAAGTTGGAGTTCTTCTTTGTATGATGTTTTCTACGAGCTCTTCAGAAAGTCTGAAAATCTTCATTGTTCTGTGCGGGTTTCTGTATGAAAAAACGAGTGTTGTACGTGTTCTAGGTTCCTGGCGTGCCGTGCATTGCAAATGTAGATCTGGAAGGACGGGTGTTTCGTGAAGAACTTCCATCGCAACCGTTGGAGTGCTCAAGGTATGCGGGCGCGGGTGGTGAGCGGAAGATAGTTCACAGCTTCGGAGCAGGGACTTGGGCGTGTGCTCAGAACGGGAAGTGGATTCGAACCGATTCTGAGTGTAAGCGTCGCGCTCCATTTCTGGCATTCAAGCAATCCATGTGTGTCTATTGTTTGCGTTCACTCAATGGAGCTTTCATAACCTCAATGCAGCCCATTACTTTCACACTCAGGTAGCAGTCACTTTCACTTTAGATTTATTAGGAGAGGCTTGTTGTTTTAGTCAACTTGGGGTTGCTTTACCGTCCTTCTTCCTACGCCCTCGATCGATTGTTCATGATTGAACAAGGTCAGGACCAACTGCTGACTAGGGGGGCTTTTGCGTTCCCTGTCTCACTTTCCCCTGTGTGAGCGACAACCTTGTGACTTTTCCCTGTGTCACAGGGAAAAGTCACAGCGCTGTCGCTCACAGGGGAAAGTGAGTCCTGTATTAACTTGAAAGTACATCGTACCTCGTTATGAAAATATCTTACATTCCTTGCAGCCACTCATGTGGGTTGTGGCTTAGCCTGTTACTTTTCATAACAAGGTTCCACTTTCCCGTGCCTGGTCCTTGTTGCAAACATACATGAATGTGAACTGGATGAAAGGGGCTAAATAATGACTGGCTGATTCTGTCATTTCTGTGAACTCAAGAGCCCAGAGACACGTGAGTATTATTGGACAGAATGTGATTTTACTTGATTAAAATCATGTAGATCTGCACGTTTTGGTCGCAAGGAGAGAGATAGTGTGCAATTGTGCATACATCTACACTTTTTGGTTTCTTTAAGGTCTTACGATGAGAGATTAATGTCTGACTCGCATATCTGTACTTCTCGGTTGATATAAGCTAGGACTAACCTTTGAATGAGATATGATATTACTTCATGTATCTGATATATACACTGTCTTAACGATTGATAATTATATATTATAGAATGAGGACTTTGAGCAGGATTGTGAGTAACTGTACTCTTCTATCTGACTAATAGCCAATGAGACAGTGGAATAAACAATGACCTTGAACACCACACTTGGCATGCATTATGAACTAATTCTGATTGTGTTGCAACTTCCAGTTGTCGTCCTCGAAATGTGACCACCTGCACGGCGGTGGCAAAAATACATGCATTATAAATTAAGTGGAAGCTCCATGGCTCAGGGATCCAGCTCCAGGCATATACGAGATTACTTGGACAGGATGCACAAGTTATATATCACATAACAATGAAAGTGCGCTGATCTGATCATCTAGTGCTCAATGTGTGTTGTTTTCTACTTGGTAAATTACAGAAAGTCTACACTGAAACATACATACATACAAACTGGGACCAACGATTTTGCAAGTCAGACACCCGTGGCTATTGTTTTGGATGGGCATTGTTGTGGTTCTGGCACTAGCTAGATTTTCCTACGCTCCACATGCACAGCATATACCGTATGCTATTACAGACTAATTAATGTCATAAAAGACTGTCAACTTCAGAAGAATGCCGACAGCACATTGTCGTTAAGGTGGTTGGTTTATGTTCATGCACGTTGTGCCAGCTTGAGCTGATTGAAAGTTAATGCTTTTCTTATGTGGCAAGATTCGATATGTACCCGGACTTTGTCAAGCTTCACAGACTGCAAGCTAGTTACATGATTAGTCAGAATATATGGTGCATCCAGTAAGCCATTAGACTCGGTCAAGTTCATGCATTGCTCCAAGTTTCATTGCAAAAGACCCCGGGCGGGCTGACAAATGATGATAGAGTTTGTAAGACTAATTGTAATTATTCCTTGGATCATACATACTGTTTGTTGTTTACAGACCATTTTGACATCAAGCAACTTTCAGATCAATGGAAAAGTGAACCATGTGTTACAGCATGTTAAGAAGAATCAAAACTGAATCTTTTTGTGAACAGATATGCCAAACCTTCTCATACTCATTTATTATATTTGAAAACTTGAGTTTGAAAAACTTTGATAAAGAAAGTGTTACACTTGGTGTAGCACTTAAATGGACATCCTCAACATTATTCAGCAAAGGAGAAGGGTCTGACTGAAAAGAAGGCAAGGAAAGAATACAGGTCAAATATTCGGTTATTTTGTTGTCTCTTGTTAGAGGTTCACTTGGAAATTCAACAAGCAAGTGAGACAAGTGTCTATTGTGAAGGAGCATTACAAATGTTCTTTATGACATTGATTTGTTTTAATAGTGCAGGAAAGAGATTAATTTACTTAAGTAGCATCAATTTTAATATATTTTAGTATATTTAGTGAAAGTTGAAATTTTACTAATATATATATTGAACTAAGCATTTCAAAAAGAAATTGTATTAACACACTTTTCACCTTCAACAATGAACATAAATTAATTTAGTCTTCTTCTCTATGTTAACAAAAAAATTATTATTTCATACAAGAATCCCAAAGCCCCCTTTGTTGATAATAATATTGCTAAATAGAATTATTAGGCTCCAAAACACCATTTAGGTCCATCTAAGAATATTACCCTCTCTCCCCCCCCAAAAAAAATGGGCTTGAAAACACCATTGAAGCCCATATAAGACTATATTGCCCTTTCCAACCCCAACCCCATCCCCAATAGAAAAATCCCTAGAGAAGGCCATTGAGGATTAACCACCTCATGAAATGCTCTTCTTCAAGTCAAAGGGAGCAAAACTTATTGGTAAACAATGTTATAGTTACCATTATTGGATACCAAGTCCAAATGATTTGGATTTTGGATGCATTGTCTTGAATGTATGGATATCATTATTTAATTATAACATAATGGATGTAAGAAATATTTTTTCAAATATCATAATTTTATTAACCCTTAAACATCAAGAAGGATGCCCAATGAATGACAAGAATTAACCAAGTAGGACAGAAGTGCAACTATTAATCCTTGGAATTTTGTTGTGAAAAGAGAAGACCTGTCTTCTATAATATTTTGACTTCTAATAAGGCCATATTCATTAAAACAAGACAATATAGATTCTTTTTTTAATCATGATCCTATATTTAGTATACAAAAGAGTTCAATAAATTGAGACTATTCAATACACTGAGATTGTAATCTACCAATAGAATTATAAATTCATGCATGTATAAAAAAATGTTTAGCACTTTTGTAGTAAGGGATGTTAAAACAAGGGATTTAAGATTCAAACTTCAGTTGGACCATTTCTAATAAATACTTAACTAGAAGATCAAAAGAAACGCTTGGGTATCTACTTAGGTAGAGAAATTCAAAATAACTCATCATAAAATACTTCTATGCACCTAGCCTTATAAAACAAATTAGATGGAGAATGTACATACGATGAAGAAGTTGAAAAATACACAATACAATACAATGCCTGAAATAAAAGTTAAAAAAATATATTATATTGCACAACATCTATAATATCCAATTCTAAAATAATATTAAAAAAATCAATACAACAAACTAAAATAATTTGCAAACTAAATCTATTTCTTCCTCCCAACTTTCATTCTCCTATTTTTCTTTAGATATATTAAAAAAAACCCCTATCAATTACTAAAATTCCTTACAATTTTTTTTGCATTTTTTTTCTCTATTTAAATTTTTTTTTAAAACTAAGCAACTTCTGAAACGCCTAATGACTTCCTATGCCTACAAACTATTCACCTTCACTTTGAAAATGCATGTTGCATTCACCAGACACATAAGCATTCACCGATGCCTTGATGATAGCAATTTGATATTTGGAAATTTTGATTCTAGGATTATATCTCTTTCTTTCATACATGCCTTCCAAGCAGTCATAATACAGTTTGTATGTGTCTAGCTCAAGAGATAGTGTTGTCCTCATATCAAAAATTTATTTATTTTCTGTCCCACCCAACATATGTGTCTTCATTAGTGTGCTAAAATGACATAGGCGTCTAATATTGTAGCTTAATGGAATTGACATGCCTTGGATCTAGATTAGGGTTGGTAAGTACTAGAGCAAGCTAAAATAGATGGAGGTCACCATCAGCTGGATGTACTGCAACTAAATAAACTACATACACATTACAACCAACACATAATGAAGGAGGCCACGCCTATGACCAATAAAGGGTGCATCTTTTGCAAACTCCTCAAGCATTTGATTTTTGTCTAGGTATTGGTCTTCCACCTCCTCAATAATTCAAGAATTTGACCAAAATTCATCTTGCAATGTCTCACACCACAAGTGGTGTATTGAGAGCGCTTCTCACACCTTCCCAATATCTCCACACTAGATCATTCTTCATTTGGAACTCTCCAGACAAGTCTTGATTAGCCATTGCAATCCATAATGCAATGTACTTGTCTAAACCCTTGCAAACCTCATCAAAACAATACATTTGTTATAGCGCCAAAGGTAGAAGACTACCCCTTGGCACTTAGGGCCTTCCTTTGTTGTCATTTCCACAAGCAAATTTCTCCACCCTCCTTTGGCAACCAATCTACATTGGTATAAAGGATCTTGTACTACATCAAGGGCCACCCAAAAAAATCCTTGTAAAACTTGAACTACTGTGCTTAAGAATGGCCCTATAGAAAATCATTGCCTGTATGCAAGTAACTTTCAACAAATCACTTGAAATCAAGAACCTCCTCAATGAGATGAGAAATTATGGATTGCGTTTCACAATCCATGAAGGACTTCATCAACCTTGGAAGTATGAAGTAATCATTTATCTTCAATTTCATGCTCCAACGACCAAATAGAGCATTAATGTCCTCATGAGTGTGTCCAACAATAAAGAAATAGATGTAATTCTCTCAAAAAATAGCTTTGTAGACAAAAAGAGAGCAAAATAAAAAAAACCCACCAAATCTTATTGTCGTCAGAAGCATTGTTAAGTTGAAGAGTCAATAGGTGAAGGAACTAATTTAGTTGGGATGTGTTGTCTCGTTCTTTATGCAAGTGATCAACTGAGGCCTTCTCGACGTGAGGTTATCTTTAGACAATTGACAAAGTTGAAAGTCGTGGAGGCAACCAATGAGGCAATGAAGAGCAGTTCTTCCACCAAAACGATGGTTAGTGGATTGATTCTTGTTTTGGAATGTAGTGAATTTTTTATAGCAATCATTATTATTAATAGAATATTCATACACATACATTTTTTTAGCATCGGCAAGTGCTTCATGTGCATATGGCCTCTATATCTAAACTCTAACACATTCAATTGATAGAATTATCGGGAATGATTTCATTTCCTAAGAAGTGAAGTATATATACAAGCAAGATAAATTGTTTTATATATAGATGTGTTTTCAAATAAATTCATGTCCTTCAATGTAAAGTGACCATTTGTTATAAATGTCACATATTTTTTGACCAATCACGTGGAATTGCATTTATCATCTTTTTATTGTTTGGGTTTGTGATTGCTCTAAGATTTTGCCAAAATGTAACAAACTTTTATAAATTTGTAGTCTCTTCATTGATTAGTGATATTGTTGCCTATATTGATTTTTGCCTTCAACAACTTATCTTTGAAAGGAAGGGATTTAAGTTCTCAAAATGACCATTTTGTCTCATTTTAATGAATATGACCTTCAATGAATGCTTTTGCTACTTCTTAGGCAAATGATTCACATGGTAATGAAAAGTGATGATTTCAAGGGTCACCAATTCGTCCTTCAAGGATCAACAAAGAGTGATCTCTACTGAAAGTGCATTCTAAGAGAACCAAAAATCCCCTTGGATACCAACAATATCCAACTAAAACATTTACAATTCAATAGCCAGACCATACTAAATACCTTTCTCAGAACATTACAGACCCTGTTACCTCAGATTGCTTCCCGAAGTAATATTGTTCAGTCATTCTGAAAGGATCTGGATCAAAAAGTTTCGGGAAGATTTTGCTCAAATCACTCGGTCTTTACCCAGATTTGGTTGGGACGTCACATCAGGTCCAGAATGTGCGATCATAAATGTCAAACAAAAATTATTTCTCCATGCAAAATAAATCACATGTAGAGAACATCGAAACTCCGCCGGTGAACTAGTTCCTATAGAACAGAAACGTACTCTCAGTTCTCGATAAGCCCCAAAGGCCTGTGAATATGGATGAAGCGAGGAAGACAATCAATTAGGCAACGAATGTAATTTCTGGCCATCTGGCTCACGATCGGGTGCTAAACAAACGCAAGATACACGACCCACTATCCAAACAGGTCCTGGAAAAGGGCAGGATTCGTGCCGGCGGGAGTGACGCCAACTTGCCGGGTGGTAGCATCCTTCTGCAGGGAGTCTTGCACGGAAGGTCCCTTCCTGTCCGCCAAAACAGGCGCAGGGGATGAACTCGACTCCTCCAGCCCGGCCAGGGAGCTGCTGGCCGGAAACTCATTCAAGTCCAGGAGGCCTGCCTGCGGCCTCGCATTCAAGGACTCCGTCCCAGAACTGCCGGTAAGTCCTAAAGACTCGTTTGGGGAGGAGACAGGGCCGGCAGCGCTCTCATACAAAGACATGAAATCGAGACTACTCGTGGCGGGGGCTGCTGCTGGCGTGGACAACGGAGCGCCTGTCGAGGAGGGTCCATCAAGTAAACCTTCCAACTCTTGGAATGGATCATACGAAGGCTTGGCAGCGGGAGTCGAGAAGGAGTCACCCTCACTCATGTCCATCAGGTCCATAAGAGGAGCGGAGGCTGGCTTCGGCACAGCTGCAGCTGGAATCTGGTCCTTCACAGGCCCGGAGGAGGTGCCCTTCTCAACACCTCGAAGATGACCTGCTGCTGGCTTGGATCCCTTCACTCCATTCACAGGCTTCTGATGACCCGAAGAACCTCCAAACAAGGAGGCTGCCAATCGCTGTTTCTCAGCGGGGATCTCTGGCTGCGCCGGCTTTCTCTCCACGTTGCGGGGAACATACATCGGCACTGCTCAACAACATATCCACACGTAAATAACCCATCAGCGACACCAAATGAAGTAATCCGACTACATAAGACGCACCCACCGATGGAAAAATACAAAACAAAAATGGACAAGGCAAGTACGAGTAGCAACGTGTAGAAACACGGATCAGTCTTGGCTAAATCACTCAGGATGCACATAGGTCACTCAATCCTCGAGCCGAAAATTCTCTCACCTCAAAGGTGTTCTACAAAACCTAGCAACCGTAAACCCGGCCATTTAGAACACCATCGAAGGCACTTTCCAACGTAAATCCTGCCAAGTGGAACACGACCGAGTCTCCAACAGCAACTCGGAGGGCTGGGTTCTCTAAAAACGGAAGTTCCGCGTAGCAACACGAAGGACATGAACACAAAAAAAAGATACAAACATGGCCAGGGGAAAACGGTGTTCAGTTCAAGCACAAGGAAACGGACCTGCTGAAGTACTTTCCCTGGTAGAGCTGGCCCTCTCAGAGACACCACTACCGCCGTTACCACCTCTTTCTCCCTCTTCGTCGAAACTTGGGGTGGCCACGGGAGGAGGCTGAGACGAAGCGGACGGACGGCCCCATTTCCTCTGCACTCCATCCAATCGAAGCCTCGAAACTTCAGGGCCAAGTAAATCCACCTGGGAACTATCGGCTGCTATCTGGTTTCGGAGACTTCGAGGCGATTCCGGTTTGACCTCCTGGAAGTCGGGAAGAAGGGAAGGAGGAGCAGGTGCGGGAACGGGGACTGTAGGTGTTTCGTAAGCTTCGAAACGCAGGGCATGGGAGGGCTCCTGCTGGCTGGGGACAGTACTGGAAAAAGAACTCATGCCACTGCTCATCTCAAGCCGCTCGTTCTCGTGGAAGTACGGACGCGCCCCATTAGCCAGAGCGGAGTCGACAAACCCTTGTAAAAAGGGTAACTCCTTGTCAATCTGCAGATTCCACCAGCAAACCGGGAAGGCTCGATATTCAGGCGCCGAAACAAGATTCAACGCACCACTCTAGACGGCACGATCAGATGGACACAGCCAAAGCCATGAGGAAACAACACAGGACTCGAGAAAAAGGGAGAATTCTGGAAGAGAGGGACTTAACAAGACGGAAAGCAAAAGACATCAAGAGCAATAAGCAATGAACAATCAAGAGCAAAAAGTGAGGATAAAAAACGTCGCAAATTGATAGCCACAGTCTTCAATTGAAAATACACTTTATGACATAAGGGAGAGGGAGCTGATCCAAATGTCGAAGTTTTAACAAGTCCAATCACCAGATGTCGCATCATGTTATCCCAATCTTTGAGAAAACAGTCGACCGCTGAAAAAACTAAAAGCGCAAATGAGGACTCGTAGGTTTGAGTCACTCATAAGGTATCTTTCTTTTGTTCATTTCCTTCGTTTTCTTGAACCAACAAATCTATAACCTTCACAAATTCCGGTGAAATCTTATTTGAAACCACCGGAATTAGATGTTCCACCATACGATCAATGGAACTGGGCATCATAAAAGCGGAAACCCTTGGTCTCTCAAGGGCTAAAGAGAAAACCATGTGCATACCTCCATTTCTTCGCCACTCCCATTCACAGGCAGCACCTTCTGCACAATATCTGGACCAAGTCCCAAGAACACTTGCAACTCATAAGCTCGTTGTTGGAGGTCGGTGGAGTGGGATGATAAGAGACCGTCCACGAATGAAAGACACTGCAATGCCAAGGAGGACAAACCATCATCACAGTCGACTCAGAACGCCTGACAAGGATTGTCGTTAATTCAAAACGGTTGGGAAGCACAAGATGGACTGCTCCGAAGCCATGAAAAAGGACTCGAATGACACACACAAGAAAGAGGTTTCCATGAAAGTACACACTCACAGCATTTCTAAGGAGTAGCAGGGGATACGCTGTCGTCATATTATAGACAACAGATAACGAAACAGAGCCATTGGCATAAGACGTCACACAAGTGGGACACTTCACACTGAAATCGACTCAGGGCAGACGAAGCCATTCCAGAAACTTGATGCAGGTTACACACTTACAACCTTGAGCGCCTACAAGTGGACAGCGATACCTTCAGCAATTCAGGAAGAGACGCAGCATAAAGATGGAGAAGGCACCTCAGGGATTAGATGAACTGGTCGGCCTGCACCGATCTCAAAAGCGCAGATCTTCGTGATGGCTGTGATTGCATATCCCTGAGCAGATGCGCAACATTTAGCCAATAGTTCAGTAACTACTCGGTCACGAGGGTGCAATCAGAAGTCGTCCATTCGTCCTAGGAACTCTCCACTTGACAACAAGACCTCCCCTCACCAAAGATGCATCCAAAGTGAAAGTGTGGCCTGAAAGGTGCACAAAACACAATACAGGCGCAATCACCTTTACAACGGTGTCGCCAAGATGAGCTTCGGCAACGTCACAGAGCTTGCCGATGATGGCGTCAGCAGAATGAGTACCGTCAGCAGTTCCATACTCTCCTAATACCCAGCACACAACCTGACGGGTACAAAACAGCGAACAAAATCAGATGCAAGGAGTTGCGCACAGAAACGCCCTGCCAAAGCAGGCAGGCTTCTTGCCTCGCACTGTAGGTTGCGGGACGAGACTCCAGCGCATTGATCTGTGCATCTAAGGTATGCACAAGGCAAGTCAAAGCACACCAGTAGACCGTAGAAACAATGTCGATGGATGCTGAAGCACCCTCTTCAACGCATGGACAAAGAAGAGGCCCAACAGCTAGTCATTGTCCACACAGAGATGACACTTCTCTTACATTTTTACAATTAAATTTAGATTCTCACAGTTCTCTCTCCGCTGACATGACGAATATCCTACACTTGGAACCAGGGTTCGTGGGAAAGAAAAGAAAATCGTAACATCTGCTTTGTATTAGCTTTTGGATCGAAACAATTAGGAGAAGGAAGGAAACGAGACCCAGCTCAAGCACCTGAAGAAGGATCGATGGCAGTTTGGGTTCCTTGAGCAATTGCAAATAAGACTCCACCTGCATGGTCAAAACAATGTCACACATAAAAACGAGGAAACAAGATATACTTCGGAGCCTAGGACACACCAAGTTGCAGAAGGGGATGGAGTGCTCTACGATGTTCCAAGAAAACGCATAAGAAGCCCAAAACAAGGAATACGCCGGGACCAAAACGTGGAGATACACGGTGCTATTGAATTAAACAACATGGAGAGAATGCCAAAGCACACTAATAGTTACAAAGTAAAGATAAGTGGAAACGGAAAATCTAATCATCGATCTGAAATACAGCCCCGTCTTGGCTTCGGAGGCACAGCTCAGAATACTCAAACACCACTCGACAGAAGAAAACCATTCAATTCACGAGAGAGACTTCTGGAGGACAAAACCATCGACACCTGAACTTCACCCACACAGACGAGTGAAAAGCATTGGATCTAATGAGACCTAAAGCGACTGATTGCCAAAGAAGTCAACTTCAAGCTACCACACAAAGGGAAGAAAAATGTACAGCGGAAGATCGGAGAAGAGAATCCGCTTCGAAGTCGTCCTCACCCGCGCCCTTCGCAAGAAGACGCATGAGGTCATGTGCAACTTTGGCAGGCACCAAATCGCCGGCGAGCTCGAAAACCTGGTTCATGGTCTGGTGCGGCGCAGAGGAAACACCGTTCCAAACGAGCCGTTAGTCACAACGAACTGGGTCAACTGAAACCTCTCACAGCAGATGACAACTTCACAGGAAATGTCGAAGAAGAAATATCGGGTCCTCCAATTCGAAGCAAACATTCAGAGGTGAAAGAAGTGCAGTCATTCAGAGCTGATACCTGGATGAACCAGTGATTACTGGGTGCAAATCTCTCGGCCAGTTCAATGATGCGACCAGCAATCTCCGTCTTGTTATGGGCATCACTCAAAGTCCGCATATAACTGATCATGCGGTCCACTATCACTTCCACATTCGTGGACTTGGTCATTTTATACAAGAGATCCAAAGTCTTCCGCTTCAGGGTGTCATCTTGGTCCTACAAACAGGCAACAGAAAACAACATCAAATTCACGATCAAGTTTCCACAGAATCAAGAAAGGTTATCCTGACGCAGGAAATCAGAAGTTCAGAAATGCTGTTTGGCCATCAAGGTTCCGTACATGCGTCATCACCACCTTCAATCCAACTCGAGAAACCAGTAGGTTGGCGACCATACCTCAAGACAATCGATCACAGCCAACTGGTGTTCCTCAGCGAAGTCGGGATTGATTTGAATGACGCGTCCCAGGGCATCGATGCCCATATACTTGAAGTTGTGATTGTCACTCTGACCACCAGGAGAATACTCAATAACACGATATAGCATTGGAGGGTATGGGACGAGGGGCCTGCGGAAAGGGGAGAAGTAATGAAAAAGATAACGGCCAACTGCTCACCTGCTGACAGAAGATGGGCGGCAGAAGCAAGTGCTACACTCAACTAGCTAACCCGGAAGTGAACTGGGGACCCCGAGAATGATTCAAGCCAGCTGTCCAAAACCTTGCAATGGACTTGTACATATTGGTATCGAAAACCATCGTCACACGGAAGGAGTACCTAAACTCCGCCGAACATTCACTACACAAACATACTGGGCAACAGGAGGTCAGCAAAGCCAAGCTCACCTTCAGGAATCGAGAGGTGATGTCAGCAGCCAGACCAAGAAGCTTGGGATTCGCAACGATGGCAGTAATGGTACAGATGCACTCGTACCGGATGGCATTACTGATGTTGGAGGCAGGTTCAGTTTTAGCGGGCTCACTTCGCTTCAGAACCTCCAACAACACACTGTACATGTTCTCACTGCTCACCCTGTCGCCTTCCCCCAGCAAGGCCAAGATCTTCAAGATCTTGATCTGCACCCAACCGGCATAAGAGCTTCAGGCACTCCGATGAACTACACCACTCCACTTCACGGACCACGCAGAGGCATGCCAACGAGATGGACACATCAACACCCATTCACTGGAACCAAAACTCTGTTCGAGTCCCAACACGATGGGACCGAACCATTGGAAACCGGGAGACCCGAGAAACATGGAAGGAAAAACAGCGCCTGATTGGAGAACAGCTGAATAAAAAGAAGACACACTCAGCACCTGTATGAAAGGAGCTGGAGTGCGATGGTAGTCATAAGCCTTGTGGAGCCGGTGCTCGACTACTTGCTTCAGAATACTCACAAAACTAGCTGTCAGGTGCTTGAATGACTTGACATCAGAGGACACCAAGTCAAGGAGGGCACACAGAGCTGCACTCATCACACTGGGGTCCTTGTCACACAGGATCTGCAGCAGCAACAGGCAAGGGAATGCTGTAAATACCCGGGTGGAAAAAAGTCATCGACAAAATCAGCCAGCGGGGACTGCAAGAAATATAAAACATTGGAGAAAGAAGATCGAACTAACTCCAAGGGATTAGCCTTCCCACCCACCTGGCGAAACTTGGTGAGCAGATGAGCCACCGAACTCGGAGACCGTTGGTGAAACCGGTGCAAAGCCATCACGGCCTTCTTCCGCACGTGTTCCTTCGGGTGACCCAACAAATCCACAACTTGCGGTAACACGGCAGGGATGGTCTCCTCATTGATCAGCTTACACACGGCCGTAAGAGCGGCAGAAACAACGAGGAAATTATCCGACTTCAAGTCCTTCTGGATGGTGTTCACGATCAGGATAATAAGGTCGTGATCTTCGTTCAGAAACAAAGTCGTCGCAAGATAACCACTCTTCTTACACAAAAGATTGTCATCATGAGTCATCTTCACAGCATAGATGTAGCCGAACGACGCGTCATGGCCCAGCATCTCCACGTAAACCAGACGAATAATATACTCCTTCATCTTCTTGCGAGGGACATCGGGTTCCATGATTCGTTTCTTAAGCAATTCAATCTCCGCCAACACGATTCTCTCCTCCTCCGCCTTCGACTTCGCTTCTCCTATGGCCTTCACAAGATCAATGAAGTCTTTCGAGGAACCTTGACTGCCCATGGCCAGCTCTTTTCCTATGGTCTTCAGCTGATCCATCGTGCCGGAAGACCTGCTATTCACAGACGACAGAAACACAAAGCCATCTAAACACTCGGACACGGACCAGGAATCATACGCATGGACACTGTCTTCAGATAAGACGGTTGGAAAAGGAAATAGAGATCCGAACCTAAAATCTAAAACCTGCAGTTCAGCGACCCAGTGATGGTTATTTAAGACTCACAAATAAGAGGAGAACTCAGAGCTTAAAGAAGGGAAACACCCATCTGAAACACAGGTGGCCCACATGAAAGCACAGACAAACATACACAGCACAGCATCCTCACAAAACGTGCCACAACCTAACTCTACTCAGAAATAAAAACCCGAAAGCTATTGCACGGACTTCAGAACTGACACACTCAGAGTGGACGGAGCGAAGAAACTCACCCTTGCTTAAAGGCCTTCTTCACAATATCGTTCGCCCACGACTCCATGGTGGCCCTGCAATACCCATGGATGCCACCATCACCGACCACAAACACGTGCTAGTCGCTCTAGAAGAAAAATCGGAGAGGAAATTTGTGCCGGTAATGAGACTCGGAACGCTAGGATTAGTGGAGAATCGGAAGAAATGACTCATTCGGAGACATAGGTCAATTTACATTGTTCTCATGCTCTCTTTCATGATATTATTCTTCGTGTTCTTTAAGCCTTCTCCAATCCGCTTCTTAATTCGACTCAATCGGGGAGAACGTTCAGCGTACTTTCGTCAGCTCGAACGAAACTCTTCCCAACTGCATCGGAAACCAGTCATCCGGAAGATTTCCACGGAGCCTCTACAATCAGCAGTTATTAATACGCAGTGCACTCAACACGGAGCTCAAAAATCCAAACCTTCGTAACCTTGCCGTCACTACAAAAGAAGCTGAATACACAGGCCGTTCCATTCTTCGGAATTCTTGCTCCTCACAGTCTACTCAAGCAACCAAAGAGGTCAGAGCGGAAGACGGAGGCTGTAATTTGCCCAGCTCGTGACCTAAAGGACTGCAGTGATTCATGAGAACTCTCTACCACCGGATCGTGTCGAAGCTTCACGGTGTTGATTTTCTTTCGGACGTAGATAGGTCAAGTTTTGGATCGAAATTCATAAGTACCTCTTCCTAGGTCAAGCCAAACGGCCAGACAAAAGAGCTCGCCACAACCGACACACACCCGTCGAGCACGACCGCGGATTCAAAATCTTCGCAGATACCTCGGCTAACGCCGCACCATGATCGACAGCTTCGGATTGCCTCCCGACACAGCCTCGCGGATCCGCCCGGAGTAGCTATCACGGAACCAGCGACATTCACTACCCTGAAAGATGTCGTTCAGTCATTTCACTCAGGACACGGATCACACCCCTACTGCACACGAATGCGACTCCACGCAATCGCATGATCTCCCTCCCCCACTGCTTGTATGCTGAATGCTGAAACCCTAACTACGACACCACCACCATTCCAAAGAGCGGGACCTGAATTCGTCTCCCCAGGTGGCATTACTTTCGAAACCTACGAAATCCACGTCCTGAGCAATCCCGTCCGGGCTCTGATTCACTCACCACGACGATAATCAGTCCGATCGCCGCGATCTCCAGCTCAAAATGCCACCGCAATTTCCAAACAAAATTGTGCTGCTGCAGAACAAGGATGCAGGACTCGTGGCATTCGGATTCCTGTTTAGATCAGATTGTCTCCGGTTTCCGCCAGGGATCCCGCGGTGTGCGATAGTGTTGAAATTGTGGACGTTTCTCGGTTTCGCGATTCATTCCTCCGATTTGATTACACAAAGATACTGACTTGCCTGGTGCATCATCGCGCAAGCTCCATGGACACAACCATCTAGAAGATCTTTGGAATCTCGGATTTAGGTAGATGCATCAGCGTGATAGATAGATGTTGGGGTTCCAGAGTGAGGAAGTCCAAAGATCGGGTCAAACATCTAGTTACTGTTTAGATGCAGAAATGTTCTCCCAACTATGATGTTGGAAGAACATGGCACACCCAAAGCAAGGGTATATTAGGGGTAGTCGCACCTTCTTCACTCCATTCTTAACCTTTATAGAATGGGGACGTGAAAATCTCTCATTGGCTCTCCGTGGCTTGTGGAGGCCCCATTCTTTAAGATTGAGAATGGTCATTCTTTTCTTCTGGAGGTGAAGAAGATTTAGCGAGTGAAGATTTCACTTGGCTTTCTCCCTTTGCATGCCACATTCATTCCAATGCTTTTACTATAAATGTCTCTCATTACTGCAATCAATCGCATCAGTACCAAGAATTAACTGCTCTAATGCCTCATGTTGAATTAGTTACATCGACACTCATCCTAAATTTGTTGATCATGATTCAATTTAGTAAACTGAATCTTCCTCTACAGGCCTTTGCAAGTGAACACATCACAAAGTTTACAACCTACAATTTATTAACAATTTTCGTGTGGTTATTGTTGTTTTATGGGTTTGCATGTTAATTAATAGTTATTGCATCGTTACGACATATTACTGCACAATTTACTGCATCATTACGATGCATCATTAGTCATACCTTCTTCATGCCAAACGGCTATCTGGTGGCTCCTATTTTTATTCTTAAACTTCTCATTTTTTATAAAAAAAATATGTTTTTGGAGAAGGTGTGACTATCCCTATTCACAATTTCACACAATTTTCTATGAACTTTTGAAGAACGACTAAGCAACAATAAAAAAAAGCTTCATTCTTTTCTTGAGTTTGTAAATTCATACCATTGGTTGGAAGATCACAGTATTTTAGATAAATTCAATATAATTAGGTCCACACTACTTTCACACTATTTTTATTATTTTTATAGTATTTCAAATATTATTCTTACCATCCAACTTTCATTCAATTTCATTTCTCTTCATCTAAATTGGTTCTAATGGTTCATACTATTTCATTGAATATGCATCCAAATCAATGAGAGAGGGTCTCCCACTAATCAAATTACTTTTATTAGAGGAGATTTGGAGCAAGGGAAGGGCCGTTTTAGGCCCGTTTCCCTTGTTATTTCCGATGCAATGTGAGAACTGCGTGTTGTTAGAAATTTTAATTTTAATTCTTAAAATTATTATTATTTTTTTATAATAAAAAAAATTTCATTTTTAAAAATTGTCTGACATGGCCAATGTTTGGCCACGTCAGACCGCTGCAATCAATTGCTGCCCTAGCGTTCTCACAATTTGGAAACGCAGGGGAACTCGAAGCCTTTATAAAGGGCTGAATCCCTTCTAATGATGACAAAAATGTTCACATATGACATTTAAAATCACCATCAAGAATCTTTAGGTTTAAGTATTTCTTTAAAATCACTATCACAAACAACTCTATTGATTGTCACAAAGTTAGATATGTCAAAATTAGAGAGCTCCATATTAATATAGCAACACCTAAAACAAACGTTTTTTATTCTCCAATACTTAAATGGCCTTGAATGAAAATTTCTAAGGCTCAAAACCACGGACACCATTTTTTAAAAGCATCCTATGAGAGTTGAAATATTTTGTGCTTCAAGGTCATTAGGAAAATAATGAACCCTGAATAAGGCCTTCAGTTTTCTCACTATTTTTCTCACTACTTGTGCTGCCCTGTGGAGAAAAAATCCATGCCACGAAGGCATTGAGGCGAGAGCTTGAACAATTGGAAGGCTTGTGATTGGAGCAGAGCGTGTGTCGCCATGCGGCAGTTATGGCCTGCCATCATTGAACGTTATGGTCCAGCAGATCGTAATCAAATCAATCATGAACTAGCCGTTCCAGTTTAGTCATTTCCTTTGTTCACGTTTAGTCGTTTCATTCAGAAGAAAGGGGGTCGAAGGCGACCAGGATAAGTTTTCCCGTATGGTGGGATTCAAAGTGCTAAATTGCTCGTAATTTTTTTGAGCAGCCTGTGTTCTCTCAAGGAGGTGCTTGTGAGGCTATCGATCGAAAGTGTGAGACCTTAGGTGCAAATTTTAGCAGAAAGTTGGAAGAAGTCAGCATGCTGCTTGATTTGCAATTCTCGTGTCACGATAACTGATTGGCGACGTATGTAATTACAACTTCAGCACAGCATTCTCGCTTTCTATCTCAGCATCAATTTCAGCGTTCTTTCATTCAATGGAGATTGAGAAAAAATCACAGAACTACTAAGCAAAAACAGAGTTCAAAACATTGGAATTAGGGATATTTGTAATGTGGCTAGCAGATTCTATGCTTCAACTGCGACCGACATGATCGAATTGAAGGTGGGTCCACGCAGTCTCCATGCTTGGACGAGGTGCTTTTAAGGTGATCTTATCCCTGCATTGCTGATGATTGTGGTGTAGTGACGATTGAGCTTGCTACAAATTTTAGCAGACAACTTAATTGAATGGCACTGAAGTTGAGATGCTATTCATTATTTACTGGTAATCTTCTCACTTTGCAATTCTTATGATCCTCCAAGTCGCATTGAATCGATGATTAAGTTGGCGAGTGTATTGTCAGTTATCTTTATCACGAGGGTGGGAATCTTGTTCTTTTGAACTCTTTACATTACATTACTGTTGTTGAATGTCAGGATTGGTCAATAGAAAGTGCTGAGTAGTATGATCCAATTATTGTTGCATGCAGAGTGGTCCTTGCAATGGAATCGACAATTGCTGCATTGAGCCCGTGGTGAAGGAGACTATGGTGCATCAAAGGAAGCTCATTTTCAACCTCTGTTGAAATCCACTCCGTCTTTATGCCCTCGGCGTTGTAGGTTTGTCCCAAACCCTATCTTGTCCTGAACATTATTGGTTGCATGTGTTGATTTCATTTGTATAGTTAAACCCTAAATCCTAAATTTAAGCTAAGGGTTGAAAGAATAGTTAGGTTATTAGATCACTCTAATCTGTTGGTTTTATTTGATCCCTCGTAATAGTAAATATGTCCCTGGTGTCATTTACTTGTGAGTCTACACGGTTACATCCATGTCTGTAAGAGGTGAAATGTGTCGTTTGCCCAGGAGACCTTGGGCACTAATTCATTGGTATGGGCTGGTCCTAGATGCAGATGATACTAGACAATTTTTTTACTTGATTTGTGAGTGCCTTTCGGTGAGTTTTCTGATATATTTTGGGATTTGGTTTTGTAGGTACCTGTGCAAGTTGTGGGAGGCTTGTTGTTTGAGCTTGTTTGACTTCCATTCATGTTGGTTGGACTGTAATAGGAAGCCTGCTCAAGCTCGTGTCATAAAGTTTCTTCCATTTTCTGGGCTTTTGTGTGAAAATGAGGCCACGATCTACTGTGCAAGCTGTCATCATTTATGTTGAAGGCAATTCAGATGGAGAATTTGTCCCCACTAGGTTTGAGGTTAATTCTTGGGTAACGCTAATGCCTGGAAGACAAGGTGGACATGCACGGGAAGCAAAAAAGCATGGAGGGAATTCAGTTGAGGGGGCTTATAAAGGAAGAATTTTGAAATTTCGCTTAAGTCCAGGCTCAACAACTGTTTCAGAAATTCAAGTGCAACATTCTTACATGCACAGGGAGCTAACTGATTTGAATCCCGAGGACGAACGACCTATTGGTGGTGCAAATTGTAAGTTTGAGTAACATTGATGAATGCTAATTGTGAATATACTTATTGCAAGATTTTGAATTTTAGTTCATTGCTAATTGTGAGTTCACTTATTGCAAAGAAGGCTGCTACTTGTGAGTTTGCTTATTGCTAACTGTGAGTTATTTATTGCAAGATTCTGAATTTTGGTTAATTGGTGTGCATTTCAGATTTGTATCCATCAGAATATATCGATTGGGTGGATGCACGAAGCTTGCTGGGGATAATAACAGTAGTTCATGCAGAGGTTGGTGAACCATTTCGACAAGGGCGTTGTCACAAAGACCTCTTGAAGGAGAGTATTTTCTTCTTCAATGCATTCTATTATCCAAGGGTTGGAAATGCACAATATGGACGTCTTGAGCCAATTCCTCTGCCAAATTTCTGTGATCCATTATGGCTTCTTCCAGACATGGCAACCACTGAAGCTTTTCGAGCAAAGATGAGGTCTGATTTTTCAATATCAATGAAAGCTACCACTGGAAGTAGGCAAACTCACCTACAATGGTTCATGCCTATTGTAATAATGGTTGATCTCTTTTCATGCGCAGAGAATATGCACAAAACAAAAACTTGTTTTGTTTTCAAAAATGTGACAAACAAATTGATGTCCTCCATTATGGACAATGGTTGGGATACCAAAGTCACATCTGGAGTTGATACAATTAGATGTGTTGTAGATCAGACTACAATTGTGTTCAGATATCACATTGGTAGATCAATATTATACTCAAATTTTCAGTATAATCGACATCGACTCTTACTAGGAAACCAATGGCAACCAATTGATCAAGCGGGTACAATTGATATTGTACGCATTGCTTGTGAGTACGGAAATTGGGAAGGTCAAGTTGAAGTAGGCAGAAATTGGCTGCTTTCAAATGTGCGCATGGAGATTGCCATCACTTTAGGCTTGGCTTGTCCAAGTGATTTTAGTTTGTGGATTGTGGAGGATGAACATGTTAAAAAGGTACACAACTGACTCTAACTTTCCATGCATGTTATTAAACATTGAAGCAAATTTTATGTGCACATTATTCATTTTCTGTACAGTGAAGCACATTGTTTCTATATTCTGATATGGTTTGTTTATCAATTGTATAGCTGAATAGAAGAAAAGAAGGGACGCAGACTGCAGGGGATGTCTTACCACCCAAAAGACTTAGAGTAGTAGGAATGGAATGAGACAGGTGAGAGCAACTTCAGATATTCATTTACAGGCAAGTGCTTACAGTGCTTAGATTATATTCTATATCTATTTTTAAAATATATAGCGCTTCAATTGAAGCACAATATTCACAATATGGTGTTTCAGATTTCTCTTGAAAAATTGCCTATACTGTGATTAATTTATATTCCATACTGAAATGAAAAATGTATTAATATTTAAGACCGATATTGACAAATACAGGCTTCATCACAAAGGCTAATGCAGTCCCACATATCCCGTACCTTTTCATAGGAAGCAAAGATGGGGCCTCTACCTGGACTCTCTATGTAGACTCTGGTGGACAGAATGTGCTAGCAGTAAAGGCGATTCAGAAGGAATTTGCTACTCCGAGCCTACACAAGCAGTTGGAAGAACTTCAGTCAGGTTTGTTGCGAGACCTTCAGAGTCATTGAAGTGCACAGGCTCGTCAGAATTTGTATGGTCTTCATTTTGTACCCATCGTGATCCTTGTCGATGGCAAGTTAATCGCCATACTGCATGATGGGTAGCAGCACTGGAATTTACAGAGCGCTCTCGTCTTGCTTGTACTGCTGCATCACCTATTAGACCATTGAAGTCATCAATGGTTTGTGAATTTTTGTTTTTAAATCGGTGCTGAATAATCCTGTACCAGTGCTCGTAGAGTTGCAATAATGGGCTCTTAATGACTCGCCCTCCCGAGTGTTGAGTGTGACTATGATATGCGGCTTTTGCTGCATGGTGACTTTTTTCCATGCCTTGGCAAGACCAAACTGCTAGTGAACCGTATTCATTGACAAACCAAGGTGCATGTCGTACGAGTACATGCTGCCACAAATCACAAATTAAGCCACTACATTGTTAGTAATACATTCTTAATGATTGATTTATTGAAGCTAATAGTGAACAATATTGAATTATATATTGAAATTAAAATCTTAGGTACTTCATGTTGCTTGGAATCTTAGATAGGCATGACTGTTTCTCATGAACATACCATATATTGTGTGACATGATGTTCACCAAAACATTGAATGAACAATCTCCCCCAATCTTCAACACTTTTTTGAAAATCGTGCACTTCATCGTCACTTAACACAAGTTTAGTGAAGTAGCCACATAAGTTGTCCAAACTTTGCCACATTTCTACTAGCTTCCTCTTAGCTTCACCTCCTTGTAGAAAATTACGTGATGAATTTATGATATCTTTCCAAACCTTGTCAGATCCTCCGTCAAGTATACTAGCTTTGAATATTTTCTTGCAGTTGGCACCACTTAAAGAAGGCTTATTTGGCACGCTATTTGAGGGACCAGAGATGTCAATATCCTTGAAGATGTGCACATTTCCACCATGGGCTCCAGTTGCAGATAGAACTCGTTCTATGTCATTGATAGCTATTGTCTGTTGGGACTTATCTCTGATTGTCCACACAAACATGAAGTGGAGATGGAGGATTTTTTCCACTATACGATTTAACGCATGTAGGGTACATATATGTACCCTATCTAGTGGAATTGCTAAAATAGGCTTCCATCTGCTTGATGCACGTGCACCAGTAATTGGTTTAGCATGCACGCATCTAGCAAATAAGCCACCACTCCATGAGTTGGTGCTTTTGGCCATTGTCAACATTGCTTCTCGAGCGCTTGTCACAATGGTCTTTGTTTGTGTTTGGTTGCAATAAATGCAAGTATGCAATGAATTAGCACCATGCTTTAGGTTGTACATTACCTTGATAGTTTTCATGTCAGCCGATAAGTGCCATTGAACCTTGAATTTGCCAACTTGAGGAACCACCAACAATTGACCTCCTTCTTGAGCCAAAATCAATTGAGGTATTGTAGTTTGCTGGAATACCCAGTCTAGGACCTCATATGATTCTTTAGGTACTTGAAAGCTTGCTACTGGCCAGATTTCCCGTTCAGATTGTACGGAAAAATATTGAGGGCTATTTGGTGTAATGCTAGTATCCAAGGCTCGATTCATGATGGTAATAGAAACTCTCTCCATCTTCTGACCATGGATGATTTCAGCTTCATCTAATTTTAGGACAAAGATCAATGGATCACCACCTAGTTCTGAACAAACACAAATTGCATTATTGTTAGATATAAAATTTAAAGCAATAATATTATATTGTAAATGATACCTAGTTAGTTATCTACTGAGTAAGTGAAATATTTATATGGAAGTTACATAGCAACTTTGCAAGAAGCCTAATCATTACATTATAGTAATGGTCTATACTTCTAATTCATTACTAATTTCATTTTTTGGCTACATATCTTTGCTCAAGGTAGGTGGAATGACTGCCTTATTCTACTTTGAGATACTTAATTACAGGTTCCCTCCTCCCACTTATCCGCTCAAACTCCTTCAATATCAATCACAACGTTGCATGTATCGATCACAGCATTACATGTATCGACTGCAGTATCGATCACAGCACTAAATGAGAGCATTGAAAGATCGAGAAGCTTTAAACGATGAAAGCCTAACATATGATGACCAAATGATTCTCTTCAAATTAGAGAATTTTTGACAACACTAGCAGATTTTATATTAGTCCCTGTTGATATTTCAAGCTCCAAATATAGACAAAACTACAATTGATGTACTGCAGAGTATTGATCAACTTTAGTTACTATTGATCAGCTCCAATATCAATCACCTTTGATTACTATTGATCAGCTTCAGTATCGATCACCTTTGATTACTATTGATCAGCTTCAGTATCGATCACCTTCAGAGCTAGTTTAGTTGGTCGAAATTGATTGAGTTTTTGAGTATTTGAAACTTAGGTTAGACTATGTGAAGTTAAAGCTGAAACAAAGTTGAAGGCTGAATACCTTCAGGGGTGAAGTTGTATAATCGCACCATTGTCCTTTGAACTGTCTCTACATCCACAAAAAATGAGTTCATTGCATTCAATGATACTTTGATGGGATTTTGGGACTTGGCTGTGGAGCTGGACTTCAAGATTAGACTTCCGGTAATGCAATAATGTTGTCCTATGAGTTCTTCCAACTTCTCGTTCATATCTTTGCGGAGTTTTTTCACTTGGTGTGGATTAGGAAGACATCCAACTCTGAACCCTTTTCCAGAAACCTTTACTGCATTTTTAAAATCTTTATATACTGCACTGTAACCATTGTTAGAGACGTTTGCTCTATCTAACGATTCTAAGATTTTGTGTGTACCAAGGTTTTCGCCAATCTTGTCCAAGTAATAGTTGATGTATCTCTTTCCAACAACAGACATTTTTGGCGTTTCAAGCATGGAGCTCATTTCAGCTTTAGAGAGAATGCTTGCGAAAACCCGACCACTTTGAACTTGTAAATTGAGGCTTCCATGTAGTCGTGCAGATCGGCCTTCCAAGGCATTTCGTTCTTGGACTTTTTTAGCAGTTTCTGCTCCTAGCAATTGACGTGCTAGTCGTTTCTGCGCTTTAGCATGCCCTCCGGATTGCGACAGAGTGAAAACGTCTCGACGAGCCCGCACTTGAGATCGGAAGCCAATTGGGGTCTTCTTCAATTTCTCAAATTTTGTGAGCAAGCGACTAAGCTGTAAGTTCACTTTTGAAAGCTCTAGTTTTCTTGCTTGCAGTTGCTCCTTGTGAGCACTTATCAATTGTTCTTTCTCAAGTTCATGAGATTTCGTAGCAAGATCGAACTCTAGTTCCCAACCCAATTTCTCTGCATAATTTACATGCAATTCCATTTGCATGGCTTCCAATCGTTCCTGTAATGAAGTAATTTGGGCTTGAAGATCTCTTATCTGTGCTTGAAATGCAGGAATATCATACAAGTTATGTTGTTGAAATTCTAGTTCTTGCTGTAAGTGCCGCACCTGCTCTTTCAGCATTGCAATTTGTTGTATGCATTCCGAATGACTGTTGGATAAGCCATGTGAAGTTAAAGATTGCACATATCCAAACAATCCATTTTCACCATCTCCTACAAATTCCAACAATCCTTTTAGAGAATTGAACTTTGGACGTTTTCTTGTGTGAGGATCGCAAGGATATATAGATCCATCAAGCCAGAGGTCAACATTTGTATCTCCAGCTCTTCTTTTTGCAGGAAAAGTAGATTTAGAAGGTTGTTCTTCCAAAAGTTTTCCTCGTTGTATCATCGGTGCGTACTTTGGATCGATAGAAGCCTGAGCCTTGTATAGTGTTGGTGGCCTATCTTTTAATGCCATATTGGTATATCAAACGTTGATTCTACTTGATAATCAGCATCATTCTCTCGGGTATATCTTGATCTTGTATACTAATTTGGTATTGGCATCAGTTTTGGTGGCTACTAGCAAGACATGAAACTTCACAGCCTTCCCAATTATTTGCTTTGGTTTTACCTGATTCACCCATGCTAAAAAGTCAAAACATTACTATACATCAACCCGAATCAAAACATGAAAAGCACACCACCGACCTTGTAGGCTGAGGAAAATTAATTTTTAACGTGTAAGAAACATATCTTCATCTCGTATTGTAAATCTTCTAAGCTAAGGGAAATCCACTTCTTCACAAAAATAGGCTTAACTAACCTGAATCACAAAATTGAAGGTTGATTAGAAATCAAAATTGCACTATAATAGAATTAGATCAATTAATGCAAAAACTCACAAGAATCCAACTGAAGTCAAAATTAAATCAATGAATGCAAAAACTCACAAGATTCCAATTGAACTAGAGCTCGTCCAGCTTGTGCATGGGTCAGCACTGGACCAACGCTGATGAATGTTTGAAGCCAGTGGCTATTGGTGATGCAGAGTTCGCTCACACTACTACGAAGAGCATGCACACTGATCATTTGGCTCCTTCAAATTAATTAGTTGAATATCCACAAAATTCGAGTTCCTGCAAGGGCAATCAATCCTCGATTCATGAGTCACAGCAAATTTCAAAGTATCAAAACTTGATTCACCCATGTTAAAAAGTCAGAACGTCGCTATATATCAACCTGAATCAGAACATGAAAAGCACACCACTGACCTTGCAGGCTGAGGAAAATTAATTTTTAACGTATAAGAAACATACCTTCATCTCGTATTGTAAATCTTCCAAGCTAAGGGAAATCCACTTCTCCACAAAAATAGGCTTAACTAACCTGAATCACAAAATTGAAGGTTGATTAGAAATCAAAATTGCACTATAACAGAATAAGATCAATTAATGCAAAACTTACAAGAATCCAACTGAAGTCAAAATTAAATCAACGGATGCAAAAACTCACAAGATTCCAACTGAAGTCAGAAATTCAGATTTGAAGTTTTGGAGAATGAAGAGGAAATTGCATCATTCAAAGAAAAAAATTGTATCGATAATTTGAAAATTGACTAGGATGAAGACGACTACAATAGCTCCACGCCTCATATACAACAATTTCTTCCTGACAGGCTTCTTTGTTTTGCCTGCACAAGGATGACATGGTTTCATCAAATGAGTGATCTAAGCAGATGAAATGAAAATATCACGAGATATTGCAAAAAATACCGATGAATCCAATCTCGCCTGATCCTATTGTTTGAACCACACATAGTACCATCCTCAAACTGACAGTTTGTGTACATTAGTATTCTCTGTCTTCTTTTGAGGAAGTAAGCGGGGGTTTTAATAACACCACATTGGAACCAAATTATATCTTTGTGTTCACTGAATTGGAAATCATCTGCTTGGTTGAGTGTCAAAAAGAAGCAAAGATGTGTTTTTGGTACATTCTGACTATTGCAGACTATTTTCTTACTTCTATTGTTTTGTGGAATTTATTATCAATCGAAGCTCTATTGCAGATGGCATCCAAACTGCACGGAATGCTTGCGGGAATGTGAGCATGGTGACAATAGCCAATATGAAGCCTGATTAACTCAAGCCAAATGCAAAGTAGATGTTGTTGCATCGAGCCAAATGCAAGCAGTACGTAGTAGGTGTTGTTACTACAGCATTGAGCAACAACACGCATTGAGCCAAATTTGCATCAAGCCAAACTCGCAAGCCAAAATGAACTCAAGAAACCAAGCCTATCCCCGCCAAAATTTCAGGCGGGGAAGCCTGAATCACAGCCCATGTCTGTAAAGCGGGAGATTTGATAAGCCAAGTAAGCGGGTAGGGGCAACGAAACAATTAGTATCCACCACCCGATCCTTGACTGCCCAAGAAAAAATGACAAGCTGGCATGGGTCATCATTGCTATTAGTGAGTTTCCCACTCCCTCTCTCAAGAAGATGAAGCGGCCCCTTTGAGGGTTCAATATTTTTATAATGTGTTCTTTCAAAGTGAGTCTAGTATTAAGTTATAGACTATTATATGTTTTTAATTAAAAAAATTTGTAAAATACTTGTCCAAAAATTACAAAACCATTTGGGTTGCATTTCTCTTGAGTTCACTAATAACCTCATAAAATTTTATTTTTTATTTTTTGGGGATCAAATGAGGGAGTGAATCTAAAAAAAGTGCCCCTTGCTACCTTATCAATTATAAGGTAAGGATAGATAAAAGGGACCTATCTCTAAAAGCAACCTCTAACACAAAGGTACATCTTACTTTCTTCGATGTACCAACATTGGACATTTCAGGAGGGGGCGCTTTTAGAAACCACTGCGTTTCAACTTCAAAAATTTGTAACTAATTCCACAAAGGTTCAAAAAATATGAAACGACTTAGATTAGATGCCAATTCCATTTTTATTCCTGGTAAATTTTACTGAAAATTGTTTGAAAGAGTTTAGCTTCCCTGAAAATGCAATCAGCTCTTAAAGGGTTGCTTTAACCCTGAAGCGCTCCGACGTCCATTTTCTGGACGATGAACGGAGGGCTTCCAGGCACTCTGTAGTCCAACTAACTTCTCATTCATCCAATGTGATACTTAATCTAGAAAAGGCAACCTTCCTTTACAACCAAATTCATGAAATTCCAGTAAATGATATTTCTGTGCAAAGATATAAGCAAAAAAGTGCAAAAATTCAAAAAAGGATTGAGGCGTGTAGGGGTTAACAGCCCCCTACCTTACATTCACAGCTGGGAATCATCTCTTCACAAGATGAATAATACTCCTGCAGGTGTCGCACGCTCCATGCGCCTCAAGCAACCTTCAATCTCAAAATCGAGATAATGCTCGGAGTTTGGACGCATGTGCTTGTGCGGGGCATGGTCGTCGGCCGAAGCTCGATCTAAAGATGAGTCTGCGTGCCTTTAATCCGGCATCTCCTTCTTGTACTCTGCCAGCCTTGCTTTTGGAGTTTCTGGGACTTTTTTGGTGGAATTTCGGTGTCATTTTGAGCTAGAGGTTGCGGCGATCGATCGATTTCCTTGAAGGTCAGTGAGTCGGAGTTCGGACGGGATTGCCGAGAGTGTGGCTTTCGAAAGCAATGCCACTTAGGGGTCTCGAATTGTCTTTGAAATAGTTGTGGTCTTGTAGTTAGGGTTTCGGTTATGAGGCAATCGGTGGTAGATGGAGGGTTATGATTGCATGAGGTTGCATTCATGTCTGGTAGGGTCTCATTCGTAGCGTTTGGTGATATGAATGATCGGCATCTATTAGGTCAGCAATTGTAGCTAATTTTGTGATTACGACTTAGGGTGGATCCGCGAGTCTGTGTTGGGAGGTGATTTGAATCTAGGTGATTACGGTGCGACTTTAGCCGAGATTTGAGAAGGGTTTGAAGACGCAGTTGAGCTCGACGGGTGTGTGTTGGTTGCGGAGAGATAGTTTGTCTGCCCGTTTGGCTTGACTTAGGGAGATATACCTGTGAATTTCCATCAAGAACTCAGCCTTTCTTTTGTAAGCCAGAACTAGAATAATTTTTTTTGAGGCGTGGACACGATCGGGCGGTAGAGAGTTCTCATGAATCGCTGCAGTCAGGTGGGTCATTCGTTTGGCAGATTGTAGCTTTCATCTTCCGCTATGGCTTTTTCCTCGTATTTTGGTTTCTTGAGTAGACTCTGAGGAGCACGAATTGCGAAGAATGAATGGGGCTGTCTATCAGCTTGTTTTGTAGTCATAGCAAAGATCAGGAATTATCGAATCTTGAGGTAGGGTTTATGGGTTAGGGTTTAGGAGGAAGAGGTGGCGATGATGATGGCGGGGGAGCGCGACAGGGATCGAGGGCCGCGAGGGGACACGACTGCTCCTACATCGTTATGGATAGACTATCTGTTGCTTCCGGAGAGGCTAGAGGAGCACCTGGCGGCCCTTGCAGCAGGCAATGTGTTCGGCCCTTCCCCGGGGGAGCTTATCACCGTGTTTTTGGAGCAGGCGCTTCTCAGTCAAAAAGCCTCGTTAGGGTACTCCTTGCCTGGTATCGCCAAGGATGTACCCGATGCTTGGACGATCGTAACTAAAACAGCTGCACTGCTCTCTGAACGAGCGGCCCGAGTGGCGGTATCAGCAAATCTCTCACTGGAAGAAATCGAGGCTTGTATAAACTCCGCTCAGCATCAGTTTATGCTTCTGAAAGCTCTCGTGAAGCACGACAAACCTCGATTATTGATCCACGAATGCGATCTCAACCGATGGATGCTACGAAATGCCTTGCAATCTCATCCACTAGGATCTGCTGCTCCGAACGCGTCTCTGTCCGCTGGGCCTCAAGCTGTTGTCTGGACATTGGGCGAAGACGTCCCTGTGGAAACCCCGGACAATGGATGCTTGTCTGTTTCCGTTTCCAGAAACGGTGCTGTTAGGGGTCCATTAGAGGAGGAGAAGCTTGCAATCGAGTTTCTGCAGAATGTTCTATTGCATATGGATGGCGTTTGTCCCAAAGGGACGTCTTCTGAGTGCAAACTGGCCACTAATGTTTCACAAGATCGGCCGGGTGGTGATATCTCAGAAGGTGCATTTTTGAGCCAAGGATATTGGTGCCAAATCATGCTGGACGTCGCGGAGGTGCACTTTATGAGAGGAAGAATCCATGTTGCGCATGAGCTCTTTACAAAATGTGCCGAACTGAACCAACGTATCAGTGAGGCTGATAAGGCTGATGGGCAATTGAAAAGACTAGATAATGGCGGTGTGGCATCATCAGTACCAATGCAGAGACTTTCGGGTTTCATAGTAGCCTGTCGGATGCTTCTGGGATTGCACCCGAGATCTAACGTCAGTGATGGAAGGCAGCGGGATTTGAACGAGATTGAACTCAACTCATCTTCTCTTCTTTCGCTCGGCGAGCTGTCTGTTGCTCAGAAGGTGGTCATCGCTTGTGAACGAAGCAGGTACAATTTGAAACAGAATTCTGAAGCAGCTCAAAGAACATCTGAGGATGATGACTTTACAGCTCCACCGCCATACAAGAAACTCAAGTCATGTCACGATTCAGAGTATGAGAAGGCGACCAAGACAGAGGTTGTCGCTGGCATTGACGTTTCGCTGGATCCCATGGCATCTTTCAAGGAGAAGTTTCTTGAGAGCATTGGTATGAGCGAATCTGCAGATGAAGTACTAAATGCAGGAAGTGAACGGGAATGCGCTCGATTGATTCGGAATGTAGTTGGTGATACTCTCGAAGGTCACTTGAAGAAGGGATATCGTCTCTCCCTAGCAAGGGATTCTGGCATTCCGGTGTCTATAAATTGCAAGCTTGTAGCATGTAACGTCGTCCGAGACATAGTTGAGAGAGCTCCAATGCAGTCATTTCTGCAATCCAGCAATGTGCTTCGTGATAGTGTAAAGGGTGTGCATTTTTTGATGAATCTCATGGCGGCAGTACAGAAAAGCGTCAACGAATCAGTCGTTGCGAATGGTTCTGTATCGAAGCCTCAACTGACTGAGCGGACATACGATAGACAAGGCTCTGAAAGAACATCGACACGGAGTATCGGTGATAAGAAGAGCTTAAGTACATATATATCTGAATTCGCCATGTACGTGTGTTGCATTTTGGATAGGGTGTGGTGTTGGGAAGCTGCCCTGGAGAACAACCTCATTAACCCTGCAGCCGTTCCAAAGCTCTTCTTCTCAGAACCTGGTGTGATGGGAAATGGAAAGTCCACACAGGAACTTTTGGCTGGTGCGAGGCCGGTAGCCCAATCATTAGGAAATGAGTTCGAGTTGGAGGTCATGGTGTGTGCACTTTTGACTACTGAGGATGTTTGGGAAATTGATAGACTTGTTTCAAAAGTCGACAGAATCAGTGAGGCGCTTAGGGGGAACGAGAGCTTAGATTCCGTGGGGGCACATTTCGAAGTGAAAGCTGGCAACAGTGGAACTGGAGTTAGGGCTAAACTCGCATTGGACATTGCCGCTATTTTACGTCGGCGTGCTTTCAATGCTTTAGACACTACCAAAGAATTTTCAGTTGCCAGGAAGCTATACGAACTGGCAAAGACGGTTCACTCTGGGGATCATGACAGCGTGATGATGCTTTGGCTGTTGGATAAGGTGAGCTTGAAAGAGGGAGCTTGTGTGAGTCTTGCAGGGGTGAAAGACTTTGAGGGGGAGATCTCAATTGATTTAGGCGCACTTGAGTACGTCCTTCTCAGTTTGATCGAGAAAGAGCTTTGGAACGACTTATCTGAGCTCTGTGAATGGGGTCTCTCGCTATTGAATAAAAGAAAGAGTAGTGCAGGTGATGAAGGGCAAGGAACTGGCAGTGACATCTGGTGCAGGAGATGCGCCCAGATTCTGAAAGTAGCGACAGCATTGGCAGAGCTAATGCAGTTCTGCTCCACCTTGCTACAAGCTACCTCACACAATCACTACACGGAAGATGTGGCTCGCATGAGTTCGAGAGCCTCGCAACTTTTTGAGGAGTTCTTAAGTTTCGTGGCAGGCGGTGATATAGAAGGATCCTCATCAATGGCAGAGGATGGGAGCCAATCTTGGTCAGCAGCACAACAAAACCGAAAACCGCCATTGAACCCCAGTATTCGGACTGTTCCTCTCATTTCGCAGCTCACGAACTCTCGGGTGCTGATGAATCTGGCGAGCTTGACGGCTGGCTGGCTGCACAGGTGCAACATAGCGGGGCTCATACCGCCTCTTTCTATGGAGAGGTACGGAGCGTTGGCAACAGTCACATCCGGGGCTTCTCTGCCTCCTTCTCTTGGTGCTGGGGGGTTCTCTCCTTTTCCTCTCCGGGTGGCTCCTGAGTTCGGGAGGAACCTTTTCGGCGTGCTCTTGGAGAGAATCGTTGAGCTTCCAGGAGTGGTTGAACGAGACAAGGAAAAAGGCTACCGGTGGTTGCAAGGCTTGGCCGATCTTGCGTTCGAAGATGAAGCGTACGTGAAAGCTCTGCAACTTTACCTCCAGGCCGGAGGCATTAAGAGCGCCTTTTATTGTGATCGTTCTTCTGCAATGCCGGAGGAAGTGTTCACCCAGTGGGTGCTGCGGAGGATGGTGCAGGGTTGCAGACACATAGGTGCAACGGTCCAGGCAGCTCTGCTGTGCCAGAAACTGCCCGGCCCTGACCATGAATCAGCTTTTCGAATCCTGCAAGAGAATTCGTTGATAGTGGTCCGTGATGCGGTGGCATACTTTGATTGTGTTTGGGAGGTGCCCTTGCTGGAGCTTTTGGTGCACATGCACGCTAAGGGCGGGGACCACGAGCGTCACTCTGCTTTGATATCGCTGCTGCAACAGCCGGCGCTGAATGCTCACAACCCGCCGTCAGTCAGGGTGGCCCATGTGGCTTCTCTGGAGCAACGCTTTCTACAGCGTCTCTGTGGGGAGCTTCTTTGATTGGCTGTCAAATTAATTAATTGGTACTGACACGTAGTTAATCCTGCGTATTTGGATTAGCCCAGTGTTCATTTATGCATCCAGAAAATGGGAGCAGCAACCTACAGTTGAGGGGAGGCTACTCGAGCGATAGACGATCGCGTCTGCCATCTGAGGGGCAGCGCAAGACAGCTTCTAAGGATACAAGAGACAGAAGTGTCTTAAGTGGTGCGTGCTACTGTACACTTTGTCATAAACTCATGCATTAAGGTAACCTTACTTAATTTCCACATTGTAAGCGCTGAGTAAGTGAGCATTGCTTGTATCATTAGAGCACTCAGATTTAAATAATCTTGTCAAAGAGGATTCCGACGCACCAAAAAATGCATTATTTGATTGAATACGCAGGAGTTACGAGGGCTCAAAAGTATTTTTTGTAGTTGATCTGAAACCGACACAAGCTCTGATGTTGAGGTGGTGTACGTTCTCAAAATCAATATGTGATCATTATGTTACGGGTGGCAATGAGTGGTTATCTTACTCTTGCCTGATATGTACTTATGGTCGATTTTGCGTACACCTATCACCTGTACTTGGAAAGTTCATGGTTATTGATATGATGTCGATAAAACTATGATGCACTCGAATCCTCTTTGAATTGATGACAAGATCCAACGATACTTTAGGGAAGTCTAAGACTCGGAACCATGCTCATATGCTTATTTGGATGCTTTCGGTGTACATGTCTTTATTTGTAGGAATATTTTACTGTTAACATTGTGATGAATGCCAATAGGAACTTATATTTAGTGAGAAGAAAAGGCTTGATAGTTTGGCCTGCTCTTGATTAGATAGTAGGCAGCATCAGTTGTCTTCTAGTTTTCCTCTTCAATGATCAATGCGATGCATATTTGACTGTGGATTGTTGGATCTTGATTGATGTACTGATATTTTGATCTCAGAGGAATACTGATAGTCTGTTAAATTGGAATCATCAATGCGCAGAAATTAAGGAATGACCCTGGACTCAAGGTCGGTGCTGGCGTGGAGAAGTCGTGTATCATTTCTTTGAAGCAGTGAATATAGAATTTTTGATATGTATAAGTAACACACGCATGCTGCTGGTAGGCACCATTAATAGAGGATTTATAGAATGCTCTTTCCTCGGGTGGACGTGCATTTATCCTTGAACTCTGCAATGCATGCAGACTTGTTCAGTTGGCGGAGGATTATTTGCAACTTTATATGACACTTGGGGATACTTCAGAAATCCCACTGAATTCTTTGAAAGCACATTTTAGGTGTGAAGAGGTTGTTTCTTATAATGTCGTATGAGCTTTGGGCCACAATGGGATGAATAGAGGTCACGATCAAAGTTGTGTGCGACACTGATGGAGTAAATTAGTGATCACAATAGGGACCTTCGCCATTTTGGGTGTAAAACTCTTGCAAAAGTGATTGTTTTAATGTGATGAATATGGCCCATTTTAGGAAACAAAGGACACAAAGTATGTGCAGCGTACGTGAAAGGTGAGAGCAAGCATGTGGATTAGGAAGTATCATACATGATTTCCAGTTGGGATTGTAATCTATGCATTTGTTATTTTTAGTATGTGTATGTTCTGTGATTTGCAAGCCGTAAATCCATGACATTTAGGAGGAAGATGAGTTAGAAGATGCATGTGTCTTGAAGTGGACCTCTCTTGCTATTTGCTTTTTGCTTTTCATGTTTAATTTATCTTTAGTTACAAGTTGTAAGTGAAGTCAAAAAGGGCATCTATTTAGTTAAACTCTCATGTGAAAATGGAGGCCATCCTTTTAAATCCATGTGTCTCAAATATAATGCTCTTAATTAACCTTCAAAGGACAATGCAAGCTCCTTGGGCATTTTGAAAACCAAAACTTGAATTTTCATGTAGTTCTTGATTTTAAATGTTTTAAAGCATAACTAAGAAAATGTAGCCCCAATAATCTATTTCTTACTCTATTTGAATTTTTTTCAAAATTGTTAAAATTGTAATTTTTGTGACACTTTCAAGATAGCATCTTGAAAGTTCAAAATAAACCACTTTTGAACTTATCCTATCAAATTTCTCTTGGTGTAATCTCAAGGAATACATCAATTACACCATGATGTTTGTTACTAATATTTTTATTTTTTCTAAAAATTTCATATTATTTTAAATATTTTTTATTATTTATAAAATTACTATGATTTTTATATGGAATTTCTTTTTAATAGTTATATAAAATTCAGTTTAATATTTTTTATTGTAAAAAATGAGATTAGATTTTAAACACATGTTGTTATATGTAAAAAATATAAATATAAATATAAATATATGTTTTAATGTAGAAATCTAATGAAGTTTGATCAAGCTTGGACATGAAATGTCTTTTAAGGGTTAATGTCCTCCCTCCCCCTTCCCCCCCCTTTTTTCTATATATGTCTTATAAAGGAAAAGATAAAAAATTATGACCATTTTGGGAGAGGAACATTATTCTTATGCATGCACTTAATGTTGATTTTAGAAGGTCTATTGATCCTTTTGGATTACTTGGGCAACAAATTCATACTTTCTCATAAATATATGATTTCATTTTTTTTTTTTATTATTATTTTTTATTAGTGTATATGTGAGATTATTTTTTCATCCATCCCATTAGTGCAATGTGACCATTATGCTCCCAATAGGCTCTTCTAGCTAATTTAGAAATTGCATGTATATATACAACAATTTGTAATTGAGGCCCGTCTTAAATAATGAATGGACTCATTTATGGTAAGTTTGTCGAAGTGGCAATTTTGTAAGAAGACAAGTTTTTAACAATGCTTTACTATTACAAATATCATTTCTTATTATGCATAAGATAGATTCACAATTCACCTAATATACAAATATAGCCTAATCTTTGCTTCTAAGACTATATTAGTAAGTCATTATAACTTCAAAATTTATGCTTCATAAACATTTTCTAATGTACAAAAAGTGCCTATCATTTTTTTTATGTCCCAATGGAGCTTATAGGGTCGGTTTTAGGTGCACGTATCCTAGAGTACAAGGTGCCACAGAAATGAGTATTGCGTCATTTTTGCAATTTGCACGACAATGATTGAATTTGGCCAAAGAAGCATCAATTCCATTAGCAAGTATTTTACTTTCAGTCTGTTTGAGCAGACTTGTGGATTCTTGATTTGCTTTTACTTTTGTCGTGTTACAAATTACTTGCAACATCTTGCACAATTTAGCAAGCATTGCTAGCTCGTGTTTCTTTTCTAAGTTTCATTCTTGCCTTTTATGATCAACACCGTGACAGAATCATCGGAAATTTAACTTGACTTATAGTTTTTTGTGACAGGAGTACAAGAATGTATGAGATAGAACATTTGGAAATCGTATTTTTGTTGATTATGCTTTGCTTTTGCGACCGTGCTACAAACTGCTTACAACATTTGTGCAATTTAGTAAGCATTTTCGGCTCGCGTTTCCTTCTAATTATCATTCTTGTTTTCTTTGGTCAAGAACCAAAGGAAATTATTGGAAGTTTAATCTGTATTAATTACAATTTCTTTCGACAAGAGCACTAGAATACTTGAGATAGAATAATTTGTAAATCTTATATTCTTCGATTCTTGTTTTGTTTTTTGGTACTACAAACTACTTGCAACATCCTATGGTTGTGTTATTTAGCAAGCATTTCTAACACTCATTGCTTTTCTGATTTCTTTGATCAACTCTATGAGGGAATAATCGGAAGTTTAACATGTATTACAATTTCTGTTGACACAAGCTCAAGAGTAGACTGAAATAACTCTTAGACTTCCATTTTTGTCTTATATGCTCTTCCTTATGTGTTGCAAACTACTTTGTTGTAGTGCGTTATGTTGCAAGTGAATGAATCAGTTTTGAGGGAAATCGAGTAGCAAAGGATTGAAGTAGGAAAATAGAGTAATATATGAGGATGAGAGTGAAGTGTGAATTTGCTTTGCGAAATAATTAGAGGTATTTATCTCTTCAACTGGAATTGAAACTTATATGCATCCAATTGTACTATTTTGTTGCACTTTAGGGATATCTGCTTCTTCAGGCTAAGTATTGGTTGCCTACGTTTTTTTCATATGTGTCTACAACTTTATTGGGTGTTCGAATTCTGCATGCTTTGAAATGGCAAGGACTACCGTTGCATTGCATGCGACAAAGTAGTCGGAGATTCATGACATTGAGGTTGAATTTGAATGTAGAGATGAGGATTTATTGTACAACTTTGTTGACAACTGTAGGAACTATTTTACACTAGTAGTGTGGAAGAAGTTGAACAAACTTCTTTCTACAACAACAGTCTTGGCAAATGACGGGAAGTCTAGGGCTTTAATTTGTATTTGCAAGGCATCTCATATGCGATTCACAGGTGCTTAGATGAAGTAGTTGTGGAGGAGGATTTCCGTGCTCAGGTCTTTGAGGTCATGTCTGGACTTGTGGACTTTACAGTAGCGTTCATCTCTAATTTTGTGAACGGTCTTTCAAATCAAACGCTCATGCTTCTTTGCCTCAAACACATTCAAGAAGCAATACTTATGGCCCTAGATTCCCAGATACGGTTTTATTGTCTATTGAGAGAGAATAACGAGAGAAAATTCTGGTATTACCTTCAAGACTGGAATGTGCCTTGCAGGTGCCATGATACATTGTGAAAATATGTGGCAATGCAAATGGCAAGACACACTATTTTTGCACTTGTAAAGGAGTGAACGAACTTGGTGTGGCCTGCGAGTGTTGCACCCGCCCTTTGCAAGCTAATATAGTGCTAATACAACCTTAGTGAATGTCTACTGGCAGTTTTCAAAATCAACTTATGGAAGTGGGTATGATTGCCTTATGACAATCATAAGCACCTATGCAAAGCCGTCACTCAAACTGATGAATCTTCTTCTGCGTCCTTTTGTAGGAGTGTTAGAATATCTCATCACTATCAAAGATAAATTGTGGAGCGATGTCCGTGAATACATCACTATAAGAAACATGTGTTTTAGTTGATGGATTTTAGATGACGTCAAACATAACAACCTATGTTTTAATGTCAACAATAATGTCCAACGGAACATCTTGATGTTCCGTTGGACATTATTGTTGACATTAAAACATAGGTTGTTACGTTTGACGTCACCTAAAATCCGTCAACTTAGACATCAAAAAACTCTAGTTTCTTATAGTGCATGGATAGGAACTTTTTTGAAATTGGTGGCCTAGTGAGGATTTGTCACAAGGCATGTTTTAGAATTTGACAAATGCTTTGAAACGTCGCCTCTAAAGTATTCTTTGGTCACGCAAATCATTCATGGAAATATTCATCCACCTTCACATAATTTCAAGGTGAAGTATGTCATGTCTTAGAGGTTGTCTATGCGTAGACAATGTTATTTTATCATTTGAAGACACTTGCCACTTGCAAATCTTGTTCTTAGAGCATGATGTTCAAACTATCAGTCCCAAAGGTGTTTTCAAGATTTTGGAAGATTTTAGAGATGCATACAAGGTTCAAGGTAAAGTAGTCCTAATCAATTAATCTCAAGCACTGAAGAAAGAGAGGCTCCTTCTTCATTGGCTAGTAGGATCTCATCCGGTTGCAACAATTAAAGAGGTTCAAATTTGCAGATGGACAACTTCATGAGTTATGATTTTTTATTAATTTGCAATGTCTTTGCCAATTAGTTTGCTTTCTCGAAACTGATGGATACATTTCTGGGGCTTCAAATTATCCAATTTGTGGAATTTGTTGGCAAGAAAGGGCTTGTATTGCAGCAAGAGGAGTTTGTGGCAATAATCAACTGCAATTTATTTTCAGAGCACGTTTATGTGCGCAAGCAATTGCTTAACAAGAAATATGCACAAGCCCATGTGATTTTGTTGTGTTTCCTCTTGAGCTGCACATTGTAGGTTGAAGTTGGAAGATCATAAATTGTAGATGGTACATTTAATCTTTGCCAAGCCAATTTACAATGTAGTAAGGTTAACGTCTCTAATGCTTGCAACACTCTTGTGATGAATAATCATGGGATCATCGGCTAAATCTATACCAGTCCTCACGAATGAAATTCAAATAGTGGCTGCCATTTTGGTCAGTTTCAATTTGGATCCTTATGTTCCTCAATCTATGAATGATGTTTGTGATTGGCTAGAGAGGTGGAAGGTAATAAATACCAACTATATGGAGTGCTTTTGTGCATGTTGTAGATTTTGTATCCAGATTATTATCAAGATTTTTTATCAAGATTCGGGGAGGTCACTTAGTGTATCTATAGTATACCACGTGCGGCTAAATGAACTTATAACCTCCTATTTATTTTTAAATAAACTATAATTTTAGCCTACAATTTTGAGTATTGTTTAATTAAGACTATAAGATTCTATTGCCAAAATCTTCAATCCAAATAATATATGAAATTATTTCTAGAGAAGGTTGAAAAATGAACTAGAATGACATGTTTTTCAACTCAAGTATTTATAGAGAACACATTTAGACAACCATTGCATCAATATTCAAGAAATATAAACTTTCAATAGAGACTCATTTTTGAGAATTTTTTGTGTATTTTTTAAACAATTTTTTCTTATTTAATATAGAGGTGTGAAAGTTATTTTCAGCTTTACAGTGTATCTTTTTACTTCAAAAATTTGTATCTAATTATAATTTATGTATAAAATTATCAATAATTCATAACATAAACTTTCAAAGTAGGAAAATCTACTCATATATTTTTTATTTTTTTTATTTAAATTTGAAGAAGTAAATAGAGGGTCCAAAATCCTCGCCACACGTGGGTTGTATAAATGCATAGAGTGACCTCCCTGAGTATCAAGATTATGTTCATTGCAAAGAAAGATTGAGATGTGTCGCTTGGACAGGCTAAAGATTCTATCATTACTAGTCAAATGGTGCACAACACCTTGAAGAAGCTCATTGCCTGTAACGAGGACAAGAAATTGGAAAACAGGTTCGAAATATCTCCGATATGTGCATCAGTTTGTTCAATCCAGCTTGATATTGGCAATAGTCTTGTGTATTAGCCACTCATTAGAGGAGATTTTAGGAGTCTGGAGGGCTTTGAGTTATCATGGCTGTAGGAACAAGGGAGCTATACCACTACAGTGCCGCTGTTGCAATCTAACGTGGCCGAAGTTCGGCCACGTCACAAAAAAAAATGATTTATTTTCAACTTCTTTCATCATTTTAAGAACAATTTTTTTTTTAATTAAATTTTTTTTTTTTCTGACAGCGAGTCGTTCTTTCACTAGATCGGGAACAATAGGGGGAACAAGCCTAAAATAGCCCTCTAAGCCCCCCCAAAAAACATCTAATGAAAACATACTTAGAGACAACAATTCCGTGTCTTGTTGATATGGTGAAGTTTCTTTCTAAAATTTGTGAATTTTTTACTGGACTAGATTTTTTAACTTACTTTGAAATCAGGCATGCAATCTTCTACCCAATGAGTCTGTGGGTTGCTTGAGGAGAATCACATGTCACTACACATCTGTGACCGTAATCTACTATCTCAGTCCTCTCTATCCTCTTATAGATAGTTGCATCCATGGCTATGCTTGATTCTCTACCCTAAAATATGTGTTGATGATTTTGTTGTGAGAAGAATAAAAACCTTAAGGATAGTTTAGAAATTCTTTGAGACCGCCATATGATGAATCCTTTTAACGTGTTAATGACCATTAAAAAAAATTTTAGGTCTTAAGTGGGCCACGAGTTTTCAGTGGTAGCGGTGCAATTATAGAAGAAATCAAAGAAAAAAACTATTATTTTTGTTAGCAGGTGATGTGGCACTAGTAGTGCTATGTCAACGCCGTGTCAAATTTGGATATTTTTTTAATATCTTTTTTAATTAAAAATTATTTTTTTATTTCTCTGTATTTGCACTATGAGGGGGGAGGGGAAGGGGGAGGGGAGGGGGGTTAGCAGAAAAGTTAGCAGCCTTCCGCAGGGTTCAGATTTTTTCTGATGCAGCTTCATTGTCGCACCATCAAACATCATTTCTAAGCTCAATTTGGACTGTTGAGTTTATTCTAGTTTCCATTTTATGTTTTGATTGCATGAGACTATATATTGTCTATCAATGTTAAAGTTTTCAATTAGTTCCTCAAAAAGTTATAATTATTATAGTTTGTATATTGAAAGACAAAAATGGATTTGTAAAGATAACAAATAGAACCCAATGGATTTTAAATTTCTTTCAAGGTGCAAGTAGCAATGAAGTATAGCACCGAAAAATATCAAGCAATTATTTTGTTTTATTTTTATGCTCTAAATATTGTTAGCTAAGAACTTCATGTCATTCCACTACCAATCTGAATCTAGCCTTTTCATTATTGACTATTTTTTATTTATTTATTTTGAGTATGTGAAAGAATACTTTTACCATGAACTTTTGATTTTTTCAAAATTCTTAATGGAATAATAAAATTATTGTGATTTTTTTAAACTAATGTGTAAGAAAAATTACAACTATACCAATACATATTATAGTATTCTAATTTTTTTACAAAAAGGACACTCTGGATAAAGAATAATCTCTTGTAATTTTAATTTAAAAAATATTCTCAAAATAAAAGTACAAATGAAAAACACACAACGTTGGATTCTAATCTAAACAGTTTGCAATTGCACTAAGTTTTAGAAATATTCAATTTTTTAAAGTGGAATACAAGCAAGGATTGTTAGTCTTAATTTTTTGGCCTAAATCCCTCCATCCTAAAATGATTGTCTACTTTGAATGTCATGTTTTTCTAAGGTTGTTTTGAGTAGGTCAAAAAAATACTTCTTTGTGGCTAATTTTATTTAGGTTGCAATGAATACATGCAATGTTCTTCACTGATTCTAGTGATATAGAATTTGGAACCTTTCTTATTTATGTTTTTCACAATGTGGTCAATGAAATTGGCTCAAAAAAAAATCAACAAAATTGTGCACAAACATTTTGGATTTTTTTGGAACGCCCCTGTTGAGTGTGACCAAGTTTGACCAACTGAAGGCTCATTCAAATTCTGGATCCAGGGTCCTTAGAGGTTAAAATCTTTGCACTTTGTGGTCAGGCCTTACCTTTCATTTCTCATGGTATGCAGGAGCCCAGTATCTTGGTTCACCCCAGTGAAGAGACGCAGAATTTCTTGCAAGTTTGTTCAAGTGCAGACAAAGAATCTGCTGTCTACCATAACATGGGCATCAAATTTGAAGAAAAGGCAGAATATGTAAGTAACTAGTCCTCTGTTGTATCTGCTTGGGAACATTTGAGTGTTATAAGAGAGATGCCTTTACGTGAGATGTTTGGCGTTTTTCTGAAACGGCTGTATTCATGTAGATAATGAATGACCTTCTTAAGTCCGCATGCTGCACATTTGGTCGGAACTTGGAATCTTGCAGCAGCTGCTTAATTAGGTATATGAGCTGCAGGAACCGAGAGCCAAAATCTATCAAGATATGGAGGTCGATTACAACTTCAAGACATCTGTGCAGCTGAGGCACGTACTGAACATCGACATCCCTTTGACCTCTCATGAGATTTCGAAGGAATTAATGCCTTAAGCGCTTGGGTCAGGCTCAACACCTGATATCAACCTGCGAGACGACAACTCCGTTGTGAGTGTCAATTTTGATTGGGAAGCTCTCAGTCAGCGTTCATCACGGCAGTATTGAATTTGTTCACATCGTAATTAAGTAAGTCTCGAAGTTAAGCATCGTCGCTGTTGCATTGTGTGCAGTACACACATAAAAAGTGTCACATGTGGCTTCGGCTGTGGCGCCTGAACTGCGGGCTTTAGAAACAATTAAGGAAACAGCGTTTCGCTCTGAACTTCGTCTTCGTTTTGAAAAGCATGCAAGAAGTCAACGAAAGGCAGCTGAGAGAGTATGATGCTATGAAGGTCGACCACAACAAAACTCTTGTAAAAGGTACATTGGCTTCTGAGATTCAAAAAGGAAGACTTGCAGAGTAGACCATCATTGCAAGTGTACCCAGGCATGACGTTCTGCTGCCAAGGATTTTGGATTGACTGAACTTTTTTGTGCCAGTTTTCCGATGATTGCCTGCAAGAGGAGAATAAAATTGTAAAGGACGCTCTGTATGCCAAGGCCAAAGTGATAGGAGTGGTAGATATGGCCAACTTGAACCCAAATATGGAGTTTTGCTCGGATGGCATGTTCAGAAGGATGATCAGACATGCAGAAGACGGAGTCTACTTTGGAAGTGGTAAGCACTTGTTTCTTTTTATTATTGAAATCAATGGATACAATACATCATACTGTACTCTCTTATTTATTTTCTAGTATGCCGAAGTAACTGAATGATTGATCATTCTAATGGTGCAGCTTGAGACCAAACACAGGAAGAGCTTGGAAAAAATGCCCAACTTGAGTGTGATGTCTGTTTCGTGGATTTTTCCTTAAAACGGAAACGGGCCTGTTTAATTTGATCCTTGTGGGCATACAGGCACCGGCCTGTTTTGATTGTGGAATGCTGCAGCACTGGAAGAGGACAAAGAGATGTCCCATGTGCCAGTCTGGCACCTTAAGGCAGAAGCTGTACCGTCCACGTTGAACATTCTTTGGATGATCCGTTCCTCACCTCTCGAGCGCACAATCTCGCAGCTCCATTTCCAAACTGGTACGTTAGTATATAAACTTGGTTACTTTTCGTCGTATCCACTATATATGGTGCCTACTTTTCTGAGCCAGGATGTCGTGAAGTTTTCAATCAGAGTTTTAAGTGCCAATCAGTTGTAGGCGCCATCAGTTTTGGAGCTTCAGAATTCGTGTAGGGACACCTGTAGCAGCGGCGACCTTGGTCGCCATTGCTGGAAGAATGGCCGGGTGAGTGCCTTCCCGCCCCTCCATTCCGTCCAACAAACGAGTGATCATCCGGTCCGAATCCCACAGTGTTCAACATTTTTTTATTTATTTTTATAAAAACAAAAGAATAGGATCAATCAACCCCTGCCCGTTACTTGATCTGTTTGTTAACCGATCAACTTCATCTCATCCCAATAGGGGTCGTCTTCGAGCGCCATTGGCAAGGTCGCCGTTGCTACAAACTACCGATTCATGTATCCTAGATTATTCCTTGAGAATTAGAACATTACAACCATTGGGATTGGCATTTTTCAATTCCATATTTAAATTCTTAACAATTTAGTGTTTTGAACATTATCTACCTCTTTCTACTTATCATTTTTTTCCTATATGTTTTACAATTCCAAATGATCTGAAATTTTTCAAGCATATAGCCAACTTGCCTTGAAGAATGAATCAAAAGAGTAACCACCATTTTGGACATTTTTTCATACAAATGTGACCTTGTGAAGTGCAGCTGCCCGGATTTTCGAAGGGCCCCCCAAAGGATTTTTGTCAATTCAAACGCTATTATCTTGCAATCCACACGGTGGAAATTTCTGAATTTTTTCCCATAACTTCTCAAAATAGTTTAATACAAGATCCTATGGTTACATTTTTCCAAAAATGTTTTTTTTCTAAAATTTGATACTTGTATTAGAAATAGCAGTTTTGGAGCAGTTTGGGTGAAAACATAGCCTCTGACCTTTAGGGATTAACTTATCTGAGAACATGTAGTAAGAATTTCATCAAATTCTACCGTACGTATTAGAAGATATGAGCGTTCAAAGTTGACCAAAAAGTTTTTTTGAACTCAGCCCTACAATTTCAGCCGCCTTTGACCGGCATTTGTAGAATTTTTTTGAACTACAAACTTTGAAACTAACAACATACCATAAGGAGGGTAATGTTACTCATATGTTCACTAAATTTTACTTAAGAAAAATGTGTGGAACACATCCATAAAAATCTTGCAATGACTCAGTGTCTAGAGAAATGACAATACACTATCTCTTTTTGCTAACAGGTTTTCTACCTCATAACTTCAAAATTCCAAAATCTCAATGGTGTATTGGAAAATTTATTTATCTTTGACAAACTCCTCCAAGAAAAATTAAAAAGAAACAAAATCTCTAATTTCTATTGAATTTAGAAGACCGCAATAAGCGAAAGTCTTCTGGGCAATGGGAAAAAAGGGACCCAATATGTTCCCTTGCGTTTTCGATAGGTTCTCTATTGTGTTCCATTGCGTGAGACCTCCACCTCACCATATCATCCACCTACGATGCACTCCATCCATCAACTTACATCTACATCAGATGGTATTTGGAGGCCCTCTACATGTCGTGCTCCCTCCTACGATCGGAGGTGGGCGCCCAACCAAGCTTCCCCCCGCCTCCTTGCGACTAGGGGTAGTCCAACCATGCATTGGGGGCCAAGGGGCCAAGCCTTTGCCTGCTGTGCACGCAGTCCTGCCCCTTAAAGTCAAAGGTATATTCACAACCCAACCTACCTCTCAAGTTCATTTTGGCAAAAAAAATGCCTAGAACTTTTGCATCCAACATCCAATTGAAGCAAAAATTATATATCCATGAAGCTCTCAAAAAACTACACAACCTCAAAAAATCCCAAATGAATTCACTACAAATTCAAACAATAGGAACCTACTATGAGTGAGTTTTACCATCATGGCAAAAACCACCCCTAAAATTTGGTTGAGGGGAAGTATATGGGACCTTTAACCATATGTCTTCCAAGCAATGGATTCCACAATCAAGTTTAATTAAATGACTCTAAGTAAAAAAAGGACAATATCCTTAAATCACCCAAATATGTGTTTTATCATTCTCAAATCACCCTAACACATGTTTTAGGAAGTTGGAGCAACCTCCTACATCAAAATCTTAATAAAAATGCCTAATTTGGATCCAAAATGGACTAAATGAGGCCCTAAAAATTAATCGCAACACATTCTATCCAATCAAAATACCTAATTCAATCCATGCATTGCCCCATGCACCTCATCAAGTCTTTAAATCTAATCCTAATACACACATAGACTCATTTTAGACAATTAAATTCTTACCTCCATTTAATCATTCATACATCCTAGCCTTTATTTTAACCTAATTTGGGCAACGCTTTTGCACTTACCTTTAAACCCTAAAAATTACTCTCAACACCTATCCATCTTTTTTTTAAACATTCTCATCCTACAAAAAAATCTAATGCATGTATAATGATCAATTCAGTTAAATAAGGCAAGAAGGTATTATAATCAACCATTACAATTTTTTATTCATTATAGCAAAAAAAGGGTCATAAAATAGCCAAAAAGAAAAGAACAGTCAGCACACCATGGCAGCAAACCTCCTTGCATTAATTCAGTTGTTCCGTCTTCGTCCTTACTTTGAATTTGGCAAGCCATAGCTTTCTGGAAAGCTAGCTTTTCCATTTTCATCCTCCCAAAAATTCAGGTCATTTGGCTATTCCTGCCTCTTGCAATCACTCGCTGAAGTTGGCAGTCTTTCTTGGTAGCAACAACTAGCCTTCTCGTGCTAAATCAGCCACTAATGCCTCGTCCATGCTCCAATTGGGTCAAGCCTAAACTTTTTGGAAAGTCAGCTTGAAAGCACATCTCTTCATCAATTTTCAGCTAGCTCCATCCAATTTGCCGTGCTCCCACCATCACTTGTCAAAGTGGGCAGTCTAAATCTCTATTCAAGTTCTCCCCTCATTCTCAAGCACTTTTCCATTTTACTTTAAAATCCTCCATTTTTCACCCATCTCCTTCCATAAAATGGTGAAATCTACTCAATAAATTGTTCTTACATGATTCCCTTCTTTAATCTCTAACAATTTATGCTTGAAAAACTCATAAAATATGAAATTCTTCCCAAAACACACATGCATACAAAATTGAGAGAAAATTGGAGGAGGTGAAAGAAAGAGAACCAAACCCTAATTTCGCCTATATCCAAACTCTTAACAAATTTCTTTCACTAATTAACTTCATCCAATTCTAATTTATTGTAAGATTATTAAAATAGTATAAACAAATTAAAAAAGTTTTTTTAGCTGCCCGGATTGCCCACTGAATAATGAAAATGACATATCATGCAATAACTTTTTAACCATGTAGTCAAAAGTTATGAAAATTGTTGGACCTTTTGGCTACTCCTCGGGTACATCTTGTGTTAAAATTTCAAATAAAAAAACTAAAAATTCCGGTCATAGTGAGCTGCCCAAAATCGCTATGTTGTCAAAAAAACGGTGTTTGGTCATTTAGGGATTAAGTACAAGATCCTACGGGGGGGAAAGCATGCTACAACCTACTTGCTTTGGCACATTCAATAAAAAAATGTAAATAAAGTTCTTAATACTTTGGATTCTTGGTGAAGAAAGCTAACAAGATTTTACAGGTGGGCCAAATTTTTATATTATTTAATTTGTCTTGAAGTTAATTTTTTAAGAATTTTGTTTGATTTTATTTATTATGTTATTCAATTCATTTTACTATTTAGTTCCACAATATATCTTGTAGAAGGAATTAAATAATAAAAAAATTAGGCCCACTTGTAAAATCTTGCTAGTTTCTTCTTCCAACCAATTCAAGTTTTAAAATTTATATTTAAAAGAAAAAGAAAAAAGAAAAAATATATATATATATATTAGTGAATAAAATTAGATATTGAGTACAAATTGAAAAATGCGCTTGAATCCTAAAATACATTCGTAATGTCAATCATCACACCAAATTTATGAATATAATTCTCCTCATTTATGTACACTTAAAATAAATTAATTCTTCAAATGTGACACTATGACATCAAAAGTGGTAGGTTGTAGCATGCTTTCACCCACAATTAGATTCCAATTTTTTATTTCTTTTGTTTTTCTTGGGTGAATACAACATAAATGGCAGTTTTGAGTGTTATTTGACAGAAAACACCCTTGGGGCTTTAGGGGTTAAAGATGAATAAAATTGAAATTTTGGTTTATCTTCCTATTTAATTAAGTGTTTCCTTTGGTTCAAACTTATTACACTAATCTTTTATGACCAACATGAATGAAAAGTCTGTTGGAGATAGTTCTACTATCTAGGCCATGTAGGCTTAGGTAGCGGGTGCTATCCTTCATGCCTCCTGTAGATGATCTATTAGGCTATGTTTTTGCAACTTTGATGATGGTTTTTTGTGTGATTTGTGTTGTGTTTTTCTTAATTTTTGTTCCAAATTGGTGATTTTGAATGCTTCTAAGTCAATTTGGGAAGTCAATTTTTTTGTGTTTATTACCAATGGAAGCAGTCAAGCAGGAGCTGCTGGTGAGAATCAGCCTAAGTAGGAGTTATGAATCCGAATTGGACAGAGTGGAGATTCCATGCGGAATGTTGTGTGTATTATTCCTAGTCGGGATTGTCTTGGTGTTACCGATTTGGAGTGCGGTCATTTTCCAATTGAGTTTTTGTTTGTATGGCAGTTAGGGTTGTTTATGTTCCAAGTTGGGTGTGTAACGGGAGAGTGCCAATTTGGAAGTTATGGATGTGTTGTGGAGTGATTTTGTTTGAGGTCCCTATTCGGCAATTTGTGAGTTTTGATGGTTACCAAGTTGGTTAAAGAACCGCCTGGCACAGAGTTTTAAGGCTAAGTTTTCCAATTTGGAAGGCACCCAATGTTGAAGGAATGCCAGTGCGAGTCCCAGTCGGAGTGGCTGTGTATTTGATTTTTGTTTGATGGATGTCTTGTTGTTTGTATGAATGTCAAGTCGGGTATGACTTGTGTGTTTCCAAGTTGGGAATTGTGTCTGTGATCCAGGATTGGATCGTGTCTGTGTAAGTCCTATTCGGAAGCTGCAAGTGAAGGACAGTTCTGGTGTCTCGTGGAAAGAAGGAGAGAATCCTAATCGGTTCGTGTGTTTTTGATGATTGTGTGGTTCTGTTTCTGTAATTCGGAGTGTGTCCGAATTGGTCAAGCAAGTGGTGGTCGTGAAGGCCCGATTTAGAGAAATCAGAATGTGAAGCAGAAAGTTTTAAATTCCAAATCGGTGTTACTGAGGAGCAGTATCGTGAAGATGACTGCATGTGAGAGTGATTAAGTCCAATTTGGAGTTATGCATAATGATGCAAGTTCAATTTGGAATGTTGTTATGATGGTATGATGGAGATTTTAATGAGTAATTGCAGTGAAATTAGACCCAATTGGACATGGTAGTTGAACAGTCCAAGTTGGAGTTTTTGGAGCAGTAGCTAATTTGAGTGAATCAATTAGTTGAATATTATTTTATGGAACGGTGATATGTCACCAATTCGGCTAAATAAAAGTTGATTAAAACGAATTGGTGTTCCTTGTGTATTTGGTTTATGTGTGTGCATGAGCTCAATTTGATCTTTTACTGTTGTTGTTGTTTTTGCCAAGTTGGAGTTTGGTTGTCTGTGATTAATACCAAATTGAAGGTTGATGACTGAATGGAAGATTTGTTGTATCAGTTCTAAATTAGTGTCTGTTACTCTGTTTATGAGTGCATGTCAATTATCCAATTAGGAAGAGTGTTCAAGACATGTCAGTTAGTCAAAAATATCCAATTTGGAAATAGAAGCATTATGGGTTATGAAGAATGCCGAGAGTAAGAGCTTAATTTCCAATTTGGAAAGGAAGTAGTGTCAATGGTGCGGTAATTAAAATTACATTAAATCAAATTGAGAAGTTAAAGACATAAAGACCAAATTGGTGAAAAAAGATATGGCTGTAAGTCAAGTTGGAGCAAAGAATCACTGAGAAGTGACATGTCCCAATTGGAGTAAAGCTGGGAACTGCCGTAAATCAAGTTGGGAGTTCAAGGCCGAACCAGTGTTGATCAAGACCGATTTGGGAAAGACGAAAGAATTCAACTTGAGAATTAAAGATCAAGTCTAAATGGAGTGATATTTTTCCTTGGTGTTTTAAAGAGTGGAGTGAAATAAATTCAGTAATTAATTGAAATACCGTGAAGAATTTAATTAATACTAGTTGGAAGTATGCCTTTCTTGGGTATTTTATTCCCTATTTAGTTCTTTTAGTGTCGTTGTAGAAGTAATCCTATTAGAAAGACCTCCCTAGGAACGAACTTTACTATTAGTTTAGATAATCCATTTAGGATCTAAACCCATCTACACCTCCTTTCAAAGGTAGATTCTATAATATGAACTTGTAACCAAAAGATAGTGGCCTGTATATATTAACCTCTAAAGGACCAAATTGTGCTTTTTGGCAACAGAGCAATTTTGGGCCATTCACTACAAATGAATTTTTTTTTTTTCTTTCAAATCTTCACACAACATTTTTTCAAGGAGTAGCTTTAAGACTCAACAATTTTCATAACTTTTGACTATATGGTTAAAAAGTTATTGTTTGATATATAGTTTTCAATGCTTGGTGGGTAGTCCGAGCATCTAAAAATCTTCTTTAAGAATCACTTTTTGAAAAAAGAAAAATTAGAAATTGGTTTCCAAGATTTATTTACGTGAAGAGCTTTGAATCATTCCATTTTGATCAATGAAATGAAAGTTATGAGGAGTTTTAGTTGTGGGTAGCTTGCAGATACTCAGATAGTTATAGAATCTCTTCTCTAAGATGAACTTTGAAGTCCTTTATTCTACTCAATTTTAAATATTTTTGAAAAACAAACAAACAAATTAAGTGCACATTGTTTATTACAACATTCCAACCATTAATTTTTTTTTTTTCAAATCCATAAATAAATTGTAAATATTTAAAAAAATTATCTACTTCTTTCTACTTACTATTTTTTTTTCCATGTTGTACAATTCCAAATGTCTGAAATTTTTCAAGCATGTAGCCAACTTGCCTTGAAAAATGAATCCAAATAATTACAACCATTTTGGACATTTTTCATAATGATTAGACCTTGTGAAGTGCAGCTGCCCGTTTTTTTGCAGGGCCAAAAAAAAGATTTTTGTCACTTCAAACGCTAATATCTTGCAATCTATACAATGAAAATTTCTGAAATTTTTCCACATCTTTTCAAAGCAGCATACTAAAAGATCCTCTGGTCTCATTTGTCTAAAAATGTTTTTTTCTAAAATTTGGTGCTTGTACTAGAATTGGCAGTTTTGAAGCATTCACTACAAGAAAACGAGGGGTTATGCAATTATTGTTTGCAACTGGTTTTGTAGTTGCATGAGCCGTTTGCAACTAGGTGACAATTTAGAGCCCGCAGTTGCAGTGGACAAGTTGCACTAGTTGCAAAGCAGTTGCAAAAAATTTCAAAGTTGTTTATCATTTGACAATATACTTGAAAGTTCATCGATGAACTTTTCTGACGTGGTTGCTTATCTGGAAGTCATTTGTGTGCAACTTGTTTGCAACTAATGTGCAGCTGGTTTGCGATTGACTTACAACTGGTTTGCGACTGGTGTGCAACTAGTTTGCGATTGATGTGCAACTAGTTTGCGTCTTTGTGACTTGTAGATTTGAAATTTGAATTTCAAAGATTTGTAGATTCTAAATTTCAGAGCTATTTTTTTTTTTAGATTGCCAAATCTAGAAATATCTTAAAATTTAAATATTTATAGATTTTTGTAGGTTATAAAAATCTACAAATTGTAGAAATCTACAAAGTGTAAAAATCTACAAAATATATAAATATTAGAATTTCATTATCAAAATTCATTACACAATATTGCTATAACTTATAATTCTTATATGTTCAACCTAATGGTATTCTTGACAATTGTTGTGGGACAATTAATAAAAGACTTAATAGTAGTTGCATTTTAGTTGTTTTCTAGTTGCATGCTAGTTTTTTCAAGTTAAAGTCTAGTTGTTTTTAAGTCAAACACTAGTCAAATTGTAATTGCAATGTAAATGTAGTCTAGTTGCACTATAGTTGCAATCCAATTGCTGTCTAGTTGCATTCTAGTTAAATTGCTATCGAATTTAAATTACATGCAACTGTAGATAGACACATTGGACTCTACAGAACGTAAAATTGTCCACATCGACAATTGTGATGAAGATTGGCTGTAAAGTACCTCACATCAACTCTTTTGTTACATTCCCGTATGCGTAACTACATGTTGCGACTACATTGCAACTATTTTGCAACTACAATGTAACTATGCCAAAGTTGGTGCAAATATAGAAGATTGTAGTTGCATAGGACATGTAATTGCGTTTCAGTCGGTTGTAGTGGACACGTTTTTCTTCTAGTGATTTTTGGTGAAAACATAGTCAAAAACCTTTAGGGGTTAATTTATGTATTTCTTGGGTGGTTTATCACCTAATTGAGTTAGGGTATATTGCAAGAGGTGGTACAAAGACTGATATTTGTGTGATTGCTAGTCCGGGTTTTATTCATGTTGATTTGAATCTCCTTAAGCTACGGGTGCTTTCCTAATATTGAACTAGAGTTTGTGGTTCAAATTTTATTTATTTATTTTAGAGATGGGTGCCATTGGTATACATGTATTTTGGTGTGTTTTTATGGATTATCAAGTGGTAGAGGTTGGTGATGTTCTATTTTGCATTTGGTGAGGATTATGTGCATGAGGTATTTTATTGCATTTTGGTGAATTTCTCATAATGTCTTGTTTATGGAGTTGGTTTTAATTTTTAGGTTTTGGTCTTTATATAATAGTTTTTTGTATCTTAAGTGCATAGCTCTTTGAACGCTAGTGGTAATTGTTAAGAGCGGTGCTACATTCCATCCTTGGTGTCTTATGTTGGTTACGCGGCTGGTTAGTAACATATTGTATTTTGTTTCTTTGTATATGATGATATTTGGTGAAAATTTGTCATGACAATATGTGAATTCAATAAATTGTATAATTAAATTAGAATGGGGGTGGATTGGAGGTGGACTATCATGATGGTGATTTAGGACTAATATTATGTTTGTTTTTTGTTTTGCTCCACAATTACAATTATGTATTGGTCTATGCAATATTAGGTTAGTAACCAAGGAGGTATTGTGTTTTCTTGTGGTTTGTCTATTGTCTTCCTGCATTGATGAGATTGAAGCATCTTGAGGTTTTATTGTTCATAATCATTTTGTGTAATATCCAAACCGCATTATTATGTTGCTTTTTTCTAAGTTTTGTATATTTGATTCTAGACATGCTAGAAGGAAGTGTAGCTATATGTCTATATTTTGTGTATTGCAAATTGTACAATTAATATTGGTATATTTATTGGGCCAAAACAAGTATTTACAAACATTGCCCATATATTGTTTATATCTAAATTTGAGTAGTTGGGTTATTTGTTTGTCTGTAATATTGAGGTTGTCCTAAAAATTGTTGGATGCATCAAGATCTAATTTTGTGTTGTTTACCCATTTGACTATATATTTGTAATTTATGGCATTAGCTTCTTAATGGGCATACACTTCTTCATCTAGGTATTTCTTGAGTCGCGTATGGTATCTTTCTAAGATTTGTTTGGATTGTTGGATTTAGCTTTGTGTAGCTAGTACGGGCTTGTATGTGCATTTTGGTAAATGATTGAGATTTCTTGTGCAGGGTTTACAGCTCTTACTTTTGCTAATTCATTTGCTTATCTGTTATTGTTTATATTTGCATGTACTTTGATTTTATATAGGTTTATTGGTTGGTTCTTTTTTTTTAAATTTGAGAAATTTCTTCTAATATCAATTTATTTAGGTGATTATTTTTGTGAAGTAGGATGTTTTAGCTATGTATTTATAAGATATAGTAAGTTTAGACTGTCTATAAAGAAATATGTATCTTCTTCATTGTTTTTGGATAATTGTAGTATTTCAAAAATTATTGTTAGTCCTGCTTTTAGTATATTTTGGAGCCCATAAAGTCTTTTTAACATATTGATGTTTTTTATTTTGTTGTATATTCCATATCCAACTGTGTCTTCTATAATTGTTCCATCTTCTTTTTTTTCACATAGATTATGCGATCTATCTATATAATAGCTAGTTGTCTACTATATATTTTAATGTTATACTTGTTATATTAGGTGTGTATATAGTTGTGTTTGCATGAATTATTATTGTATTGTTTGGTAGTGTGACTTCACTCCAAGTTTTAGAAGGATTTACCATTGTTGATGGTGTTGTCTCTAGGTTCATGCCATATTTAACTACTTCTGGACTTTTGAAAGTTTAGAAATAATAATGGTCACAGGAGATTTCACAATGGTCATCAAGAGATAATCTAAAACAACGAGATATCAGTAGAATCATTGAGAGATCTATACAAACATTAGGAGATCTCACAATGTTATTATCCCGTGATCTTTGAATGTTTAGTCTAAAGTTTATTGAATAGTCCAAAAGTAGTTAAATATGGCATGTTCTTTGTATGTATATTTTGAATATTTAGGTGAGTGTGGATTAGTTGTGTGAGTTCTTCTTGAAGGTTGGTTAGGGTTGTGTTATATTGATTGCAATGTATTTGCAATATTTGTATTGCTAAGGGGTTCTACTCTATGTTTGTGTTTTGTTGCTAGAGGGGTTTCATATTTGACTATATTTGTTAGAAGGTATGTGATAGTATATGTGTCTGGGTATATATTTGCATGTGGGGCTTTCTTGATGTTCCAATGTTTATCTAGTGCAATAATTGTCATAGTAATTGAGTTATCTTTTTCAATGGCTAATGGCTAGTCTAGCCCAATGGATTGCTTGTTGTAATGTTTTGTAGTCGGATGCATGTATTATGCTTGTTTTGATCTATTTTGGGCAAATGCAAGTCCTTGAGATCCAAAAATATAGTCTTGAGGGTGTAGTGAGTTATATGTCTCTATTTGTGTTGGGTATGTTAGTGGTGATGAGAAGTATGAGTGTTCAATATGGAATTTTTCAATTATATATTGGAGTATGTTTGTGTCTATATAATGTTGTATTTTGATGCATTTGTTGTTTGTTGTGTCTTTTGCAAGGTATCCTTGATATAATTGTACTACTTCTATTTCAAAGTTTTGCAATGATGGGTCTATTATTTGTTGTTGTGAGAATTTTTGGTATTGGTTCCATAGCCAATGTATTTGGATATTGTGTATTTTGTGTATGTGTTGGCTATAATTATTGTATAATTCAATATTTTTTGATGCAATATGGATTGTGCACTTAGTTGTTTTAATGTCTTTACTGGAGTTACATTCTTTGATAGATATGTGTATGTGGATTAGGTGTATAGCTGGGATTACGTATCTCATATCTTGGTGTTGTGATTGGTGAAAGTTTTGAAAGATGATATTGGCAAAGTGTGTTTCTTGCTTTTGTATATAATATTTTTTTAGTATTTTAATATTATATTGTGTAATGTTTTGTTGGTTATATGGAAAAAAATGGTTTTCTAGTGTCCATTTTGTGTATGTAACGTTATTTGGTAGCATCCATTTACATAGACATTGGATTGTAATTTATTGAATATCGTATTTGTTTTTCTTTGTACATGGTTTTGTCTCTAGTATGGAGTCTATGGGGTAATTTTGTTGTTTTGTATACATGTGTCTAGGTGTGGGAGAATATTGTATGTATGTTGTTTACTATTGCTTGTTGTAGTGGGATTTGTATAGTGGTAGTTCTTGTTTATAAATTATTTTGTAGTATGTTGGTGTACTTTGGGGTTGTACATGGTTGTGAGCAATTTTGTTGGCATTGGTGTTGGTGGCAGAACATGATTGGACTATAGTACAATGCATTAGATATTAGTGGTGTGCATATACCATTTTGTTGTTTAAATTGTGCTTGGTCTATTAAGTCTTATTGTTTTTAATAATAAGTTGGTCAAGGCTGTAAATGGCTATAGATTTTTAGTGTATATAATTTATTTAGTGTATTTGGTATTTTTTGTTGTGTGTGTTGTTGAGTTTATGAGTGTTTTCTTTCCATATTGTTTCTAAGGTAAACCAGCCTATTCCCGTCAGCTTCCTATTTCCGACATCTGACTTTTGGCCCCATTACCACCCTGAAACTCATCTAAGTCCATCTATTTTTCTGACAAAATCAGCTCATTAATTCAGCTTGGGTAACGTGTCTACCATTGATTGGTGGATATCCAAGTACTCATAGATACAATCTATGGCGGTAATGGGTTGTTGATCTGACTTTTATAAATTAATCCATGGGCGGATTTGTAATTTCAGGGCAGTCAACTTCAAAAATTCATAGAAATTTCAATTTTCATCAGAAAATTATAATTCCACTTGGGTTTGATTCGTGAAACATGCATACACCTTTGAAAAATAGGTGCCTCCATTGAGGTTGACTCCAACATAGTCAGATCGCAAATCAGGGTGGTAATAGGCTTGTCTACCTTAGTTGGGTTTCTTCTGAAGGGAAGGTTGTATCAAAGCTTTTGATGTGGATGTCGTTTTCTTGCAATCATGTTCACGAGCAGACAAGGAAACCACTGTTACCTGCAACATGGGTATAAAATTTGAAGAGAAAGCAGTATTTGTAAGTAACCAAACCAACCTCTTCTGCACCGGTCAGGCAATGTTTTTTTGTTGGAAATATTTGGGTTAGGTCTGAGTCGCTTTGTTTGACATAAAGATATTCTCGCAGCCAATGACCTGGTTTGAATTCACTCCATGTCACGCTCAAAATGTAGTCGAACCTTGAAATAATGCTTTCTTTTCAATCCTATGGAAGCTTCTTATATGTAGAATTGCAGGCACAGAGAGCAAAAATCTATCAGGATATGGAGGTTGATTTCAATTTTGAAACATCTCTACAGTTGAGGCACCTACTGAACATTGATATCCGTTTGGCGTCTCCCAAGAACTCCAAAAAATGTCTGGAGCGTTTGGACCAAGCTCAACACCTAATATTTGGTTTGAAGACAAGTCCATCATTCAGTAAGAGTTGGGTTTTGATTTGGAAGCTCCTTGTCAGCATTCACGTGGGTGGTGTTGAATATGTCCACATGTTGCTCAAGAAAGTTCTGAAATTCACCATTATTTTGCCTTGTGTGCAGTAATCATATGGAAACTGTCATGGTTTCGTCTGCGGTGCCTGAACTGCAGGCCGCTTCAGAATCAATTAAGAAGGAAATAGAGTTACGCTCTGAATTTCGTCAGAACATACAAGAAGCCAACGAAAAGCACCTGAGAGAGTATAATACAATGAAAGAGGACCACAACAAGACTCTTGTGAAGGTGACATTGGCTTTTGAATTTTAAACAGCAAACTTACATGATAGTAGATGTTTTGATTGCTTCAGTAAGTGTACCCATGCATGATGTACTGCTGCCTGAGGATTTTGTATTGACTGAACTCTTTTGTGCCAGTCTTTCGAGGATTGTCTGCAAGAGAAGAAAAAAATAGTGAAAGATTTCACTGTATGCCAAGGCCAAAGTGATAGCAGCGATAAATGGCCAACTTGAAGTCAAACACGAAGGTCTCCTCGGATGACATACTCACAAGGATGTTGCAGAAGACTGAGTACACCTTGGAAGAGGTAAACGAGCATACATTTCTAATAATTGAATTCAACTGATACAAGAGATTAAACACTCTGAATGCGCTCAGGATGCTGTTAAACACAGGGAGATCGGGGAGGCGTCACACACACCGGTGTAAACTTGGTGTAGCTTTATCCCCCCCCAAACTTTATGTTTTAAGAAAATTTGGAGGGGGGAAAAAGCTACACCCCCCAAGTTTACACCGGGGGGGGTGACGCCTCCCCGATCTCCCTGTGCGAAATCGACTGATTTTCTAACGGATGATGGTATTATGATGCAGGCCAAGGCCAAAAACAAGAGGATTTTGGAGAAAGTGCCTAACTCCGAGTGTAATGTTTGTTTTGTAGACTTTTCCTTGAACCGGAAACGGGCCTGCTTCGATACTTGTGGGCATGCAGGCACCTGCATCGATTGTGGAATACAACACTGGAGGAGGACAAAGCCACTTGTCCACTGTGCACATCTGAAATGGCCCGCAAGCCGATAGCTGTACCTTCCATGCTGTTCTTTGGATGATCCATTGCTCACCATCTCTCATGTCTATTGCAAAGTCAGTGTTTTAAGAATATTTGGTTATTTCTGTACTTACTGTCTTTGATGTTCGCAATGTTCGTAGATGCGCTATTTACATGACTGTCTAAATCCTCTGAGAATTTTTTCCCAGTTACGTTCTTTGTATCCAGCCCAGTGAAAGTTGTTTGCTCATAAAAGTGTGCTTATAGAATGTGCTACTTATGATACTGCACCACTGTCGTTAATCAATAGGTTTTGGGGGGACTTTCGTCGTGTAATGAAATTCAATTTCCCAGTTCAATGCACTCTTAATGTTCACAACAAAGCTAAGCTGCTTTGCAATATTCTGAAGCAGGTGACGTAAAGAAGTTCATGGCTATTGCTGTTCTCGACAGAACGTACATGCCTACCAAGAAGCATCATTTGGAAGGGGCCGTGAAGTCGTATTGTACCAAATTTGGAGGGAGGATCTTGACAAACTTCACAGGAGCAGACTCTGAAGGACAGCCGCAAGTACAATTATATGCCATTCTTTGCTGAGCCCCGTAAGGAGCGATCTAAATAACGGGATATGCGGGGTACGAAAACCCAACGCGATGGTTTTCTTTAGTAGTAGGCAAAAGCATAGTCGCTTTGTGCTGGACTCCCTGCCGTCAAGAAAATTGTCGGCAGCAACCATTCTTATTCAGATGAAGTGCACTCGTTGTGGCAACATTTGTGGGATACTAATGTCCGTTCTAGACATTACAATATTATGAACTCCAGTATTCCAAATTTTATCATCGGTGATAAATAATAAGACTTTCCAGGGTTGCAAAAAAGGGTAATTAGGTGTCAGTTCGTCAGTTCTCCCTGGCCATACTGAAGCCACAGTGAAAAGAGATTGATGTCTAGGAGTAATTTTAAGTGGATGGATCTCAGACGTCGTTCAAATCCAGAGTCTCCAAGAAAACTCGGTAAGTTCTTGGATTACTTTCTATGCTCATTGTCAGTAAAGAATCATCAGTGTTATGTGAATCTGGCAGATATTACATTGAATGCTGAGCTCTCATTCTTGTTTGCCACTAGCAAAAATGAATCCCCTTGCTCACCTTCCCTCTGTCATCAATTTCGATCTATTAGGAATTTGTTAATATACATCTGGACCGGGAGGTACACTTCGAGCCCCAAGCTACTTGAATGCCCTCTCTTTTGATTCCTGCTATGGTTTTCGAAAACTAAATTGAGGCTTTGCAATGAACGTCAATTTCGTTAAAATGGCGGTATTCCATTGAAATGGCGGTTTAGGGGCCTGAAGTAGTTAGGAAGTTTGTCCAAAGATGGTAGCCTGGGTGGGAAAATATGCAAATTATCGTTGATTTTGATATTGCATACAGAGGAGCCTTAAGAAACCTTCATGTGTCTTCTAGAGGAAATTTGGACTTTGGAGGGCGTTGTATGGTTTGAAGGGATGCAACTCCACAATGGACTAACATTAATAGTAGTTTCCATGGATTTGACGAGTTCCTTTGTACGGAAGGAAGGCCGACAGACTATGATGGAGGTAGCTACCTTGGGAAAAAAGAAATTTCCTTCAACATTGAATAATGTGGGGAAGTCGTGGAGACATTGCACCATTTTTTGGTTTGGCAATTTGTGGGACACTCTCACCAATGTCTTCTTAGGGTCCACTAGCATGCCCTCAAAAAAACCCGGAATGCAGAGTTTGAAAAATGGGTAGAGAAGTTAAAACGGAGTAAAAAATTGTGGATGCAATCGCGAGATTGGGTTCGCCAACAAAATGATCACTGTAGGTGCAAACATAACCTTAGACATGTGATACACTCTGAGGTAGGCGACTTGAAAAGTGACCCTTTTCAAAAGGACCATTAGGCCTTTCAAAGGGTTTTGATATGCTCCAAAATATTTTCCCTTATTTTTCACTTCAAGACATACTGATGTAGAATGTAGCACAAGTGGTTTCATATTTTCTAAGCATTCATAATCTAACTATATTAGGGCCAACTCTAGGAAAGACACATATTTTTCAGAGGTGTGCTCTTGTTTCAGGAGTCAAATCCAAGTGGAATTATAAATTTCTGATAAAAATTATAACTTTTGTGAATTTCTGAAGTGAAATTGCACAACCGCTACTAGACTGGATCCATAAACGTCCTCTTACAACTCAATACCGCTTTCCAATGTATCTAATAGCACTTGAAGATCCACCAATCATTAATTGACACGCTATCTTTTAATAGCAGTAATAAACTACTGTTGTCAGAATCTGAAGCGGATTTGCATGTTTTTCTGACGGGATTGGGACAAAGCTGTAGACCACGGATTTCTATCACTGACGGAATTGGGTAGTTCTACCTTATAGCAGTCAAAAAGTGATGCACGAGGTTCCTCCATGCAACCAATGGTAACTTGAACTGGACCCTATGTTTTGATAACGTTTGTAGACAGGCAACTGGACAACCAATTTTTACCAAGGAAAATGAAAGGCACACGCCTTGGCTCTAGAGTGGAGCCTCTAGCGATTGTTTTGTCCATCCAATGGTCGTCGCTATTTGGGTCACACGACCAAAACACTTGATATCGCCACTGGACACTTCATAAACAAACAAGGAGGAAAATGCTTTATTGAATTGGATGGGTGTACATGCATGCACGTCAAAAGTCAAGGAACATCTCAGTAAAGGAGGGAAGAGGGATGCTTTGAGAGGAAGATACAACCCTAAAGGAATTGTTTTCAATGAACCCTCTAGGTATCCTTCCCCTATTCGAAAGGAGGGCAAATAGAACCTACATTCAGGCCGTTCTACGGTGCCACTAATAGTTCTCAGTGCATGCCAACCAAGGTTTGTTGGATCTCCACTTTGCATTTTCAGATTGCACCTCCCCACCTGCATACCACAAAGTATGGAAAGAATCTTGAGCATGATCAAAGGAAGCAAGTGTCTATTTGACAATCACATCGATGCGAGGTCCTCGCAGGGCACTCCGAGGTTCTCAGTCAAACGTTCGTCAAGCGCATGCAGCTCCATGTTGACGTCGTCTCTTTAAAGGATGGATCATTGTTGAATCCGTTGCATTGTGCAGAGCAAAAGCCAAAACAATGACAGCCCATCCTCGGTCACGTCAGGAGTGTTCATAGGGAAAGTGAACTTCCTTTTCAGATTACGTTGGCATATGGTATCCAAATCTAGGAACCCATCACTGAACAGGGTGCCTCCAACATTCAAGGAGCTACTCGGTGGATGGAGGAGGGGCGTTCTCATGCAAATTCTCATCCAGCGGTTCAAAATTACATGACGTGTGCGGCGACTATCCCTCCTCCTCCCTCCCCACATCCTTTGTTTATGAGGGTTGGAACTAGAACCGGTCGACTAATGCTGGGACGTGAGGTAGTGCAAATAATGTTTCTATTTGAGTACCTATTGGCTGCTCATAACAAAAGCCCTTGAGTGGAAGTGGGGTCATTCATATCCAACAGTGCACAATCCCCTGCACGATGCCATCCACCATTTTGCGAGGAATGTGCCAAGGAGTATATGAAAGACCCACTGCTATCCCAGGGCTTCTATTATGGGCATCCAGTAAGTGCATAGGTAGAAACACTCTCCCCTCCAACTTCAGTCCCAATGTTAGTAGACCGGTTCCGGCCCATGCCGACACAAACGTAAGATGTGTGGAGGAGGGTGAGGGATAGATGCTGCTTGCATTGTAGAATTTGAGCTGTTGGAAGAGAACTCACATGAAAACATCTCCCCTCATTGTATCTAGAAGACTTGTTAATGTCAAAAGCACCCTACTCAGTAGTGCGTCCTTGGATTGAGACCACATGCATCAGCCCAATCCAGAGAGGAGCCCGACATCCCCTATGAATACTCCTGACCGAACACATGATGGGCTAGTACCATCGTTCTCGCTTCTGCTCCGCACATACAAGTTCAACAATGATCCGTCCGGCAAGGTGGGGGCGTCCACATTGAGCTGCAATGCAATTGACGAACAATTGATCAAGGTTCCCAAAGTGCCCTGCAAAGAACTGCCCACGTCATGGTTGGCAAGTAGAAGCTTGCTGGCGTTGATGAAATGGTGATCCGTAGATCATTCTTCTTCATTGCAAGAGCAATGCATCTTCTCATCGAGGGAGGGGGACAATATGCTATAATTAGGGCGGTGACGTTGTATACTTACGACTAATGTTTGAACAATGTGGGGGACCGCATGTCTATTAATATTGAATAAGGGATATTAATATTGAATAAGGGAATGCACATGAGTATATAGTTTATGAATTTTTCTTTGTGAATCCTGATGAGCCGATGTTCATGAATCCCAGTCATTAACATTCCTAAATTTCCTCTATACTTGGTTCTCAATTCTATATTTCATTCTATGTACGACGGAGTCGTCCAAGTGTCATCACTAGTGTAAAGGACAATCAATGACCAAAGCTATTTTCCAAAAAAGAAAAAGTGTATTCTTAAAGTGGAAGGTAGAAGAGAGCCGGTGTAAAGCTAGTTCCTAAGAGACTGAAGTGGTCGCCTTGGAGTGGAAGGCAGAAGCGTGCGAAAACTTTCCATCATGTCCTCCGCAAATGAATTGCGGATTCTTATCCGCCCACGGTTCAGAGCGCCCCTTCTGAATCTGTCTGATGGACATTTCCATCAGGGTTGTCCCCGTCACGTCCTGTCAGTCCGTCAGGATGTCTGGACGGACGTCAGGATTCAACCCCGGCGTCCGTCAGGACCCAGAATTTTTTTTTTTTTTTTGTGGATAGTCTGTCCATCCTGTGGACGGCTGGTCCGTCCCTGTGGACGGCCGGCCGGCCTCGAAAAAAATAAAATAAAATAAAATTTTAATCTTGACGCAATTTTGACGCGTCAAGACGCGTCCAAACTGACGCCGACGGATATCCGGACGTGAAAACCCCACGTCACGTCCGGATAGACAATCCTGATTTCCATGTCAAGACACATTTGCTCAATCGTCCCGTTGGTTACTTTGAGAGGAGTCCGGTTCTGCGTATCTGATTGGAGTACGTAGAAACCTGTACAAGGTAGCCACCGGTGAGGTCCTTACCCAATAGAATCACGGACTTGTGGATGACCCGACACTACGCAAAACTATTACATGCGAAAGAGTGGAAATAGAGAGCGATTGACTATCCGATGGAGGAATCTAATTCCCATATAGGAGTGGTCCGTCGCTGCCTGCGTACCTCAAACTAGCCATCCATCCATGGTAGCTGACAATCCACCTTGAAGGATGCATGTCCTTGCCAACGTGGATGACGGGAGATTTCATGATCGAGCGGACGTGACGTCTGCGCCCGCTTCTTCGGGAGCCACGCATCCCTCGGAGGAGCCCACGCCTTCTGTCATCCGGGCCCATTGTCGCTTCGTGCGCCAGGTGGATCGTGGCAAATTGGCGTCGGCGCACCTCTCGGGAGCTCGAACGCGAAGGCGGCCCTGCACAATCAAAAAAATACATGCCCATGCATCAACTTTTCAATTTTCCCTTCTGTCGGGCCCTTCGCACAGTGAAATAATTGTTTCCGTCCATTGTGTACACGCCAACGAAGTCGGGATAATCTAGCAACAGGGAACGGTCCTGCCAAGGAGCACAAGCCCGGACTCTGAGTCCCAAGGCCGTTTGTCTGAGGGGTACCACAAGGCTCCCAAAGAACGGGTTTTGCGACACGTATTGCGACACGCTAAGACCTGACAGCAGCAGGCCGGACAGGTATGGGCGCAATGACGTAGTGATGGAATGGTACTTGCTACCCACATACGGCAAGGGGAAGATGGCGTTGTGCACGGGATTCATGATGCTTCTCTCGGGGGAGGAATCAATGAGGAGGGTGTTCGAGGAATTGGCCCTGTATTGATTCGATCTGAACCTGTCCCCGCCCCAGACAACCTTGTGCAGCACCTTCAACCGCAGCTGCCCCTCCGGATGGTTAGGGAACTGGACGTAAGTGTTCACTTGGAGTTCAGGGTCACAGTAGGGGCTGGCTGGGTGCGCTCGACAGGGACATTCGGGAAGGTCGAGGGGGGGGGGGGGTTGCACGTGCAAAACCTAGCCGGACGCCTCTCGACAATGCAAAGGTAGTCTTCCAACGCAAGGACGATCATGGTCGTGCATGTTATGCCGCGGAAGAGGAACCCGACAATGCGTTTGGCGATTTCGGATGGCAGCCTAGTCCAGACGGACAAGCAGAACCTCTTGGCCGCGCCCTTTAGGAAATTACACACGTCCGGACGACAGTGGAGGGTGTACTGCCCGAAGACGTGTTGCCTCCTAAAGTCGTATTCCTCCTCTGAGGGCACGTCTACCATAGGAACATCTACCACAGGAACATCTACCATGGGCATTGTATTGGGCAGGATGTGCCCGACGTTCTCGATTTGCCCCAGGACCCCCTCTAACTCCAGGATCAAGAAGTAGCTGAAGAAGGGCAACCCAATGGAAGCGGGAGTCCCGGGCTCCGCTGACTGAGCCTGCGTACGCAAAACCTCTTGCTCAAAGTCTAATTTTTTAATAATGGACTGGTCCACAACAATATAGAGGAGACTCTCCAACCCAAGGGCGTGCCGTGTGAACACAAAGACCTGAATCCCCCTACTCTGTCACATTTGACCCTATTTCGATTTTTAGAAGGATATCAATGTTCGAATCATGCGAACCGTCCACGCAAGCGCTAACTAGGGAGAGAGCAAGAAATCAAGCCGCACCTTCCTTACAACGGTGGGAGCGGGAGGGACGATAGGATGGACCACGGGCACGTTTGCCGCGCGGGGCTCGAGGACGTCAGCGACCACCTTCACAGCGTCAGCAGGGGCCACATCCAGTTTGACAGGAGAGACGACCACGGCCGAGGTGGGAGTTCCGACTTCCAAGTGGAATGAAAGGCCGGCTTCCTTTCTCTGTTGTCGAGGAGTTGAATTTGATGGACAGGGTTGTGCATCCAGAACAAGCAGAGGCACCAGAGAGTTGTCATCCACCACTAAAGCTTTGTCACCCTGAATGCAGAATGAGAAGCACGTAACTAGAATGCACAAGAATCGTAAACCACTTGCACAAAGAAATACAAAGTGTGGAGTAGGCATTCACCGGAACGGGGTAGACGTTTTTATAGGAATCAGAACGGATATATTACAAATATATATACATTATTTTACAAACTAAAATCTCAAGGAATGTATACAATTTTTTTCACGCGGAGTCAAAATCGTGTTCAAAATTGTTCGTGAAACCTACGGCCCACGTCTATGCCCAACAGACACAGATATCCTAAGAAAGACGAGAGCCCCTACATCTATGGGCGTTGGGCTCTTCAACCCCGCCGGGACAACCTTCGACTGACCCGGCCGCCCAGGTAACACTCTCACATAGCGTCCACACCCAAACGACTGACTGCAAAGATGGGAGCTATGTGGAGGGGTTACCCACCGTTGGAGCGTCAACACCCTCGGCCGGAGTGTCGATCGGGGCCGGCTCCTCTAGATTCACCGTGGGCTGCGGCAGAACGCCTTCGGCCTGCAATGGAGCATATTGCTGCGTGAGGTTAGCGAAGGTGACCTCCACATCTCCCAAGTCAACGTCCAGGGCGTAAGGGTCATCGTCGTGGATGCTCGGATGATGCACGACATTCACAAACGGAAATTGACTGAGGGCGAGGTCATCGAATTCTGGGTCGCAAGCGAGACTCAGCGAGATATTTGCAGGCTCCACGGACCCTAGCATTCGAAGGCCCGAGGCTGCAGTCTGAGTGGCGGACGCCGAGTTCGTCGTGGAGACGCCGGAGATGTTCTGGACTTCGCTTGGGGGGGTCGGAGTCGCCACGGCCGGTGCAAGACTCTTCGTCCGAGCCAACTGTGAAGCTGCAAACTGTTCGTGCATGTTCTTCATGAAATGCATTTGAGCGATCCGATCCGCTTCATACTTCTTGTCCTTCTCCTCCTGTCTCTCTCTCTCCTCCTGGCGCTCCTTCTCCTTCTCCAACTTCTTGGCCTTCCGTCTGGCCTTCTTCTCCTCCTCTTCCCGACTCCTCTTCTTAGCTTGCTCCATTGTCATTTTCATGATAAGGTCTTTCTCCTCATTGAGGGTCTGGATGGTCTCGGTGTACATGGTAAGCATCCCCGACTGGTTCATCTTTGCCCGTTCCGAAACCCTCTCGAAATAATCAGCGCCGACCTCAACCTTCACGTCCGCCTTCGACGGCTTCTCATCCTGAGCCACCGCGCCAGCGCTCCCATCGGCCCCCGCGTCCAAGGATCCGCCCTTTCCTTTCTCAGCTTTGGCATTGACAAAGACACTGTAATCCTGCCTATACTGTGCTTTGGTTGCCAGCCGATTCTCCAGTTCCTCCTCGTCGAGGTCAATCGGGTTGTCCTGGGAGTTCCTGAGAGCTAGTTTCTTCTCCATCAACCGAGCATATAACGCAGCGGCAAGCTCTCCTTCGGTCGGGGGACCAAGTTCCGACTGCAAGTTGTCTACGGCGATCTGCACAAATGTTAGCTTGCTCACGCTCTCAACCGTAGCAACGGCGGACTTTGGTCGGAGGGACAGTAGCTTCTTCAGCGTCTCCCGCGATCCTGGAATTGTGCCCTCCATTGACGTCTTTGTGCCTTTCGCGGGAGAGACGCTTTGGAGATCTTCCCTGACTTTGAGAAGCTGCTGTTTCTGCTCCACCGAAAGTTGAGCCGTCAACTCATCCAACTCCTCCTGGAAGTATAACACCTGTATGCGAGGGGGGGGAGATGGAGACGCGGCCCCTTCTACAGCGGAACTCGACGCTAAAGCACTCGAAGGGGCTCTGTCTGCCGGGACCTTGAAGACGCTTGACTTCGTGTCTACTTCAGAGCGGCCGCTCTGAACCGGTGCAGGGGGAGTAACGGAGTGCACGGAAACTGAAGCTGCTGTAGAGGAGTGAGCAAGGGGGGACTGAGGGGGAATCGGTGAATGAGACAATGAACAACTAAGAGGGGAGGAATCTATACCGGTACTCCCGACCTTAACTGCAGGAGATGGAGAAAGGGGGGGGAAGAAGAGATGGAGGACAATTTAGATCAGAGCTCCCACTCTGAATTGGATCAAGAGGAGAAATCGGCAGGTCCAATTTCTGACGAACACGCTCATCAGAATCGCCGCTCTCAGCGACCTCGGACGATGACAACCCACGGTCGCATGATTGAGGACCAACCTGAGGGGAAACCGGATCAGACCACCCGCCTTGAGAAGGGGGACGACAAGCTATGGGGTCGGGAGGCGTTTCTGCGGCAGCATTGCCAGACTGCACCGTCGCATCATTGCCCGCATGCATGTGCGATGTCTCCGCCCTCTCCTCCATGGCATCTTCGTCATCGTCACGGTCGGTCATCTCTTTCTCTGGATGGATGTCTTCTTCGTCATCCTCTTTTTTGCCCTTCTCTTTTTCGCCCTCCTCCTCATCTTTGCCCTCGTCCTCGTCATCGCCCTCGTCCTCGTCGTTCTCGAGGACCTCGTAGTCGTCCTCATCCTCCTCGAGGACCTCGTCTTCGTCATCCTCGTACAAGTCATTGACGTTTTTGACGGCCTCGTCTGCTTCTTCCACGCTGGGGCCAGAATCCTCTTCCACAATAGCAGGGCCCTTGGTTGTGTTCCGTCCAGTGTATCTCAGCTTTTTCCCTGGGACTAAGAGATCGGGCCACGATAATGCCCCAAGCCGGTTGTGCTTTGCGTGACGTGAAAGGGCCTTCTCGTTGGCGATCATGAAGGAGACGGAGCTGCGACACAGCATCTGCAGCAAAACATGACATCAGTAAATTCTCCACTTCAGCTACGACAATCATAGTACCCTCTAATCAATACTCAACCTTTCCATGTGATGTTTTCGAAGGTTCAATAATTATCGTGCACGCAGAGATTGCCTTCGCTCCAGCAAAGACGAGCATGACGGTCCCTTGGTGCCTGCAGAACTTGTCGATGAAGCGGAGGTACACCTCGTACCGCAGCTCCCACCTCGAGCTAAGTTCGGGATTGTCGTGTCGACAGGTCTCCCGATTCGCATAAAACATATCCTCGTTTCTCAGGGCCTCATCCTCTATCGGTGAAAGCCTGCCTACCTTATCCCTCGTCTGAACAAGGAGGGAATCCTTAAATGTCCAGTTGGGCCGCTGCAAGTACATCACCGTCTCCTCGCTCCGCTCCCTGTCACCCGGCTCGCCCCTGCAATACACGTAGTTCGACTCCCGTCGAACAAGGTGGCGAGGGAAGAGCTCCTTCACGAGCATGTCCACGGCAACCGCCCGCTTCGATTCGTAGATCAGCATCCATGTGTGGACGGACTTGGACATCGCTGAGCGGGATGCTCTCTGGACTTCCTCCACAATCCTCGTATTCGCAGAATTGATCTCCATGTTGGGGATCTTGGGAAACAGTCGGAGGTCCATGATTCCAACTTCGCAGTACTCCATCTGCGCAGGTGAGTCTGTTAAGGAGCCGACGACCCACGTCTTTGACCTCTCAATGCAGTACTCCAGCTCGAACTTCACTTCTCTTCGATTCCACCGGCAAACGCTGGCCTGCGAGCAGCTCTTCACATAGCGGAAGCGTCTAGAGTTGTCCATGGCTCGGTTCAGTCCCGCCACGAGTGCAGCGTTCGGCTCTTCCTTCTTCTTGCCTTGGGAGCACTCGGACTTGAGATAATCTAGATTGAGCGTCATGAGGTGCCACATGTGAAAGCCGGTGATGCACAACTTAGACTTGTAATCCTTCCAGCGCTTCGGGTCCATGACGTCTGCCCTCTCGAAGACGTCCTCAGCCTCCTTGATGCCTTGCTCCTTGCCCTTGTCTACCAACTGGCTGCACAACACTCTCTTATGTTTCTTGTTCGTGCACCACATGGCGACGGGGAGGACGTTTGCCCAGGTCGACGGCTTCCTGTGGATGTAGACCTTCGGAGGAATGTCGAGGATTTTTTGAGCCAGCTCCCCGACCGCATAATCGTCCAGCCCCTGCAAGCTCTTCACCATGTTGCTCGTAATAGGCGCAAACTTATACGGCTTCGTGTTCCCCTCCTTGGTCGTCATCTCGTTGAACGGACCGCCAGAGTCTATGTCGTGGAGTGTGCCGGACTCGTGTGTCGCGAAAACTTTCTGCCACAAAGCCCACGTCTCTTCGGAGGACATGATGATGTAGCGCTCTCCCAATTTGTCAAGGTCGTAGGCTGTTTTCGATCCGAGGTTCCCCTTCACGAGGCCGGTGGACTCAAAGCTCTGGTTGGCCTTCATCTTGAAATCCTGCAGTTGGAAGGATGGTGTCAGACTTCTATATATGCATTGCAGACCGGAATGAAGTGAATCTAATGCATAGGTTCAGAGCGGCCGCTCTAAACCGTCGACAATTACAAGTGGAACTTCAGCGCACCATGACGAAATCCAATCACTTCTAGGGTAGCGGTGACTATTAACTTCAGAGCGGTCGCTCTGAACTGTCAGAGGCATAGATTGAAGGTTCTGAGAAAATTATGGATGACTGGTCTGGACTACCAAATACAAATCAAAGTGGTTTGAACTGCTTACATCATACGCCTTCGAGTTGTCTCCCTTCTCAGACTTCCTCAAATTCTTGCGGACGTGAGTGGGTTTCCGGGCGTTAACCCAGAGATAGCGACAGTGCCTTATTGTAGCTGGGAGGGACGAGAGAAATGGGCCAGCGACGTTTCCATCGTTACACTTGCACGACAAGGCGTGAAGGTGGTTACTCTCCTTCGACCAGACGATCTCGCAGATCCAGTTCTGCACTCTCTTCTTCACCTTGGGGTCGTCCACACTTGCCTCCCCCGAAAGGATTTCCTTAGAGGCCTTCCAGGTGTGCTGACCGTTGATGATCTTCAAAGGGAAAGCCTTCACGCAGTCCTCCCAGCATGTCGGCCTCCTCAATGTGTCGGGCATGACGGTGAGAATCTGCTTGGTGAAGTTCACCTTCACCATTCGTTCTTGAACTGTAATGACGCCTTTCCGTTCCAACGGTCGGAAGATGTAGCCTGACTTCTCATCGCAGGCCTCAATGTCGTCGACGTCCAGCTCGAAGAACTTCCCACGCCCGAAGATGTACATGTAGCTCGACAGGTCCTTGAACTTTTGGTTCGCCACCGCTTCGGCCTTCAGGCGTATCTTTGCCTCCTGTTCGTCGCTACGTCTGGGACCCTTCTTAATGTCGACGTCCACGAACAAGTTCAGTGGCACGGAATCCGGATCGAATTCCACTGTGGCCGGGTTGTCCACCCAGCGGCCGTTCACCTTCCTCACGGTTTGTTTCTTTGCTTCCTCCTCGGATACGTCGGAGGACGGGGGGATGTCGCTAATTTGCGACGAGCTTGGAGCCCCTTCAGTGTCCTCCGGTTGAGCTTCATCTCGACGTTGCCGGCGCCACTGCCCCTCTTCCTCCTCTCTGTCAGCTGAAGTCCTGGCACTACTCTCGGGTTGGGCCTTCCTCTTCCTAACCGGTTTCTTGGGTCGTGACGTCAGTTTGGGACGGCCTTGAGTTCCCGCTGCGACTGGATCTTCCGTCGTCGCTGTAGACTGCGGCTGTCCGACGGGGTCCGATTCCGGAGTCGGAGTTGCGGGAGCCTCTTGGGTCACAGGGGGTGCTGCCTTCGGACGAGCCCGCTCTCTTGCTACCCTTGTGGTTGGCTCGCTTGCTGCCGTGGAAGATAGTGGGATCTCAGTGGAGGCAGTCCCACGAACGACTCCTGCAGGAGTCATTTCGACGCGTGTGGGAGCCGTGGGAGCTGCTCTCGGAAGAGTGGACGCCGCAGGAGGCCGTGCGCGGGTGTTGGCACCCGAAGTGGATGCGCCTGTCTTCTTCTTCTTTTGGAGCCTTCCCTGCGACTCCATTTGACAGGTCCCTGTATCCTGCGACATGGTCCTGGATGTGAGTGACGCAACGTGGATTTTGTTTGCGTCGGTCAGGTACGCCTTCACTGCTCGGGCTGTCTCCACAAAATTTCCGTCGAGCAACTCGCACCTTGACTTCATGTCCATCATGAGGGATTGAAACATGTGGGGAACGTGATCATAGTTCTTAATTATTCTATCGCTGGAGATCGTCATTTCATCTTCTACACGAATGACGATGACTCCAAACGCATTGTTCACTACGTTAATTATGTCTATGAGCATGGCCTCTTGCAGGACAGTCATGTTAATCACTACCAACTCCTTGAAGGTTTTCCACCTAGGGTCCCCATTCTTCCTGAATCCTAGCTCTAGATTGAACACGGGGGAGCCGTGAAGATAAGTCATCTCGACGGACCACAAGGCCTTGGACGTTGTGAGTTGCAGCGGAGTCTTGTCCTCGATGTGAGATTTCCAAGACTCGTGCACCCGGTCGGGGACATTCTTGTAATGTACCCTGTGAGGGGTGGCTTGGTCATCAAAAAGGACTCCATGCCACTGTCCACAGACACTGGTGTACATCAGGTTGTGTGATGCAATCTAGGATTTTCATACTCTCATCATCATACCCAAAGATGTGGTCGAGTGGTTCAGAGCGGCCGCTCTGAACCACGGACATGATACCCGCATAAGACTTACATGTTGGCTACGTCATGTTTCTATTAGTAACTGACAGATTTAAGTCTTCTATGGTACGCTAGGAGTTTGGAATCTATGTTACGGTGGCTAGACAATAATGAGGTCTAGAGCGGTCTCCCTGAGACCAGTCTCGTTACTACTTGACATGGTATGGTTCAGAGCGGCCGCTCTAAACCACAGATGTGACCAAGTATATATCTGTTCAAGGTGTACGACCCCACTCTGAGTCCATTCCGTTGTTGTGTTCTTAGGGAGTGTTGTCGTCCTTGAACAGCCTATTCGTGATTCAGTAGGTTGTGTGGATTGGTTTAGAGCGGTCGCCCTGAACCTAGATGTTGCATTGACATTGTATACTTAGATGGTTAAGAGCGACCTCTCTAGACCTTGGCAACATTATACAATCGGTTATCTGGTTTAGAGCGACCGCTATGAACTTGTGTCTCAGTGATGTATCTCTGGGAAGTTCATGCGATAATGATAGACCTATTCAATAGTTATCTGTCTTTTGAACGATAACTCGATAAGGTTCAGAGCGGCTGCTCTGAACCTCGTGGTTTGGTGCGCGGTTATAGGTTCCCTTTCTAGAATCTACCTATTGTAGACATGAGGGAGTAGTGTTTAGTTGAAGTACCTGAATTTGATGAGTTGTTTCTTCAACTGCAGCGTCCCACCGCTGAAATCTCCACCCGCGTCTCGACTACACTTCTTCTGCGACTTAATCTGCTTGCACATGTTTGCTTATGAATTCAATGAATCGCGATGAATGCAAGCACATTCTAGAGTGTAATGAAATTGATTGGGGTGATGGAAGTAGAAATGCTACAGCCGCAAGATCTTCGAACTATACAATTTTCTAATGATTGTGCTATTCCAATTGCAATCGAAATCAGAAAGTTCCAATCGAAATCAGAAAGTTATTGCAACTCTAAAAGCACATTCACAAAGCCGCATTTGAAGTGCAAGAACGTAAACCCTAGAAATTCCTAAAAGCATGGAATTGCAATAAACATAGTGCAGGTGTACCTGATTTTGCAGATTTGCAAGTCGCGGTCTTGCGGACGCCTTCGTGGGGGATGAAGCGGCCACAAATACTTGCACTACAATTCCACAGTCGCGGCGTGCCCAGAAATTTCCGCCGCAGAGGAAAAACAACTCTCCAGAAGTTCCGTAAAGAACTACGAAGATCTCACATTCATCTCATTAAAAAATCCGGAGTTCCAAGGCATGCGCATACAGAAACAACTCGGAAGTTGACAACAACAACAACGACGACGAGAAATCACGAAACACAAAGACGAGCACAAACGAAGAACACACGAACACGAAAGCAAAAGCGGGAGAAACGCAAACGAAACCCTAGAATGGGAGAGGCGACCAACCAAGCCAACTTTTCCCCGAACCAACCTGTGCCGAACCTAAACCGAACCTATCGTCGGACCCGTCGAAGTACCAAGCCAGTTCCGAAGCTCTACGTGCCCCTAAACTAGAATGCCAAAAGCCTGTTTTGAGCTTCTTGCAATTTCATCTGAATTTGAAAACCATATAAAACATTTTCATAAGTTCAATTCTTTTTTTGCATTGTGACCATACAAATTATTATGTTTGTACACATGGATGATTCACATGGAGATTCATGAATCCCAATTACAACAATACTAAATTCAAAAATAGCAAATTCTTGTAAATAAACAACAAATATTTTATATAGAGAAGAATGTCAATAAACTAGTTTGGAACAACCTAGATTCACTATTTAGTGTACACTAAAAGCCATATTTTGTATGTCATTCAATTCTTTCTAAACCAATGATTTTGCAAACATTATTTGCAAAATTAATATAATGCAATTTTGTGCATAATAGTTATTAATATGTATACATTTTGCAAAAGTATCTTGCAAATATCAATTGATAGAAAAGACAAAGCATAAACATCTAGCTATTATATAAATATTTTAATAGAAATATAAAGAAGAAAATGACTTGCAAATGAATTCAAAATATACAAATTCATTAGAAGCATGTTCCTTTTATACTAGTTTGATACACAAAGTAATAATAAAAATAGAAAATAAAATTAGAAAAAATAGAAAAAAAAATAAAAATAAAAATAGAATAAAGAAAGGTGCAATACTTAATCCCTAAAGTTCTTTGACAATGCCCCAAAAATGCTCCAACACTTCCATTTTTAGTACATTCACCAAATTCTTATATAAGCAACATATTAGGCCATAACGTTTTATTCATATTTCTTAATGCCTTGTAATTTAGTGCCATTTTAATGAAATTCATGTTTAATGAAATATGTTCTTTGTTCCCATCTTCTATTGAAATTTTGCAATTGATATTATCAACATATTTTTCGGAACATTTTTAAAAAAATTGGAATAATTTTTATTATTTTATATTCTTTATCTCACCAAATTAGACCTTTTATTTATTTTTAATTTAAAAATACGAATTTGAAAAAAATTCTTGGGACCCAATTTGCTCATGCAGAATGAAGATTAGAATTGTCCAAAAAAATGTTTTTTTTCATCCCTAATATTCCTTTCATTGAGAAAACGTTAAGTGTGTTTCCTTTTTCTATTAGTCTACATTTCTTGAATAAATATTTAAATACTTCACTCATTCAAATTTTGAGAATTGAAAAATGCATGTAAACTTGTTACTCGTAGTTCAAAGATGGCACATTGTGTCCTTTTGGTCCTTAAGGAATAAATACAAAAAAATCTTTTATTTTTTATTTTTTTATCACAATTTTTAGAAAGAATTCAAATAAAATAAAATAAAATGAATTACTTTTAGCTCAGTTCTTTTACTTTGAAGTAACTCAATAAACTTTATATAAATTTGGAAGAGTCAAAATATATTTTCTATTCATTTATGATTCCTAGAACATATCTTATATTTGTTGATTAACTTTTCATGAATCTTAGAGAATTTTATAAATATAGTTTTTTATAATTAAAAAAATGTCTTCAAATACACACATCTATTTTCACATTTGTCCTCCTTATAATAAAACTTTTAATTCTGAAGAGCAATAGAAAGCTCATGAAGGAGACCAAAAAAAAAATTATTTTAGAGATAACTCTAAGAGAAAAAATCCAAGGAAAAAACAAGTCACTTTCAATATTAATAATAATAATAGCATCAGTGATGATATACAAAAGCTAAGAGCAACAGGAATATCAATTCCTAGAGTTGTAAACAATATTATTAAATGTAAGAAATTAGAAAGTTAGAGTTCTAAATTTGATATATCTAAAATGACTGAATTATCAGAACCATGTGTGCTCATGGAAGGGGAGAAAATATTAGGTATATATGTTGATAATTTTTTTTCAAATCAAAAGTGTCAAGAATATATGACCTTTTAAATTTTACGTACGATCATGGAGGATTTGTTGAACGTGGGAAAGAAAAAAGTGGAGGAGACATGGTCATGATTGGTTGGCGGTTTGATTCTTTCGTTGACAAGGCAACTATGCAAGTAAATTTCACCTCAATTACATTATAATCTATTTTTTGTACTGCATAAAAATTCATTTTAAGTTAGATAAATATAATTATGTTATTCATTTGAAGTTTTATTAAAATATTTCTATTTTCTAAATTTGAATTGTATAATATTTTCAAATTTCAACATTGATATTAAGTGTTTAATTTTCTTAAAATGTAAGTCATGGAACTATAGACAATAGTGGATTTTACCAAATGGGAGTTGCTCTTCTCACAAAAAAGTCTATTTTATATTGTTTTGAAAGAACCACAAAAGAATTAGATGAGATTAGGAGAATCAAAGAGAAAAAACAAAAACATCTTTATGATTAAATTTTAGAGAATTTGGAAATAAAGAAAATCAAGAAGTAGATTGATTTTTTTCTACTCTACATGTAAAATTAATGTTCCACATATATATGCTCTATAAATGAACAAATATAACTTGTATTAGTTTTTAATACAATTTATAAATAAAGATTCAATCATATGTCATTCTATGTAATATTCTTGTTTGCAACAAATACATGTATTCATCCATATTTTAGGTACTTTCATCCAAATGGGATCTTATCTTGGTGCCCACGAACTAGTTACAACCACTTTTTTGTCCTTATCATATGCCTGAAATCGGAATATGACCAAATTTATTATTGAATAATGTAGGTTAAGACTATGGACATTCGTCCTATAAAATTGTAAATAATAATAAAAAAGAGCAGACTTTGGGAGTGAATTTAAATAAATCTAGTAAATGCTACACTAACTAGTGAAATTAAGTTGCTTCACACTAATTTATTGTCATTTGACAGTATATAAATTTTTACAGTAACTATACAAAAATGTACTAATTCTGAATTAGATTGTTTTTGTAATTGCCACTCATGAACCTCTATGTGTGCAAATTGAAATATATATAGAAATATGTGTTGACTTTGATAGCGGGTACTATAACTTTTAGTGGGGTTAGGAAACCTAATTGTTAAGGCAATCTAATTTCACTATTTAGTGTAGTTATAATTTCAATGGCTCCTTCTACTGTGATTGTACCAATTTTAAAGTCCTTTATGGACAATTTTCATACCATCACTATACACTTTGATTTAACATACTTTATTACATTTTGATATAATGGGCACCTGTACACAATCATGTAGAACATGTTTTGAAAAAGAAAATGTCCATTTGATCATTTGATGTATTTAACTACAAATTAGTGTGTGTTTAAAAAAAATCCAACGTTTAAAGTTTGGGTAATGGATGGTTCAATACCTATTATTGCATTGCACTTCATAAGGTTAGATATTTGTTATGTACCTGTATCCACACTTACGGTCCAAATTTGGAGATACAAAAATTGAATTTACATGTCCAGATCATTCTTTTTCTTCTTTTTAGGGTACTGGGACAATTTTCCTTTCTTAGTATGAATGGACTAATCAGGAGAAGCAAAACCTCTTTGTTTGGTTTAAAATTTATTGTATTGTACACATGAAGATTATACCTTGTTGGAAACCATTTAATTTGTGGTTACACGATCATGAAAATTGGAGTATTCAATGGCAAAAGGTAAGGGATAAGCTGAAATTTTCTTTAGACAGTCCTTTTTGGATCCCAAAGCTGACTATTGCCTAATTGTGAATAGTTCTAAAACATAATTGAAACACGCTAGTCCCAATAATAAGATTGTTGTAGCAAAAGAACAAAATTGTTCAAAAAATTCTTTTTCAAAAAAATATAATTATTGAGTTCGTTAATGGATTCAATACGTTCTCTTCTCAAAGGTTTGTTTAGATTGTCCACAATACAAGATGCTCTGTAACTTTCACATCACTTCTGCAAATGAAAACAACTAAACCTTTCCATATAGAAACATCATATTCTATAAGCCGGAAAAAACATCAAATTCTTTTTATTTTTTATTTTTTTCTTGTGATTGCCCATTTGCCCTTGTCTATTTTTTTTTCCGAGTGCAATAACAATAACTACTAGACATCCATAGATGTAAAAATAATATTCTCCAAAACCTAATATTCTGTAATTTTATCTTGAATTTAAAAAAGAAATCATGCCAATAATTGAAACACAAAAATTTGCCAAAACACCCAAGAGTCTTCTAGAGGACTTTTGGAAGTTCCAGGGTTGAAAGTTATAAGTGCATTTTACCTTATAAAATAATGTTTGCAAATTCTAGACAATTTAGCTACGCTTCAAAATTGACTTCACTAAATAAATTAAATTTAAAAAAATAAATCATGACAACTGAACTCAACATTTTGAAACCCAAAATATCCATTATCTACTACAAATTTCACAAGAATTCTTTGATTTCTATTTTAAATTTTTTGAAGAATACTAATTAGTTTCATAGAAAAATTGCAATATGATTTCTAGTAGATCACATTTTATAAATTTGTTTTTAAGTCATTGTGACATTATTATCCTTTTAAGTTGCATTCTATAATACATCTTCATAGTTATGCAAAGCATGGACTATTCGGTAGCTTATTCTTTTTGGTCCTTAACCCCTAAAGGACCAAACAGTGTTGATTGACAACATAGTTTTGGGGGGTACGCCACCATTCATAGGATATTGAACGTTTTGGTATGAAATTTTGAGAGCATGAGCACCCAAAGGGTATCTTTCGGGGGCAATTATTTCCAAACGTATTTGAATTGTACAGAAAAGGTTATTATGCCCAAAGTGGCTTTCAACATTTGGAGGGCAGCACGGGTACGATTGTTTACATTGTGCCTGAAATTTTGGAAGACTTGCCCAAGGCTTCAAAGGTAGGGCTAAGGGCAAGGCTAAGGGCAGGGATCCTAAGGGTCTGGAAAATGGGTTCCATTCCCTTTGGCAAATGACATTATTGGCATCAAGGGCCTGAGAATAGGGATCCCAAGGATGGAAAATTCCCTCATTGTGTTCTCATTGAATTTCTTAAAGAAGAAGATGCTCAATTTACGGATCACCCATGTTGCATTTTGGCCATTTTTTGCTATTTCCTCTTTATGTGAGTTTTTCGCTATAGAAATGTTTTTGTTTTTATTGTAGTTGAACAAATTAAACCAAGCTTACTAGGTGTGGTTTCTATTCCAATTAAAAAAATTGTAAAAGCCATAAATTTCAATATTTTATATCAATATGAACGCTGGGTCTGTAACCATGACTTGTTCATTTTATATTTTTAGAGTGATTTGGTAACTTTGGATTATACCATGATGTTATACACTGTAATAAAGATCTACCATGTAAATTTCAGATTTTCTGATTACGTGTTTTTTTTATATGATTTTTTTTCACTTTTTCCTTAACGGATTCATAATAATTTCAAATTTTTTCCCAAAACTTTTGAAACTTTTATAATTTCTAGTAAACACGTAGTCTCTCGTTTCCAAGAAATAACCCGAAAAATGAGTTGCTCTAATGTATGCCCTCCCGGTATGTGGGAATGCTTTGGAAGTCATCCTTCCCACAATGCACCCCACATACTTCAGAAGCATGCCAAAATTCCTAAAGCAAATTTAGTATAAACAAATATATAAAGATAAAAATTTCATGTCAATGTAAAATGAAACTATATACATACATCTATATAGAGATAAACTAAGTGACAAAACATTTGTTTTTTGTCCCTTTGTTATTTTTGGATATGGAGTCTAAAATTAGTTTACAACTTGTATCTAGAACAAGTAGATTCTATTATTCCATATGTGTTCTCTAAAAATGAAAATGTAGAAAATTGAAGGTCCTAACCTCTGATAGTTACAAGAAAATTTAGAGAGAACTTTGAAAATTAGGTTTAGGGATTTTTTTCCAATTTCCAAGTTCTTCATATAATTTGTAAAGATTTGATTCATACCATGAACATAATTCATTTGAAAGTTTGGAAGCAATATGTTTTGCAAACAATTCTTACAAATTCAAAGAAAATTGTCAATTCAAATGATATGTCCGTTAATGTAAAAGGTTTGTTTTACTTTTCAAAAAGTGAATGAACTCTAATGTGAACAATTCCTTTCACTTTTCACTGTCTTCCACAACAAGTAACTGAGTGATGCTTTCATCATCAATTTTGTTTGAGGAAGGAAAACAAGGCATTTGTCTTGAAATTATAGTTGAGTCCAATGATCTAGAATGTTTATTAAACATTCTACCAAAATATTGAAATTTATTATTTGTAGTATAAGATGCCCTTAAGGAGGTCACCATTGGGTTTTTAGAAAACTACGTGAGATAAAAAAAGGATCACTTTAATTCATATGGAATAAATTTTATATATTTTCTAGATTTACCATAATTAGCATTGACAATATGTGTATTGCTACAGTATTTAAAAAATAGGGTAGGGAATAATACCCCCACTTTATTATATGGTATAAAAAAATCAGGGTAGTAAAAATAGGATCCCTTTGGAAGTGTTTAATAGGGTAAGTTTAATCCCTAAAGGTTAGAGACTATATTTTCACCAAAACCACTCCAAAATTGCTATTTCTAATGCAAGTATGAAATTTCAGAACAAAAATGTTTGTGGAAAAATTTAACCTTATGATCTTGTTTTATACTAGTTTGAACAGTTGTAGAAAAATTTCCCGAAATTTTTACCATGTGGATTGCACGATAATAGCGTCTAAATTGACAAAAATCCTTTTTTTGTCCCTGCGAAAATTCGGGCAGCTGCACTTCACAAGGTCACATTTGTACGTAAAAATGTTCAAAATGGTGGTTACTCTTTGGATTCATTCTTGAAGTGAAGTTGGCTACATGCTTGAAAATTTTGAGATCGTTTGGAATTGTAAAACATATAGGAAAAAATAGTAAGCAGAAAGAAGTAGTAATTGTTCAAAACACTAAATTGTTAAGAATTTAAATATGGAATTCAAAAATTCCAATCCCAGCGGTTGTAATGTTATAATAAACATTCTACACCCAATGTTTTAATTTTTTTCAAAAATAGTTAAAATTGAGTCAAATAAAGGACTTCAAAGTTTATTTTAGAGTAGAAATTCTATAACTACCCTTAAACTAAAACTCCTCATAACTTTCATCTCATTTATCAAAATGGAATGATTCAAAGCTTCCCAAATATATATATATAAATCTAAATAACCAATTTCAAATTTTTATTTAATAAAAAAGTGATTTTTAAAGAAGTTTTTCAACTGCCCGGGCTACTCGCCAACCAATGAAAAGACATATCATGTAATAACTTTTTAACCATGTAGTTAAGAGTTATGAAAATTGTTAGGCCTTAAAGCTACTCCTTGGGCACATATGGAATAAGTATGAAACTTTGAAAGAAAAAAAATTAAAATTTAGGTCGTAGTGAGCTGCCCCCTCAATGGGCACTTAGAGTATCCATTAGAAACCACGTGCGAACAAAATTTTGGACCTCCTATATACTTTTTAAATTAAAACTAAAAATAAATAAATAAAACATGAATCAATTTTTCTACTTTGGAAGTATAAGTTTTGTATTATTGATATTTTTATTTATGAATAATCATTAGTTACAAATTTTTGAAGTAAAAAGATACACTATGGAATTGAAAAATAACTTTCACACCCTTATACTATATAAGGAAAAATTGTCTAAAAAATGAACAAAAAATTCCTAACAATAAGTCTCTATTGAAAGCTCATTTTGAGTTCAATATTGATTCTATGGTCATCTAAATGTGTTCTCTATAATTATTTGAGTTGAAAAACATGCCATTTTAGTTCATCTTCAACCTTTTCTAGAAATCATTTTGTATTTTATTTGAATTGAAAATTTTGGCAATAGAAACCTTTAGTTATTATTAACCCCTAAAGGACCAAAACAGTGTCCATTCAATGTACGCAAGAAATCTTGGGTAGGTTTCTACAAAGTCATTTTTGGTTGGATGTTCATGGAATTTGGACACAATGTGTAAACATGTGCCTGCTTCGTGAAAAACTAATTTTTTTTCCAATCATATGTCCAAATCAAAATTTATGTCGCCCTGAACTTTTTGGTCAGTTTGGGTAATTTGGTAACCTTCGAAGAGTCTTTTGCAAAAAATGGCATCAAGTTTTTAAATTTGGCATGTACATTATTAATAAAAACATGTCATACAATTTCCCCCCCAAATAAAAATTTTAGTTTTTCAATCACATTCTACGAGAAGTCAAACTTTGTTGGCGATGTTGGGATAGTTTCAAGAAAAAACACCTTCTTCTAACTTCAAACCCTATTATCTTGCAACTAGTGAAGTCAAAATTCTTGAAATTTTTGCCAAATATTCCAAATGTTTGTCTCTAATTTTTCACCGTTTGGATTTCAAATAAAATACTTCCTTATTGCTCCCAAAAATGACTAGTGTATTTCCAATTCAATTAACGTCCTTGCAATGCAGGGTGATTTAGAATAAGCTAGACACTATATTTTCTTATAAATTTTTTTGTGAGTGAACCTAATATCATATAAGGTAAAACAGCCCATTACGGACCAAATGGAGGATTTGCCCTCATATCATTACTGAATTTTTTTGATTTTTTTCTCACACAAACACAAGTGATAAAAATGGTGAGAGCACTTGAAATTATATTGTTTTGATAAAGTGTGAATTTGTTATAAATTTCTGAAGTGTTCTTCCCATCATGGCTAAAAGAGCCTGTAGACTACCCCAAAACCAACAAAAATTATATCCACAACACTCATCTAACTCACCTATTGCCGTCACAATATTTTTTTAATAGAAGGCCTGAAAAAATCACATCCTACAATGAATTAACACTAAAAAGCTGGAAGTTCCTATTGTGGTTACTAATTCCTCCATTCCAGTTACCTAACCCATTGATTGTGGCGCAGATTTAATTCACTGGAAGAAAACCATGATTCATTAAATGAAAACCATAATGGGGTCATTCCTAGTAGTCCGTAATGGGCTTTTTTACCTTACTTATGAATGGTCAAAAAATATCATGTTTGTGTAGAACAAACAAATTCTCCAAATGAGCCCAAGGTCTGCTGCCCCTGTTTCGCAGGATTGGAAGAAAGTTTTTTTTCTCACTTCAAATGCTATAATCATTCAATCCGCGCGGTGAAAAGGGCTGAAATTTTTTTGGCACTTTGGTAAAATACTTTACTTTAGTTTTGTACGGTTGAAGTTCCAAAACAAAAAAATGATTTTCTTTTTTAAATAACATACTCAAAAGTCGCAATTTTTGGAATGTCTCCCTAAAAATCCTCCAGTCCTTTAGGGGTTAAACAATGCTCAAAATTTTAGGTTTTAGATTACAGTTTATTAGGAAACGCTTGGTTGCATGTGGTTTGTTGTAGAAGTACTAAATCCACCCCTCAAGGCTGCCCCAAATCACTATGATTTCACCCCTCGAGGCAGCCCCAAATCACTATGATTTCACCCCTTGAGGCTGCCCCAAATCACTATGATTTCAGAAGATGTTGTTTGGTCCTTTAGGGGTTATATAAGAGGACGTGACTTGCTGTTGTTGTTCGCTGCTGCTGCTGTTGTTTTTTGCTGCTACTGCTTTTCTTTTTTGCTTCTGTTGGTGCTGACTGGTCCATCAGTCATGAATAATGCCGGAGGAGGAATCGCTGGAGACGACGCCTTGGACGGTTACTTTTGAGACCTATTTCTACCGGTGGTGATGGCCCGGACAAACGAACCAAATCCATGGGATTGGTATTGTGCGCCAGAGGATTGTGCAAGTGACCTGGCTACTATGTACAGAGTTCGCGAAACTTGCAAGCCCTGGCGTGACTTCGTGAATGGGAGGGTGGAGTGGGCGGCGTTGAAGTTGGCGCGAGAAGACTTCCGGATGTTGCCGCAGCCCCGATGGATGGCGGAGTATGAGTTTGTGGTGTCAAAGTTTTACGAGCATCAATCCCTTCTCGTTCAGAACTGGCACCTGAAGCAGCCTCTCGCAGATGATCGTTGGCGAACCTGTGCATTGAAGGACCTCACTCTGGCAGATCTAAGAGGACTTCAGGCTCACCTCCAAGAAAACAAGCTTCATTCTTTCGAGAAAGAAAGCATCCGGGGGATGAGGTTGACTAGACTCACGTGGATCACTCCTGCGGATCGTGTAGTTGCACAATAGCAAATTTTGGTGTAGGAAGTGCATTACGTTTTTAATAATATCCGACCATAGATGTAGCTCTGTGTTTTTGGAACACATGAATACATGATCTATTGTTACTGGTTTGGGAAATAAAATGATCTTATTGACTTATATCTGTTGTGTAGTCTTGTTGTTGGAATGTATCTATTTGTCATGAGAATCGTTGTCAGTTTGTCTATCTGCTTAATCCTGAACGTGTTGTTGAACTTTGAGAATTTTCGTTACAATGCAAAAATTCAGTAACTTAGGCAGTTTTCACAGTTCAGAGCGGCCGCTCTAAACTGTGAAATCAGGCCTATATTTATGAAGTCTCATATGTCTAAAATCTTCAAGCGTCTTAGTTTTTCTTTCAAAATTCAGACCACGCGGTCTGAGATGTACATTGGTTCTAGACCTTTGGAATCTGTACCCATCTTAGATGTCACAATAGCAGTTCAGAGCGGCCACTCTGAACTGTGGAAACTGTCTCATATGTCTGAATTCTACATGAGTCTTAGATGTTTCTTTCAAAATTCAGACCACGCGGTCTGAGATGTACACTGGTGCTAGAACTTTGAAATCTATACCCTTCTTAGATGTTACATCAGCAGTTCAGAGCGGCCGCTCTGAACTGTAAAAACTGTCTCATATTTCTCAATTCTAGTTGTCAATAGTTTTAAATGTTTCTTTCATAATTCAGACCACGCGGTCTGAGATGTACATTGGTGCTAGACTTTTGATATCTATATCCTTCTTCGATGTCACTTTAGCAGTTCAGAGCGGCCGCTCTGAACATGGCACACGGATTCCCACGAATATAACAAAATTTCCTTCGGAATGAGATTATTTGTTTGCTTTAGACTAATGTTATTTTCTACTTTTTCCGGTAACCATTTAGAAATATAACCATTTCGATATAAACATAGGATATCCTAAAATATCCTAAAATATCCTAAAATAACTTTTTATCTTAAGAAAGGGTGGAAAAAATTACCTTGAAAAATCTAAATACCCTCCATTTAATTATCCCATTATCGCACGTGGTATCCTATTTTAAAGGGAGATTATCCCATCGAGAAGATGCGATAAAAGATATTGGTGAGACTGTTGCTAATACAATCATGTTACTTCCAATTTCAATAAAAATTTAATATGCCTTTAAATCAACAAATATGTGATCTTCATTTAGGCAAGGAGTCTGAATAATTATTTGATTGTATGACTTCACTATTTTAACCCCTAAAGTCCCAATGTACATGTAGAAGATTAATTAGATTTTGGATAGGCTTGTGTAACCTCATGTTTCAACAATATCTTTGAATTGTTTTTTATAATATAGAATAACAATTAGCTTTAAAGGAGCATAAGTTTTATTTCAATGGATTCAGAGAAGTAAAAATTATCCCATAATAACCTCAAAGCAAGGGAGACTAGGCAACAACAAAAAAATCACAAAATATTGAAATGAAAAAAAATTCCCTCCTAGTTTATATTTTTGTCTCAATGAAAAGTTTTGATTCATTACTTCTAACTAGAGGTTTGAAAATTATAGAGCTCCTTGATTTGCAAATAATCTTAAGAACTTATAGAGAAAATAATGAATTACATTTGTTTTGAAGCTCAATTCGTAGAATTAAACCAAAAAAACACACGTGTAGGGTTAAATATGCTTGCTAGAACAATGTCAGTATTCATAGTGGTGCGTTTTGATTCCAACAGACAGTTATTAATAATTGAATGAATTCCTTGAATCTTGAACAATTACTGAAGGAAATATGAAAATCAAATGTATTTTTGTTGGATTTTATGCCCACCATTTTCAACTCTGTTTTTTTACCTAAAGAAATTGGACCATCAAATGAAAAACATTCAAAGCCTCATGAATTTAATTTATTGTGGTGTACAAGAATTATTTCTTTTGTGTAAATGCAAACATTTTGCAATCCATGTGATCATACACCCTCCAAATTTTGTTTGTGCCATATTTTCATGTCCACAATTGCTTATTTCATCAATTGAGGGTGCCTTCACGACCACCCCTACCTTCTCATTTTAATACCATGAATTTTCTTTTTTGTGGGAAAAGGTACATGAAATCTCCCCATTAAAATTTAGAAATGAGCAAATATAATGAAAATTGGATTTGGGTCTAGTCGATGTGTAGATATAGAAATAGAAGGGTTAACCTAATTTTCATTGATTACCGCCATGACACGTACACCAAATTCAAGAATGACGTTGCCTTTGCAACTAGATTGCCTAAGCTTGAGGAAATCAAGTTACAAGCCACCAAAGTGAACAGATTTTTCTACACATATTGTAGTTTATAGACATGGAATTGTTTTTTCAGCCAAAATTACAGAAAAATTAAAGTTGAAAATAAGAATAAAGAAAAACAAAACAATACAGATTTATATAGCGGAGGATGTGAGTAAATTAATGTAGGCCGACCTAGTCTCCCTATGAAGTGCAGACCCTATGTCAATGGCAGCCGCCAAAATACGTCGGCTGCATTCAAATGCCTTTGGTCAGAGGCTCTCTCTTTCCCGTGCATTCTTCCTTTCTTCTTCGTCGGATTATGCTATCGTGGTTGCGCCGTTTTTGGTGTCATTTTTCTCGGATACTGTTTTTGTCGTGTTTTTCTTCTTTTGTTATTGTTCATGGCTGCGGTTCGCTTCTTGAGCACCCGCTGCATTGCTCCAAAGTTGCTTGAGTACGGCGACGCTGCTACGTCACCGGACTTGGAGCGCTTTTGTTTTAGGTATGATGCGCTCGCCCTAAGACCTTCAATTTGTGTGTGCGCTAGGAGTCTCCTTTTGAAAAATGTACGGTTAGGTTCTTTCGCTGTGAGCTTTGAGTTCATCGATGTATGTCGTTGGATAGACTTGTGGACAGGGTGCAACCTTGAATTCGGAAGTTATTCAGTCGTGGAAGTGAATTTTTTGACCTTCAGTAGTTCAAATTGGAGATGCGATTGTGGCATGGACTCCCTTCATTCCTGAAATAGTGGTACGATTCATTCTCCATTTTCGTCGTATCTACTACTAGATTCCAATCCTCAGTCACCGATATTGCAACATTAGTGTCTATAGCGGTACGCCAAAGTTCGATTATGCTAATTAGTGTTCCCTTTTCGTAAATTATTGACCTTGTGACCAACACTTGTAGACCTTGCATTTGGCATGATATTTTGTGTAGGACTAATCTCCAAGTGATCAATCCTAGACCACTTTGGAGTGGTCGCTTCGAAGTGGTTTTCGAAGGACAATTCCACCGTGTTTTTATCTGGTCTTGTAGTTCAGTCCTGGAGGTACCACTTCAAGAGGGCTTCTCCCTGAAGTGGTCTTCAAATTAACCTACTCATACATTCCTCTCTCACTGCGTAGTTCAAGCACGGAGATATGATTTCAGTTCAGAGCGGTCTTCTTGGAATGGGTCTCAGAGATCGATTTCTCTTCTCTCTCAACTATCTTGTACTTCAAACATGGAGGTTGATAGATTGACATGAGTTTTGATTCTGTCCTCCACTCGGTTCAGGGGGGTCGCTCTGAAATGAATTCACGTGTCTATATTCTGTCCTCCACTCGGTTCAGGGAGGTCTCTTTGAACCGAATTCAAATGAGTCTGGGTATTGTCCATTCGGTTCAGGGGGGTCGCTCTGAAATGAATTCACGTGTCTATATTCTGTCCTCCACTCGGTTCAGGGAGGTCTCTTTGAACCGAATTCAAATGAGTCTGGGTATTGTCCATTCGGTTCAGGGGGGTCGCTCTGAAATGAATTCACGTGTCTATATTCTGTCCTCCACTCGGTTCAGGGAGGTCTCTTTGAACCGAATTCAAATGAGTCTGGGTATTGTCCATTCGGTTCAGGGGGGTCGCTCTGAAATGAATTCACGTGTCTATATTCTGTCCTCCACTCGGTTCAGGGAGGTCTCTTTGAACCGAATTCAAATGAGTCTGGATATTGTCCATTCGGTTCAGGGGGGTCGCTCTGAAATGAATTCACGTGTCTATATTCTGTCCTCCACTCGGTTCAGAGAGGTCTCTCTGAACCGAATTCAAATGAGTCTGGGTATTGTCCATTTGGTTCAGGGGGGTTGCTCTGAAATGAATTCACGTGTCTATATTCTGTCCTCCACTCGGTTCAGGGAGGTCTCTCTGAACCAAATTCAAATGAGTCTGGATATTGTCCATTTGGTTCAGGGGGGTCGCTCTGAAATGAATTCACGTGTCTATATTCTGTCCTCCACTCGGTTCAGAGAGGTCTCTCTGAACCGAATTCAAATGAGTCTGGGTATTGTCCATTTGGTTCAGGGGGGTTGCTCTGAAATGAATTCACGTGTCTATATTCTGTCCTCCACTCGGTTCAGGGAGGTCTCTCTGAACCAAATTCAAATGAGTCTGGATATTGTCCATTCGGTTCAGGGGGGTCGCTCTGAAATGAATTCACGTGTCTATATTCTGTCCTCCACTCGGTTCAGAGAGGTCTCTCTGAACCGAATTCAAATGAGTCTGGGTATTGTCCATTTGGTTCAGGGGGGTTGCTCTGAAATGAATTCACGTGTCTATATTCTGTCCTCCACTCGGTTCAGGGAGGTCTCTCTGAACCAAATTCAAATGAGTCTGGATATTGTCCATTTGGTTCAGGGGGGTCGCTCTGAAATGAATTCACATGAGTCTATATTATGTCCAATCGGTTCAAGGAGGTCTCTCTGAACCGATTTCAAATGAGTCTGGGCATTATCCAATCGGTTCAGGGGGGTTGCTCTGAAATGAATTCACATGAATCTAGATTCTGTCTATTTGGTTCAGGGAGGTCTCTCATGTGAATTCAATAGTGAGATTTTTCCAAAGGTTTCTTCTGGCTTGATATACGGAATTTTGGTCAGGATGTCATGGGTCCCGAATCTGTCCTCACGGATCAGAGAGGTCTCCTTCAACTTGTCACTGAAGGACCGAATCCATCATCTCCGTCTCCGTCTTGTATTTTCAAGCACAAATCCGAAATTTGCGAACCTCGTCAGAAGTCGCAATCCCAGAGGTTTAGTGCGTCGGTCTTCAGTTGGATGACAAGGCACGTCCTTTATTAATTCGTCGCTCTTCATGTTTGGGGAAGTTGGTCCTCCTTGGTTTCTCGGGATCATCTTGCCATGAATCTTGTTTTCACATTCACTTTCGGATTCAGTTCTTAAAATCCTAGGAGTTCATGCCGCGCATTTTGATTTACCTTATGGAATGTCCATCATTTTTTACCATGTCCAATTGAATGTTGGAGCTCTATGTTTTGCCTATTACCTATCTTAATGCGACATCGCTTCCACTCATCTTATGTCTATCAGACTGCTGCACAATCACTAGCGCCTCCATGAAATAGCGAGTCCCAAGTGTTGGACATTTCACTCCTGTACCGCTATCATCCTCTCTGGAAAGCCAAATTTGTTTGAGTACTGCATATCCCTCTGGAGTTCATTCTCTTATGTCTTCTTTGAGTGAGTCTTCTTCGAGTGAGTCTTCTTCAAGCGAATCTGACGGCGATGTGGTAATCTCCTCAACATTCATTTGTTCCCTCATAAATTCATTATCATTCGCAATTCTGCATTCCGCTTTATTATCGTTCTAGAAATGTCATTTCTTGGACGTTTGATGCGTAGGGGTTCAAGGAATTTGAAGAGGAAGATATCGACTTAGAGACATTCATCACATTGGACGAGGACACGAGATCCATTCCAGATTGTGAGGGTATCGGCCGTGATGGATGGTCGGGCAAAGCCCTTCTCGCAAGGCATGCGGACGACTCCGACTTTGCCAATGTGATCATAATCAGTGCCGATTCCAACGCATGTGTCGATGGAGTGAGCAAGTTAGGGAAGGACGATGTCGGCATTGTCGTCCTGGAAGTCCACAACGGGGATCCTCGTGTCAGTGACATGTGTCTACGCTGGCCAATGCGCCAAGTATTCTATCAAGGCGAGAACGGCTATGTGAGTGTTTATGATCACGCCCGCAAGCGTCTGGCCATTGATAAGCAATTGGGTGGAAATCAGGAAAGAAAGGGCGTGAGACAATATCAATATGACAGGAGAACTTGAGCTAAGACGGCTCTAAACAAGAAGACAAAGATGGTATCACATGAATCCATTGCAAACGTCTTCGGGCAACTTTGCTGCAACAAAGAGTGCACAAGGAAATTCCCTCCTTCCACCATTCGTGCACTTCAAACAGAAATGCACATGCAGTCCTTTCAAGTGAAATCCTCCAAAAATCTTGATGTCCACAGGACGATGCACAAAGTTCCAGAAGGACAAAGGCAGCTTGTCACCATCGAAGGCATAGACATCTGTCCGACTGCATGGAGGATTCTCCACAACATCCCTCTCCGCACTTTCGAGAGGTACAAGGCCAAGGCTGGCGTCAGAGGCACTCCACATGGCAACTTGAACCGAGCAAAGTCCAGGAATGCAACGGTTCAGGCCATCGAGACTCTGCACTCATTATTGGAGGCGGCGGCCGACCACATGCCCCATTTATCACGCACCTTGCATACCGGCGAGAAAGTTGGCTTGAAGGTTCTCCCTGCTGGTATTGAATGGAAGCAATTACTGGGCACCGTGAATGAGGTAAGACCAACACATGCATGCAATGTCCATGTGACTAATATTACAAGGACATGGTCGCAATGTTCCATCACTCCCGACATAGAATTGAAGTTCATTAATACTCACAATAACACTTGTTCAATGCCAAGACTAAAGAGTGGCCACGTGGCTCCCATTGTTTACAGGCAAACTCGACACTTGGGCTCCCTCCAGTGTCGCAATCATGTTTTAGTAAAATCCGAACTAGACATTTTGCAGAATATGTCATCAAAGGAAGAGGAGATTCCTTTGCTAGATGTAGCATTTGCGACAACTTGAAGCAATTACGAGCATCTTTTGCTCCCGGATCAGAGGACTATCAACGAATTCAAAGGCGTTTTGAGAAACACTTGTTCTTGCAAGAAGCCTGTCGTCATGCCTACTACCGCAGTAGACAATTGTCCAAATTACGACTGACACAACTGTTATCCATCATGCACGACAAAATGGACCATTCGAAAACCGCATGTCCCGCATTGGCGAGAAAAACAAAGGCACTAGATGGATTCAAGAAATTACCTGTGAAAGTGTCAGGAATTTTTGCACATGGGCATGGTGATGGCAAATACGCACATTACAATTTGGATGTGTTTCCGAGCGACAGCAACTTCACGGTGGGCTCCATTGCCAAGTTGTTACGAGATTTGGAAGAGCCGCCTGCAAAGTCTTCGCGATCTTTGTTTAGAGGTGCCGACAGCACCGAATTGTATCGAGCGTTGCTCAACGGTAGTGATATTTGTGTGCAGTCTTTGGGAGACATTCCATCGCAACCACTGGAAGTTTGACCACTACCACTGGTGCTGCACATTCAAATGGACAACTCGTGGAGGGAAAACAAGAATCGGTACGTCTTTTGTTTTTGGTCCCTTTTGGTTGCAAGGCGGATCGTGAAAGAAGTGGTCGTCTCCTTCATGATAGTGGGACACACGCACGACGACTTGGACGCATCATTCAGGCGATGGAGCAAGCAACTCCGCAAAAAAGACCATCCCACCTTGCCATCGCTGATGCAATCATACATGGAAATGGAGCAAGGCCCCTTCATTCCACACTTGATAGAAGAAGTGCCTGATTTCAAGGCCTACGTCAAACCTTACATCGGGATGAAGAAGAAGCAATTGGTGGGCCATTCCAACGGAAGGCAATACAAATTCTTCATGGATGACAACGGTTGGCCAATCATGCAATACAAAATGGCGTGTACCGACATTCTGTGGTTGCCTGAACAAGGATTGCAGCTATGGAAGGCGGGTGAGGATCACAAACCTCTCCTTCCGCAAGGTGATCCTAATCGCGTGACTCCCAGGAAAATGCCCAATGAAGCTGAGATTCTACGTGGACTTGAAGGATACATCCAATATTGGACAGACGTGTCCAAAGAAGACGGGACAGCAGAGTACAAGGAACACATGTCAAACTTGGTCACATATTGGACTGTCGTGAGAAATGCCCTCCATAATGGAGCTGATGGAGACCTCCCACAATCCGAAGAATTGAAGCACCAATTTTGGCCCTGAACTCGCCAACCGGGGGATCTTTTGACAGATTTCATGCAAGACGGAAGGACACGCGAGGAACTCAAGGGGGAAGATCCCTACATTGGTACTCTAGAGGGGAGACCACCGCCAGCTTACAACGTGGCCACTGATCTCCGTGAGGGATTCTACTTGTTTGTGAGACCGGGATTGGATTGTGACGAGCCCGTGTGGGTTGGTAGGGCAATAGAGGATCCACAGTTCGATCCATCAGCGAAGCACTTTCGTGAAGTTCTCGTGCAATGGTACATCCCATGTGGATCATCAAAGGACATGCGACAATTGTATGCAGGGTGGGACACAAAGACCGGTTTCAGATGGAAGATTGACCGCACGGCCGTACAGGCCGACTATGTTTCCACAGACAGCATTATGGCATCGTGGAAACCCAAAAAGAACGAAGGGTCTACTTTCATTGCACCCCGGCAACAAGTTCAATTTGCAGCCGATCATTTACGTCGAATTGCAACCGAAGAACAACGCGGAGTGTGAATATGAAGTCTTTGAAGGCTCTCGAAAACAACATCGTCAATGGATAATTGCAAGTATACCATGCGTTGTGGAAGATAGACCTTTGCATTGAACACAACAAATTTTGTTACCTTTGATTGCAAACTCTTTTGCAAACTTCGACAAGCAAAGGATTGCATGCTCGTCAATATTTTGTACCTTCATTGTTGTTTAATCCAAAAGACAAGTGTTTTTCCTTCTACTTCTTGTCTGTTCCAACTCCGCACATTCTAGATTCGTTATTTGCTAACCTTGCACTCATGTACAATGCTAATCTAAATAATCACCCAAACTTAAAACCATTATGAAACCGTAAACCAAATGCCCCCCCCCCCCCTCTTATTTTTGGGGGGCAACAACACACGCTTCAATCATCAAAGATTCTTCCATGTCTTGTCCATGAGTACAACCCTCAAATTTTCAATACTAACTACATGTACAGACACTATCTTTGCTAAATGTCAAAAAAATAGCCACTGATATTTCGGGATTCAATTTGCTACACACCACCATTGATGACATCCAACCAACTACAAAGCACAACACTAAACCACCTCCTTGGACCATCATGTACAAATGGCACATGGAATACCGCCATTTTAACGAAATTGACGTTCTGTCCATTGTAGTTATTGGCAGTTACTGTCGTCCTTATATGGACGCTGTAAGAGCAGACTACCATATATAACTTACAGACTATCATATATAGCTTACAGACTACGTACCATATATAACTTACAGGAACAGTACCCAATCCCGGTGCTCAAGTAGGAATTGGAAACTGAAGGGGATGACAGGGAGAGCACTTGAATAATAAGTTAAATCAACTGAAGCGGCCCAAGTGAGAGCCCCCCAAGTGAGTGGGTATGCAGGAGGTACTCCTCAAACTTGAAGGCACTCCTCAGACAGACAGACAGGCAAACAAACAAACAGATAAACACATAGTTGGCTGCACCCAAGCGTTTGGGAAGTTTTCAGAGTTGCCCCGGCGATACTTTGCTCTCCTCTTTGTACACTGAATAGGGGTTTTAAGGGGACCAAAAAATTAAAGGGACTTATTGTGGATAGACAAATAGGCAAACACAAACACAATGGTTGTACCCGAGCATTCGGGAGGTTTTTGAAGTTGCCTTGGTAATTGCCTTAGTGGGAGTCGCATAGCAAAATTTGCATTTATTACACTTAATTAACAAGGAAACTCAATCTTTGAAAAACTGACACATCCTTCTGCAATGAAGATGTCATTCTCAAATACAGTATAAGAAAATATTATAACAACTTAGACTAGATAGTTGACTATATTCCAGTTGTCAATTGAGTAAATAATTGTGGCCAAGAGAATCTCTCGTGAACTGTGAGGGCAGTAACCATAACTGTCAAGCTCTACCTGTCCGCTGAAAATTTTCTTGAATCATGTAAGCTTAGTCCTCAATCCCTCATCAACACTGACCAGCAGCTTATGTTTTTTCTTTATAAATCCTGATAGTTCTGAAGATCTTGCATTATTTTCTGTAGTTAGAAAATACCCGAATGTCGGTTGCTCAAGGCGTGTACATTCCAGTAAAGTGCTCAGAACGTTTCCACATATCTTAGCATCAGAAACCATGAACGGACGAATCTCGTGAAATAAAGCCGTGATCTTTCCGGCAATCTGTTCGTCGTCTAGACCCCACTCCACTGATGTTCACGTACAGGTTGGAAGCTCCAGCTAGTAGAAGTCGAACAATACTGTCCAAAACATTTAACCTTTTAGCAATCACCGTACATCCAGTTGTATCCGACTGTACATCCAGTTGTACATCCAGTTGTATTCAGCCTTGAGATTCATTGCGTGCACAACTCCCATTAAGCCAATGCGTGACTGAGTACCCGGAATGTACAGCCTGTAACAAGACATGCACTTAAGAACAAGTTCCCAATTTCTTGATCGAAAGAGAATCCCGGTCGGACTCCCGGACCCATGCACATGACAAATGAATCTGTTAGTGGTGCGCGCTTGGAATTGGAGTGGCACAAGTACGTTTGTGCATAGTGCATGTGGAAATGAAAACACCTTTGATGCTGCAATTGGTCTCGTACTCATGGAAAGGAATGAGAGACGTACTTCAATTTCTATCAACGCTTGAATGAAACGCTGCATCCAGCCAGCCAGTGAGCAGTTGCGGACTCGAGTCATGCGAAGATGATATCTTGGACTACTTTTGACTGAGTTGTAGAGTCGGACACATTTCTCTCAGACCTAAAGGCCCCATCCCACCTGGCGTTTGTAAAGAGCATGTGTTAAAAGATAAACTTTGGCATTAGGAGAAAATAATCTTTTTTACTGAAGTTCAAGTTCGGTACTGCTGTGGTGGTTTCTGAACTTGGTGGAATTGACACACAGCTCATACTTCTTCAGCCGTCCTGAAGGCCCGCTCCCCTGGCAAACAAAGGTAACCCTAGGTTTAAAATAATCAAAACTTCAAAATCTGAATGATTTTTGAGATTTAATAAGTCACCTTGTCAAATCCAAGGAAAATGAATTGTAAAGAAAACCCAAATACTGGAAAAGATTTCTACAGATGTCCGTAGGACCATTGGGAGAAATCATTTTTATAATGAAATCCATTGTTCATCATGAATCCTCAAAGGGTATAGAACAATTTGAAGATGCTAGAGCTTGACCACTCATTATCAGAACGCAGGAATTTGTGTTCAATGTAGAACTTCAAACCTCATTTCGGCATAGTAGGATAACTTTTTTTGAGAAAATTTGGATTAGGAAAATTTGGAAAACCTAGCTAAGTTTCACCTTCAAAAATCCGTTTGAAATTTCAAGTTTTCAGTCAAAAGTTATGAACATATTTCAGAGAGGATGTTTGAAAATGTCAAAGAAAATGTCCCTCCCAACCCCTCTCTCAATTTTGTCCCTAACTTTTGATTGGAGGCTCTAAATTTCAATTGGATTTTTGGAGATGAAAGTTATCTTGATTTACTAACTTCTCCTACTTCAAAATTTCTTGAAAAAAGTTATTCTACTATGCCTAAATGAGGTCTAAAATTTTGCATTGATTACAATTCCTACTTTTGACTTCATTAAACATGAGCGGTTGAACTTCTACTAATCCTAATTTACATATCCCACATGGGTCCCATTACCTACTTGTATAAACAAATTGTCTATACATGACCTATCCCTCATACTGATAGTGACCATCAAGTGTATATGAGGTGGTTATTGGAAAATTTATGTATTTTGAAATATTCTAAGTTGGATCCCCCTAATTTTTGCCTTAGGCAACATTTTTTCTTATATGATGAGCTCTGTAGAGCTCCATTTGATAATAGCAGCTGTCAAATGCTGAAATCTTCAATTTCAGAAGATTGTCAAGTTATTGTTATGAATTACTTCGTAGTGGTGGGCTAACAAAAGAAAAGTGATTAATGGCTGTAATAGCGTTGTCAAGTCTATGCCACCTCGGCTGCCATGTAGGTTTGATGGATAGCTAAGCACTCAAGTGGGAATCCTCTACAATTTACAACTCACTTAATGCCCTAAAATCGCCACCATAAGGTCAAATAGAAATATACCTTAGGGCCTTCTTACATGTATAAGTGGATGGGAGGAGTCAACAGGGTCAAAATATAGAAAGCACTTTTATGCTCCTTCTACAGTGTCTAATACACTGATATCGGTCGAACTCTCTCTCCTACTTCCACGCTTACCAATCATCAGTGGCACTATTCTTGTCTTTCAATTGTTTTCTTTGCCCACTGGGCTCACATGTAAGTTGGCCCTTAATTGACACATATCTATGGTGATTTATGCAATTAACCTCTTATTCGTTATTTTGGTAGTTTTCCAGTGAAATGGGAGTCGTATTCTAATGACATGGGAATCTTGGGAGTCATATAATTGAGAAACAATCGTGAATTTCAAGAATTCATCACATAAAATGGAACGCAATTACATGTACAACGAGTTTGCGAATGGAAATTATGGAAATGTCATCTACAACTTGCCATACGTAATACTACTCTTTGACAAATGTCATGATATGTACACGTAAATGATGGAAGACTACATTGCCCAACGAAATCCAGAAGTAACATAGCCTACCATTACACTCCTGATATTAAAATATGACATCATCATCGCATGTGCTAGACACTACAAACAGATTACTTACAAAGACAAATGCATGGTGAATTTAGAACGAAGTGGATGTTGAACTTTAACTTGGATCAGGGAAAAAATAGTGAAGAATCAAATCATACGAACGCCACCCTAAGACTCTCAGAAATCACACTCCATACGATGCAACTCGGAGCGTCATTTATGAATGTCTATAGAGCGACATTTGGACGTTTTTGTTTTTTCATCATTTGTTCCTAGATCTAGGTCAAAGTTGAGCATCCACATCATTCTCTAGTCACCATATCATCATCTGTTTAAGCTTCTAGTTGCATGACTACCACAAGCAATGAAGATATCATATTTTAACTACCCGATTTGTAGAATTCTAACAATGTGCATACCTCACATCTAGAAGATACCCAGGAAAGGATTCTGTAATATCCAGTAATGGACCTCACCACAATGTATATACTACCCCTTTGCTAGATATTTGGAAACATTTAGTTCTATAAAAAATCTATTCACATGTTTCTATATCTACTACTATATCTACACTATTCAGTCATTTACTAAACTAAACTATCAAGTATGTGGCGTACTCTTCAGCTTCTCCAAAGCCTTCAAAATCTCTGGTCCACGACTATAACCTTCAGCAATTTTTCCGGCATGACGCATGTACTCCACCCGTTGCGCCTGTAACGATCTGAGCTCCCAGGAGTCCCGACTTGGAGTTGAACATTGACTTCGCGATGGCTCATTATGTTTCCTCTTTAATCCCAGCCCACATGATTGTGCACGTCGACGAGGAAGCGACGGCGGAACAACAAGAGCAAGAACAACTATGTCACGTGGCTTCTCTGGGACATTGAGCTCCAATTCTGCGCCCGACATGGGATAGTTGGCGTCCCCGTACAGCCTCCTTTGCGTGCCCTTGTCCAAAGTTGTTGGCGACATTGAGGAATTTCGAATATCCCTTGAGCGCAAAGGAGATGGCGAACACGAAACAGGCAGACGAGGCTTCCGATCTGGAGGATTGTCCACCACACCATCATCGATGGGCTTAACACAGAAATCCATACTGGAATTCACTGTGGGTGCCGAGCAGAGAAAGTTCCCAGTGCTGAGTACTACATACTGCCCGTAGTCTAGGATAGAATCCGCAGAAGCCTGGCATGGGAGAACCACGTTTGATGCAGAGGGTTTTAACGCACTCCCCATCTGACACAAAAAAAGCATCCATCAAAACCGGAACACACAAAATTGAGGAGTGCGCATACACCGAGAGGCAATCACACACATTTACAACCGATGAACGGGCAGCGAAAAAACTTGCTACACAAATCAGCGCGACTTGTCCTGAAATGCAGAAGCCGTACACAATTTTAAACAGGCGGTTAAAACATACACTTCAGCTCGATTCGAGCTAAAAGACATACCTCCAGCCTTTGAGCTACCTAACTCTACTAGAACCTGACACCACTTCCATGAGTTTGTCAAACTCTCGATGATCCCTTTCCTTGCATAGCATCCGCCTCTCAATTCTCCATTTCTTATCACTCCGGAATGACTTGAGTCCCATGCCGCGGCTGGCGTGCAACCCTTGGAACCAAGGAAGTAGGACCGCAAGTAGAAAATTGTCCTTGTCACCATTCCTTCGGTTACTCCAGGAGTCGGAGAGTACAACATTCTCTGGGTTGTTCAGGATGTGCTTACGAGGACTATCGTCCACTATAACGGTGTTGCCTGATGAAAAATTCCCTCGCGAATCACTAAACAACACGTCCATGTTCTTTAAGAACAAGTCCTTATCGGTTCCAGGTTCTTTATACAAGATCAATTTTCCAAATCTATCCCTGCACTTAACCGTCTTGCAGGAGTCTTGCCCAAGGATGAGGAAGGGCAATCCTCCGTCCCGGAAAAGGTACAGGCAAATGCCTTTAGTGGAGGGCTTTCTCATGGAGCTCCAAACAGAGACAAAGGCTATCTTCTCTAGTTCCTTCAGAAATGCGGAGCAATTGGGCCGGACGTAGATGGCTTTTGGCCCCACAATCGCGCCAACCATGGCGGAGTGTGGCTCTGACTGATGGTTGAATTGCTTGGGGGACCCCTTGGACTTCCAATCCTCGTTGACACAAAGAATGCCATTGAGGTCCAAGACGACATTTATCCACTTCTCCGCCGCCGTGGACCTCAATGGCTGATGGATGCCCTCCAATGATTCCTTACGAGCTAACAAAGGATCCAATTCCTGCTAACAAGACGCAGAATGCATTGCTAGTTACATCCGTGGAACTGGCACATTCTGGGCCTCACACAAAATCATACGAAAGACGACCACCGCAATACAAATGAAAAGCCTAGATAGACGAAGTGATTGGAGTAGATGGAATTTACCTTCCTCGACGGGGAACCTGATGGCCGGTCACGACCTTCATGACCAGATTGAGCATGATCGCGGACAGATCTGTCCTCACCTAATGCCACAGACTGGACGGGACTTGACAACAAGTCATTTTCGTATATGGGCCCTGGAAACGTAGGCGGTTGAGATTGTGCGGAGGGTGAATGACAAACATCAGAAAACTTGGAGGATTTGTGGGGCCTGCACTTCAAGATTTAGAAAAAGTTCTTAGTGAGAAATTTATATATTACACATTTGGTTTACAAATTACAAAATTGAGTGCAACACTTCCAAAACTACGGTTGGCTCCACTAAATATGGAGCTCTGGAACAAAAGAATACTGCCTACGGGAAATGAATACTACAAGTCAAACTCTATCATACAGATCAGCTCGAGTCAAGCTGAAACTACACAAGATGGCACAAGGAGATTATTGAGCACAACCTGCTGGTGGATCTCCGGTAGGTAGTGCGGCACCTCTAACTTCAACCTTGGAAGCATCCACGACTAGGTTGTGCCCAATTCCAACTCCCTCCGCGGTGATCTCCGTCGCTCCGTGGTCGACAGTTGGGTGCTCCTGAGGTACATTGGGACTCCCTGACGATGGAACGGGAGGATCGATACTCTCATCCATTGGAGGAGGGGGAATCGTAATAGGTGGGCCGGACGGCAAAGGTGGAGTGGCCTGCGCCGATTTGGAGGGGCTCGATGCATTGCTGATGTTTGAGCCAGACGGTTGCCCCTCCAACAGCAATGAGGGAGACCGGGATGCGGGTGGCAGCGAGGCGAGTGGTTCGATTCCAACCTTGGCCAGAAATATTTGAAGCATCTCTCTGTTCTACATGGCCAGCTCCCTATTACTTCTAGATTCTTCCCGCATCCACTCCTGGCTAGTATTATGCATTTCCATGTTCGCTTGTCTCTACTTGCTAGCGTCGGCTCTAATTTGAGCCAAGGCAAGCTCATTTTGCCTCTGCGTTAGCTCAGCTTGCTTCTGCATATTTGCCAGAGATTGCACACTCTGGGCCTGAAATTCGGCCATGCTCCTCATTGCGTTGGCGATCGTCTCCCGCTTTCTCTTCTTCGCTGGGCGAGTAGATGGAGATGGCGTTACTGGCGTATGGGGCAGCGGAGGCAACATAGAAGAACCCGACGAAACTGGCACCTTCGAAGACAGACGACTCGTTGGTGTTTGGATATCGTCGATCCCAAAGGTGTCGATGTAGTCCTCGTGATCGACCTCTTCCTCGCTCTCATCCTCGCTCTCGTCCTCCGTAAGATCGACGACAGGGTCCGCCTTCTTCCCAAGGGGAGAATCTTGACTCGCCCGCAGCTTCTTCTTCGAAGGCGAGGGCGCCGAACTTGGTCCTGCTCCGACGTTCACAGGGTACCCGCCCTCCAGAAAATCGGCCTTGTCTAATGTCATGGCCTTCATGCAGATGTCCTCCCACCAGAACGACTGTTCTGACAATCCACAAGTGTAGACATTGATAGAGCTCATCCGCAGGAGACAATTTCAATGGAGTTACATCGGCGAACACAAACTGCACTTCAGCGCGCAGCGCGCTAAAACAAAGAACAACATCCCGGGAAATTAACTACAGTTAAAGAACATGTGTACAGGGGAGCAAATCAGCGCGACTTGCGTTGATTCGCCTTGGCGAGTCTTACCATTGCAGCACATGTCAACTTCCCTCCCGCGAATGCTGAGTAGACGCACATCCCCGGATTGCAGAACTTCCGGACAATCCACAGATAAAACTCCATGCGCAGCTCCGTGTTGTGAATCCGATACTCGAGCTCACTGTATGCGCGCGCCTTCGTATATCTGGCTGTCTCTGGACATCCGAATTCATCCGGAATTTCCACGGGATTCACGTTTCTGGGGTTCTAAAGAAAAGTGAGCAAGACTTTCTTTGGTGTCCTGGCAGCAGCAATGTCACCAAGGCGGTCGTTCTTCCCTGGCGTGTATGTCGCAAAATCGAGGGCATAGGTGTTCAGATCCTCATTCGTCTCCACAAATTTGAGAACCTGCGCTTGCTCCTTCTCGTCAGAGCAAATGAATAGCTAGACGGGGACCTCCTCAAGTGTCGATTTCTTCTTCTTCTGCATGGCTGCCATCGCCTCAACGAAGAAAGAGCTGTCCACAGTGGACGCATCCTTCTTCTCAATCCCAGGAAAATTTCGAATGTCCACGACACCAAGAGACAATCGCTTCACGGTCTCATCCGTCCATGACTGTGCTGGCCACTGGTGATAATAGTTCTTAGCGAACTCATACGATCGATAGTGGCCGAATGCAGTGGGCTTCATGAACTTCTTCTTCTGCTCGAGGAACACTTTGAAGAACTGAAAAGCTTCGTCTGAGAGCTTGGAGCATGACTTGTTCTTAGCACTCACAAGCTTTGCCTTGCCAAAGTACGCCTCTCCGGGTCTGTCGAGAAGGACATCCATGGTTGCCCTTGAGAAAAATCAATCCTTCTTGAAGGCTTTCCAGTTCTTCATGATGATCTTGTTATTAGCATTCAGAAGACCAAGTTCGGGGTCGATTTGGTGAAGCTCTTTCTTCACAAGGTGCTTCCTCTTCCGTCTCTCTACCCATTCCTTCACGTTGTAGCAGCTCTCAAGCACGAACAAAATGGACTTAATCGTCACCTTGGGGTAGGAGAGGATTTGCCTGCTATCCGTCTGGTTGAGAATGTGCTTTGCTAGTTTCTCCAGCTCATCATAGCTTAGATTGCCCAAATGTTTAAAGAATTCCCGATTAAGTGCCAGCGTATCCGGATTCCAATCTTCCTTCACATTGAACAACTTATCCGTGTCAGGGTTGAGCAGTTGACCATGTGCTGTAGCGGAGATAACCTCGCTCCAGAGTTTGTATACATGCTCAAGAGCGGTGATGAGTTTCAGTTCATTTATCACTTTTAGCTTCTCCTCTTTTCCCTTTGTCTTTGATATCTTCAAGCTCTTGTTCACTTCGATCATGGAGAACCGCAATAAAATCGCCTTCTCGAACGCCTGCACCCGATTTCAGGAAATAACTGTCAATACAAGCACTTTAGCTCGACCCGCGTTAATCCGCGGAGATAATGACTCAACAGTTTTAAATAAGATGGGCACAAAGTCATTGCAGATCAGCTCGAGTCGCGCTGAATGACAAACCTGGAATGCGTCTTTGTTCTTCCGGTTTTCGACGGTTCGCTTGGTATTAGCCAGTGTACCAACCGACTGAACCTGAGCTGGATTCTTTGGTTTGCCCATGGCCTCCCAGACTGCCCGCGCTCCTAGAATATTAGTTGCCCATGACGGCTGAACGGCTATGAAGTGATTCACCCGATTGTAGTAGGCGGAGACGGTTCGTAGTTTCTCTCCGTCCAGAGACCACACGATGAAGCAGTTCCATTTCCTGAAATGTTCTCGTTCTTCATGGTCAACACCATTCTCGTCGTTGAACATGAACTTGCTTGCTTCAATGCTATGTTGGCCGTTAATGACGTAGAAATGTCCGGCTTCAATTTCTTCCCACCTCTCTGGTTTTTTGGTGAGGCCGACGGGCATAACGCAAAGAGCCTGCTTTGTACTCTTGTCGGGGATGTTCAGCAGATAGGTCACATTGTCTTCCACTATTCTCTGCTGCTTCGACCGAATGTTGAATGTCACCGGTGCGTCAATTAGCTGGGAGATGTCCACTGCCTTTTTCTTGTCAACCGCGAAGACATACGCGTTTTCGCATGTTTTCCAGTACTTCTGGTATGCCTCGCTGATGGCCTTGTAGTTCGGCTTTCTCTCCGTTGCCCGAGAGTGAGGAACATTTGCCATCTCCTCAACGAAGCTCCCATCATGCACTTCAGATTGTTCCGAGGACTTTGTCGGAACTTTCTTCGCAGAAGGCGGACCTGCAGCCTTCTTCTCCTTTTCTTGCAGTGTCTTGGGAGTTGTCTTCTGGGCGGTTTTCTGACCCCGACTGCTTCCCGAATCCTGCTTCGTGGATTTCTTCGAGCTCTGACTCACGCCTTGGTTGGCAACGTCCATGGAGACTGACTTCGGTCTATTCAATGAGTTCTGCATTTCATACTTCCCTTTCAACGTATCAAAATCCTTGAAGAGGGCCCGGATTTTCGAAACAAGTTGCCTCCAGGCCACTGGCGTCCCGTTTGCATTTTTTTCCATTCATTGTTGTCGATTTTCTTCTCCAGTTCCTTGACATCTTGATGGAACGGCGTTGGATCCAGACTACCAAGCAAAGGGGTCATGTTGAATGGAATCATTATGGAGTCCAAGCAAATGGTGAAGTGATATTGATCGTTCTTGTGGACGCCCTTCACAGCCGTGACACACTTGATTTTGATCACTGGATGGGTATCCGCTTCCACATCCTTCACTCTCTCTTCGAATGACAGGTTGAGAAAAACCTGCGCGTTCTTGAACATGTATGCAAAGCAGAACTCGTTTGAGAACTCGAGCATGATGAATCCCCAGAACTGCACTCTCTCTGGCTCCTTGAATTCCCAATATTCCCCCTCCATGAGAATTTTGTCCTCGCCAGTATGTTTCTCCTCTAGCTGCACCTTACATTTCTTGAAGTACATGTCGAGCGCCTCCAGCTGATTCTCTATTCTGCAATCTGCATGTATTCCGTGATACTGTTTGTTGTTAGCGATTATTCCTTCTCTGCTTCTGATGATTGCACTACCAGTCTTTATTTTTTATGTTTCAATGATCAGCATTTTGCTGTTCAGCGCGACTCGCGCTGAACGGCTATATTCCTGTGGTTGGCTCGTCGATTCTATCTGGATCGTTTTGTATGTCTTATATTTTCGAGGATTGATGCATCTGTCTCCTTATTCTACCTCTCCCCTTCGGACCTTTCTATTTTTCAGCGTTGCCTGCGCTAAACTTTTGTTTGGGATTATTCTATAGCTTTCACGGATTGAATTATGGTTTCTGTGACGGAGTTTGAGTCCGTCACAGCCCTTTGCCATTCAGCTCGACTCGTGCTGAATGCTGCTTGCGCTGGACTGTTGCTTGCGCTAAACTGTTTTATTTTAGCTTTCGCGATTTATGTTATTGTTTCTTTGATGGAGTTGGAGTCAGTCTCAGCCCTTTGCCATTCAGCACGACTCGCGCTGAATTGCTTTCCTGGGTTCTGTTGTGTTGGTTTTCTAGGTTCTATTGCACTAAATTGTTTTCTCGGGTCCTGTTGCGTTCTCTCTTGGAGATGAGGGTTGTAGTATTTGGTTTCAGCGCGAGCCTGCACTTCTTCGGTGTCATTCAACACGAGCCGCGATGAATTGCCGTTTACCATTTCGGAGGGACCGTGTACTGATGTACTTTTAGCGCGAGGCGCGTTAAAATATCGGATATGCTCTTTTTTGGGTTGAAGTATATTTGTCATTTCAGCGCGGCTCGCGCTGAAATGACATGTTCGTTATTGTATTTTTCTGTTCTGGGTTTTAGGGTTTCGTATTCAAGCAAATAAGAACGAAGTTCACGAATACATATCTGTTTGTCCGTGCGCAGATTTGGAGTTTGAAGATATAAGGCCTCTGCTACAAGCACTTTTGTCCTTCTCCTACTGGTCTAGTTTATGTTTTCAGTGGTTTTTTCTGAGAACAAAATCCATGCACTCAGTTAGAAATCTTAATGGAAATCTAAAATTGACGGGAACTAATCTGTAGATACATGGACAAGAAGAAACGAATAACACAGGAATAAACAAAGACGCCAAACATCATGAACAACACCAGCAATTTCGCTCGGAAAACTCTAAGAGCAAAATGAACAGTTTTGTCTGGAAAAAATCGAGAAGCTGCATTTTGCATTACGAATTCAAGCATACACAATCGTATTACAGTGTCCAATCGAACCAAAGAAGAGCTTGTAAACCAATCTCGGCTCTCTGCAATGAAAACCAATCTGAGCAATCTGAAAACTAATCTATCTAACTAGAAGCTTGAAAAACAATCTAAGCAATCTGCAAACATGCCGTGACCCTATGTGAGCGCAATTAACACTAGAATGTTTGCAATCTAAGCACTGTTCACATTCTACGGTTAAACATTCGTGAACCCTAAGTATGCATCAGCCTGACCTACACGAGCTGTGCCGAATTTTTCTACAGCAGAGATAACCTTGAACAAGTTGAAAGCAGAATTGATACAAATTTGAGCAAAACGCAAGCACTCGCAAAAAAACAATCACAAGCAAAGCACAAGCCGTGACCGTGGAAACATGCCGTGACCCTATGTGAGCATAATTACATGTTAAAATTTCTGCAAAATTAACACTAGAATGTTTGCAATCTAAGTATTGTTCACATTCAACAGTTAAGCTGAAATTTGTGAATTCTAAGTACGCATCAGCCTAACCTATAGGAGCCGTGCCGAATTTTCTATTGCCGATAACCTAAAACAAGTAGAAAGCATAACTGATACGAATACAAGCAAAACAATCACAAGCAAAGCACAAGCACAAACACGACAAAGCAGAAACACAAATACGCACACAAGAAAAGGCAGAAACTAACCTGCTCTTGCCTGCTCCAATTCACCTCCGTGCTCTCCTCGAACTCGCCTCCACTTGCCTCCAGTCGCCTCCACCTCGCAGCACAGGCAGACTGTTGCATCACCGAACGCGGACCACGGCACACAAACACAAAGCGATCACGACGACGAACGCAGGTGGGAACATGCAACACCGACTGTGAACGTTTATTTACCCACCCTTGGTAAATAGACGAGCACAACCAGGTTCTAGTATTTATGATAATTTCCTACGGGTGTCTAACGTCGGTCCATTGTACCTTCCAAGCAATGGATCTTTTCTAAATTTTAAACATACCCAAGGTTGCAAGGAAATAAAGAAATCAAGAAAAACTAACTTAAATTGTAAGTTTTATTCTAATTAGGTCGTACCAACTAGGCCACGGCGGTTTTTGAAAGAAAGGTGATACAGTATAAATTTAGCCACATATAAAGATAGAGAGTTTCATGCCATTTTCAAAAATATAAAACTCAACGTTATGCGACCTTCCTAGCAAGAGTTATAGACGGATGAAGTTCTAGCTTCTATAAGTCTATTCAAACTTCATCCTTGGATTTAGACCCCTTCCCTATTCTATTTTACTTCAAGTTTTTGACTCTGACTCTATATTGCCAACTTCTACCTAAGTTCTAAGTTTGAACTTGGATGGATGGGTTTTACCATATTTCATCCATATTCTAACCCAAAGTTCATCCGTTGTTTGCTACTAAATGATTAAGAATTTCTCCTAAGTTAGACTAGTTCTGGACTTTACTAGGTGCCTTCTACCTATTTCCAAATCTAATTCTTCTCTTTGATTGCCTCTTTTAATAATTATTTGATCTTTATCCTACTTATGTGGCTCGGTGCTACTCTAAGCAGATCACTATTTTTAGATTTTTGTTAATTTTTCTTTGTAACTCTTAATTCTAGCTTCCCAAAATGCTAAGACACGTGCTAATCGGACCTTCCTACTAGGAGTTATCAATGGATGAAGTTTGACCGCTAATCGGTACTTCAAACTTCATCTATGGTTTTCTACTAACCTACAACTTGAATTCTAATTTTTGTTTCACTTCTGGAGTCTAGATTTATGTTTCTACCTAAGTTTCTATTCTTGTTCCATTTGGATGAAATGTACTAACTTTCATCCAATATTACTCCTAAACTTCATCCGCTAATATCTCTTTCAATTTGATTCCAAATTCTAAGTGTGAGATGGTTTTGAAAACCTCTAACTAGACTCTACAACATCACTATCTTGATTCTTGAAATATTCCTATTCTAGACACTCTGAATTGAATTGAGAGTTCGGTCCTACTTGTAAATGTCTATTTTTGAGAAATTGGAATGGATGGTTTAAAGTTAGGAGCTTACCTCGGAGTTGGAGTCATTGTTTAGGTAATCGTATACCCCTTCAAACTCCCCGTCATTTGCCATGTTTCGGAATTGTTTGGTAGTTTTTCCCACGGCTTAAAGTAGGGGTTTTAGTACAAGGTTTGCCAAATTCTTGAATTTCACTTTTCTTTTCTTTTCCTTCTAATTTCTCTTTCTCTTCAAACACTATTCTACCTCAATTATTAAAACACCTCCAAGGTTGACTAGTCTTTGAATAAAATAATCAAAGTCAATTTTTAACAACAAATTGACCTTTGAAATCCTTTAGTCAATTATCTTTCTATCCGAGTTTTGATGGTTCTAATTGCCTTGTTGGATTTCTACCAAATCCTATCTTCTTCCTAATTTTCCTTCTAAATACCAAATTGCCACTTCATCTTCCAAATACTCAATGTTGGTCTTGAAGTTCCAAGTGTTTCTATCTTCTAAGGTTTTGAGCCTCTTTTTGCAATGGAAACGTTGCAAATTGATGTTCTAACTTCCTACCTTCTCATCCTACTTCTAATTCTCTCTATCCTCCTAACTACTAAAATTTCTTCTTTCAAGAGGCAAGATTGGTTTTCAAGGGTAGCACTTTAGTTTTTCCTTCTTTGTTTTCTTTTGAATTTTTTTTTCCTTTTCTTTTCTATGACAACCTTTCACAATTTAGAACACACAAAAAATAAAAAAATAAAAAAATGAATTTTGATTTGAAGGGGGGGTGATTAATTCCCCCGCCTTCTTGGCCAGCAAGCGCCTGGCTGCCTGGGCGAGCTGCCTCGCTGGTCGAGTTGGTTGGGTTTGTTTTGGGGTTTTTTTGTTTTTGTTTTTTTTGTTTGTTTGTTTGTTTGTTTTTTATCTTCAAGGAAAAAAAAACACAATTTAAACAAAAAAGGAAAGGTTGCTTATACTAAAGGTGGTCTCAAAGTTTCTAGTCTTTTCCGGCAATAATTAAATTACCCTTTTGGATGCTAAACTTGATGGTCTAAAATAGTGTTTTGGACACTAAACTTGGTGATAAGGGGAAATTGGAGATTTTTTCTAGCACTTAATGGTCTTAGATTCTTTCTTCTAACAACACAAAGCCAAAGCTTCGCCGTAGTTTGGGAAAACCTCTAAATTCCTAAATAATTCTAACAACACAAAGCCAAAGCTTCGCCGTAGTTTAGAAAATCTCCAAAAAATTCTAAACAAATAGAACAAGGCAAGTCAAAGCTTCGTCATCTCTTTAGAAATCACTAGAAATTCTATAATTTCACACTAATCAAAGTCAAAGCTCCACCGTCTCTTGGAAAATCACTAGAAATTCTATAACTTCACACTAACACTCCGTACCAACACGTTAGAATACGGAAATTAGTACAAACACCAAACTACAACAATAGTTAGTGTAGAAGTTAGTACACACTAGATAAACAATAAGTTATAAGAACAAGTATGGTAGTACAAAACAATCAAAAATCAAACATTAGAGGCCCCCCTAAGCGGCATCGCCAAGGTACGGAGGGGGGTATACTCTAGAATTAATACAATTATCAACAACCAACAACAAAAACATACAACAATTGTAACAAGGTAAATAGGAGCAACTTTGAAGGGACCCCAATGTCCTTCAAAGAAAGCTTCAAAAACACCAACAACGGAGCTTAAAATGCTCCAAAAACACACGTTTACAACTTTTGGCTCAAAAATGGCCAAAAAGTCCAAACAAATGGACCAACGTGTTTAGAAGACCAAAATAATGGCCCAAGGGGTACAATGAGAGGAGAATGAGTGCCCTTATATACTCTTTCAAGGGCACTCACCTCCTCTTATTTTCATGTAGTAATCTTATCACTTAGGATTTTCATCCTAAATTACTAATTTTGACTTTCTACACTGGTCCAAACTTCTAACTTTTGGAGATTAACTCCAAATCACAAACGGATTGCACCATTGGCTTCAGAAGGCCATTTTTAGTCTTGGAGGACCCCCCACCCCTTAACCAAACTCTAAAAAATGCAACATAACCTATCGCTAACTGAACACCAAAATGGGGTAAAAACCCAAATTTTGGAGGTTGACTTTTTTGAGAAAAGTAACTAGCCTAGGTTCTTTAGTAGGTATGGGAGAGTAAAAAAAGACCTATCTTTGACCCCATTCCGATTTCGTATGTGTCGGAAATGCCGGTCAACATCCCGAAATTTCTTCAATTTTGTCGGTTTTGAAGAATCTTGCTCGTTCGGGTACTTTTGGCTATCGAAATGTTCTAAAACTTGTTGGAGCGTCTTATTAGCATAAAAAAAACTAATCTAATTTTTAGTGAGATTTTACCGCAACTTGGGTGATTTCTAAGAATTTCCCATCGTAGATTTTGGCAATTGACCGTCTGGAAGGGCATCTTCTGTAAGTCAGAAAATTCCAAAACTTTTTATGGAACCTCTCATGGAATTCCACAAAAGATGTGCAAATTCATATTCTTATTTTGCACAAAGGTCAGAAGAGAATCAACTTTGTCTTCTCCTTTTAATCCCGGCAACTAGGGAATCTTTCACATATGAGAGAATCTTGACACGTTGATTTCGCCATTGAGTCCCAAATGTGATTTCCACCCTAGAACACCATACTCCACCCGTAGATTCCTCTTACAGGTCCATCTTGAGATTGTAACTCCTACATGCTAACAATTGGGGTTTCTGCTATTTCTTCGATGTTATGGGGAAAGTGAAACCTATCTCTGGGAATGGACTTAGGATCTCAACAATGTTCCCTCGGACCAATTTTAGCCATAGGATGTCACATGTACTGTAGATTTGGCTATTTGGGCTGTTTAGGTTGGATTAACCTTAATTCTACTATTTACCTACATTTCCATGTTTTAACCTATATACAAGTGGAAATGGGATTTATTTGAGGAAAATAATCTATAATGGACCAAATGCTATATTGGTACGTGACATACCTATTTTGGTTTTACACTCTTTTTTGGATATTTTGTATATAAAACTATACTTAAATTTGTAAAAATTGAAAAAAAGAAAATTGTGAGTCCCTAGTGACGAATTGGGGGCTCACACCAACCGCAAGCAACGATCAGGTGGCAAGACCGAGGAAATGCGAGGTGGCAAACGGAGCGTGCCAAAACCTAAACCCTCGCCGAAATCACGGTTGCCTCGGCGATCAGCGTACCCTGCAGCGACCTCTATACCCGGTACCCGACCACTATACACTTATCCCTAGTACCCCGACCACTATACCCGGTACTATGCACCCTTAAATATCCTAATCTTCCAGACCATGCCCTCCATGTCACATCCCTCGCTTCTCACACTCAAAACCAAGGTTCTTAAATGGAATGTCGTAGTATCCAAATTGTCTTTAAATCCTTAAATGCTCATGGTCGGTTTTGGGCTTTATAGAATTTGTTTTAGAGTGAACAAAATGCCAACATTTTGATAAGTTGTATCAATTTTCTTTTAACTTTTAACCATACAAATTCAAACTACTAGACATGTTAGAGATCGTATAAACAAAGAAATTACAACAATACCACTTATAGAGTCAAAGATTATAGTGTTTGACCATGAGAGTGCTAAAATGACAAATATCTTTTAATCTTCTTTACACAAATGAAATCTAAAAAGTTGGTGACCAAAAAAATTTGAGATTAGAGGGACTAACTTGTATAACCACAATCAATTTTAGGCTTCTGTAAATGTACTACACAATTTTATTAAATGAATTTTGAATGTGATTTTTCTCCAAGGTCTACTGTATTTGAGGCTCATTTCCAAAAGCTCTGAACACTATGGGAAGTCAAGATTACATTAGGTATCCTTGTACAAAAGCATGAATAGAAAAATTAGTAACATTTATTTTGAAAATCAAATTTTTGTAGCTAAAACTAGACTTCAAGAAGAACTTTTTAAAAATATCACCTACTAAAAATAGCAACTTGGTTAGGTTTAATTTAACTTCAAAGTTTAACAAACACCGCATTTGGGTGCCTTGAGCAATTAGGGGTTAATGATGTTCCAAACCTTTTCCATAGTTGATAACATGCTAGTGCATTGTTTATTTTATTGTCTAAAGTAATCCTGTACTTAATATATGTATCCTACTCTTCTTGATATCCATATCCTAAAATGTGTAAATTATTGTGGATTCGTTGCATATTTTCATTCCACCATGTGCGATACCAACATAAAAAAATTTCTGCGGATGTCAATATCAAAAGCAAAAGTTTCTTACAATTGTTTGACTGCCCTACCATTTACGTCTTTTAGGTTCTCTTGAATCAAATTGAATATTGATATGGTGGGTTTAAAGGATTTGGTATTAAATAATAACATAATTTAGAATAAATCTTTGAAAAAAAAAGGATGATAACTGCTACTACTTTAAAAAATAGACTTTCTAAGAAACAAGTCATTCATATTTCAATTCAGTAAGTAAAATACAACTTTTTAGTTCAGACTTTCACGTAAAAAATTTCATGATTCTGGATATTTGTAATGATTAAAGTACAAGACACAATTTAGGCGTATGTATTTTCATTTAAGACTTGTACAAATTTTAGACATTAAAGTGTAGCGGCCATTTCATTCCCAATTTTTTCTTAACTCAAAGATGATGGACTTCAAATGCAAATAATTTGAAATTTTTTGTGGAATCTAAATTATAGGTGTAATTTGAACTTCTACAAAATGAAATTTAAACATTCACGTATGAAAATGCATGACCTTTTGAAATTTGAGTCATTTAAGTACAACGGCCATTTCATTCCCAATTTTTTTGAGTTCATACAAAAAACATGGATTTTAAATGGGAATAATTTAAAAATCCTTGTGGAATTTAAATTGTAGTTGTAATTCCAAATTCTTTAAGAAAGTTTTAAGCACTTACAAATGAAGATGCATTAAATTTTGGTATTTGGGCCATAAAGGGGCCAAAGGCAATTTCATTCTCAATTTCATTTATTTCAAATATGATGCACTTCGAATGGGAATGATTTAAAAATTCTTATGGAACCTTAATCATAGGTGTAATTCCAACTTCTATAAAATGAAATTCAAGCATTCACGCATGAAAATGCATGACATTTTCAAATTGGACCATAAAAGGCCAGAGACCATTTCATTAACGATTTTTTCTAATTAAAAAAAAGATGGATTTTACATGGGAATAAATTAAATTTCTTATGGAATGTTGATCCTAAGTGTAATTCCAAGTTCTCTAAGAAGAATTTCAACATTCACGTAAGAGTGCATGACATTTTGAAATTTGGGCCATGAATGGGTCAGAGGCCATTTCATTCCCAATTTTTTTAATTCACAAAAAATACACTTCATGTAGGAATAAACTAAAAATACTTGTGGAATCAACATTGTTGGTGTAATTCAACATTCCATAGAAAAAATTTTACATTCACGTACACAAATGCATGACACTTTCAAATTTGGGCCCTTAAAGTGCAATGGCCATGTCATTTCCAATTTTAATTTTTTTGAAAGAAGATGGACTTTAAATAAATGGAAATAAATTAAAGACTCTTGTAGGATATAAATCGTACATGTAATTTCGACTTTTCTAAAAATAATTTAAATACTTACATTCAAAAATACAAGACATTTTCAAATTTGGTTCCATAAAGGAGCTGAGGTCCATTTCATTCGCAGTTTTTTGAAGTCAAATTTAAGAGAGTGGATTTTGAATTGGATAAAATTAAACATTCATAAGTTGTAGAACCTTGAATTATAATCCTAAATGCAATTAGAATTGCCTAATAGATATTTGAAAATGACGTAAGAAAATCCACGTCAACGGATTTTGAATTGAATTTGTTAATTGAAGGTCATTTTTAAGCAAGGCCCGGTTCATTCCTGGTAATTTTCATTTCAGGTGAAGATGATTGGATACTAATGACCAGTGATTAAAATGTAGTCATTTTTGAGTAAATATATCTTAATTTACATAGGATTGCCTAAGAACATGAGCAACTTATAATAAAGATCCTTGCAGAATCGAAATCTGCAGAACATTAAAAACTTCTACGCTTTAATAGTTGGCCTCTCACGTCCAAATTTCAGAGATTCTTCATCTTCATGATAAATGAAGATTTACAACTTCTACGTTTTCTTTATTAAGTACTTCACTTATGAAATCCACAAATTCTGGTTTCGACGGTGTATTACAATTCAGTGCTGAATTGATTCCCATTTATTTAATTCACGTTTGAATTAATCTAAAATGCACATTTACTTATTTTTTTCCAAAGATTCTTAATCTTCATGAAATTCAAAACTTCTATTTACTTTTTGACAAAGCCTTTTACGTGTAAATTCCATGAATTCGGGTATTGGTCATTTATTAAAATACAGGGCCAAGTTCATTCCCACTTTTGATATGCACGTTGGGAATCAAAAAAAAATGCGCATGAATTAAATTTCATCAAAGATGATTCATCTTCTGATATTTGCAACTTCTACATTTTTTTCCTCTACGCCTTTTACGTGTAAATTCCATGAAATTGGATATTGGTCATTTACTAAAATACAGGGCCAAGGTCATTCCCATTTCTTATATGCACGTCGGGAATCATACAAAATGCGCATGAATTAAATTTCATCAAAGATTATTGATCTTCACGATATTTGCAACTTCTATAATTTTTTTCACTACGCCTTTTACGTGTAAATTCCATGACTTTGGATATTGGTCATTTACTAAAATACAGGGCCAAGTTGATTCACATTTTTTATATGCATGTTAGAAATCATATAAAATGCGCATGAATTAAATTTCATCAAAGATGATTCATCTTCATGATATTTGCAACTTCTACATTTTTTTTCACTACGCCTTTTACGTGTAAATTCTATGACTTTGGATATTGGTCATTTACTAAAATACAGGGCCAAGTTCATTCGCATTTTTTATATGCACGTCAGGAATCATAAAAAATGCGCATGAATTAAATTTCATCAAAGATGATTCATTTTCAGGTTATTTGCAACTTCTACATTTTTTTCCACTACGCCTTTTACATGTAAATTCCATGAATTTGAATATTGGTCATTTACTAAAATACAGGGCCAAGGTCATTCTCATTTTTTATATGCACGTCGGGAATCATTAAAAATGCGCATGAATTAAATTTCAACAAAGATTTTTAATCTTCACGATATTTGCAACTTCTACAATTTTTTTTACTACGCCTTTTACGTGTAAATTCCATGACTTTGAATATTGGTCATTTACTAAAATACAGGGCCAAGTTCATTCGCATTTTTTATATGCACGTCAGGAATCATACAAAATGCGCATGAATTAAATTTCATCAAAGATTCTTCATCTTCATGATATTTGCAACTTTTACGTTTTCTTGATGAAGTTTATAAGTTAACAATTCCATGAATTTTGATTTTGAATGTGTATTAAAATATCGGGCTACATTTATTCCCGTTTCTTTAATTCATGTCGGGATTGATAAAAAGGCTTTGAGTTAAACTTCTTCAAGGTTCTTAATGTTATTGATATTTAGAACTTCTACATATTTTTATATTAAACCTACTATGTATAAATTCCATGACTTCTGGTATTGTTTGAGTACTAGAAAACAAGGCCGACTTCATTCCCATTTTTTTAATTCACATTGGAATTCATGGAAGTTTCTCATGAATTAAATGTTTGTAAATATTTATAATCCTTTAGATATTTAGAAGTCCTTCATTTTGTTAATTAAATGCTTCATATACCAATGCCATGGCATTTGATATCATGGAACAAGAGGTGTATTAAAACACAATGAGGCCAGAATTTATTCCAAATCATTTATTTCATGTCCTTGTTCATTACAAATGTGCTCAAATTAAATATTTTTTGAGATTCTTAATCTTTATGATATCTGAAACTTCAATATTTTTTGGGTTGAGCCCTGTACGTATCAATCCATGACTTCTGGTATTAATAATGGTGTATTAAGTTTAGGGCCAAATTCTTTCCCTTTTTTTTATTCACATTGAAATTCATTGAAAGTGCACACAATTTTAATAACTTCATCATGTTCACAACTTCTACATTTCTAGATTAAGCTTTTACGTACAAATTCATTAGCTTTTGATGTTGTATTATAATACAAAGCCTCGTTGATTCTTATTTTTTTACTATTCATGATGTAAAGATTAATTAACAATGAAGAACAGTTGAAAATTTTAATAGAGGTTGAATCTAGGAAATATTAACAACTTCTACGTGTTCTTTTGTAATCCTTTCACAAACGCATTTCAAGACTTCTGGTGTTTGCAATGAATAAAGTTCAAGGCACAATTTAGACGCACATTATTGATTCCTCTACATACATTATGTTTCATTCAAATTTGTGTGCATTAAAAGATTGTTATGAATGTACGGCAACATTTCTTTTGTCACCGCCTTCAACAATTTTGATGGCTTAGAAGTCGAAGGTCTGAATTCTAAACCCTAAACCCTAAACCCCCAAACCTAGAATTTCAAGAATCTGAATCCTAAATTCTCTCCCACGAAAGTGGAATTCAGCGGGCATTTAATTTGTTCATTAATATATACTAATTTTTACAATACAGAACTTATTCACAATTACAGATAAAGGAAATTCCCGCACATAAACACCAAAATAGGCATTGTAGGACAGCTATTTTTCTTTGAGAATCAACTCAAAATTGCAGCTTTGTGATAATTAAGTATTGTATAATTGACAACAGCAGGTGCCGGCATTTTCCTTGTAGTACTATAATAGTACTTCAGATTCTAATATGAAGGTATCACCATTAATGGCGTAGCAGGCAATGCGAATTGGAAGAAGATAAAGGATTGATTTGCAACTATCTCGGGGTAAGGATGACAGCTTCCCAATAGGAAAGAGCCACCTTAGTCTAATAAAGTCAACCAACATTTATGAAGGAAACCCTCGTCAGAATTTTGCCCATAACTTCAGTGGGACCACTGAATAAATCACGCTGTGGAGGACGCTTTCTTGGTGTAAAGCTGCGAAGGCCACATTGATTCTCTGGACATCAAGAATTAGGAGGGAAGTTTTGAAAACATTCTCACTCGTTTGTTCCCACCAGGAAATCGAGCGAGCGCCATCACCCTACTCGCGGACGTGCCATTTCCGCCTCTCTTCACCTGCATCCACTTCCTCGTACGCTGCTCTCTTCATTTGCGCGGTTGACTTGTATTGTTAGATTTCTATGAAGAGTTCAGAATAGTATTGTTTTGTGATCGACTTGAAGTCGGGTTGTTATTGTCTTTCGCGTTGTTAGAGGAGGCACTTCACCGCAGATTGTTACTTGTAAGCTATCATCGACTCATTATTGGAAGCTTGTCACTCACCAGGATAGACATTATTCAATCATTGTTTGGCAGTGACGTTGTTTGATGAACTCTGTATTCCCCTAAACCGCATTTCATGTCTTCATGTAACGCACCGCCCGCATTGCAGACCGATTCGTAGACCGCTTCAGAACCGCGTTCGTTTGATGTAAGACAATCACCGAAATGGGCGCCGTGAATTCCGGAGACAGTAACCAATAAAAATGACAATGAAGATCCCTTATTTTACGAAATTGTAATTCAGCGCTGACCGTGCTGAATTGTAGTAGAGAATCGTTCATGATTTCAATACCGCTGAATTACATTTCAGCGCGCATAGCGCTGAACTGCAATAGAGGACCGATGACGCTAACATGGTTAACATATACCATACTACTGCATTTCAGCGCGCTCAGCGCTGAATTGCAATTGCGACCGGTCATGAATAGACGGTGAATATACATATTATTGCATTTCAACGCGCATAGTGATGAATGTCATCTGAAACCGACTATGAGTAGATAATTATACATCATAGTATTGCATTTCAGCGCGCTTAGCGTTGAATTGCATTTGATAATCGGCCATGAATATCTGATTCATGTACATCATGATAATGGATTTCAGCGCGTTTAGCGCTGAATTGTAGGAGAGGACCGACCTTGCGTAGATGTTCTGTATATATCTTAGTATTGTCCTTCAGCGCGCTTAGTTCTAAACTGTAGTTCATTGCATGTCTGCAGGGCATTGCTCCAGTATTATATAATATAGCATGTCCCTTCCCTAATTACAATGACGTAAACCATAGTACTGCATTTCAGCGCGCTCAGCGCTGAATTGCATTTGCGAACGGTCATGAATAGACGTAGATTATACATAGTATTGCATGTGAACGCACTTAGTGCTTAATGGCATTTGAAACCAACTACGCATAGATAATTAGTATGCATCATAGTGTTGCATTTCAGCACGTTTAGCGCTGAATTGCAAGAGGGGGCCGACCTTGCATAGATGTTCAGTATATATACTTATATTGTGCTTCAGCGCGCATAGCTCTAAACTGTTGTTCATTGCGTGTCTGCAGTGTATTGTTCCATTGTTTCAGAATATAGCATGTCCCTTTCTTAATTTTAATGACGTGGTGCCATGATTGTTATATTGACATGTTGTTTACAAATTATTTTTTAGATACTGCAGATCATTAGTCTTCGACATATCACACTACTAACTTGGTATTAGGCGCCAGATCGCGCCGGGAGGAATGACATATCTACTGATATTGTGTTGAATTATGATACGTGAACATTTCTGACTCTAGACTTTGAATGCGATTCAGCACGGTTCGAGCTGATTTGCACTACACGGTTGCTGTCATTACTGGACTCTTGACAACGTAGAATTGGGATTCTGATTCAGTGGTGTTCGTATTACATTCTGCTTGACCTGCGCATAATTGTGACTCATAGGTATTCAATGTTTTTTACACGTTTATTGGAACAACTTTCTTGTCAGGTGCCATGGCCTCAGAAGTCAACCCCGACGAAGTAATGGAGGACTCGGACAAGGAACTCCAGATTCCTTAGGAATCGATTCAAGACATCCCTGATTGCGAAGGTATTCCACGTAAGCATTGGAATACAAAGTGCGTAACCTTGTACAATGAAGGTGGAGTACTTATTGGGGAAGGTACTTGCCATAGTGTAAACTCGGACTTGGTTCTCGGTGCTCATGGTCCTCTAGGCGACACTCATGTTACAGTATTCATTTCGAGGACACATTCAGAAGATGACATATCCCATGAGCAAATTTACTCTTTGATTGCTTGGCCTATTGAGCTTGTCCACTGCCGCGGGGCAAGCCTTCATGATCATGAAGCCAGGGATAGATTCAATTATCGCCAAGTGAATCTTCTCAACCCACCGTCGTCGACTCCTAGCAGACCCTATTCAAGTATCTTCAGAAACCCTCATCGCGAGACTTCCCTGAAGTCGAAAAGTCTTCTTACACAAGTGTCCATCAACGCAGTTTCTAGCAAGGTTTGCTGCGTCCGAAATTGTGTTCAGCCATTTCCGAGGGAGAAGATTCGGGCCTCCCGTGAGCGCATGTACCAGAATTCGACGTTTAAGCAGAGAGCCTTTATGAAGATGGACGTCCACAGACATAGTCATTGCAACTCTCGTGGAAAGCACATGGTGACGGTTGAAGAGGTCCCGGTTTGCATGCAGGCTTGGAGACATATTGCTGGTGTCTCCGATACCACATTCTTTCGATATCTAAAGGACATGAAGGGTCGTCGGGAAGCAAGGGACCATGGCAATACGGGATTGGTGAAGCCAAGGAAACACATTGAACAAGCTACTGCTACCTTGAAGTGTCTCCTTGAGAAGGAGGCTGACCACATGCCACATCGTACTCGAACTATGAAGTCGGGGGAGAAGGTCGTGTCCATGTGTCTACCGCCTACGTTTCAGTGGAAGGGGAAGATGAAAGAAATCAATGATACCAATGCAGCTTTTGGATTGCCTGAAGTTTCAATTTCAAATTTAAGCAAGATCAGATCCTCCAAATTCTCAGAGTATGAGGTGAAGAAGCCAGGGGACAATTTCGCTTGGTGCGCTACTTGTGACAAACTAAAAGAGCTGAGGAAGGGTGCTCTTGCTGGTTCTAAGACCGCTTTGATGTGGTCGCTGAAGTTGGACAAGCATCTTGCTATTGCGCGCGCTCACAGGGAGTTGTACTATGCGAACCGTTATCGGTCGCATACTTTTCCGCACGAGTGCCTTACCATCATGCACGACAAGATGGATCATTCCAAAACCGCTTGCCTAGTCTTCTCCCACAAGAGTAAAGACACTGATGGTCTCATGAAGTTGCCCGTGTCTGTCACTGGTATGATTGTGCATGGGCATGCTGATGTGCACTATGCGCATTATGGTTTGGATTTGTTTCCTCATGATTCAAACTATACCATTGGCTCTATGGCAAAGTTGTTGCGAGATCTTGAGTTGACACCGAAGTCTTCTTCTCAGCAATTGTTTGCGAGATCGCCTTCAACAAATTTGTTCAAAGCAGTTATGAAGGGTGCGGAGATGTGCGAAGCCTCGCTTGCCCCACCACCAATTAACTTGGTTCCGGCATCACCGTTGCCACCTATTCTCATTGTGCAAATGGACAATGCCACTGGGGACAACAAGAATAGATATGTTTTTTGTTTCTGGTCTCTACTTGTTGCAAACAAGATCTTCCGTGAAGTATACGTGAACTTCATGATTGTGGGTTACACGCACAACGACATTGATGCACTGTTCGGAAGATGGAGTATGCAACTAAAGAAGGAGAACTTCCCTACAGTTCCTACACTTATGAAGTCGTTCATGGATGTGGAGTCCATTCCCACTATCCCTCACCTTGTGGAAGAGGTGCCTGATTTCAAGGATTTCATTGCAGGTTCATTTGTGGACGGTGGTGACATCCTCGTTGGACACACTCGACCACAACAAGTGAAGTTCTACCTAGATTCCACGGGATGTCCTGTCATGAAGTACAAACTATTGTGTACTGATGTCGATTGGTTAGGGGAAAACGGCACAGGCATTAAGTTGTGGAAAGAAGATGCTGAAGGAAAAAGTTTGTGGCCGGAAGGGATACCATTGGTAGTTCCTCAGAAGGCAATGAAGGGCTTAGATGACATTGTGAAGGGTGTACATGGATTTGTGAAGTACTGGGAGGACTTATGCAATGCATACGTCACTGGGGAATGCAGGAGGCGCTATGAGCATGTGGTGCACTATTGGCGTGATGTGAAGGTTGCGCTGCAAGACCTACTACCTGCATCTACTGTTTTGAAGGATGGTTTCTGGCTGGCTACTCGAGTTCAAGCGACTCAAGAAGATGGGTTAGACGAAGACAGCGAAGACCGTGAAGAATTTGGAGAAGATGAGGCCTACGTTGGACCTTCACGGGGGCGCCCACAACCGTCTTTCAGGGTGATTTGAAATGTTTTTGATGGCTACTTCCTTGCGGTAAGGCCAACAAATGGTGACAGTCATCCAGTTTGGATTGCAAGGGCATTGTCTGATCCACATTGTAACCCTCGGTAACCAAATTGCGTGCGCATTCAGTATTTCCGTCCAACATCAAGAGATGAGGATGTTCAGAACTTCTACACTGGATGGGACAATGAAAGAGGTTTGCATTGGAAGGTTGATGAAACCGAACCACCACGTTGGCAGCATACAGACGCATTGATGACCGCGTGGAAGTCTAGAATTCAAAAAGATACCACAGAGTGCATGATCAAGATTCCTGCTGCTCAAATTGAAGTCATTAAGCAAAGTTTGGCTTCAATTCCGTCGTCTTAAACGCGGCGATGGATCGTTGATTTTATGAGATTCTGAGTACATGTTAGTAATATGTTATTGAGTGTTATTTGGTTTCTAGATGTTTACAGTAATTATGCTTTCACATGTTTGTGGGATATAGATAATACTATTATATTTTATCCCAGATGTGAGTTAGGAGTTTCATAGGTGTTTCTATGTTGATTTCCATGCGTGCAACTAGAGTTATGGATTTGTAGTAGTGAATATATGTTTTGGTAATGTATTTGCGATCTTTATATCGCAAATACAATATATATATTGTATTAATATATTTTGTATTTACATTATTATGTTTACATGGTTGTGAATTGAATGTAGTTTATGACATGAAACAATGCAATGTTTATTGAAGGACATATATTGCTTGCAAAGACTCCCATTTTAATGGAAATTACTAGTTTAAACTAATTAAATGAGTGATTATGGAGCTAAAGTGTAGGCCATTTTCATTCATTCATTGTGCCTTCAAAAGACTAATATTATTTTGGGAGTGCCCCATAATCCCAAAATAACGAATATGACGTTAATTGTGACATGTTTTTGAAAGACGCCTTTACATATTCTTGCCTAAAATATGCAACCTTCCTTCATAAAGTTCTAAGGCTAGTTTGAGGTACACCTAGTTTTTTACTTCAAAAATTTATAGCCAACTATGTGGCGTCCAACCAAAGGAGAATCTAAAATCCTTTTTGATGACCAATAAGATTTAACCCAAAAAATTTGGAGTTCAACAATAATAGGAGTCATGTTTAATTCCTTATTTGGATGATTCTAGGCAATGATTTCTTGTGTGCTATATTCATTTTGGACTCACACAATTGTATCTTACATTGACTTGCTCTCACATTAGATGATTTTTGAGGCCATTGGAAGACTCTAAGTTTTAAAGATGTTCTCATAAACCCACCTTTACTTGTGGCTATTGTAGGAAAAAATCTAATGTAGTTGGGAGAATGTCACATTGCATACTTTAATTAGAAATACAAGACAATCCAAAGAATTCATTAACATATCAATTACCTATCATTTGATTGTCTACCATCAAAAAAAATTTTGATGGCAAAATGAAAGAATGAATCCATTGACATCTTGCAACAATGGAGGTTGGAGAAGTTGTTTTTATAAGAAAACACATTGTCTTTCATGAATCCTCAAAAGATTTGAGATAATTTGAAGATGAGAGTTTGACGGCTCATTGTCAAAACCTAACAATTGTATTCAAAGTAGAAAGTTAAACCTCATTTAGGTACAGTAGAATAATTTTTTTCAAAAAACTTTAAACTAAATTAATGTGGTAAATCAGTCTACTTTTTAATTCCAAAAGTCAATTTCAAATTTAGAACCTTCAATCAAAGTTTATGGACAAAATTCTGAAAAAGGTTGGAAGGAACATTTTTTTTGACATTTTCAAACATCCTCTCTGAATTTTGTCCAGAACTTTTTTTGGTAGGCTCAAAATCACAAAAAGGTTTTCAGAAATGAAAGTTACATTGATTTTTCAACTTTTTATAGTTAAGCTTTTAAAAAAAAAGTTAATTTCCTATGCCTAAATGAGTTCTGAAATTCTATTTTGAACACAATTTCTACTTTTATGGGAAATTTTGTTAAAATGGCAGTATTCCATGTGCGATTTTCAGACCATGCGGTTTGAACCGTAAAAGTGACATCTAGGACAAATATAAATTTTAGAAATCTTGTTCTTTTATAGAGTTTAAAATCTAGGATTTGTGTAGATTGTAGATTGTATTATTTGAATTACAAAAGTGAAATCTATGACACATGTAGATTTTCAAAATCTAGGAATGATATAGATTTTAGAAATCTAAGATAATTGTATATTTTAGACCGCCCAATCTGAACTATAAAAATTGTCAAAGTCTTGGAATTCCGCCATTTTAACAAAATTGCCTATTTTTTACTTAACTATGAATGGTTCAACTACTACTAATTTATATATATATATCCCACATGGGTTGTGTTACCTACTACTACTATCCCACTTATATAAAGAGTTTTTCTTCTCCCTCCTACCTACTCATAATAAGATGCTTTCAAAGTTGTAAATCATAGTTGTTGAATTTGTTTGAATTTTTAAAATGCAAAGTTGAATTCTTCAAAAAGTTATATTTTTTAAGTGCCAAAGCTTAACTAGCAGTTATGAACATTCTGGCAAACTTGGACCATTAGCCCACCAATGTTCTCAAGAAGCACTCATGAGCTTTCCATAAAGAATTGAGTGAGTGGAGACTTCTTGAATTGGTAAGGAGAGTGGAGATGGAAATCAAGCTTAAACGGTCTTCCAAAGTCCTCAAAAATCATCTAATGTTCGACATAATTTAACTCATGTAAATCATAGTTAGTAACACAATGATGCAAGTGTGTAGCATGAAAATTCAAGCAATTATGTGAGCCTCGAGCATATGTATAAATAGATATCCTACAACCATTGAAGGTGTTTATGATCTAAATACCTATAATATAGATAATTATTTAGAACACAGTTATATTATAATCAAATAAGGTTTCTATAATATAAACACTTAGAACGTAGATTTAGGCTCCTATGCTCACATAATAGCACCCCTCTTTAGTGACACAACTTTGACAAGGTGGATTAGGTGGCCATTGATGTATTTCTATCATTTTGTTCATTTCAAATAAGACACTCATAGTTCATGAAACTCCTACAATCCTACTCATTCAAGAATGTTATGCATTTCTAGGAAGCATGTTGGAAAGCTTGTTCTTAACTTGTTAAAAGAACCGGTAGTTGTAGCCATCATTTCTTGCAAAGGCCTCCACACTCTTAACCATCAAACATCTCCCTTCTCAAGCAATTTGCTTGTGACTTAACTATGAGTGGTTGAGTTCTTACAGATCCTAATTTATATATCCTACATGGGTAGTTGTACTTCCTATTATCCCACATGTATAAAGAGCTTGTCTTCTCATCCCAATACAAACATTTAGTAGCTTGTGAAGCTATGTAAGAAACTCATGCTCAAAATAAATAATGGAATTCCAAAAGCTAAATTTATTATAAACTTGAAAATGGATCTTGAACCCCTATTTTCCACTTTTAATAATTATTTGATAAACCAATACCAAACCTTCTAGGTGCCAGTAATATTCTCAAATAATAGTTGTACAATATGATTCATAGATCATATTTGTATGATTAAATCTACTACTACACTAACCAACATTTTTCAATTAAATTTAGAGCCACAATTAAAAATTCCTTTTATAATTGGTTGCACATTGAATATTTATGATTTTTACAAGATTTTTTTTTTTTTAACTCAAAATGTTAAGTTCTAATTATAGTGAGTTTTTAAGATTTTTATTATGCTTTTTTTAATTAAATCATTTAGAAGGGTCAATTTTTGAACTAAAAAAGTTACATTTTGAAACCAAACCTATTGTTACTCTTGGAGTTATAAAATATTTGAAAATCAAAGTCTTTAGAATTTGTTCCATACAAATGTTAAAGAACTAAGACAAGAATCTGCAAAACTTTGATGAATGAAAAAAAAAATTTATGAACTTGGGATATATTTGCATTCATCTATTGTAATGTCTACTCTTGAAAGGGTTAAATGATGTTCTTACCTCTAAATGTCCAAGGCCTTTTTTGAACTTCTTAGACTTTGCTCTAAATTGAACAAAAAATCAATATTTTGATATATTTTATATTTTATATTTTATTCATTTATAAATTTTATCAATGAATTGTAATCATACAAATTCAAACTAGACATATTAGAGATCACATGGAAAAAAGAAACACAATATCACTTATGGATTGAAAAATTATAATGTTTAATCAATGAGAGTGTTGAAACTATGAAAGTGATTTGAAGTCTTTCAATCCTCTTTTTGCATATTAAATCTGAAAAATTGGTCTCAAAAAAAATATGAAGTTAAAGGACGTAATATGCATAACCCTAATCATTTTATGACTTCTCAAAATCTACTCTACAATTTTTTTTAAAGAATTTCTAATGTTATTTTTTCTCCAAGATTTAGTCTATTTAAGACTCATTTCCAAGAACCCTCAATCAAACAATGGACATAATTGCCCAAAATCTTGAATAGAAAAAACATAATCACTCATTTTCAAAATCGGATTTGAAATGCTAAAAGTAGACTTCAGAAAGAAAAAAAATTCAAAAATATAAACTACTAAAAATCTTACTTGGTTAGGTTTTACTTAACTCCAAAGTATTGTCGACACCAGAATTTGGTGCCTCGGGCATTTAGGGGTTAATGAAAACCCTTCTATACTACTGCACCGGTAGTCATGATTCCCAGCTGGTCGTGGATTCATCTTACAAAATGGGTGTACATAAATAAGGGGCACATACTTCCTAGTGCTGCTCACAACCATTGACGAAATTACTGATCATTTTATTTCATTTTTTTGATCTGGACAGCAACTCTCAGATAAAATACATGATATAAAAACTGCTTTTTAACATCAAATTTACACAACAAGTACACTTTGCAATCATAAATCTCAGAGAGAAACACTATATGAGGAACGGCCTTTGTGAAATCCTAAGACACAGTTAGTAGCTTTACGATTTAACAGGCTAGCAAAATTGGGCACCAGCTGAAGCACCTCAACATTTGATTTCCCTGGGAGATTCAAATCAGAAAAACTTCGCCCAACCTTTAACGACGACTGCTTCCTCCGCTTGCGTCTTCTTGAAGATTTCGAGTGAATGGACGGCCTGCAAAATCCAATTCTATTTAGATGACGGACATGTGAACTTGACGATTTTTCATTACCCATGAAAGTCCTGCAACGGCCAGTCCAAGAAATTCTCTGATGTGCCATTTGAAGATCAGAGAGTTATACGAATGCAAAAAATAGCCGCGACACACAATAGCTTTGGAAATCTAGACCATACAAAATGTCAGGATTTAAGAATTTTTTGTTGAATGAAGCAAGCACCTATTGAACATGTTCGTTGAGCATTCAAACATGCTTGGTGACCCGGCTAGAGATTAAATGGGATATAACCGATTGAAGTTTCTAATGTCTTACTTAGGGTCTAATTTCTTACACAAGAGTTAGATAGTTAAAATCTACTACTCTTGTAAGTGGGATGGCAACGTCATTCCAAGCTATATTAGTTTGGCTCAGTGATATAGCTTGCACCTTAATGACCAAACAGCTTGGGAAAGAAAGTCTATGTTACGCATCAGTGAGTTAGTCGGGTCCCATAGCCGAAAACTTCAGAGTTGTGGTACAGATACTTGACCGTATCATATTAGGGTTGTTGGAATGGAGATGCTTATTTAGATGACATGCTAGAGAATCTTTCTATACTGACTTATCTGCTAAGCTTGCTACAGGTACAAAGACTTGGTATAATGAGAACGAACCTTAATGTAGCTTCTCAGATTGGCCAATTCTTCAGGAACGGACCAGTTTTTGTAATGAGCAAGAGCAATTTTCAAGTGGTAGAGCTTGGGTGCCAGAGCAAGATCAACCGCTGTCACTTTCTCACCAGCTATGAACGGTTTCTGTCAGTCCAAAGATCGCTTCATTAGATTCAACTCACACACAACGAGGGTGCAGTACATCATGAGACATATTGAAATCTGATCGATATAAGCAGACTAGTAAACCTCATTGAAGAAACAGGCACTTGTGAGACACTCAAAAAGAGTCTTCGCAGTCTTCGATTCTCACATTGGAATTGAGATGTTCATCCAGAGCCTTCAACTCAGTAAGTAATGCTTTTTCAGTACCATCGCTGGAGTCCTTGCTCTTCAAGAATGCCACAAATGTTGGGAAGACCTTTCCACCCCTGCGCGAGTCCATGACCGACAGAGTCAGGAAATTTCTTCTAGAAAAAAAGAAGTAATAATGAATCAACTGACTGCAGCATAAACGATGGAGAACCAGGTGGAGAAATTCCAGCGGAAATCTACTCTTATTCACAGCATCGTAAAATTACCATGCTGTGAATAAACGATCAATGGTTTGCCAGTGTCGAGCAAAACTAGTCTACCTTGCTCGACATAGCATGCCAAGAAGGCTTTGATTGCATTGTGGTGGCACATTCACCTGAAAAAAAATTTTAATTATGAAACTGGAACCAGAACAGATATGTAGAAAAGGCGTGATAGATGGACAGGTGATTTTGGACATGAGCAAAAGATAACTCATCCAGCCGGCTAGAAATATGAAGGTCACCACCAGAACATTAAGAGCTATCCTATCTGTCCGTCCAAAGGATTCTTAACTGCCCCGAGAAGTAAAGCAAGGTCTGCATCCTGCAACTTCGTACTCACACAAATCATGACACGTTCGGCATTGAGCCGTACAATAAGGAAATCACCAGGCATATGAGGACCAAGAAGGTCAGAAATTGGAACCGAAACCAGAGTCCACCTCCATCAAGGACATAATATTGAAACTACTGTACATAGGTTCAAAGACAAATCGGTTTGAGGATTACTTACACAGATGAATTGCCCTCGGGTGTCTTCAAGGAAGGCTCTGGGAATTTCTCCTCTAGAAGCTGAGTGATGACGTCTGAGTCGGCAAGAAATTTCCCTTCGTTCTTGATGACAGGTACCTTTCCCTCCGGATTTGCATCCAGAAACCTGTGCAGAACCACAAAAATACATTCAGAATGGAATGCGAGCGGTCTACCACTAAAATTCACGCCAGGAGGACCTAGCTTCACAGAGAAAGCAATTGTAAGTGTTTCTATATAACCCAGACTTACAAACTTTGTTAATATGCAGTGCAAATTGATGGAGCATGCAGATGTGCACTGACAAGTTACCATTGAGGCTTGTTTGAAACGTCAATGAATTTGGCGTCGTATGGAACGCCCTTAAACTCCAGAGTCAGCAGTACTCTTTGTGAGAACGGACCTGCGTAGGAAAAGGTCAACTTCGATTATGCGGCGGGGTTGGATCAAGAGATTTTCTTTTGAGTGGCTATATTATGAGGGAAACTCCAACTCAACTGTCTCAGATGATAAAGGCTTAGAGAAGACAGTTCAATGCTGAGGCACTTCAAAAGTTAAACATGGCGCCTTTCTTGACGAAAGATCATGGCAAGCCTGATCACCCATGTAAACACTCACTTCCTCATAATACAACACCAGCACACTAAAGTAGCTGTTTGTGAGACAATCTACTCGCACCAGACTGCAGAACCTTACTAACATCAGGTAATCAAGTAGTATATGCTGATTGGAAGTGTTTTCAACCTCGTTAAATTTAGGTGTAAATTGCTCTCTTGGAAACGGCAACCGAAAAGAAAACGAGAATCGAAAAAAAGGCGACAATTTACCAACCGCCTAAGAATATACAGCTCTGCAAGATCTCACAAAGAACACAACCGAGAACTTAAATGCATCAAACCCTAATTTGTGCAAAATTGATCCAACCTCACACCCAAAACCCCAAGGAGCTACTTACAATCCCCGAGCTTGTCGGGTTGCCCCACAGCGGCCTTGACGAAGACCTCAAGCGGCGCATCAACAACAGCAGCAGTCGCAGCATTGGCAACATTAGCAGCGGCATCCGCAGCGGCCATGGCTAAACCGCTCAGAATGGTCCGTCTCGTCACTTCCTGACACTGCGGCAGCGTCCCAGAAGCCTGCAACTTTGTCAAGGCGCGAGGAAGAGCAACGGCCGAGCAAGAGTTGCGAGCCCGAATGGTAAGCGAGGGCCAATGCAACGAGAGCACGGCAGACGGGGAGACTGCGCACAGGGCCCGCATTGGGGATACCTTCCTGTACCTTAGCTTCTGGAGCTTCCGTAGAGCTGGCTATGGCGGGGCTACCCTAAGTTAGAGTATCTCTGCCTGTATGGTCTGCGTCTGTAGCGAACGTAACTTACATGTATTTTGGAGAATTGAAGTGAGCATCTGTGTCTGTAGAGAAAGAATTGGGTTTGGGTCACAGTGACTACAGTTCATAAGCTTGCAGCAACAGTGGTCTTCAGGATTTGGGGTGGAAAGGTCTGAATTGGAAGCCAGGGCCACTGGATTGCAATCCACGGGTCCGTTATCAGAAGTTTGTGGGTGCTTTTCATTTTGCATGTTCTGATAGACCGGCAGTAAGCTTATAGCACTTGGCATGGTTTTCTGGCGTTGCAGCCTCATGGGCACTGGTGTGGTGGCCACCTGGTCAGGCTCTTCGACCACATTCATCATTGTTGGATTTGTGCAAAGTACAGTACCCTTGCATAATGATACGTACATCCACTTTTGACATTCGAAAGAACTTTACATACTATAAAACTTTAATGGTATTTTTTTTTTGCATAAATAATATTAAATTCTTGCGCAATTCCAATGAAGCATACCAAATTTGGGTTTCAAAAAAGCAAAACTCCATTTTTGGTGAATTTTTTCTTTTAAAATTCATGGTTTTACTTGATAATTGATTGAAAAACATTGGTGAAGAATTTTCTTAATGTGATTGCATAGATATGTAGGAAACTTCTATATGCACATCTTTCATATAAAAAAACACCCCATTAAGTAACAAAAATATGATCTATGAGGAGCTTAATGTAAGATTTTATATGAGTAAATTTTGTAAAATAAATATCTCCATAATTAAACTAGATTTTGCTATTTCATTTGCATACTACATCTATTTGTGTACATTTAAGCATGATGGTACAATTAATTTGCCAAAATCTAGTTAAATTATGGAGATATTTATTTTACAAAATTTACTCATATAAAATCTCACATTAAGCTCCTCATAGATCATATTTTTGTTACTTAATGGGGTGTTTTTTTTTTTATATGAAAGATGTGCGTATAGAAGTTTCCTACATATCTATGCAATCAAATTAAAAAAATTCTTCACCAATGTTTTTCAATCAATTATCATGTAAAACCATGAATTTTAAAAGAAAAAATTCACCAAAAATGGAGTTTTGCTTTTTTGAAACCCAAATTTGGTATGCTTCATTGGAATTGCACAAGAATTTAATATTATTTATGCAAAAAAAAAATACCAATAAAGTTTTATAGTATGCAAAGTTCTTTCGAATGGCAAAAGTAGATGTACGTATCATTATGCAAGGGTACTGTACAGTAGTGCTCCCAAGGTAGAACAGACCAATGACCCATAAGGTAGGTGTCTCTACATGCTACGTGGCTCTAAAAGTGACCTCTAATACATAGGTACATTTTACTTTCTTCAATGTACCAACATTGGTACATTTCAAGAGGGGGGTGCTTTTAGAAACCACTGTGTTTCAACTTCAAAAATTTGTACTGATTCCACGAAGGTCTAAAGAACATGAAACGACTTGGATTAGATGTCAATTCCATTTTTCTTCCCAGTTAAATATACTGAAAATTGTTTTAAGGAGTTTAGCTTCCCTGAAAATGCAATCAGCTCTTACAAGGTTGCTTTAAAAGCCTCCTTTAGTGGACATCTAGGAAATGGCCCCATTATGAGATTTTGGCTTTAGAGCATGTCTTGCATGACATGCATGGAGTGATTAGTGACTTGATTATGAATTTCCATCTTTTCGATGGAAATTAATTGTAAAAATTGACTTTTTAAGCCTTCCATGTTAGAAAATACTATGACTGCTTTAAATTAGCAAAGTGAACATGATGGGTTCAGATTTTGTTAATACTAAAGTAGTCTACAGACTCTTTTGGGTCATTATACATTGGACACTTCAAAAATTCATAGCAAAATCATACTTTGTCAAAAAAACATAATTTCAATTGTTCACATTGTTTCATACACTTGTACTACTGTGGGAAAGAAATTTAAAAAAAATTCAGCAACCACATGAGGTTAAACTCCTAATTCTGACCACATTGGGTTGTTTTACCTTAACAACTTCCTTTCAAAGGGAGGGTGAGAATTCAAATCTTTTTTCCCATCCTTATTATGGATGCAAAAATCGGCCCCCCTAATTGGGCTGTCAATTTTGCAGATCATGGCCTCATACACCTACTCGTAGATATAGGATTCAAAATATTTAAATTTTTACCTTCTTAAAGAAGAAGGCTAAGGTGAATTTACCACTTCAATCTCCCACGGTTTACACATGGAAAAAAACACTATAACTCTTTATTTTCCACCCATGTTAAAATTTGAAAATTTTGAATTCATACTTTAAATCAAATACCCCAAATTAGCTATGTGAGGTGGAAAAATACAAAATGAATCGAGCACAAAACAAAGACAATTTTTTTATGTTTATCTTTGGTTGGAGGAATGAGAGGGCGAGTGAGAGGGTCAAATTACCATGGCCCCTAATAAAGGGCTTGTAGCACTAGTATAGTGGAATCCATCATCATATAGCAAGATTTCATTTCCCTATAATTTTTTGGGGGCAAATTATTAGTGTAGTCGTCACCTGGTTATTAAACAATAATTTGCTCAAAAATGATCATAGAAAAATGAAATTTCAAGAGCATGCTTGGGGATAGATTTAATAATGATGAAAATTTTGGATGAAAATTTTCAATTGCTATAAAGTTTTAGATGTTACAACATTGTTCAATGTTATAGCATTGTTGGATGAACAAATGATTTTTTCTCAATATTTTTCATTTTCATCCACATCTTTGAATGGTAATGGTGCCATTGCTTCAATGAAGATTGCACTATGTATAGTAAATGAAAAGCAAAACTATCTAAAAGCATCTCCACTTGAAAGGTGAGTTGAATAGTCATTTAGTACAATTGAAGTCTTATTCCTACAATGGTGATGCAATTGCATTCTAAAGTGCCAATGCCTTTAGATATCCAATTACATTCAAATAAGAATTCAATGATCTTAAGGTTTGTCTACACATAGAACATAGCATTGGATCCTTTTGACAAGGCTTATGATTTCCAGTACGAATTATCAAACTATGAAGGTTATATTTCCATTTACCAATATAGTATAAGTAGAGAAAGTAATTGTTGTGATTGGTAGTGGCCATCTATCTCAATTATCTCTACAATTACATTTGATGATGCCTTCACTGTGGATACATTGTGAAGAAATGTCAATTTTCAACCAAAATGTTGTTGATTTTCAGAGGAGGGCCATGTGGCAATATCCCATTTGTTGTTAATTTTTCCAAAAGGGATACATATTGTCACCCAAAGATCCACCCACCTGGTCACCCGCCACCTGGCCATCCAATCACCTAGCTACTCAACCCCCCCTTTTGTATTTGTGGTAGGTAGTTTTGCCACCATTCAATATGGGTTATTTGCCCCCATTTTTACATCTTCATAGCTGTAGTTGTAGCTTATATTCTATATCCACAGCTTATATACATATCCTATATTTTGTATCCGTATCCGTATCTGTAGTTTGTGTTCTATATCCGCAGCATGTATACATATTATGTATTTTCTATCCATAGTCTGTATATGTATATGTATCCGACGACCAAGATTGTTTATGATCAATAGTGTATGTTTTTTAAAGATCAACGGCATCGGAGAAGGGGGAAAAAATTTCTTGAGAAAGATCAATTACTCTCAATTTTTCCAGAGAAAGAGGGGGGAGAAAATAGACGTTTGCATCTTTTCAGTACATTGTCACTACATCATCAAATGTGATTGTAGAAAGAATTGGCTAATGCATTTTAGTTGTAAATAATCTATAAAATTTACAAATAGAAGAATAAAAATTAACCCCTACAATTTTTTCATGTTTAGAAGTCCAAAACTGCTTCAAAATACTAGTATCCAAAACAAGGCTAAAATCTTCATATATATTTATTTTTTAGCAAAATAAATCCAACCATAGAATACTTTAGTTAACTAATTAGAACTTGTATATCCTTCTGAAATTTCAGAATAAGAAACTTACCAATTGCAAGATCATGATGCTTGGGTTTTAAAAAGAAGTATTTTCAATTCTCCCTAAATGATTTACATTTCATCTTTAAAACATTGTACTCCAAAATGTAACTACAACTTGCAACTTTCCATAATAAGTTGAAAAAATAATTTGGGAATACAAATTCCAAAAATTCCAAAAAAACACTATAGTTATGCTTGAAAAAAATAGTAAGTATAAAGAAGTAGAAAATTATTCAAAGCACTAAATTATTGAGAATTTAATTATGAAATTGAATAATGCCAATTTCAATGGTTTTAATTTTGTAATAAACAATCTACAACCTATAATTTGATTCTTTTCCAAAAATATTGAAAATTGAGTTAAACAAAGGACTCCAAAGTTTATTTTATAATAGAGATTCTATAATTTCCCATAAACTAAAATTCCTCGTAACTTTCATATCCTTAATCAAAATGGAATGATTCAAAACTTTCTACATATATATGAATGTAGAAAACCAATTTCAAACTTGTCTTTCTTTAAGAAGTGATTTTTTTTATCCGCCTGGATTGGAAAAAAAACTACATATCATACAATATTTTTTTATCCATGCAGTCAAATGTTATGAATTTTTTGCGCCTTAACCCTTAATTGCCCAACTGACCATATATGATCAATTTGAAATTTCAAGATCATTGTGGTGTGGGTAGTTATATTCCTTTTACCATTTAAAAATATTTTACATACAATTTTGAAGGTTAACTATTGAAAGCTTTCATTTTTCACTAAAAAAGGTAAATTTATTGATTTTTGAAAGGTCCTCAAACACATATATGTACCATTAGTGAAAATTAAACTTTGCCAATTTTACTTCATTTCCTAGCTTTGAGCAAAGTTTGTCAATTTCATTTAATTTGAAATCTAAAAAATTATACGTATCCATTTGCATTGAAAATGGTTTCAATAATAAGAATAAAGTGTTTTCATGATTTTCACTATTGAAAATTTAAACATGCAAGTGTTGATTTGGAGTTATTTGCATTTTCTACTCATAAAAAAATTGTATTTCAACAATTGCAAGGTGGATTGTTTAATGAGTATGATAGCTCTTCATTTGAATTTAAGGTTTTTGGAAGTGCATTCTAGGATTCTAACGCAGTTTTTAGTTGTTCATGTCATCTCCAATTCCCAAAAATTCTTATATGCAAACATTGTAGGAAGGGGCAACATACAAAAAATAAGATATTTACATTCCTCTAGTTATAATCTTACAACTCCTATGCTATTACAGACTCAAAATTGGAATACATATAGCTAATAAGTAAGCTCTTTAAACATCTGTATGGTTAGATTTAAAATAAATAAAAAATTCCTTTACTGGAGGTTACTATAAGCCCATGTTCTTTTTTTTTTATAGGAAAAGAACACTTCAAAAGGCTTGGGCATTTAGGGATTAAAGCTACTCCTCAACCACATGTTGTATGAAAATTTCAAATAAAAAAATGAAAATTTCGTTCTTGGCAAGTTTCCCAAAATTTCTATGTTGTCAAAAAACAGTGTTAGGTCCTTTAATGGTTAACCCCAAAAGGACCCTGAGGACAGAATGTGTCCTTGACCAATTTTTGAAGTTAAATAAAACCTTATCAAATTATTATTTTTTGTAATTTATATTTTTGATAAATTATTTTTGAAGTTTTAATTTTAGCTTCATAAATCTGATTTTGAAAATGATTGATTATGATTTTTCTATTCAAGATTTTGTGCATGGGTGTCCATTGCAATCTTGACTTTTGTAGTGTTGAGGGCTCTTGGGAATGAGCCTCAAATACACTAGATCTTTGAAAAAAAATCACATTAGAAATTCATCCAAAAAAATTGTAGAGTAGATTTTGAGAAGTCATAAATTGATTGGGGTTATGCATGTTAGGCCCTTCAACCTCATATTTTTTTGGTGACCAACTTTTTAGATTTGACATGTGAAAAGAGGATTGAAAGTCTTCAAATCACTTTCACAGTTTTAACACCCTCATGATCAAACATTATAATCTTTCAATCTGTAAGAAATATTGTTGTGTTTTCTTTTCTAATGTGATGTCTAACATGTCTAGTTTGATTTTATATGGTTACAATTCAAAAAAAATTGATACAACTTATCAAAATGTTGGCTTTTAATTCAATTTAGAAAAAATTCCTAGAAGCTCAGGAATTTCCAGGGTCATTTTGGGGTTAAGTGAGATAATCATGCCGGTGGCAATTATTTGTTGTTCTAAAATAGAATATTTCCTTATTATTCCATAGAAAATAAAAAACTCAAGAAATTTTGATAATATTTAGTGTAAATGAATGCTATCATCTAGATGAACCTTCATTTCCATGTCATATTTTTTGTATATCAGAATCCCCATCATGAATGAAGAATTTGTAGAGAATAGTAAATTTTACTAACCATACTTAAAGAAAATTATGAAAACTTTCAAGGTACAATAATATAGTAGTCTACAATACTTTAGAAATCAATGCAATGAGATCTTTTATGTTTTTTCTACTATTCCTAATAGTGTGATTGTCATCCAACTTTCATCTACCATCATTCAAAAATTTATCCAAATGTTCATACTAATTAAACCACATTCATCAAAAATTCATTCTATTGGTATGAAGAAGTCTCACACTAAAAAAATTCTCACAATTCAAACTCTCAAACTAATTGAGTTAACTGATGTAGTCCACTTTGTTTTAATTTGCATTCAAAAAATCCAAAACTAACCATGGATGAAAATGGATGAAAAATGACACAAAGCTCTTTGTACCTTAAAGAAGATAGCATTTAATGGTCTTTTTAATTGTAGGTAATAAAATCTAAATTTAGCTAGAAAATTCCAAAAATTATAACAACTATAAGTACTACTCTATCCCAAAATGATCTTATTGGACAAAATGTTTTGGATGAAGACTAAAAATAACATTTTTTAAATGCATTTTGCACTATAAGTAGATTTTGATGCATTCTTGTTGTCTAAGAAACTTTGAGTTTTGAAGCCCTCTTCAAAGTGCAATTTGGGAGTAATAAAAAATAGAATTTTGGGGGCATTTTCAAAGAGCATTGGTGGGCACTTAATTGTTGAGTGTGAGGTCTTCATTTTGTGTATAGTTAGTATGGGTCTAAGACAATGTGTAGACCTTTGTTCTGCCTCCTAAAGCATCATCTTCTTCAATCAAACAACACTAAAAAAGATGCAAAAATAAGAACAAATAATGCTCATTGATCCCTTCCATCATTTCATTTGTCTTTTGATTGGTGGTTGCACCGATGGAGAAGGAACTACTGCTCGAAGTTGTTTTGTTGGCCTTTGATAGCAATCAAAAGCTAAATTTGATCGATTTGCAACGTCACAAAGTGCAATATGAAGATTATTTTGGAAGAAAAATTAAAGTCGACAAGAAGATCATTTGGGGATGGAGGGAGTACTAATTACAAAGAAGTTGTTTTTTACAACAAAAACATCAATGCATGAAGAAGAAATCTTTTTAAGTTAAAGATTTGGTAACCCATATAGTATACTTGTGACACATAGTTTAGCTTAACTACTAAGGCAATGCTACTCCTAAAATGTATTTTTTCCCTACTCACAAACAAGTGAAACATCAACAACATCAAACTTGGTGAGGACAATTTTGACTTTGGAAAACTCAAGAACTCTTTTTCTAATTCTAGCATTCTATGGAAGTGTGCACTTACTACTCTATAAATTTGGCCATATACATTACATGGGCTAAAATTATGAAATTTCTTTAGATCAAGCTACCGTCATTGTCCAAGAGTCGTGACCATTAAAAGTACTCCATCCATCCCAAAATGGTCTTTTGATTGGACAAAATGTTTGGAATTAAGGTTGAAATAATGTTATTAAAACCCGATTCTAAGTATTTCAAGGAAGTTGTTATCTAATCATTGAATCTTCAAGAATAAAAATGATCATTTTAGAACAACCAAAAGATCATTGTGGGACAAAAAAATTAAGGGGAAATGAAAGATCATTTTGGACAAAAGAAGCAGTGTTTTTTAGGCAATTTAATGCCCAATTTCCTCTAAAAGAAATGGGTAGCTTCAAGCCTATAGAAAAAAGAAGGATAAATGTATTAAAAATGTATAGACTGTAATGATGGCCTAGCACACCGTTGCCACAATGTTTTCAAAATCTCATCTCATCCATAGTGTAGAGTCAACACATAAATTAATTGCATATAAAAATTACATATTCAAAATTGTATAGAAAATTTGCATATAAAAATTACATATTCAAATTGTATAGAAAATTTGCATATAAAAATTACATACTCAAAATTGCATACTCAAAATTGGCCTCCTTCAATTCAACCCCCTATAATGAGGGAGCCACGAAACGCAAAACCTTCTTGAAAGAAAGAAAGGCCACATAATCATTTGACCGAAAAACAAAACACTAGGAGGGAATATAAGGTAGAATAGCCCATTATGGTCAAATGACCCATGACAAACACATAAGGAATGACTCCATGATGTTTTTTTCTCAATTTATAAGATTTTGGGCCACAATCAAGACATTGATCATAGAATGATTAATAACCTCATTAGGAACACCCAACTATTTTAGTGTAAATCATTGTAGGAAGTGATTTTTTAAGGCCTTCCACATTGGAAAATATTGTGACTGCTTTAGAAGTAGAAGGTGAGCATTATGGATATAAGGTAAAACAACCCATTGTAGTCAGAATTAGAAGTTCAAACTCATGTGGTTGCTGAAATTTTTCAATTTTTTTCCCACAGTAGTGCAAGTGTGAGAAACAATGAGAGCAATTGAAAATTATGTTTTTTTGACAAAGTATGAATTTGCTATGAATTTTTGAAGTGTTCAATTCAACATGGCCCAAACTACTTTAGAACCAACAAAATTTGAATCCATCGTGCTCATTTTGCTCACTTAAAGCAATCACAGTATTTTCTAACATAGAAGGCCTAGAAAGTCAATTCTTACAATGAATTCTCCCTGAAAATTTGGAAATTCATAATCAAGTCACTAATCACTCCATTATTGTCATGTAAGACATGCATTAAAGCCAGAATCTCACAAACTGAAAAATCATAATGGGGTCATTCCTTAGATGTCCAGTTGTCTGCTATGGGTCATCTGACCACCAACCCTTTTTTTTTGGGTGATATAGGGCCAGAAAGCACCATTCTAACATAAATGTCTTTTTTTCGCCAGATAAAAGTAATCTTTTTTTGCCCAATTTTTTCCATTTCTATAAAAATATAGATGAAATTGCCAAATTTGGATGAAAAAATGTATGCATATAATGAAAAAGTGTTTTTTGGTCCAAAAGATGGATGAATGTAGAAATGCAATGCTTCACCAAATTTTAAGTGATTGCTACCCTGGCACTTTTTCAAAAAGCAAAAAAAAAGGGCTGCTGACCACTATGGGTTGTTTTACTTTAAGGTAGAACTACCCATTACCACCCTGATTTGCAATCTAACTATATTGGGGCCAACTCTAGGAAAGACACATATTTTTCAGAGGTGTGCTTTTGTTTCAAGAGTCAAACCCAAATGGAATTATAATTTTTGAAGTGAAATTGCACAACCGCTACTAGACTGGATTCATAAACGTCCTCTTACAACTCAATACCGCTTTCCAATGTATCTAATAGCACTTGAAGATCCACCAATCATTAATTGACATGTTATCTTTTAATAGCATTAATAAACTAATGTTGTCAGAATCTGAAGCGGATTTGCATGTTTTTCTGACGGAATTGGGACAAAGCTGTAGACCACAGATTTGAATCAGTGACGGAATTAGGTAGTTCTACCTTAGTTGCATGTTGGTTTGGGAAAATCTAAAGACTTTTTGGGCAAAACACTTCAAAAAATCATAGCAAATTCATACATTGCTGAAAAAATATAATTTCAATTGCTCTTGTTATTTCTCACACTTGTCTGTATTTGAGGAAAAAAACAAAAGCAAAAAGCCATGGCATGAGGGCAAACTAGCAATTCTGACCATGATGGGTTCTTTTACCTTATATCCATTCCAGCTCTTGGTCAAAGCAGTTCATTCTAGAGCCCTTGCAAATCTTTACACTACAAATGGGGCTCTCTGAAGGAAGACTCAACGTGCACTGAAGATAGAGCAGCGGCTTACTTTATCCCGAATCCATCAACTTTACAGTCGCAGGCAGGTGCTCCATCGTTGCGTTGCTCGGGCTGTGAGGAAATAACAGTGTGTGTGGGATCCGAGCTATGGCGGCTCCTGCTCTCACAACCCGGCTTTTCACCTCTCCTTCCACGCAGCCTTCTGTCCTCCTGTCGCCGGTGTCATGCGCAGGTAATGAATGTCACATTTGCACCGCTTCTTGAGCTCACACAAATCTCTTGCTGAGTCTGTCTATCTGTCTATCTGTCTGTCTGATTGGTTGATTGATGGTTGGGCTTTGGCTCACTCTTCTACTAATCTGCTGCCAACGTTAGTATGAGTCTGCTGTCTATGCTTTGGAATTGGAATTGGGCGCTCATCTTTGCTGCTCTCCCGCAGTCGAAAATTCTTGCTTGCGAGGTAGGTTTTGTCTGCTTCAATTCTGCCTTGGGATTGAATTCTGTGTCACAAGATTGCACATGGCGTAGCGAAGTAGGGCACTACTCTTGGACTAGGTTGGCGATTATGTATGGAATTGCAGAGGGGATGGGGCTATGGAATTTGTACTAGGTTTGAGACTTGGCTAGGGTTTAAGGTTTTGTGCAATGGAGATTGGGCGCAGGGCTTGGAGGTGAGCACAGAGAGACGGGGAACTTATGGCGCAAGTCCAAGTGCCTGAAGCTCAAGGTTGGATTTTCCTCAATTCTAGGTGACCCAGGAATTGCAAAGGAGGACTACTATAATCTTCTTCATGGATTTGTTTCTGGGTACATTGTTATTCTTTGCGAAACCTAGAAACAGGGGTTTCAGGGAAATGAAACTGTTTTTAGGAGCTTTTTGACAATATCACAAGAGAATCTTCCTCAGGATTCATGGTGAAGTCTACTTATGGTTACAAATATAACCATTGGTCCTAACACAGTTTAATTTGACTGATGTACTCAATATTAAACCCTAAACGATTGAATGTGGTCACCTAGATTGTGGCAGAGAAGAGTCAGCTGACTTTTGAGGGTTCTGTATCAGTGAATAATTCGCAATTTTTGTTTCTCTTGGCGGGGGTGGGGTGGGGTGGGGGTGTTCCAGTGTTCAAGGCATCAAGTGAACACAAGGTGATCATCCGTGTAAGCTTGTCCCTTTGGAACTCATTACATGAAGTGAGTAGTTTGATTTTCCTCTCCATTTTGTGTTGGCTAGTTCAGGACCCAGTCTTTGACTACCAATTGGTTTGAGCTCAAGGATGGTGGAAGTTGAGGACACGTTGTGTTTGGTTTGGCATGTAGATGTAGCATTAGGGTTGCGGTCCCTGATGGGCAACGGAGGTCGAGGGTGGTGACCCAGGCAATTCCAGTTGCTGTGTCTGCTGTAGTAACGTTGGCTGTGGTGGGGGCTGCTGTTGTGGCCATATCTAAAAAGGAGAAGTTGCCCATATTACCGGAAACTACGAGGGTAAGGCAGGAACTCTCCTTCACACTTCGATTCTGAATTCCAACGTATGGACTGACACCACAACTATGGATCTCGTTTTGAGGGCCACTTTAGATTGCACGGGTCCAAACTTAATTAAAGGAGAGATCGCCATTTTTTATTCTTTTGTTAACAATGTCAAATTTAAACTAGTCCAAGTAACAAGAATGAGCATGAAGAGGTGGCACTTACGTGGCTCCTGTGTGATATACGATAATTTTTTGGGATAACAAGGTTTTAAAGTACTTCTTTCAGGTGAATGGGACACTTGTTATCTCAAATGCTTCATATGGTGTCATAAATGCGATGGATTATTTTAAGCATGTTTTCTCACCCATGTTTGCACGTGATTTTACTTGAAATTTTTATCCTTACTGCTTCGACCTTTCTGATCTAAATTGGCCCTTAGTTCATGGGCATTGAAGTTGTTTGTGCAGGAATATAATTTTGCACCTTAACAATGCCAGGAATTTATCTTGATCGGTATCTTAAGTCCACATATGGAATGGTTGCTTCTTTACAGGTAGAGTGTGAGGAATGTAAAGGTTCAGGACTCTGTCCAGCTTGCAATGGAGATGGGTTTTTGCTGAAAACTCCATCTAAAGAGGCTGCTGCGAGGGCACGAGCTTCTGCCAAAGATGCGGCCACCCGCTACACGGCAGGGTAAGTTCTTTCTCTCAGTGAGTTCGCATATAATTGACTCCATCCTTTCTTCCCAAAAGTTTAATGCGATAAAATTAAACAAACGATAACTTCTGGGTGTTAGTTGCGTCATTATTGGATTGATGCTTGTTGGTCAAACCCAATTTCGACCTTGAAGAGGAGCTTTCTCCCTTTTAAGTCCAACTAAGAGAGAGAAATTCATTAACTTGTACTTAACTTCTCAAGTCTGTTATTTTAGGTATTGAGCATTGTATTTCGCATGCAAACTCTGGGCCATGTTCACCTATTGGATTTCCTAATTTAGACCCAAGTTTCGTATAGAAACTCCTAAAATATGATTCCTTCTTTTAACTTGAACCTCCTCCAAAAGCTTTAGTTTAGGGGGAGCTTTTTGTAATTAATATGATTTCCTTAGGGGGGGTGACTCAAAAATTCATATTACTTTGATTCTGTACCAAATGAATTTGACAATTAAGATACATGTTGTTTCATGCGTGAAAAAATTCAAAAACAAACAGTTTGCAAAATTTTGATAACCAAATTGCAAAATAAAAATGTAGTTTGACTTTTTTGCAAATGGGTTGGGTTGGGTTGGGACATCGAAGGGTTGAACATGTCGCAGTGATGTTAAGATTTCCACCTATGTTCATGTCTTGAACCTCAAGGTTATGATCATTATCGAACTATAATTTTTCTTCTTCGATTCTGTTGCAGACTGGCCAAGAAGTGGAGCTACTGTGGGATATGCTCAGGAGGTCGAGGGTGTCCAGCATGTGAAGGTCGTGGGTGGATATCGGAGAAGCGGTTGTAAACATCGAAGGGATCCATCAACAACAACAACAACAAGAGGCAGCTACACAACAACAAAGAGGCTCTGGCCGCACACTGTAGCAGTGGCTCCCTTTTTCAGCAACAACCTATTCAAACTTCTTCACATTGATTGTAGATGTAGCTTCAGTCAATGCAAGGACTCGTAATAATTCGATTGTAGTGTATGATTTTCGTACTATCAGGACGATCCGGGAGACCAATGAACTGGACGTTATCACACGATTCTAACTTAGTATAGAGCACTTTGCTTCCTTGTAAGTTTTGAAAATTGTGTTCAATCTTGCTTTTGCTTGTGAGATCTGTCTGCTGGGTGGACTCCGTGACCTCATGTACTTACGTTTTTCTAGTTGACGTTGAAGATTTCCTCTCAGGCCAAACACCAGGAAGAGGCGTTCATTGACAGTTTCTTATCAAGTGGAGAGCAGAACTTGTAGAGCAAAAACTTTGCTCCTCAAGATTATGAGTTGCGTCTCCTTGGGGAAAGAGGCATTGTGGTATACTCCCTCCGTCCCAAATATGATTGTCTACAATTTTGTTGATATTTTTTTGAGCTAGTTTCATTGACCATATTGTGAATAACATAATTAAGAAAGGTACCAAATTTCATATCACTAGAATCAATCAAGTGTTCATTGCAAGATAAATAAAATTAGCTATAAGGAAGTATTTTTTTTACCTACTCAAAACAACCTTAAAAAAACATGACATTCAAAGTGGACAACCATTTTAGGACGGAGGGAGTATGTCCTAAAACAAAATAAATGTTATGTAGGACTTTGTTAAACGTGTCATAATTTAGTTCTTAGTGTGCCTTGTGCTATTGCCACAAATTTTTAAAAATAAGAGTAATTTTTTAATACATAGAATCTTAAAAATTCAAAAACTTTCACACCATTGGTCCAAATGCCACAAAACAAAGCCCGTGCACCCCTCTTTGCTAAGGGATTTCCGATGCTACCATGAATGTGACTGGAGGATATATAGTCATGGAGATCTCAATGTAACAAAACAAAAACAAAAAAACTAACTAAAGGTATGGATCCTCCTAAGTCATGAAACGTTGTCTTTTAGTTGGTCCTTCATTTAACTCTTATTTTACATTCCATTTGAATTTTTTATTTATGGGCCCCTTCTAAACACGCTTACGCTCCCAACATTGGGGGAACTTCGGCGCTGCTGAGGGACAGAGAACGGGGAGCGTAAATTTTGTTTCTAGCTTAAAATTGCAAATCCTCCATCCGCACGCCGTGATCGCACTCGTCTCACTTGCGAGGTGCATTTCAATAGCGATTTAATCCATTTGCTAAAATTGTAAGCCATAATGAAATCTGAGATTATTTCTGCTCACATGCAGCCAGCAGAAACTCTAATCACTTATTACACAGGCTATGGCTTTTATAATCACACAGCACCAAAAAACAATCAAGCTCACTTCTTGAGCCGTGCTGTGTACAGCTTCACAAGCTCCACCGATGTTACTTGCTTGGATCTTATCAGGGAACCCAATTGAAATACCTGTAATGAAAACCCACAATTCATCATCAAATTCGACTATTACGAGGTGAGGCATATTCTATTTAGAACATGGACTATAAAGCTTGATGCATTAAGAACATCAGTATCGCAGTTGCAGTAGCTTACACTCATGAAGGCAAGATCTTCATCGCTCTCAGGACGCTGCACGTTACTCAACGTAGGGTAATTAAACTTTTCATCCGGCTCCGTAAACTCTTTTCTGTTTAGACCTGGATCGAACAGGATTGGCGTACGATTTTTCAACCCTCCATCAGGATAGCCGACAATGTCCCTATTGGCTTGAAGCCCAAGAATGTTGATTGTCAGGTCACCATTGGCTGCCTCCTCGAGCTGCGAGGTCGGACGAAAAGATGTAAGAATCGAAAGAAACTCTTGTACCGGTACTTCAAAAAATATTGTGCAATATTTCTAACAAAAAAAATGCGACCTTATCAGAAGTAGCTTGAAGCACGCACCTCTTCTTGATTAAAAATGTCGGCGTCAATGACTTTAGAGGTGAAATGAATTGCTGTGGCATTTATTGAAACATCAGATTCTTGCATCGTCTCGGGATCTATGCTGCCCGGCACATTGTCAACTACATGCAGAACCCCATTTTCAACTAACAGGTCCGCTATCGACACTTTAGCATTGCCGATATATGTACTGGTTTTCGTCTTGTGTATCTGTAACTCTCCACTTGAGTGCAATTTAGAAATATGAGGACATTTCTGTTTAATTAACCCCTAAGTGCAGAAATGACCAGAAGTGGCTGAATATTTGCAGGCAACCATATCTACAGGAGTTAGAACGAGTCATTTATGAAGCTTCAAGGAAGATTTAAGAGATTATCAATAGAAAGAAGAAAGCTTGCCCCACATTTGTGAACAATAAAAGTATGTTTATAAGTTACAGATGACTATTAGTGGCAGAGGATAACCAATTGAGTCTCCCATGAACTGAGAACGATTTAGAGAATGTTACCTGTTCAACTGAGCTGCTGACAAATTGAAGAAGCTCTCCATCTTTCAGGTCTTCAATCCAGAACGATCCCTCGACCACTGCTCCAACAGATAACATGATCACAGAACTGATATTAATGTGTTCATTTGCAATATTTATTGTGAAAGATCATCTGCATTTTTTGTAATTAACAAATCAATTGACCACTGTTTCATAACCGACTATACACGCCCCAATTAGAGAAGATCTCCACCCTAAATGCTTACCGGAATTCAGAAGAATTATTTCCAGACTGGTAGCGGAAAGAAGATCAGCAGTGGAAGTGCATGGCCGCGACTTATAGAAATCATGAACGCAAATCAACCGAGCTTCTTTGAAAGCTTCCTCCATAGCTTTGTCACTTGCTGCAAAAACTGTGAATGTCCCTCCATTCCTTTTGAGCTTTGCCTTTCGCAGTGCCGCACTGAAAATGGACTGCACATAAGATACACGAACCATTAAGGACTTGATCTAGTCTTCTGTGCTGGGTCCTGTTACAAACAACAACTAATTTATGCTTTCACCAGGTTGGATTTGGTGTAAGCATCACTAGGCTAAAATATCTGTGGCCACTCATCTTTGAATGAAACTAGGGTTGTGGAGCTATACTTAGGGTTTAGACTCCCTTTTTGAATGATTGCATAAGAAATCTGGCGAGTTCAAACTCTAATTGCAAAGCTAAAAGAGCAAGCAAGGAGCAGTGACCAAGTAGCTTTATCATACATTAAAGTTATGTGAGTTCTCGATTGCAGGGTTTGGTTGACGATCAATTTGGATTAGGTTTGATTGCAAGAACCGCAAAGGAGGGCATTTTGATCATCAGACCTACTGGAAGTCTCAATTTCATTATCGAAAGAAGACCTGGCTAAGCTGTGACAGAGCAGGTATTTAGCTGACGTGTATTTCACAGCAACAAACTTTAGCAAACTAGTGAACTAGGTTGGTTTTCACCTAAATAGTTTAGCATTATTCCTCCGTTTCTTCAGTTTCTTTGCACTAAGACTTTGTTTGCTTTCAAGCGCAATCTTCATGGCCTTGTGGGATGTGCTGATTGAAGGTCAATAGGAGTGTTGGATCCATTGAGCAATACACATTAAAAATAATCATTTTGAATGATATTGCAGAAATCAAGTCTTTGCATTGAAGACCGCGTTCATTGCATTCATCTGCATTGAACGTGGCATTTGAAAGAGATGTCATGACGGTCAAAGAGATTGTTGATGGAAGAATGAAATTCTTGCAGCTATTTAGAAAACTAGGTTTTTTGCAAAGACAAAAATAAAGCTTGGCTCATCGGAGTTCTTAATACAATAGCTTGCCAGTGGCCACCTTGAAAATTAATACAACAACTCTTCTTCCTGAAGAAATACAAATCAAGAAATACAAGAGATTTGAATGTGACAGTTTATTCTTGTTTTGGATGGACTTAGATATGGTGACAATTTATAGCAAAGCTTGTGTTGTAGAATGCTAGTCATTATTGTTCAAACGTCCTTTAGACTATATTAGGTGCAATTACCTAAAGACTCATAAAGCATCCACAACCACAAACTCACACCTTTAGTCACTAGTGGTGACAAGAATAACAACAGTGTTACAAAAGAGTAGAAAAAACTGAGTTTTTTATTGTAGGTACTTGTAAAGAATTGAAGCTAACAAGTTCTTTGTTTCAATCTTGACTTACTAAAAGAGACGTTTCAAAGCACTAAGCATGACATTTTTAGATCCAACACGTGAGAAAGTTTATGATTTTCAGACACTAATAGGAAATACACCAAACATCATGACACCTACAAAATTAAATTCACTTCTTCCAGCTTTATGTCTAAAACTCATATGCATGTGCAAGCCCTTTTTTCTTTCTATCGTGGGACTAGATTGTACCATTTCAAAATAAGTGTCTACTTTTTGCCAAATAAAAATAATTTTTTTTCGCCAATTTTTTTTTCATTTCTATTATAAATGTGGATAAAATTACCAAATTTCAATAAATAAATAAAATAGTTCTTGGTCCAAAAGATGGATGAATGTAGAAATACAATGCTTTATCAAATTTTAAGTGATCTCCATGTTGATACTTTTTCAAAAAGTAAAAATAAAGGTTGGCATGTGCATGTCTAAGGATGGTTACCATTGTTGGTGTCTCAATAATTCTTTAAGAAAATCCAAACTCACATGCATTCACAAGTTATATTCCTAGATTTACAACAAAACTATGCATCTTAAAATTTAATTGGCGAGCATGAAATAGTTAAAAGTTAAACTACAACAATTGACTAAAACCTAAAAAAAACGCAAATTTGATTTAATGGATTTTGGAGGATTAAACTAGAGCCTCTTTACAATCTAAACAAATTTTAGAGACTTCAAAAACTAGGACAAGATCAAATGGTTGAGAAAGTGAAACAATAATTAATTTGTCTACGTAGACATCAAATGTATACATTTGACCCCGATACAAGAAATCGATGGTGAGTCTTTAGAGCTTCTCCAAAACTTACAAATGAACTAATTACAACTAATGTACCATGTATCGTTGCCACAATCAAAATTAAATTAAAAGTAATTTTTAAATTTTTTAGTTAATAGAAAATTGATTTCGGTTGTTGCGTTGGAAGCAAAACATTGCAAAGGCCATGGCGATGGTAGCTATGGGAGCCAGGAAATGTTGACATTGAAGAATAAACATTGAGAAAACCTCGAATGTTTGATGAGGACTGAGGAGCAAAAAGATAGGAAGGCTATGACAACTATCAGAATTGTAGCAGTAGCAGAGCATTTTGATAAGAATTGTGACTGTGAGTTTAAATAGAAGATGGAGGTGAAGATGAAGTTGTCTTGCAACAACTGTGAAGAGAAAGTCTCATAAGCGATATAAGGAATACACGTTTGGTAAAATGTTCAGATTTCTTAGTTGATATGTAGTGATGGATATAAAACTTTGTCCTAAAACTTCAAAAAGGCATAACATTTGTAGTGTGCCTTTCAAATTTTTTTTTTTAATTGACATTTTTGTAGTGCTCATATGTTTTTATTTATTGATAATATTTATTTATTTATTTAATTGAGCACATATGCAAGTTTAGTATATGGTTATAGGTTATAGGCTCTGTCCTTTAGGATTTTATTCCATGACATTTGGAGGACGCCCTTGTCTCCAAATTGAATGACCTTGACCTTGCACAACTTGTATTGTAAAAATTTCTTTTTAGTATTCTCTCACTTAAAACTACAAGGTTCACATAAAATAAGCTTATAGACTTAAAATTTAGATTTTCACAAAAAACTAATCAATAGCAAAGAAAAGTTTACAACAACAAGCTGCCAAATTCCAAAAGAATCCTTACAAAACAACGAATGATGCTTTCAAGGATTAATATTTGACTCAAGGTCTCCATCAATATCTATGGCATTCATTGTAGTGCAATTGAAAGTACATTAACCCAAACACAAGCACAAAAGATGTTAGGGCAAATACTTCTTGGCAAACTATCATCATTTCAAGCTTACTAATTCAAAGTAACACTCAACTTATGTTCACAATGATGCTTGGAAGGATTTATCCTTCAAACATGCATACATTTTCATTCAAGACATGAAAGATTCCACAATTGAACCTATCACTAGAGACGACAAACACTTCAAATGTAAGTATTAAATAAGTAACTAGATAGTTCAAGTTATGCAATTATATACCTTCTTTGTTCAATAGGGTTCAATCTCGAGTGGTCATTCTATGTCTTTATGCAAACCATGTGTGGTGAAGATTTTGGACCCTCTATTTGCTTCTTAAATTTTAATTTAAAGAAAAATTTATTATTATTAGGTTTTTCTACTTTGAAAGTTTATGTTCCAAATTATTTATATTTTTGTTTGTTGATAACAATTAGTTACAAATTTTTGAAGAAAAAAGATACACTGTAGTTGTTGTATAGGCCTATCAACAATTTGGGTCACTTTACCTTCACAATGAAGAAAGAGCTATATGGAATTATACATGAAATTGAAAAGGAAAATCATTGTATGCCTAATTCAATTGTTCAAAATAAGAAACATAACATTGAAAGTATATCAAATTCAATTTGCCTTTTTCACCAATTTAAGATTCACATGTACAACATAGTACATTATTTTGATATCATTTAGCCTTGTTATTATTAGTCTTTATTATATTGTACATTACGCTTCACTGGGTTAAAATCTTCTACACTGAGCTTCCTAGGTAACGTAACATATTTTTTTTTGGTAACTCTAGATAACAAGACATATGTTGATCTTGGTGTGCATGCGTCACGAATATCAATAACTTTAGATTAAAAGAGCTCAATGTTGTGTGTTTTCATTTGCATTTCCTATACTAAAAATATTTTTTCTAACTTAAATTACAAAATAATGCGAGAAGCTTCACCCTTTTCAACATGGCCCATAACAAGACGGGTGGGTCCCAGAAAATCACCTATAAAAATCATATATTGAAGAAAGGTGGTTCTATTAGAAAGATTAATTTTTTTACTCAAAGTCTTCATCTCTAAATCATTGAAAATAACTACACAAGTGCATCAATGTAAGCTATCTTTAGAATATTTGTAGTTAATGCTTAATGTCTAAATCTTTTAGGGCAAGGTAGAATCACTCCAAAGCCTTCTTCTAGGTAGCTAAAGGTTGAAATATTGATTATCTTTAGTATAGATTTAGTTATAGAATCCTTCATTTCTTGAATTAATATTTGTATGTGTTTGAAGGATAGATACTTCCAACCATCATTGTATAAGCTGAATGTTATTTTGAATTGGTAGTTTTCAGACAAGTAAAGTACAAGATCCTAAGGTTAAATTTTTTTTTAAAGTATTTTTTTGTTTTCTTGGATGAATGCAGCAAAACTCGGAGGGTGCACTTAGTTCTACTACAACAAACCACATGCAAACAAGTGGTTTCTAACAAACTATAATTTCAACCTAAAATTTTGAGCATTGTTTAATAATGACTATAGGTTTTCATTGCCAAAATTTTCAACTAAAATAAAATATGAAATGATTTCTAGAAGAGGTTGAAAATGAACTAAAATGGCATGTTTTTCAACTCAAATGATTATAGAGATCACATTTAGATGACCATTGAATCAATATTCAACTCAAAATGAACTTTCAATAGAAAGTTATTTTTACAAATTTTTTGTTCATTTTTTAGACAATTTTTTTTTTATATAATATAAGGGTATGAAAGTTATTTTTAGTTCTATAGTGTATCTTTTTACTTCAAAAATTTGTAACTAATTATTATTAACAAATAAAAATATCAATAATTCAAAACATAAACTTTTAAAGTAGGAAAATCTATTCATATAATAATTCATTTTTAAATTTAAAAATCAAAAAGTATATAGGGGGTCCAAAGTTTTGTTCGCAAGTGGTTTCTAATGTATACTCTAAGTAAACTCCCCGAGCAACAAAAATGGCAATTTTAGTGGTTTTTGATAGAAAAATGGCCTTGAGCCTTTACGAATTTAGTAAAATATGTTAATCTTTATAGTGGATCCAATTTTCTTCAATACAATATATAATTTTGTAGATGATTCTCTAGGGCCCACACGTCTTGTTTTGCTCAACTTTTCATTTTGGGGGAATAACAATAATGCATGATGGAGAGCAAAACCTCAATTTACAAAAAAGACAACATGATGTAACAATTCGATTGCATGTACTAGTGACAACTCAAAGTGGCATTGGTGAGCCCAAAATTTCAATTTACAAAAAATAATTCAATGTAATTATAATGTATGCAATCATTTTTTGTAGTCATTTTTAAAAACTAATAACTTGAATGTAATCTAAAATAAGAATTGAAAGACGTGCAAAATGAAGGGCAAAATTTCACGACTTATAAGATAATCCTAATTTACAATGTTTTTGATGGAAATATAAAAGTATACAACATATTTTACAATTTGCACCAAAGTAGGAGGTCTGTGAAGCACCCACATTACAGAAAAGGTGAGCCCACTAGGAGGCTCTCAGATTTTCTTACTATTTTAGCGATCAGTGCTGCTGCCTAGGAAAGGAACTCTGCTGTACAGAGTGGCATTGAGACCACCACGTATGTTGTACAGCACGGAATGAGTGAGTTCGGACCAATGACTGATCGCCTTCATGCATGGGACGGGTGGTAATAATCATGACCCAAAATGGGCTGCAGTTGTAGATGTCATTCCAGTTGTTTCTTTCTACGTGCTTTCAAGTTGATTTTTTTTGCATGGTTCCTTTGTCTTGAACTGAGCGTGTTTTCAAATACTTTGCTGCAATCTTGTGTTTTATTTGAGCGGTTTTCTAGAGTACTTTCAACTTGAGACTTTGCTGCAAGGTTTCTGTGTTCTAAATTTAAGCTAGCTAATTTCTGAGCACTTTCAACTGGAAACTTTGTTGCAATTTTTTTTTGTTTTAATTTGAGTTGTTTTTCAAGCACTTTTAAATGTATACTTTGTTGTTAGGTTCTTGTGTTTCAAACTGAGCATTTTCTAAGCTATGAGGCCTAGAACTAAAGTAGAGGCTGTAACTGTGCACACTGAGCAAGATCAACATGGAGAGTATATACCGTTAAGATTAGAGGTACACTCTTGGGTAACGCTTATGCCCGGCAAAAACGGAGGACATGCTAAGGATGCAAATAAGCATGGAGGGAGTAGTGTTGAAGGAGCTTATAAAGCTCAAATTCTCAAATTTCGATTACAGCCAGGTTCCAAAGTCGTTTCTGAAGCACTAGTACAACATGCTTATATGCATAGACAGCTGCAATTGGATCCTGCAATTCCGATTGCAATGAGCGGCTGCAATTGTAAGTTGCATTTACTTTTCTAGTTATACATTAGATTGCTTTTGTATGTTTATTTTTGTTTTGGCTTTTAATTTGGAATGTTGTTGACATGCATTCTGATATTAAGTACTATGATTGCATACGGTGGAACAGATTTGTATCCGTCCAATTATACAGATTGGGTCGATATAAAGAGCATCACCGGAGTAGTGTGTGCTGTGCATGCGGAAATTGGTGAGCCTAGCCGATGTAGTAGGACACACAAGGAGCTACTGCATGACAGTATATTCTACTACAATGCTCAATATATTCCACGCATAGGACAAGAACGATTTGGACGATTACTTGCCATTCCGCTACCAAGCTTAGATGATAGCGTTTGGTCATTGCCAGACATGTCAACCACTGAGGCCTTCCGAGCTCAGTTTCGAAGTGATTTTCTAGCATCTATGAAACCAAGCACTAGCAGCAGTGCAACGCATTTGCAATGGTTTGTTCCTTTTCATGTCTTTGTTGATCTATTTTGGGTGGCATTAAGTACTCACAAAACTGCAACCTTGTTTGTATTCAAGGACGTTACGTATGAGTTACTGTCATCACTCATGGATGATGGTTGGGATAACAAAATTACATGGGCAGACGGTGTCATCAGGTGTACCGTAGACAGAAGCTCTATAGTATTCAGATTTCACATTGGTAGGTCGATCCTTTACACAAATTTCCAGTTCAATCGAGAGCGACGAGTATCTGGAACGGAGTGGGAACCTATTGATCAAGTTGGTGAAATAGAAGTGATTAAAATTCAATATGAATTTGGACAACAAGAAGGCAAAATTGAGGTTGCTAAGAATTGGTGCCTAACCAATGTGCGTTCTGAGCTTGTGTTTGACCTAGGACCTGATGGACCAAAAGACTTTGCACTTTGGATTATAGAGGCAGGCATTGCAGCTCACAAGGTATGCTAGCTTTCAATCAATGTTTCTTCAATGGAATATTTTTTGGCTCATGACAAATAAGTTGTAAGCAGATTGTGGTTTCTATTCTATCCATGCAGGTAAACAAATGGAGTGAAAAGAGTCTAATGGTTGGAGACATACAACTACCACGGAGAATCCGGATTGTTGAAAGAATCAATTAGTCAGATGCTGCCAGTGGCTGATGAGTTGGTGATAGCCAGCATCGTTGGCCTATCAGTGCAATACCATTATGTGCAATGGGGATTCATGGAGTCATCTGGTGTCTAAAATTATTGTACGTTAGTATGTAGGCTTATGGGAGTTCAGACTATAGTTTTGGCTAGCAAAATTTTGGATAGTGGCAAGGATTATCAGTAAAAATTTTGGCTCATCATTCAGTTATCTTTGTCAATCCACCTGAACAAATGAATTCTTTTCTTATAATTGTAGTGTTTGCAAAAGTGATGGATGTAAGCTATGCCACCAGTGAGCTTTGATGATGGACGGACATTGCTTGACTATTGCAGATTGTTGCTTTTCAAATTAGTGAAGTTTAGTGTATTGATTTCTAATGTGGACAGAGACCATCTGACTATTTGAGGTGCAGTGCTGGAAGACGAAGAAGGAGATAGCTGATGAGTTGGTGATAACCAGCATTGTTGTAATACCAGCTCTTTTCCTTCTTGTTAAGACTGGGGGTGCATATTCGGCTCATTTTGAGTTTGATTAGTTTACAGAATTGGTAGCCTAAAGAACTTGCTAATTATGCCAGGAAATCAAGGTTGCTTTGTCAATTCTACCGTGCATCGCCAGATATGTATCCCCTGGTCCTAACACCAAAGAGCGGGCAGTGTAACAGAGGGATCGCATTTGTTCATCCTCTAGAATGATTATGAATTGGGGAGTGTAACAGAGGTAGGGAGGGCTAGTTCCTGTAGCTCCTACCCTTTTTAATTCTTCCTACTAGCTCCGGCCAATCCGTCCAACAAAGATAAGATAGTCAGATGGCTTCTCCCAGCGGTTACAGTACTTTCAGTTCAGTTTTAGTTCAGTTTTAGTTATAGTACTTTCAGTTCCTTGAAGACGCACCTGGCATGTTCTGTGTGTGCCTGATCTGATAGTCGACGGACGAGGGGGTGCATTCACACGTTCAAAGAGGGCTGGACCGATAACCTGCAAGAAAATGCAATCCAAACAACATCGCATAAACTGGTACCAGCAATCTAGGCTTTATCTTCCACCCAGACTGAATTCAGCGCAAGGTGGTGTTGTGTTGCCAATTCGATATTTCCAACGGAACCTGTCTGTCTGACTGACTTCCGTTTTTTGAAATGCTGTTGCTGAGTTTTGATTGGAGCAGATTTGGACAGACACAGCGTGACACATACACAAAAGCGAAGGAGGAGAGGAAAAGGGCTTCCCGCCAACGAGCCTACAAACGTGGTAGGAGTCCCAAGAAGGAAAAAAGATTCCCAGGCTGCAATAGCAGCATTGGAACAAGAATTCGTGTTACGGTGGTGCAACGATGCTTACATGTCCCATCCGAGGTCTTACAGTACCAGAAAAACTTCACGTACGGGTGTTAAGTTGTAAACACTCGGGCAATACTAACGTACTAACAACTTGATCGATTGACAACCAAAATTTCTTTACTCGAAATCCAAGAGCAGACTATATGTATTTGCAGAAACATCTGATCAAAAGCTGAATGATCGACTGTTTCTTTCATTGGTATATAATTATGCATGAACGAGGGAAATTAAATATAATGTGCGTATTTGCCCAAAACAAATTACCAATTTGGATACCTTTGAGCTTCATTGGTAATTTGTTTGGGCAAATACGCAAGCATGATTATCATCGCATGCATGATTAGGAAGCTCAACTACGATTTCCTTGAGAACGAATTCATTTTGGAGTTCAGAAAAAAAGTGTTGCCAGAGGAGTGCAGGTACGCTATAAGTACGTGGAGTCAGAGTAAGTTACAATGGAGGAAAACTGGTTGGAGAATTGGCGGGGAAGTTTTTAATTTGACACAATAAGGAATATATATGACATGTCCTTGCTTACGACAACGTAACAAGCTCAGCTATCTTCATTTCAACAGCAACAACTCATTTGCTTCTTGCCGACTAGTAGTCTCACTTCAAGCTAGGATTAGTATTCTAGCTTATTAGAATTGAAATTAATAGTTCAAATGGAAGATCAATAGTCTCAATTGAGCCTGACCGTGAATGTTATCATGACATAGCAAGGTACTGAATTGGTTTGTCACTCTTCTGCCAAACCAACCGTCTCTATAGCTTGAGCTTCGTCTTCAGCGTTGCCTTCAGCTTCAGCTTGGCTAATTGATATCCATCGTGATCAAACGCGAGTGCAGGTCATACGCCACTTAGCCTAATGTTGAGCAGCACTTGACTCTAAGGTGCGAGCCCGCCTAACTTGGAGTGTCGTTTCAATATCACATGTAGAATTTGTATGCGCTAGATTCAAAGCTGCTTCTTTATTACGAAACCTGTGTTGAATGATCCGGTACCAATGTTCGTATGTCTGCAGGAGAGCGCTTTTTTCAGAGGTTCCTCCGTTGTGTTGCGTGTGTTTTTGATATGCCGTTTTTGCTTGATGATGAGAATTTTCCATGGCTTGGCATGACCAGACTGAGAGGGATCCGTACTGATCAACAAACCATGTTGCATGCTTCACAATGACATGCTGCATCAAAGACAAAATCAACTTGTAAGAACTCTGGACAGTTTTTGATTTTAATGGTATGTAATTGAACAAACATAAATTCAATCGATCTTGTTAGAAGATAATATGCAATCCACGGAAACCAAGGCCCTATGGCAAAAACATGGTACTAAACTGTATTTCTTCACTGCAAATGATGGCCCTGCAAGTGCTAACTTAATGTAATTTATCTGCAGATTGTGTACAGATTGTACAAGAGTTTGACCAGCATATATACCATGTAATGCGTCACGTGTATTTCACCAAAGCACTTGATGAACAAACGACCCCAATTTTCTACCTTGGACTTGAAGTTATGTCGTTGTTCATCAGTCAAGGTTAGCTTGCTAAAACATTGTTGTAAGTCGTCCAGAGCTGACCACATTTCAAGTTGAGCTCTCTTTGCTTCTCCACCAGACAAGAAGTTTTTGCAAGAGTGTACTATGTCTTTCCAGACTTTGTCTGAGCCCCCTTCTAGCTTGCTTTTTTGAAAAATCTTGTTGCAGTGGGCTCCACTTAGGCTTGGCTTGTTGGGGACAGAGTTAGATTTTCTACTCAAGTCTGCATCTTTAAAAATTACAACATTACCCCCATGAGCCCCAGTAGTAGACAGTACCTTTTGGATCTCGTCAATGGCTGCAACTTTCAATGGCTCATCTCTTATAGTCCATACAAACATAAAATGTAAGTGTAGGATCTTCTCAACAATTCTATTGAAAGCATGCAGGGTGCAGATATGGACTCTGTCCATAGGTATTGGAAATATGGGTTTCCATCAACTCAGACTTTGAGCACCAGTGATGGGCTTGGCATGGATACAGGTTACAAACAACCCTTCAGACCATGAATGAGAGGTCTTCTTTTGTGCTGCCAAGAGCCCAGCAGCTGAAGTAATCACATGTTTGCTTCTTTTCTGCAAGCAATAAATGCATGAATGCTTGCTATTTGCACCGTGTTGTAATCCATAAAGACACTTTATAGTCTTCATATCAGCAGCAATGTGCCACTGAACTTTGAATGCTCCGATGTCAGGTACATGTAGAAGTTGGCCATTCTCTTGTGCAGTGATGAGAGTGGGAATTCCTGTTTGATTGAACACCCATTTCAATACTTCATGAGACTCTTTTGGAACTTGAAAACTAGCAATCGGCCAAATCTCTCTTTCGGACTGTACTGAAAAGTATTCAGGACTTCCTGTTAAAATTGTTGGATCCAGTGCACGATTCATAATTGTCAGCGATACTCTTTCTAGCTTCTGACCATGAACAATCTCCGCCTCGTCCATCTTCATGACGAAAATCAATGGATCGCCTTGGACTTCTGGCATTCACACAATAAAATATCAACTAGCTTGCAAGTTAATACAACTAGCTTGTCTTGCACCTATTGAATTAGCTTGGTTAGCAAATTTAGATTGTATGAATCCTAACAGTTGCTAAAGTGAATAATGAAGTTCACTTATTCTGCTTACAATGTGGCAATTTATGAATGTTTTACAGGGAGTGGGGCCTGCATCAATATTTGAGCTAAGTTAATAATACACTCAAGCTTACAATAGGTCTACAAGAGTTGCAATAATGCAATGAAATTCTGCACTAGCAGGTAAGTTACTGTAGCCATGGTTTGAAAAATTTGTCAGATCTCTACATTTAATAAGCTAGAACCTTCACTAGTTTATTAGCATAACGACAAACTTACTTACATAAATTTAAAAGAATGTAAAGGGTTAAGATATACCTGCAGGTGTTATACCGTAGAGTCTGACCATAGTTTTTTGAACACTCTCAACATCTACAAAGAAAGAGTTCTTTGACGACAGAACCAACTTGATTGAATCTTTTTGCTTTGATTTGGCTGACTGAGGAAATCAGTAGAGTATTGTCAATATGAAAATAAGAACCTATCATATCTTCCAGCTTAGAATTCATTTCTCTTCTAAGAAGTGAGAGTTGGTGGGGATTCGGCAAACATCCAACTCGGAAACCACGTCCAGTTGCTTTCACTGCTCCTTTGAAGTCCTTGTAAATGGCATCGTAACCTTGATGCGTGATTCCATTTTTGTCGCATGATTCCAAAATCTTTGCAGGACCTATTTTTGAGCCGATCTTCTCCAAATAATGGTTCAGCATCCTCACTCCAACAGTATTGAGCTTAGAAGAATTCATCATAGAACTCACCTCTTTCTTTGACAACAAGTTGGCTAGTAGAGGACCATTTTGTGCTTGAGATGCATCATTTCCATACAACCGGCCTGTGCGTCCTTCAGCTACGTTCCTCTCATGGACAGTTTTTGCAGTTTGCGGACCAATGATAGTTCTGAGAAGTCTTCTTTGAGCCTTTGCGTACCCACCAGATTGCAACAAAGTAGATAGATCCTTCCGTTGCCTGACTTGACTCCGATAGCCAAATGGTGTCTTTTGCATTTGAGCTAATTTATTGTTAAGGTGATTCAACGATGCTTTAGCCTTCATCAACTCGGAACGCACTAATTGCAGCGCTGCATGGTGAAGATCAGCCAATCTAGTACTCTCTCTCGCACAGTCCTCTTTGGCAATATCACATGCCACTTGAATTTCTTCTCTGGCTTGTTTTTCTGCAGAGATCTCATTTTGCAAATGAACCAAATGCTCTTCAATTGAATGCCTCTCCGCATTGAAAGTAACAATCTGTTCCTCTAGATTAGTAACTTGAACTAATTTTTCTTGTTGCATGCTGATCTCATGTTGCAAGTTGACTACTCGGTCTTTTAGAAGTGATATCTGAAGGATATATTTTGTAGGTTCATGGTTCTGTGACTGGAGGGAACGACAATATCCCAGCAAACCATTTTCACCATCTCCTACGAACTCAACCAAATCTTTCAAGGAGTTTAATTTTGGTCGCTTTCCTGTACAAGGATTAGGCGGGTACAACGAACTTTCTAACCACAAGTCAATATTTGTGTCACCCGCCTGCCGCTTCTGGGGAAATGTTGAGCGTGACTCTTGTTCATGAATGAGTTTTCCATGTTGAACTATCGGAGCATATTTAGCTGCAACTGAAGCTTGAGCTTTATATGGCAAATGTAAACTAGCTTTGTCTCTTACCGCCATGATTCTTGAAAAATGACGCAACAAATGCTCCCATGCAAAACACTAGAAAACTATGCTCGAATTCTAACCCTATTATCAACTACAGCAACTAATCGATTAACAAATACAGTACTAGCGTACAGTATTGGTCATGCCTTCACATGTATAGCACTCTTATAGATTGGAACCAAGTTCTCTACTCACTAGCATGCCACTTACTAAAGCGGTCCTACTTTGAAATTGCAGCAAAAATCTCATGCACGCAAGCATAGTGATTAAATTTGATCTTGTTAATAAACGTGGCTTCACTGCCCAAAAGTCAATATTGATACAGATGCAATTATCGAATGGGCTTCATACATATCGATCTTACTATCACAGACAGAGTAAAAATTCTTTGGCATTGGGTTGCAACAATCAAGGTAGCCTACTAACAGTTCCTCTCTCAATTACATGATTGGCAGATTCCTAATCAAATGCTCGCACATTTGACAGTCCAAAGATACCAGAAGCAATACCTTGACCTCATAACAGTAGAGCGTCAAATTCCTATGCCAAACATGATAATTGACAACGTACTACAGTCCCATGCAAAACATCTGTCCATGACTAACTTGAACAAAGGCAATACAAAGAGAACACAAAGACTGAACAAAGAAAGCGGAAACTACGAAACAGTAACGAAAGATGACAAAGAATTCCTTTGGTGTTGAGAATGACAGGTTGGCAAGCATTCTTTGCCACAAAGACAACCACACAGCTTTGGCGGGAGACAGGTGTAAGCTTCTGACTAAGAGAATGACTTCTAATCCAAGTCATGATGCTACTGCCCTGCCTGCCCCACTGTTGATCATTTCTGCCCGGACACTCATTAGTGAAACCAGAACGCCCTCTAGTGAGTTGGATTCTCCAAAGGGAAGAAACCTCTTTCTGGGCTCACCTTTTCTGTAATGTTTAAGAGCTAAAAATTAATTTGGAGAGGTTAGACTTTCTCAAATATTTTTTAGTAAATCTCCTTGAAAGAAAAATGGAATTGGCATCTTATCCAAGTCATTTTTTTATTTTTGGAGCTTCATAGAATTAGTTGTCAGTTTTTGAGATTGAAACATATTGTACCTTATTAGCAAGTTCAACACAACATTGCTGAATATTTATTTAAAGTAGGAAATCAAAGTTCATCAAGACTAAAATGTAATTTATGCTATTTAGACAACCATTCAGAATTGAACAAAGTATAGACATTTGGTTAGGTTTAGATACTTCATTTAATGGTTTTAAAGAGGATAACAAGTTATTTGCAATTTTAAAATATTAATTAAGATACTTAGGGTGAATTTCCAAAAAAAATCGACATCATTTTAAAAAAAAAAATTATTGACAAATCTGCTAATAAGGTATGGTAGTAATCACTAAAAGCATTCACCTCTTGAAATGTACATTATTTATACATTGTTGAAGCAATCAAATTTTTTTTTTATAAATACTATACATTTCAAAAGGTGAATGCTTTTAGTGCCTGAGTGCTTTATAGACTTCCTCTTTTAAAAGACTAAGGACTATAAAAAATGTATTGTATCATATTTCATGTTGTTTTTTTGATGTAAATTTTTTTTTATAATGTACACTACAAAGCATAAAGACCATGATCAAAGTTAATTAGGAATAGAATATTTAGTCACATAATTGTTTTTTTAGGGGAAGTGATCATAAACTAATGGGCTCCTTAAATTGTTTTTTTAAACAAGTGATGAACATTTCAGAGATAAAATCACTAATGCTTACAATAGATAGAAGTAGTTTACCCCCCTAAAGATCTATGCATCCAAAAAGTAGATGCACCTAGGTCAATCTAGATTATAACTTTTAAAATAATCATTTTTGTTTTTGATTTCAACTAAGAAATTGAACCTTGGAAAGTTGTTTTTTGCTCCATTAATTTTATTTTTATAAATCCAAAATCCAAATTACACAATATTTTGTGTTTTCATTTGTATTATTTGTTTTTATTTAAAATTTAACGTAAATTATAAAATTACATTTTTCATTCTAACCTTAATTTATTGTAAATTTTTCAAATTATTCTAATATATATTATTAACTAATGTAATTTTATTTTTATTTTTTACATTAAAAAATCACAATTGCTTTATTTTCTTCATCAACAATTCTAAAAAATACAACATCAATAAATAGTACATTCTTTTACTAGTGAAAAATACCAAATTTTTATATATCAATTATGAAAGAATATATTTAGCTTAAAGTTCATTGGCAAAAGTATTTTAGGTGTAAAATACAAAATAATTGATTGATAAATGTTCACACTAATCTCCATTGCTACTTGTAGCACCTAAATAAAATAAAATAAATTATAAATTTTTTCTATATTTATCAATTTAATTTTTCTTAGCAGCAAAAATTATAACAATGACAATTTTTACAAAAAAAATTGAAATTTTGCACAAATGGGGAATTTCGTTCAAATACCAATATTTGGTGTGCTATCTTTAGACCACCTGTTTTGAACTGTAAAACTGTCATCTAGGATAGGTATAGATTCCGAAAAAATTGAACTTTAATGGATTTCAGGAATCTAGAACAAATATAGATTGTAGACCATGAGACTTGAATCATAAAAGTGCCATTGATGACAGTTGTAGATTTTAGACATCTAGGAAAGTTGAATTTTTAGACCACCTGGTTTGAATTGTAAAAATTGTCAAAGTTGCGGAACTTCACCATTTTAACAAAATTACCCATAGAGTGACATAAAATTTATAGTTTTATACAATAAAAATATAAGATTGATATTTGAGCACAATATATAAGGCTAAATTTAATTCAAACATGATGCTTGACATTTCGCAAAGGACTTGGTCCTCCAGGGATTAATCCATAAAGTCCCAATAGTCCCCTTGGAGGATTGTTGAAGGTTCAAGCATGTACCTATGATCTCAATTTTGGCAAGATTATTGTTTGTTTTTTTCAAAATAGAAAAATTGATTTTCTTTCTAAACATACAAATTTTATTTCAATTGGTGCAATGGGCAAAAGATATGCTACAATAAGCCAAAGACAAGTAAGGGTAGGTAGCACAAAAAAAAACATAAAAATTTAAAATGATTTTTAAAAAATAAAATTCTTTTAGATTATATTTTTGTCTGTGTAGAAAGATTTGATTTATTCCATTTGCATAAGTAGCTTGAAAGCTATGAAGCTTCCAACTGAATCATTCAACATAAAAAAATTTAAATTTACAATTTGTAGTAAGAAGAATTTTAAAGAAGTCAAAGCCTTATAATCTACATTGAATAGGGATATTAACCCCTAAGTGCCCAATGAGTGTTTACAAAAATCCAAACCCTTGTGAATTCATTCCAATCAAACTATCACCTAACAAGAGATCCACATAAAATACATTAAATAGGGATATTAACCCCTAAGTGCCCAATGAGTGTTTATAAAAATCCAAACCCTTGTGAATTCATTCCAATCAAACTATCACCTAATAAGAGATCCACATAAAATTACCAAATTGATTGGTAGTGGAGACAAGCCCAAAGCTCAAGGAAAAGGGACACATCCTTTGACCGTATTATTGAAAAGATTATAATAGTCAAACAAGGCGTATCAATTGGTAGTAGAGACAAACCCGAAGCTCAAAGGAAAGGGACACTTCCTTGGGAAGTTCACTTAGAGTGTCCATTAAAAAACACATGCAAACAAAACCTTGGGCCCTTTATATATTTTTTGAATTTTAAATAAAAGTAAATTAAAAAAATGTGAATAGATTTTTCTACTTTGAAACTTTATGTTTTGAATTATTGATATTTTTATTTGTTACTAATAATTAGTTATAAATTTTTGAAGTAAAAAAATACATTGTAGAACTAAAAAATAACTTTCACACCCCTATATTATATAAGAAAAAATTATCTAAAAAATGAACCAAAAAATTTATAAAAGTAACTCTCTATTGAAAGCTCATTTTGAGTTGAATACTGATTTAATAGTCATCTAAACGTGTTTTCAGCAATAGAAACCTATAGTCATTATTAAACAAATGCTCAAATTTCAGGTTGAAATTATAGTTTATTAGAACCACTTGTTCATACATGGTTTATTGTAGTAGAACTAAGTGCTCTCTCCAAGACACATCCTTTCAATTTCGAGAGATATGATCTTGTCGCTGAGGCGCTTAGGAGTTAAGGGAACCAAAATATTAAAGGGATTTATTGTAGAAAATTGTAGATGTTTGAAACATGATGTACAATCCCCAGACACTTCGATAACTATTGATGTGTAGGAGTGGTAGATATTTATATAATGTGTAATGTTGATTAATTAGTATGGGTTCCTTTAAAATCCCTATTCAGTGTAGTTAGGCTTGGAACCAAAAGAAATCGTTTGCTTCACTTTAAACACTTATATCTTGTGATTGATATTTTCATACTAGTGTGGTGCAAGATCTTACAGTTGGTTATGCAAAAAAAGAAACGTTTAAAATTTTTGTTTATTGTTTGCATTGAAAATTGCAGTTCTGGCTCAGTGGTTATTAAAACGGAAAAATAAAAAATGGGCTTCTGACTTTTGTTACTGGTTGGCAAGAGCTTTGTCAGTTGTGTTCCCTTGAATGTCTTCCCATGGTCGCAGTTGCATTGCAGAATCCAACTTGTCAATTACCTGCAGTCCGTGATTACTTACGCGTGACAATGGCAAGCAAGAAATTTAATTGATGACATAGTTCTCAAGTGACACTTCGTTTGCCCTGGTTTTAAATTATCTGAGTGTCAGCAATGATAGCATCTGTTCTGCAACCAATTGGGGCTTGTTGATGAACCTGCGACCCCAAATTCTGCATCTGGTGGCATTGAAGGGAACCACAATCCCCGCGAGACTGGAGAGATCACTTAAATGATGTAAAAAGGAAGCTCAGTCATTCTCGTTAGATTGTAAATAGGCTGCCCGCCTAATCCAGATACTAGGAAAGACGGTCATTGTGGTGTCAGAGAATTGAATTGTTGATTTTTCACAGTCGATATCATCACATTGGCAGAAATTCGGAATTCCAAAGCCACGACTCTTGCTTCCCACGTATGCACCGTCAATGAAGATATTATTTTAAAGAACTTTGGTTTTGCATGATGACATGTGTACATATCGTCTTGCACAGACTCAAACTTACGAGAAGTGTAAAAGACTTAAAACACGTCGATTGTAAACCACTTGAACTAATGTCAATTTCGTTAAACAGTCGGAATTCCACTACTTTATAATACAAAGACAAGGTTCTTAGAGCCTTGTGCAGATGAATGTCACAATTTGGGGAGCCAAATTAACGAGATTGACAATAAATACTGAGTGGAAGTGTGGAACTCGGGGCAAATCTGCACCGAGTTCTTGTAATCTGTAGATCTGCAAATCTGCAAAGTGTTCTCGTAAGTAGGCACGTCAATAGGCCATACAGAAAAAATCTCCACTTCTGATTGCATGGGCATTTCGGAATAACGAACATAAACCTGAAACCACCTTCGTGTACCAATTTTATAAAATGTAAGATTCTGTACATGGAATGATGAAATAGACTGCAGACCTCCCTTTGCAGCAACTACTTGGGCTCCAAACTCAGACTATTGCATGAATTGAACTCTACATGTAGCAGATTCTTTGCAGCAAACGATCCTGATTCAGAAACAAGAAAACTTTGAATTAAGGAAAAAGTCTACAACTACCTCGACATGGACTTAAGAAAACGAAAAAACTGTAGTGATTCGATCAGAAGAGAAACTCAAGTTGCGAGCCATGCTGCTGATTGACTCCACCAAAAAGCAGTGATTGATTTCGTTTGCAAAACCCTTGAAAAAACCCGCACTGTAAAGTACTAAGTGGTACTAGGCCCTTGCAACTTCGAAAGTATTGAACCACCACAAGGGTGGCAAAAAAGGTTCCCTTCTCCAGGGAATAGGAACAGCACCATTTCCTTCACCTTCAATTGACTTCAGTTGTACTACCACATTCACAGACACGCTTTTGTGGTATCAAGCGACGAACATCTTCATTCGAAACTTTGGAAAACTACGCCTGGTCGAAGAACTCTATGATACACGACGCCATGCGGGAACTCCATCCTTGAACTCACCTTAATTTGCAAGCTAGCATGACAAAAACCTTGTGCATCTTCTAGTGACTCCAAGGGTCAAATCTTTCGGATTCGAAGCCCACCACCAGAGGTACCTGGTTACCATCCTCCAACCTGCAGCTGCCTCATCTGAAATGGAGCAGCAGCAGCAAGATGATGCAATTGCAAACTTAACTACAAAAATTTGGCTCTGCCCAAAGTCGCTGAAGCGAAATGAAAGCTTGAGAGGGTAAGAGTTTCGATCACAGCACGGGATCGAAAGCCAACGGAGAGCGACAATGGGAACCACATTGGAATCGCGTTGAAACGCATGAGAATTTTGTGGTTTTAAGACTTTATGATTGCCGGGCTACCTACGAGCTTGTTGCATTGAGCCTCTTCACAAACCGGCCTTTCATTCTTGGCCGTCTCTCCGCGTTCAGCTTCCGCACCTCGTAGCGAATGGTCTTGGAAAACAAGCGGGTGCGTCGCTTCTCCTTGTAACGCAGCACGCGCGCGTCGCGGTTACCGTCCATGTCCGGCACCAGCCCCGCGTCGTCACTGCCAGAAGAAGTCGATTCGTCGGATCCCAGGATCCATGGCTCCTCGCGGTCAGACCACGCTGCCAGAACGTCTGTCAAGTTGAGCTGCAGGGCTGGTATGAGTTTCTGCGTTTGGTCTTCACCTTCTTGACAGCACTGCAACATCGCCCTTGCTTCTCGCTTGATCCGTTCGGGATTCAGTGGGAGCTCCAGCTGAAGCTCCAGTTGTGGGTCGGTTTTGGACTTCGCAGCGAAGAACTTGGCGAAAGGGCCTGCGAGAACGTTGTGAGGACTCGGTGCCGATGGTTTGGGTTCTTCTGCAACACCTGCCAAACAGATAAATCGTCATAACCTCAATTCGAAGATGATTCACATCTAAAATGCTGAATCATTTCATTTGAATCCTCGTCTAGTTTGTCCTGTAGAAAAATCATAAATCAAAGCGCAGATACAATGCATAGTGCGTCCTGCTTAGGATCTAATCAAAGATCCCAAAACGGGGTTCGCTAGATCGGGATTGAGCTCATTGACTTTCGTTTTATGAATACGCTAAATAAGATCCTCTACACATTGTTAAACACTGGCCCATGTTCTCCACACGCTTCAACACATTGGAATGTCGTTTTAAGTACCTCATTTGGGGCATTTTCAACACATCCTAAAGTTGTTCTAAATTGCTCTCCCGAATTACGGACTAGCAAGTTCTTCAGCTTTAATCTGAACAGGGGATTGAATCTATCGATCGATCGATTCATGTACATGATTAAGCACTTGAGTTGCATACCTGTCGTCGTTTCGGAAGTACCGACCCCCACGTTGGTGTTTCCCTCAAAGGCATCCAAACCATTCTGATAGGCAAGGTCGAAGCTCAAAGAGAAGTCTTCGACGAGGTCCATCTCCGGCACCAAGCTCTCGAATCCGACGTCGAGCCCAGGAATATCCCCCGGGAAGAAAAACGCATCTCCAGCTGCAAAATCAACGTTGGTGTCCGTGGGGGCATTCGCTGCGTCCGTTACGAGAAGCTTGTCGTTGTCTAGAATACTTGTAGTTTGTGAGTGCGCCGCTTTGCCCTTGAAAAACGCCGCAAACGAATCATCCGAGTGCCCATCACCCCCTTCCTGGTCATCCGAAGATATGAATTCCAACTCCGAGCCAGAGCAGCAAGGCGAGACTTTGACACCGGGAGACAGAGACGGAACCTCCTGGTTGCCGTCATTCAGACACTCATCCGCGTCCAGAAAATCGAAAAGCTCGAGCTCGGTCAAGGAACGACTGTGCTTTGAATCCTCCACTTTGACGTCTCGTGACGACGCTAACTGATTCGAGAGATGCGTCAGCTTGCGCAGGTGGTGAGAGTAGGGTCGCTTGCGCGAAGAAGCGGAAGCGCCAGGGGCGTCCTCGGGAACCAAGTGCTGCGAGGCTGCGCGTTTCTTCGGAGTGCCATTTGGGGAGATACGGACGCGCTCGTGGCGAACGGAGACGGCGTTCGCAGAGTGCACTTGCGTGTCACAGGCTGTGCAGAGGTACGCCGCGTCGGCTGCGCAGTGCCAGAGTGCGCTTCTGGTGGTGCAAACGTCACACGCTCGAGATGTGCTCACGGTGACCACCGCGGCGTTACTGCTGCTATTTGCCACCTTGGTCGCCATCCTTGCGAACAAAAATGGGTAGCCTCAAATCGATCACTTCCTCAACACCTCGTGCTACGTAATCTCCAGATTTACTTACTGTTTAGTAGCCCGTAGACGGACTTTTTGGTCCGTCAATCACATACCCAAACGTGATCACGCTTCAAATCTGATTCTTAGCTTTCCCAGTAATCAATCGCAATTCAGAAACAGAATCGTCGTGCACTAGCTCCACAAGCTCACATGGAAACGCGCGAACCCAACGAATAAAACTACAGTAGTAGCTACTGAAAACTCGACAAATTCTGAACAACAAGCGCGTCGATCAAATTTCAAGAGCTTCAAGACCCCAAAACTCCCCAATCCGCTTCAAAAATCAGATACAATCCCTGTCAATACATCAATCGATCAGTGAAGAAATCTACCAAGTTACAACTCGGCAACCGACAAGTGCTCCAAACACTTTGAGAGTTCATCCAGATGTCTCAGATAGAGAGGACTAGACTAGACTACTGGAGGAGACTGCTACTACCACACTGCTTGAGCAAAAGCGGGGAATCAATCTACAGGGAGGAAAAGTGGACTTCCGATCGATGGCTGGGTGGAGCGGGAGAAAAAAGCGCACCAGTGATGGGGTTAAGTAGGATGAGCATCCAGGGTGGAAGCTTTAGAATAGCAACCTTGTTATGGGCCCAAAGCTGTGAATGCAAAAAGGTGAGTATCATAATAACGGGACCCACAGTACACACACAGTCACGCCCCTAGTCCAACTAGGGGTGCGCCTGATCAGCCCGGCCTGTGAAAGCTTTTTTCTTTTCTTTTCTATTCAGGTTCTAATCACAATCAATGATGAGGTGCTATATCGGGGCTCCATTTAATACCGTGCTCGAATTCCAAGGTTTCACTTCCCGAGGGCCGAAAGTCCGAGTGATGAGGCTCCGAGGAGTCCGAGCTTGAGCCCGCGTCCATCTCAAGTCGGTGTTAACTTATGATCGGGCGGGTCTCACTCCGAGTGCCGCGAATCACCTTGAGTTAGATCATTTTCATCTAGCTCTGGCTATTCTGGAAAATTTTACAGTGCGTTCCTGCTTCCAGCTCTGGAGTCTGGATGTCAATAATGTGCCGTGCTGCCATGCAGAAGCACGACGCGGTACAACTACTTGGGCTCATCAGATCAGGTTGCATAGTCATTCATAAATGATTCAAGGCACGGAGTCGCAATCGTTTACTACGGGAGCCAGTGTGTGCCAGGCATAAGGCTTTTTATGATATTATGATATGACTGGCTATGACTGGCTGTGGCTTTCGCAGGGACGTGGTTTGGCAATGATCATTCCATGATAGAGGACTGCCTATGGCCAGTTCAATCCGGTAGAAGCGTGCTGGGGGACTTGTATCTAAGGCTTTGAGTACACGAATTCATGCATTTACTAGCTAGCCGTAACAAAAGGTGAGAGAATGAAATCTGTATTTGAAATCGATCGGTGTGACACAACAATTAATATTTGCACGAATTTTGTAGCAGTAGCAGTCGTACCAACAGGAATTTCAGGTTTACTTCATGTGATGGACAGGTAACCGGAAATTATCCTTGGCCAAGTTACCGGTGGTCGGAGATGAAGGGGCTAGTGTCTGGCCCATTCACACTGCGGCAGCTGTGGGATACTTTGCAAAAGACTGACCTAACGTAACTACACCTAATTTCGACCCCTAGAGATTCTTGCCTAAATGTACTCACCCACTAAGGTAGTAGGAGGCTGTTAAAGCAACCCTTTAAGAGCTAATTGCATTTTCAGGAAAGCTAAACTCCTTGAAACAATTTTCAGTAAAGTTTACTAGGAAGAAGAATAAAATTGGCATCTAATCCAAGTCATACAATGTTGGTACATTGAAGAAAGTAAAATGGACCTATGTGTTAGAGGTTGTTTTTAGAGACAGGTCGCTTTTACAGACCCCTACCTTATTTATGAGAGTCTAGGTTCAGTTTTAGAAATACCTCTTTTCAACACTTTTGAATAATCATAGTTTATTCATATGGTGTCCAAATTCTAAAAAATGTTTAGGGCTATTTTTTTCTTTTATAACAAAGGAAGTTTGTTGCAGATAAGATTGACAAATACAAAAACAAGTAGAGGTGATTTTAGTAGCAAACAATAGCAAATTAGTCACTGCTTTTAATTTTGAAACACTTGAGATTTTGAGAAGACAAATAAGTGTCCAATAAATGATTTTAAAAAAGAAATGTAGAACACATAATGTACATATGTAACTTTTCAAAAAAAAACTATAGAACATATAATGCACATATATATTCAATCAAGAATCTTATAATTTTTGGTTGCCCACATTACAAATAGTCTTCACCTTTCTAAAGTCAATGCTACTAGTATAAATGTTTTCATTTTTTCAAAGTTACTATATTTTAAATTAGTTAGTTGAAATATTATTACATTTTTATTAAATTTCAAAAAGAATAAATTGTGGAGACACTAGTTTTGTAATTGATAATGCGCCCATATTGAAACTTGAAAGTATAAATATATTGGGCAAAACTAGAAAAATTAATACAATGCCATTAGAAATTATCCTCAATAATTTGTACTACCAAATTGCTAGGTACTACCTCTAGGCTCTATAGTAGTCTATAACAAATAATATTTTATTAATATTCATTAATGTTTCTATTAAGTTTTAAGATTCGTTTTAGGAATTTAAATTCATTTAAAATTCATTTCATGACTTAAATTGCATTGTTCCTACAAATTACTTGTAGTATTTGAGACAAAAATGTTAAGTGTTTGTTGCAAGTTGCAACAGCCTTTTTTGATGAATTTTCTTATTAAAGTACATGCTTGTCACAAACTCACAATAGTCTAAATGTTTATACATCCAAACTTTGTACTAAACTCCAAACTCATATAGAAATCAACATATGTCAAATCAATCTTTGATATTCATCCTAATTTGGGACCTTGCATAACATTTTTTGATGTTGTTTGTGGAGACTTGAATGTTGGGTTTATTCTACCTATAGAAAAGGAACCTTTAAATCAAATTCCTTTGAAACTTACTAAAATTGAATGTATATCTATAATGTCTTTATTAAAACTCTTGAAAATAGAAAAGAGATGGTTCTGAAATCAAAAAATATAAATATACAAAACTGCCAAATTTAATACTTGAGATTTTAGAATGTCAAGAAGAATCTTTAGAATGTAGGAAATTAAAGAACACAAACAAAATGTCTTTATTAAAACTCTTGAAAATAGAGAAGATATGGTTTTGAATTCAAAAGACGTAAATGTACAAAACTTCCAAATTTAATACTTGAGATTTTAAAATGTCAAGAAGAATCTTTAGAATGTAGGAAATTAAAGAACACAAACAAAAAATTAAGGCAACTTTTTTAAGGTCCTAAATTATTTCTAGTATATGTGGGAATATATGTCGTTGGTGTATTATGAAGGAAAGTCTTAAACTAAAAAGTGGGATTGCCTAGTAAATTTGTTGTATTATCAAGGACTAATTTTGACTTATTGCAAAATAATTTTTACAATTTCTTGTCTAAAATGTACATTTTCTAGAAGGATTACCACTTTCTAGTTCAATTGGTTACCTTGCAGAAAGTTGCATGATGACTGCTTGATGAGCATTGGCTAGATTTTCTTTTTCTTTTGGCACAATTCGTTGGGTCTAAAGGAAATACACCTAAAACCAAACAAAGGAAGCAATTCAACATGGTTCCATTATTATCTTGAAAAAGGTTTTGTGGAGTCTTGTTGGTAGTTAAAAAGAGATTCTAGAGTCTCTTGAAATGCATTTTTTGGACACAATGTGAACAAGAACAATGTAACCATGAGGCTCTGTTGTAGGTTACTTTATTGACCAGTCAGACCCCACATCTCCACTCCAAGCAAACCCTAACCGTGTTGTGTAGTGTGAATGCTGTTGTACATAGATAGGATTCGAAAAGTGAGATTTTGAAACCAAAGTAGATACCATAGTCTCTATCCTTCATAAGGAGCCAATAAACTATGACTTTTCAAAGCGTTGAGAAGAGGAGTTTCTACACCGGACACTGCACTGGGAGTACATTTCATACCCTAAGAGCATCCCCATGCGTCTTGTAAAATGCAAGCCAATTTGCAAGCCAGGGATGATGGGTCGCCCCACCCATAGCCTCTTAAGAGGCCATTGCCACTCAATCGGCTACGTCCACATTCATGGATCAAGTCCTTGTTTGGTGAAAAAGTACAAAAGGTGCTTGTCTCATGTGGTTTGCAAGCCGCCCCTTGGCTTGCAAAAGAACCTGGTTTTGCAAGCCACCAAAGACTTTTGGCTTGGCCTCTTAACAAGTTTATCCATTATGCAAGACGGGTGGGGCAATTTTGCAAGCCGGTGGCAACAAGTCATCCGTTTTACAAGACGGGTGGACATGCTCTAAACTCGAGATTTTTGGTTTTCCAGGAAGGTGTATTCTCGTTCCGACTTCCGACTTGCAAGCCCTCATCAGGCAGCTGCAGGCAGGCGCGTGGAGGGAGGTCCCAGTGGCCCCTGCGGCAATGATCACCGGCGTGTCAGATCAATCCTCTCCCCGGACCTTTTGGCATTTTCGTCGGGGGATTCACCAGCTCATCGTCATCAGGTTTTGAAACTTGGAAGGAGACGATGGAACTCACCCGTTGCTAGCTGCGTAAAGATCGCACTGGTGCCCCGACGGGTGCAGGCTTTGATGGCTTCCTGACAGGGTAACATGCGCAGTTCAAACAGGAACCATGATGGCCCTCGCACTTGCAGCTGCTACGCTTAACTTTTATCCTCCACGGAGTTTCAATCTGTCTTTATCGATTTGTCTCTGCAAGCAGGCAGCCAGTCTCGACGTCTGCACCCTGAGGGACAAGAGGACACCCCCGATCAGTTGCATCGACACGTACAAGCTGCCGGCATCTAAGCTTAATAAACTTAACTTCGCAGGGGAAGGACGGAGCTGACTGAGGAAGTTGGAAGGGTCGTTGTTCAGAAATGCATCACATCTCCACTGTTGGCAGTGGAGATGGGAACGGAGCGCCCGCCCAGCTCGGTCACTGGAGAGACCGGCCTTCAGAAAAACTCCTCCACCGCAGACAGGTAAAGTCAATCGAAAAATGAACCGAGACTCTGGAAAAGAAAGAGCTCAGCTACACTTCAACCCTTCATTTTAAGGGTAGTCACACCTTCTTCACCAAGCAAACTTTGCAACAGAATGAGAAGTGGGTGAGGGAAAAGAGGAGCCAGTGGGGAACAGTTCTGGGTGAAGAAGGTGTGACACCTTGTTTCGTGTGTCAACAATGGAGAATGTGAAATTGCAGAGAATGGTTTACTGGGGTAAGTTTGCTTGGTTCATGGACCCAATTAGATAGCAACAACTATGGTGAAACCAGTAGCGGAGAGGTGAACTACGCAACACAAGAGAATATACTTAGCTTGCAAAGTCTTCTACGTGCCCATTCTTTTATACTGGAGGAGGATAATCAATGTCAAGAAGATTTTGTAGCAAAAGTATTTTCTGCCAACGGGAAGCTGCCATGTCCCCATTCTTCAGAGAATGGGCGTGCAGTGATTCAGTGAAGAAGGTGTAACTACCCCTACAATGCCAAGAGCTTGCACTCCTTTGGTGCACTTGGATTGGATTTCACTTGTTGTGATTTTGTTTGTGTGTCAAGTTTTGCATCACACAACTTGAATAGTGCCAATGTCAAGGAAAATCACCAACAAAATTTATGTTTAAGCTGGTGGAGCTAAAAGCATGAAAAGACTTTTTGAAGTGTCCGATTTACCAACCATCATTAGAATATGGGGCCTCAAGAAAGCCATTTGACTCTTGACCAACAAAAATAGGATATATTTTTTTTAATTATAAATTTATAAACCTATAAATTGCAATGCTCTAACATTCTTAACCAACCTATAAACCCGTTTGACTTTTTAAAAGTGTACCTTCAACAAGATGGGGTGGCCACACTAACTTGATTCATAGGAAAGATGATTCTATCTTTGTACTATTTTCTTTGATGTTTCAACATAGTTCTAGAGTCCTCTGCTTCACTAGTATAGGACGTTATGCTTACACCACTTATAAGGCAAACCAATGAAGGCACAAGGCCTCAAAGTGAAATCATTAGATTTTGGCTTATACTTAATGGTTTGTAAACCTATGAAAGTGTAGATGCACAAAATGTAGATGAACCATGTAAGAAGAGTGTACAATAAGGGCACTCACAAGCCAACATTCATTTGTAATAACTACCCCATCTCATTCAATTAATGCATGAGAGGTTGAATATCCCAAGTCTAGATCCCATTACACTAATTTGAATAATTTGGGGTGGATGTCACCTATTCAGTGTGACCCTTTGGAAGAGCTTAAAAAATTTTGAAATCAATAATTTAGAGTTTTACAAAGTGAAAGACCAAATTGTATTTTAGTCATTTTTTCAATTATTTAATGTAAATCATGTACACTTGATTATTTTTCACTTTACAAATTACCATATTTGTGAAAATTTCAATATCTCTACCTACTTTCTATAAGTTAGAAACACTTCAACTCCTTCATCAACTTCCTTTAAAATTAAAATACCACAATGCCTAGATTACTCTTATACAATAGAATCATCCAAGTCTTATGTGCACTATAAGAATCTTTATAAAATCTTTAATAATGTTTGTACCATTAAAAAGGTGTAGTATCTTCTTATGGGACTTAATTAGTATATTGATTTGTCCTATTAGTGTATGGGGTGGGGTGGATTAGCACCATTTAGAAAATTAGCATTATCAATTTATTTATTTTGTATGGAAATTGGCACAATAAAATAACATTTCATCATGTACTAATTCAAAATAGTGTGACTTTGATAGATTAGTTTCACATGCACTATATACATATAGACAAATTAGTGTAGTTAGCTTGCAACATCTTTTTTCTATATATGTATAAAGGAGAGCATGTGAAGCATAAATGGATTGCCAAAATATTGCTAGCCAAAACACATAAAAGATGATTCCTACTCTTTTAGCATCAAAACGGATAGGCTACAGTTGCAAGGTTCTTTTTGAAGGTTTAACATTTTTGTGCAAGAGGCAACATGTGCATTGAAGAACAAGGAATCATATCCAAAAATATGCAAGCTACAAATTATTCATTAGCTACTTGTTATTATACCCTCAAAAACACCAACCACCCTTCCACCCAATCCAAGGGTCTTACTTACTCAAAAAAAAGTTTATTTGAAATTTACAAAGATATATGGATATAGATACAATACATATGGATTTATGGATATGTATGTGTATATTCACAGATATATACATACATGCACATGCAACTATACTAATATCCCATATCCTTTGTTGCAATTCTATGCAGATATAAGTATATCATCCTTATATTTGACTATAATCTGGTAAAAATCATTTGTTTTGAAAAAAAATTCGATAGTAAAAAGAAATAGCTCTGGATGGTGTTTTTGAGCACATTAGTGACTATGTCTTTAAAATCACCATCCCAAACCTTGTGATGCACACTCTTGGCATTTAATCATGAGGGTTGTTTTTAACAATAGGAAAATGTAGATGAGATAATGGATTGAACGTCAAATCTAATATTTTGTTTATATTTTTTAATTTACATGAGAAAATTTCTATGAATCTGAAACCTTCTACAAATGTAAGTACTTTATGTAGAATCATTATATAGGATATAATTTTGTTGTAAATTTTTTGGCGGTCCAACAATATACCAAAGAATAATCTTCAAATGCATATTCAAAAATCCAATGTTGATTAGGATTGAAAATAAGAGAAAGTTCAAAAAAGTAGTTAACCCTCAAAGGACAAACCAACTAACCAAGTCCGAGGGGCATGGAAAAAAATTCAAACCTAAATTTTGGAGAGTTTTTTATTTTAAATATCTTTTAGCTCCAATAATCTATTTTTTATTCTATTTTATATTTTCTAAAAATTTTAAAATTATAATTTTGTGACATTTTGAAGGTAGCATCTTGAAACCTTAAAATACAACAATTTGGAAGTTTTCTAACAAATTTCTTTTAGTGTAATATCAAGAAATCTACTAGTAAAACCATGATGTTTATTACTATCATTTCCATTTTTGCTAAAAATTTCATATTATGTTAAGTCTTTTTTTTTACTAGGATTTTTATAAATAAATTATTTTTAAAATCTTAAATTTTTCATTTTAATGTTTTTATTTGTAAAAATATGAATTTAATTTTGAATCTATATTCTTACATAAGAAGAATATCAATTTTTTCAAGATATATTTTGATATTTAAAATAATAAAGTTTGATCAAGTGAAAATATAGAATGTCCTTTATATGTTAATCCTTTAAATTTTGAGGCAATTTTGGCTAGAATAAAAATATCAAGGGAACCTTTTTTAACAATTGATTTTACAAAAAATCTCAAAAAATATACAGAATCCTATTGTACAAAATGGGAGAATATAAAATGGACATATTGTATAAAGAAAATTATTAGAATCAACCATGTATATTGAGGTACATATAGGTCTTGTCTATAAATGAATTGAAAAAATGTAAAATATAATGTCTCATCATAGTCACAAAGAAAGAAAAGAAAAAAGCAAGAATGAGATATTTTGGATTATGAACACATCATGGTAATGTTGTGGAATAGGAAAGATTAACATACAAATACATATAATGCACCAAAAAATATGAGCATTGTAGAAGAAAAATTTGAGTTTGATAATACATAATCCTTTACTAAAAATATTAATAAGCTCTTGCATGCAATATTCCTCATTCATCAAAGCTTATTTCAATAGAGGTATAAATTTCAACTACCACATCATGAATAAATGGATAAGAAAACATCATAAAATCCTATAAAACTTTAATTATACTCAAAATTCTATTATATAAAGATGGAGACACCATATTTCTTTTGAGACCTCTTATTTCATTACAATGGTAGGCCAAATGGACATTCCTTTGGCACTCTTCCCTAAAAATCCTCGTCAATTTGCTTGTTATTTCTCTTTGGTGTACATGTGGCTAATACATCTCACGTCTAATTTGTAGGTCTTTTTAAATATTTTATAGTGACTTTTGACATGATTACGTAAAATCTCTCTAACTTCCACATACACTTGTATTTTCCACATCAAAATTTTATTAATCATGTTCCACCCTCCAAAATTAAGGCTATCAGACTATATTATTTAGGCTATACTATTTTATAACCATTTTTGGATCTTTGGATCTTGAGGGACTTAAAGGATTAAACACATTATTATTTCAATTATGTATTGTTGCCTTCTTCTCAAATCCATCTCATGAACAAATTGTTGTGATATATATATAATATTTCTTTTTCTTTTTCTTTCTATTTATTCTTTCTATTTAAGTACACCTATTACCAATCATCATGCACCCACTAGACAATTGATAATTAGGAATTAAGAATTCATTTGTTCATGACTAATGTCACCCCTACAAAGTCTGTTGGCTACTGAACTTGTATAAGGTAATTAAAATATTGATTTTAATATTTCAAATTTGGGGTTCAATTGCGCATTTGAAAGAGGAGAATTTTTCTTCAAATTTACATGGTACCTAGAGTATACAAATACATTGCTCTGATATCAAGTATCAAGTAGTAAATAATATGGTAATCATTTAATTAAAGAATGAGATTTACTAATCAACTCTATGATCATTGGTTTGTTTTAAATTCAAAAAAATTGCCTAAGAAAAATTGGAGAAAAATATCTTCAATGAGATCTTTACACTAGATAGACAACTAAATTTTTTTGCACAATTACATCTTCTCAAATTTTAGCAAGATTTTCTAAGGAAAATTTAGTTTCTAAGAAATACAATTTTATTTCAATTGGTATTTGGGAGAAGAAGTTATGCTACCTTAATCTTAAAAGGACAAGACCTATCACCAAGGTATTTATACCAAAAACGATTCAATTTTTGAACCAATAGATGCATTTTTCAAATTTAAAAGTCACCCATTGGCCAGTTTATAGCCTCAAGTGTCCTTCCAAGGTTAAACACAAATACTTGAGTTTAAGCAACCAAACTAATATTTTAATTTTTTTCTTGATATAATATATTTACATCTACTTAAAAAGATTATATTCAATTTGTTTAAATTAGTGAAAATTATGAAGAGTCTTATTGGAAAGCAATAAAAGCATATTTATGAAAAAATAACAAATAGGATTCATATCTAAACTCAATTTTTTGTAGTTTTTGAAAGAATGAAAAAAATATTGTTGGGCTTAAAATGATTGCTAAAACAATCTCACTAATAGTATTGGCAAGTTCCAATTCCATCTTAGAAATAGTATAAATTTTGCTTTTCCACCCACTTTGTATCCAATACTTTGATTTTTCAACTATGTTAAAAATGAAATTTAGTCTTTTTGTTTAATTTCGACTTTCAACTAAATCCTCAAATGTAAAAGGTCAAAAATCAAAATATTTTGTGCAAAAAATAAAGTTAGGAGGATTCAAGTTCTTTAACTTGGTATGGTAGAAGACCCCAAAATAAATTTTCTCACTTTTACACTAGTATCTTGCAATACGATATAGTTGAGCAAAGTATTCGAATGCTTTTTTACAAATTCTTACATTGATATAGTGGAAGATAAGTTTGTATTTGGATATGCAAAAAAATCTCATTTCTCATTCATTTTTAAGCTTAGTGAAGGAATGATTGTTTTTTAATGTTTTTTGATAAGGTATAGTCACATGACTTCATGGATTAATCAATGGTATGAAGTCATTGAGCAATTTAATACTAATTAATTGCATGATGCATCTAACATTTGAATTGAAGGATTGAACTTTATACATTCATCCCTAAAGAACCAAATGTTCAAAATTTGACAATGGAAGAATGCAAGCATGTCCAAAGCAAATATAAACTCTTATTATCATCCGTCAAAATGTTGGTAGATTCTTGTGTTAGTTCTCTTAAATTTGTATAATATAAATTTTAGAGCTTTTCTTTGTCAATATTCTATGGTTCAAGAAGCACAAGTGTATTTGACCTCAAAATCTATCTTTTTCAAAAAAATGGTTGTTCAAAAAGGACTTGATTAAACAATTAAAATAAAATCTTAAAACGTCACAAAAAAATTTAATGTGACATTTTGAACTTAAAGAAAAAAATTTGAGAATAAAAAATATCCAATTGGTTAATTTAGTCAATGATTTTATTGTATAGATGTGATTTTTAGATAATATTTTATAATTTTTTTTTAATTCATCATTAAATTATTGTTTTAAGTTTCATTTTATAACACAACTAAACATATTTGCAAATTTTTAGTACCCTCTAGTCCTTAACGGGTTAAAGTGTGAGATAATTTTTCTTTAGAAGATGACATTAAATGTGTGTTTTTTCATTTTACTCAAGAAGGATAAAAAGATTTATCTAAAAAGCTAATGTACAATTCAATATAAGTATCCATTTTTTGAATAAATTTTTCAAGAATACAAAATTTGAATTCAAAATTGTAAATGCTATGTATCATCCTAAAATGTATAAAAGAACAACATCAATTGCATAAGATTTCTACATTGGTACATTTATAAGTTAAAAAATATTATTATTTTACTTGTTTCTTTAAATTATCAAAATGAGATTTTAACTACAAAAAAATTATTTTTAGATGAGCACATATTTTTTAGTTTTAGAAAAGATTGACAATTTTTTTCCTTACTACCAAATTTTCTTTCTAAATTTTTGTTTAATTGATATTTCTACAATGAACTTAGAAGCATTATTTGTTTAGCTAAGAACAATAAAAAATCATTGTAAGAAAATAAATAACAACAAACTCCACAATTTATAGTTACTCTAATTTAGGTGATAATGTATTTTATATGATTAGCCTTTTTTCTTATGGTAAGAGAATTATTTACTCTATTTTAACTCCGAATAATCAAGATTAGAGAGGGTATTCATTTACAACATTCAAAATCCTTTATTTTGTTCAATAAGACAAATATATAAGGCATTTTCACTTGTCGATTCTGCATTTTTGTCACACCACCAAAGCACATTGCCAATGTAAATGGTCATAATCTAGAAATCCTTTTCAATTTCTTACAATATAGCATAATTTATTTGATAGTTTCTTTCAATATACCATAGCATGCAATAAGTTTGTTTTTAATAACTTATCAAACAACTCATAAAACAGACTTTGCATTATTGTAGACAATTCAAATTGCCCAAATCATTAAATCTTATTTTAAAAAATAGTAGAAATTAAATGAACTCTACCAAGTTTTTAATCAACAAGATATTGAGTGTTGAAAGTTGCAATTTGAACTCAACTTCTAGCTTATAGTCCCCCTTACATTAAATTTGAGGGGGACTTCTAGCTCATTGGTCTCCCTTAATTCTTTTGCCAAATTCCTAGTGCCTATTTAACCTATAGAATGTAGATATAATTCTTCTAATATTATGCCTTTTTGATTGTATGATGAGCACTTTAAATTCCTATGTTTTAGTTCTATTGCATTAGATAATATGATTCAATGAATTCCACAAACACATAATAAACAAAAATATTTGGAGTTGATTGTCATCTTCACTTCCACCACCCAATTAAAGAAAAGAGATTCTACCATTGCTTGTAAACAACTTTTCTTTTTCATGTCATTGAGAAATGTTATTAGAATATTTCAACCTGCAAAGAAAATCCATTGACATTTTCAATAATAATTATTGCAACCTTGTATAGAAGAACAAAGTTTTGATTCATGTTGGCCTTATTATAATGTTGGAGTTGCTATTCTTGTAATATTATAATAAAGTACATTTTCTTGATGATGAGCAAAGACCATGATGAGTTATCAAAATCATGATTGACCTAAAAGCTCAAGAGCTCCATTTAAAATTACATAATGTTTTGATGTATAAAAAATAATCATAATCATAATCTTTTGGATGTTTTTATTATAGTTGTATTTGGAATTATATTTTTGAATACTATTATACCTCAATATGTTTCTAAACCCTTCAAGTAAAAGTTATGCATAGACTCTAGAAAGCTTAATATATATTTTGCACAAATTAATTTTTGCATTATTTATATTGTAGCAAGTACATTGTCTAAATGTTCAAAACCTATAAGTGTCAATTAATAATGTTTTAAGATTGCATAACTTATAAATAAGCAAAGAATGAACTTTACATTTAAATGTTTTTGGATTTGAATTATGATTAATTCCTCAAAGTCCAAATTTCAAAAATTGAAGATTTGTTATAAATTGCTATTTAGAACAATAAAATAGTATAAACCAATTTACCAACGCATTTATCAATATCTATCAATAAAAAATTTGGAAACTAAAATTAAACATATTCCAAAATTGATTGTTGATGAAATATGTGATTTTGAAAATATTTCCAATTTAAAAATATTTGAAATCTTAAGTATTGATGACTGTGATTTTAAAGTTATAGTAACTTTTTAATTTTGAAGGGCCATTACTCATATTATAATGGTTTGTTTTTGTGATGAAATAAACTTGTACACTTTGAACTACAAAATATTTGCTAAAAATTTGTACAAAATAATTATTAAATAATGAATTAAAATCAAATCTACAAACTTATAGATGGTTAAAAGAAATAAAGTGTAAATGTATATAGGACATATGGATTCATTTATTATTCAAAATTTCGATATATTGTCTTTAAGGGGTTAGAAAAGTAAAACTTTGAATCATATTATTAACCCCTATATGATGGTCCCATGACCATTTATTTTAAGTTCAATGTCCATTACTTAGTTTACTTCCATTTTGCAACTAGACAAGCAAAAAAAATTATATTTATTTTTCAGGGATGAAACTACATGTCTTCTTTACTACACAAAAAATTTAGATTTTTTCGTGGAAAATTGTTTTTTTGAAGAATTTTTGAAGATAAAGTGAAGAAAAATCAGATCAAATAGAAAATTACCTCAAAAAATTTAAATTTTATACCATGTGTGTATATTACAATGACAAACATCATAGTGTAAATTTAAATTCCATATCATTCTATAATTAGAATTTGATAGACATTAAAAATACATCTAGAGTTCAAATTGTAATAAAATATTCAATATTAGGAATTTTTTCAAAACTCAAATTGGAATAGAAACTAGAGTAGATGACCATCATTTTGTTAATAAGGCACAAACTCACAAAATATCATTTTTGTGAAGAAATTATAGATTTAGAGCAAGAAGCAACCTCGAAAGCAACAACTTTCCAAAATATACTAAAATAGCGTATTTTGTGATCCATTTATTTTAACTTCTTCCCATTTACATGAAGAAAAATACTGGTAAAATTTCAAACTCAATTGGATACTCCTTATAATTGATACTGCATACTATTTATGCCAACGGCAAACATATGCATATTTTGTGAAGTGATTGCTACAAATGTTGTGATCTTTTAATGTGTGATTCAAATGCATTAGAAATTATATTTTTTGAATATTATTAATTGTCATTATATACATATACATGTGATATACTCAAGATAGATTGCATACATTAGACAAATACATAAACCCATATGATACATGCAAACTTCAAAAAAGATTGTGAAAAGCCATAGGATAAAAAATGATGTTTATCCAAAATCTTTTACACACCTGTGGGCTCAAGATTACCCACCCTTGGTAATCAGGCAAACACCGACCAGGTTCTATGCCTTTATCCACCTTTTTAAATATAGGGGGGTGTTGTGAGCACGGTCCACTGTGCCTTCCAAGCAATGGATCTTTTATGCTAACGTTTTCTGAGTGTCGTGGATGGCAGCGAATACTACTAGAATTGCATGGATAACTCGCAAGCTGACTGTGATGAGCAAAGGTGATTGGTAATTCCTACCTCTTTAACTGTCTATCCTATGTGTAGGGTTGGCTGGGTAGTTGGCGTCATTTCTAACGTCCCTAACTACGTGAGCGGGGAACCTTTACGTTCCTTCCATAAGTGTTGAAGACTATTTTTTGGAGGGTTGACACTTCTCTCGGAAGTTTCAACCTTACGGCTAACCCTAAGCTTAAGCCTTTAATTCCTGACTTCTAAATATAACTCTAGATTTTTACTCCTAATTATAACTCTAAATTTTTACTCCTAAACTTAATTCTGGATTTTTACTCCTAATTTTAACTCCAAATTTTTACTCCTAAATTTAACTCGAAATGTTTACTCCTAATTTTTAACTCCAAATTTTTACTCCTAAATTTAACTCGAAATTTTTACTCCTAATTTTTAACTCTAAATGTTTACTCCTAATTTTTTAACTCGAAATTTTTACTCCTAATTGTAACTCTAAATTTTTACTCCTAGATTCATCCGGGGTCACTATTCACTTGAATGGCTAACTAAGGGAAAAAATCGATGCTAATAAGGAGAAGCACCAAGTTTGATTCAAGGACTTACCTTGTCACTACCGGTGTCGGAGATGCGCTCGTCCGCATCCGCGCGCCCATTTCCATACTCCATGGTGGTCCGTGGGTCGTGGGAAGTTTTCCCCAAGTCTACCGCTTATGTTATAAAAATTTGGGGATACCGGGTGATCTAACCTCTTTCTTTCCTTCTCCTTTTCTTTCCCTTTCTCTCTTTCTACACTAACACTATTCTACCTAAGCTTTGATGGGGTGTCTTACAACTATAGATTCAAACCCCAAGAAGTTTTAATGTCCCTCCTAACCTCTTACACAACCTTGTCTTCGTGTCATCCTAATCCTACTTCCTAATGGTCACTATGAATCCTCGAGATTTCCTTTCTAACACCTATTTAGCTAAGCCTAGGGCACTATTTATCGTCTCTCTCCCCCTTCTCCTATTTAATTCTATGACTCACTAACCTCCTTCCATTGTGTGTAGTTGTGATTTTGGTGAGAGTTGAGAGTTGTTTGATGCAGGTATGGAGGTGCGACTTATTCCTTCTTTCTCCTTCCTTTTGTGTTTGTTTTCTTTCCCTTGACTTCAACCCCTTTAACCTTCCTCTAACCCCCACTAATTCCAACCTTTCTCTTTGTTTTGTTTTTTCTCTTTCTCTCTCTCCCAAGCCCTGGACTCCCTGGACTCCCTGGACTGTGACTAGCGACCTGCCCAGACCCCCCCAGTGACTGTCCCGACTCCCCAGCGACCTTCTCGACTCCCATCGATTGGCCCGACCCCCTTGTGACTCACCCCGACTCCCCATGGACTCACCCCGACTTCCCAATGACTGTCCCGACCTCCCAGCAACTAGACCAGACCCCCTTTCAACTGAATCCACTTTTTTGGGTTCCTTAAGGGAACCCACCTAAACAAATCTAAATCGGATTTTTGGTAAACTTTCCCCGGTTTTTGATGTGGTTTCTTGTTTTACGGACGCCTGCTCACAAGGGGTGGGGTGACTCTTAACTTAGACTTAATCTCGGATGCTAAACCTTGGACTTTTCCGAGAACGTCTCGGACTCTAGACTTTGGAACGAAAGTACATAGGAGTTCAAAGCTTCGCCGTAGAATTGGCTTTAACACCAACTTTAGGACTTATGATACCCCTGCGTTCAAAGCTCCACCGTCTAAGGCTTGTTTTTTAACACGTACTTTAGGACTAAGGATGGTCACAGGTTCAAAGCTTCGCCGTTCCCCAGGAGGTAGGGCCCACTCACAACCAACAACGGAAAAGACAACTCGGGTTAGGACTCAATACGGGGGCACACATGCACACAAGGTCAATGATCACGGGTAAACTATCATAGACTAAAGGCCCCCCAAAGCGGCATCGCCAAGGTACGGTGGGGGGTGACTTTAGGATTAGTACAAGGTATAAGAAGTCACATAAGTATAGGGGAGACCCGTTCAACTCACAACAAGGATGCAAGGCAAGGTAAGGTAGAAGGACCTTCAAAGGACCTTCAAAGAGAGCTTGAAATAGAGCAACAAAGGGAGCCAAAAGTGCTCCAAAAACACCGTAGAGGTTTCTTGACTAAAACGCCAAAGAATCCCAACATAAGTTGGACCCACAGACCCAAAACCTTAAATAGGTTTCCAAGGCCCCACCTTCCCCTCAAGAGCTCTAAAGTAACCTTGTCAACTTGGATTTTCATCCTCATCTTCAAAGATTTTCATCATAATCCCTAAAAAACTACTTTTACCTATCTACGCTGGACCAACCTCCTAACTTTTGGAGAATTACTCCAATTGTCAAACAGATTGCGCCATTGGCTCCAGATCGCTGTGTTTAGTCCAAGACCCCTCTACCTCCCGTACCGAGGACAAAAAACCATCGTAGGCTAATTTAGTTTAAAAAACTAAACCGTGGTAAAATCCTAGATATTGGGGGTCTCTTATTTTGAGAAATGTAAATAGCTTAGGGTCTCCGGTAGGTGTGAGGGAGTCGGAAAAGACTCTTGGTTGACTTCGTTCCGCCGTCGTATGGTCCCGGAATGCCGGTCAACGTGGCGGGGACCCCGCCACGTGATTAATTCTCGAGGAATCTCACCGGTTTGGGTACTTGCCGCTATCGGAATGTCGCGAAACTTCACGGAGCGCATTATTAACATAAAACAAACTAGTCTAATTTTTAGTGAGATTTTCTGGCAACCTGGGTAATATCCATGAAATTCCCGTTGGAGGCTACCAAGGTTGACCACCCGCAAAAGGTTCTTCTGCAAGTCGGAAGATGACGGGGATTTTTCACAGGACCTCTCATGGGGTCGCATGAAAGATGTGCAGGTGCGTTCCTGTACCTGGCACAATTGGTCAGTGGAGATGAATTGGCCATCTCCTTAAGTTTATCGATGGTGCGGGAATCTTTTGCAAATAGAAGAATCTTGGTGAATCGATTTCGTCGTTGGACTCCTGGCATGGGATTTACCCTAGAACACCATCCTTGGGCTGTAGATTCCTCCACGGCCCGGTCTTGCGTCAGTGGCTCTTGCATGCTAACAATCGGGGTTTGAAGAATTTCTAAACCTAACTCTAGGACCCGACCTAGTGGCCTCGTTGTGGATCCCTCGGACCGACTTAGCCATGAATTGCCACATTCATGGTGGGATTTAGCCCTTTTGGGCCTATGTGACTTGAATCCTACAAATCCACCCGTTTCGTTCTTTCTACCTATTTTTGGTCCCGGTTTGGTGGGATTCTAAACACAAATCTAGACCAAATACTATAATGGGTATGTTACAACCCTATTTTGGTTCTACACTCTTTTTATGGCTTTTTGTATATTTTTCTTAACTTTAAATTGCAAATTTCCAAAAAAATAATTCTACGAGTCCCAAGTGACAAATTGGGAGCTCACAACACCTAGAGGTTGAAAATGGTATTAATCTCTCTATTCATTGAACTAATTTGGTATTGATGTGGAACATAGCCATACACATAATTTTGACTTTCCAATCTAGTAATTTGTAAATTACAAATGGAAAAATTATAGCTTTTACTATCTAAATATTTAAAATAAAATAAAAATTTAATTTATTAGTTCATACTAAAATAATCTTCAATCAATATTTGTCTTAAATTGACAAATTTGGCATAATCATGCCAAAAAAAATCATTTAAGAGAAATGTTCTTGAATGTTTTAGATTAAGATTTCTAAAGCCTTTTTAGCAATTATATATTATTATATATACTACTAAAGGTCAAAATAATGTCATCAAAGGTTCAAATTCCTTAGCCGCAAATTACTTACTTGCTTATCTTTTAAAAGCCCTAAAAGCTCAACTAGATTTTTTCACCAATTCAATATACCATAAAGAGGTTGTCTATTTTTTTTCTAATGTGTACAATGTTCTTCAAATATTCTTTTTGTGTAAACTTTTGTTTCAATAAAACTATATAATTTACAATATAACCAATTTAATTTGCCATTTGGAAAACAAAACCACTAGTTAATTAACCACATAAAAAAATTCTTTTGTTAATTGAAAATAAACATGTTTAAAATACATTAAAAAAATCCATCAATATCAAAAAAAAAAATTACACTTCAAATGTAAATATATATTTTTAAGTTTTGAAAAACAAAAAACTATTAAACTTAATGAAATTTGAGTGAAATACACTAATATTTTTTTGTGGCATTTTTCAATTGGATTTTTTTAATGCCTTTATGGCAAAGTAGCCCGTTACAAAAGATTTGGCCTTGTAGAAGGCCATGAGACTGCATGGCAGCAATGAAATTACAGGGGAGTTTTTGTTTTTTTAGGAATCAGACAGGGCACTACTAGTGCCACATTAAAATTTTGATTAAATTTTTCTTTTATAAAATTTGTAATATTATTTTAAAATTTTTATTATTATTATTTTTTAAATTTGCACCGTTCGGATGCCAAAAATGAAGATTAACAACCCTTTGCAAGGTTTAGATTTTTTGTTGTGATATACTATAATGCCCTTTCATTTTCATATAGCAACAAAATGGAATAAAATAAAATTACATCTAATAAAAAAATGCAATGTAAGACAATAATTGTTTGTCATACACAAATATAAACTAATTTTTTGTGCTTAAGATGATCTTCCATTTTATTTTAAGAGTATTAATTTTTTAAATTTGTATAGAAAATTATGAATAAAAGTTTATAATTAAATCAACGCTACTACAAATTGTTTAGTGAATTTTTATGGTACTACTTCAAAACCAATTTATTTATTCACATTGAGAAATTTGTTGGATATTAAGATTTTACTATTGAATTTACATCTTTTCAGTCTATCAAACTTTTAAATATTTAGCTATCAAAATTTGAAGTAGATTCAAAATGATAATCGAAATTTATAATTAAAACATACAATGTAATGTTGAAATCCAAAAAACACTTCAATATTAATTGAACATAACTATGTGTGGAAAAATTCAAAAGTTTTCTTTCTAATATAATTATCATTAATTTCTTAGATTTTTTAGAATTACATAAGGTTTTAAGGGTGAAACTACAAAACAACTGATGGTTTTGTTGCATTTAGGGGGGGTTCTAGCAATACTACCTTACAAGCTTTCAAGTGTGTTTTTTAAAAAATAAATAAAAACATACTATAAATAATAAAAATAACTCTATAACTAGCATCAAAATTCTAAACATAATAAAAGAATTCCAGAAGCCAAGCAAAGAAAAAAGAAGTAATTGGAAAATTTCACAATTTTTTCTGTATGTATGTTTGAATTGTTAAAAACTAGTGAAAATGTTTTTTTTAAATAAAACAAAATTAAGAAATTTATAATAATTTTATAAAGGTAAAATTTTAATCAGCATGATGATAAAAACCTGTTTTAAATTTCTAAAAATGTGCAATCATAAAAGCAGTTTTTGCACCTATGAGGAGGAGGATATTAATTTTTTTTTATAAATCCTTCAATGTCCGTAATCTTAGTAGATTAAATTGTCTCCTAAATTTCTAAATGAGATTCATTATTTTAAATTCATTATAACAATCTTAAAATCCAAAAAATATTCTAAAAAGTAAAAATAAAATCATTAAAATAATATATGATTTTTAAAAATTAAAAAATATGGGATATATAAGGTGAGATTATATAATTCCATGCTTTAGAAATTGTGTTCGCATTTGAATTTGATGCACAACAAATTTTAGTATTCAATATAGTTTTTCTCTTTTTTTATTCTTAAATTTTATTTTTTTTGAGATATTAAGTATCTTAATAAATAAAAGACTTGAATAATAAAGACTTTAAAATGAGTAAAACACTTGAAAAAAATCTTCTTATAATTACAGAAAGAATTGAAAGTCTTAGCGTTCCCTCTTATACATTATGAAGATTTAATCATATCCATATTATAATATATCTCAAATTTTTTAGTACTTTATGAAAAAGCAAATCACTCACTGTAATTTGAAAGCAACAAAAAACTACGAATATACAATCTAATTTTTATAATAGAAAGTATTTTTTGATCTCACAAAAAATTTAGATTTCAAAGATGAATTTTTAATTTTTAATTTAAAAACTTAAATTAAAATTTAAGACAATAGTTTTTTTATAGAAGAATATTGATTTTTGTCATTTTATATATGTAATCAAATTTATTGTTACTATAATAGTTATTAATAACTCTTTCAAAATGATACTTTAAAATCTAATTATACATATTTATGATAAAAAATTATTTATTTTTTTTGTAATAAAAAACATTAGAAAGTGTTTCAAGTCTTAAAACCTCAATTAAAGTTTATATACTATAATTCAAAATTAATAAAAAATTTGTAATGACTTATAAAATCTAAAGGTAAAAGCATGTAGAATTATTTGTTTGTTGACTGCTTTTTTTTAATGATACATTGAGACTTTTTAAAGTTTAGAAATTTTAGAAATTAAAAAATAAAATTTAAATTAAAAAAAATCATTTTCTTCTATATTTTTTTTGAAATTTGTTATTTTCTTTGCAAAATTTACCTTTATAAGAATTATATTTTTATTTTTATTGTAACAAAAATATAATAGTTATTAATTGCTCAGGGATCACTTAGAGTATCCATTAGAAACCACGTGCAAACAAAACTTTGGACCCCTACATACTTTTTGAATTTTAAATATATAAATATATAAAAAAAAAACATTAATAAATTTTCCTACTTTAGAAGTTTATGTTTTGAATTATTGATATTTTTATTTGGTAATTATAATTAGTTACAAATTTTTGAAGTAAAAAGATACATTGTAGAACTGAAAATAACTTTCACATCCCTATATTATATAAAAAAAAATTGTCTAAAAAATGAACCAAAAATTCCTAAAAATAACTCTCTATTGAAAGCTCATTTTGAGTTGAATATTGATTCAAAAGTCATCTAAATGTGTTCTCTATAATTATTTGAGTTGAAAAAATGCCATTTTAATTCGTTTTCAATCTCTTCTAGAAATCATTTCATATTTTATTTGAGTTGGAAATTTTGGCAATAGAAACCTATAGTCATTAAACAATGCTCAAAATTTTAGGTTGAAATTGTAGTTTATTAGAAACCACTTATTTGCACATGGTTTGTTGTAGTAGAACTAAGTGCACCCCCTAAGATTAATTGTAACATTTAATATTTATCAAAATTATTTTATTGAACTTCCAAATGACCAGTGAGATCATTTTACAATCAAAATTATTATTCCAACTAAATATATTTGAAAAATATCCATTTATTAAAAATCAAGATCAAAATGTAAAAGATAGTTAACATTGATTTTTTGCAATTATAAGTTCTATAGATGATTGTCAAAAGTATGATACAAAATGCATTTATTTGAAATGGAATACATATCTTGTAGTAACATTTACGCAATAACTTGAATTTTACTAGTGTAAGCCAAACTTTCATTGCAAAAGATAAGTAAAGTTAATTTTTGTCCAATTTCATTTAATAATAATAGTATTCATCCATTGCATTAAAATTTTATCACCACAAGTTGGAGCTAACACCTTATTATTCTCAATATCATTAGAAACCATCAAAGAAGTTTGCACATTTGTGCTTTGAAAATAATTAAAAAATTTGAAAATATTTTTATAAGAGTAATAATAATAATAAATCAGCCAAATGATTGAAATTAAACAATTGCAACAATATATGCAATAATAACTCCTATAAAATAGCCATTCAAGAAGTAAAATATACATACAATATACTTGAGTATCATAAAACTATATATCAACAACGCTCTATGACATGGCATGTGAATTTATGCAAATATTTTCAATTATTCTAAATCTTGTAAGAAGATGATACTCCTAGCACAATATATAGAATGAAGAATCCACTTGTATTTTTAAATTGGAATTTTTATGACTTCAGATAAGGGTTAATAAAATTGTGCCAAAATAATCAATTAATACATAATATTCATTTTTTCACATAGAATTGATAGAACTTTGAAAAAATTAGTTTAAAAAAACACTTGCTAGTAAATTAGCGTTTGCTAAAAAGCTAATTTCAACCAACTTTCGCCTTCTTTACACTTTACAAAATGTAAGTTTTTTGAAACTTCAAAAACACATACAAATTCTAGTAAATGGAAGGAAAAAATACTACATAGAACAAACCATAAATGTTAAATTAATGAAACACTTAATACATTGATCATAGATATTTAATTTCTAAAAAAAATTAAATACATTTTGAAATTTGAATTTTTTATATTATCATTAATTTATTTTAAATCAATTTCAATTTAAAAGCAATCATTAGCATTATGATCAATTTTTTAAACAATAGCAAAGCAATGAAAATGTATTTGTCTTAACATCTAAAATTTCAATGCCTTTTTTTCATAAAAAAAACACTCAAAATTGTCATTTCTATTGCAAAGAAAAAAAAGCTTTACAATTTTTTTTTTCATTTTTTTCATTATTTCTTTTAGGATATTGCACTAAACTAGTATAAGAATGTGTATGAGAAAAAAGTGAAGTTCATGATATAAAGACTGAAAATAATATGCATGTAAAATATTATGAAAGAAGTAAATGTATAAAACTTAAGATATTAAATGAATAAAAATATTCTTGCAATCTATATGCAACTATAATGAATTAATTTTATTTTTAATTATATTACAAAATTAAACCAAATATTCCATCATTCTAATGAAGTCTTCATATTAATTCCATTTAATAATTAGAAATCATAAAAATTATTGGCATGCTTTAAGAAAGACTATTATTTCTATAAATAAAAATTATTTCAATATACAAAGTAATTTTTATTATTTGTTAAAACTACAAAAAAGATTAGTATAATTAAAAAAAATACATTACAATATTGAAGATAGTTTGAACTAAACATTACAATTTCATTTAATAGTTTTACAAAGGATTTGCAAGGATTTCTATCCATCTTCATAGAACTATTACCTTTAAAATATTGTTGAAATACCATACTAATTTTTTATAATACTTTATCAACATTCATTTCAACATTAACCATAAATTTATTAGCTAAGACATTTTTATTCTAGACCAATATTCTCCCCGTAAGACTTGAATGAAAACTCCTTAAATTTTATTTAAGTATATGATGGTAGTTTGCTACTCATAGGCTATATCTACGTAACTAAGAATGGAATAAAGAGAATAATTTGGTCTAATAAAAGAAATAGTTCTTGAACAATGTCATGATCTTTAAACAAGCATCATGTAGGTATCTTCTACATTATCAACATATATTTTGGCATGATTTTCAAATTTCAAAAGAAACTGTAGTAGAGATTGGAATCAATAAACTTCTTCACTCTTCATATCATATCTCCAGCTCCACCTACTCCATATGACAAGAAAACACAAAGTATTATAATTTTCTATTTAGTATTGAAAAAAAAAGGAAAACTTTGTTTAGTGTTTATATAGTGTACAAATTTGAAAAAACTACAATATTTTTATAATGAAGAATTGCATCAAATATTGAATTACACTAAAAATACTTCTTAATTTAACTCCTATTGTAATGCCCACGACCTTTGGAGGGCTTCTTAAATTTTGCTCTAGATTAAATAAAAATTCAAATTTTGGATTAATTTTTTAATTTTTTAAAATAAATTGTAACAGTATAATCTTGAGGAAAGTTTGCTGTAGATCAAAAGATTATAATGTTTGATTACGAGGTTAAAAACATGAAATTAAATCGAAGACTTTCAATCTTCCTTTAAAGATTAAAAGACCTTATCTATGGTCTCTAAACCCTAAATGACGGACCCATGACCATTGATTTCAAGCCTCAGTGTCCATTACTTAGTTTGCTACCATTTTGAAACTAGATATGTATTAAAAAAAAAAAAATTTATTTTTTAGAGATAAAACTACATATCTACTTTACTTTACAAAAAATGACAAACATCATAGTGTAAACTTAAATACTATATCATTCTATAATTAGAATTCAATAGAAAATAAAAATGCATCCAAAGTTCAAATTGCAATAAAATATTCAATATTAGGAATTTTTTCAAAATTCAAATTGGAGTAGAAACTAGAGTAGATGACCTTCAATTTATTAATGGAACTCAAACTCTAAAAATATCATTTTCGTGAAGAAATTTTAGATTTAGATCAAGGAGTAACAACTTTTCAAAAATACACTAAAATAGCACATTCTGTGGTCCGTTTTTTTTTAACTTCTTCCCATTTACATGAAGAAAAATACTCTTGCTTCCAATAGCTTTACAGCTCTTGGAATTGCCATCCAGGTACCATAGAATAGCGTCAATGGTGTTCCAAGGTTAAAATTGAGGTTGTGAAGAAAAATGATGTTGAAAGACATAGCATGTATGATTATGATCAATTTGATTGCACCTTCTCTAAATCTACTCTACAATTTTATAAACAAATTTGTTATGTGATTTTTTCTCAAAGATCCAATGTGTTTTAGTCTATCTCAAAGGGCCCTTAAAACACTAGGAAATCAGAGTGTGCAATATATGCCCTCGCACAAATTGTTGAATAGAAAAATCATAAAAAATCATTTTAAAATTAGTTTTTAAAAATAAAAGTTGACTTTAAAAGGTATTATTTAACTTTATAATTTATTAATATCCAAATGTGATGCCTTGGGCATCTGAAAGTTGGGCATTTGGAAGGATAAAATACCTTGGCATTAATATGCATTTTATTAAAGGTTCTACTATACATTTTTAACAATGATTTTGAAAACTAAAATTTCACATTTTAGCTGATCAAGATCAAATTTTATTACTTGAAAATATAAATTAATCATAATAATGATAAAAAAAATTATGTTCTATATCATTTTTTATTAATTGATTAATCATTGTTAATAACAATTTTCAATTACCAAATTTGTAGTGGTTTAATTTTTTAAAATTTTCACTTTATGTCATTAAAATAATAATAATTTCTTAGAACACTACATTTATATCAAAAAATACCTTCATTGTAGCAATTTAAGTATTGTACTTTTACTATTCCATTTTTCAAATTTGAAAAATGCAAAAAATGTTCAAAGATGAAGTAGAGATAATATTTTAACAAAATATTGGTATTTTTTGGTATGTATTTCAAAAAACTTAATTATTGGAGGTTAACAAATATGTTAGTTATTATTTCAATAGGCCAAATTAATATTTAGGATCATTTGTTAATAAAAAAAATAGGAGGTAAGTAAATAAAAGAAATCTTTGGATTTTCACTACAATAAATTAAATAAAAATTCTAATGAAAGTTTAAATTCATAAGATAAAATGAATGAATTAATTATATTACAAATAAAATGAAAAAATAAGAATGATGGTGGTATAGATGGATACCGTAATGCTTCCTACAGGTTTATTATTTTCTAATAGATTTAAGTTTCTTCACTGAAGAATGTGAAGCTAGCACTATTGTCAACAATCTAAGTATTGATTGGTCATGTAAAAAATACTTCAAGGTAAAATTAGCACTTATTGAGATCAATAAAAAAATATTTTGAAGTTGGGATTACCAAGGCTAGAAGATGTGCTTTGTTTGTTTTGCAACATGAATTTGATTTAAACCAATTGAAGTAAAAATAATATAATTAATTTTTCTAATCATAGTTAATAATCTATACTTAAACTTTTAAAATATTTATTTCATTGTTTTAAGTAGAACATTCTTTCTTATTTGCATCAAATCTCATTGATATATTGTATGATCTTTCTAGAAGTTTCTTTAATGAATATAGTTTAGATGAAATGAACTTTAAGATAATGATCATCCACTTGAAAGGATGGTTTGGGGTTAGAGATTAGTGAATTGTAGTTTGATTCATTGTTAAAAATAAAAATATAAGATATAATATTTTTTCAAATATTTATTTACAATTTGGAGTTACATTTTGGAAAATAAATGGACAGTGTGTTCCATGAATTTTCAATGTATGATAATATTGCACATCAAAAAATGTAGATTAACTCTTTAGCACATACTTAGGGTGTTTGCCTAATAGAATTTTTAATAGTTTATAAAAAAAATAATATTAATAAAGATTTATAACTGAATTACTTTCACATTTCTTCTAATAGATTATTTTTCATAATTATTTTTAAAAATTTGGTTTATTTTGAAAATTATGATTTATTAGTATTTGCTCATAAAATTATACCTTGTTGATTTAGGATTATGTTTTACTATAAGTCTTTCAAAATTGTTATTTCTAGTGCAAATAACTACAATGACAAAAGTGCTATATTTATTGCACATCCCACCATAAGATTTTGAATTACTTGTATGGGAATGTGCAATTGTTTTTAGAAACTTAACCAAGTAGATTGTAAGACATTAGTGTTCAAAGTAAAAAGAAAGTTCATTTTGCGCCTTGTAATAAGAGTTTTTCAATCTTTTAATCCTTTCAACTCATATTTTTGCATTACAAAGTTTTGAGATTTAAATCTTTATGGTGGAGGATAAAGTTGAAACTCTAATATTTTTTATTTTCTTTAAGAATACAAATAGATTTTCATTCTAATTTTTTTAAATTGTTATTATTATTAGTTATAACATGGAATTGAAAGATGTCTATTATAATGGTATTTTAGATTGTTTTAGAGAGTATTTACACCCATTTGTTAAAAAAGTTGTAAAAATTGAGTACAAATTGAATTGTACAAGTTATTTTTTCACATCACTAACCCCCAAACAATACTTTTCATAACTTTCACATCATTATTGTACTTATAGGATAAATTGGGCAAAAATAACTCTAAAAATAAATGCATTTTTATAAAAAATTATTTTTTCAAAAAAAGATTAAGATGGAAAAAAATAATCTTGAAGAATAATTATATTCTATATTTTAAGCATCTCTCAAATTGTTTTGAAAATAATTAAATTTTTGGTAAAATAATGATAATTTAACCATATATTTATGGTAATCTAAATGGAACAAATCAAAGCTTTTAATGTAGACATAAATGCGATTGGTTAGAAAAATAAATTAATAGTTTTATTTCAAGTATTTTTGGTGCCTAGGCTCAAGCATCTTGTGTTGAAAAGGGCACAACTTTTTTTCTACAAACTAATTGAAATCAAAATTACATTCCTAGAAAGCTAGTACATATTTTTGCCTATCCAAAGATTTTTAATATCTTACAATAGATTTTTGACACTATAGAAAGCTACCTAAAATCCTAAAAATAAATTAGGATTTTGAATCTTTAGAGGTTAAGTATCTAAATGCAAGAAAAGACAAAATTTATTACAACTTTAAAATCATAATCTTTTGAATATGATTCAAATATGATTTCAAGATCAATACATTTTTTGGATTTCAAATATATTATATAGATTCATGTATATTCAAGGCCCATTCTATATGAAAAATAGCATAAAATCAAAATTTTAAATAAATACTAAATAGTACAATAAATATCATAAGATTTTACTAGCAAATATTTGACTATCGAAAGTATTTTGAAAAACTTCACAAGATACAATTAATAAATTTTATTTTGGTGGCACAATGAAAAAAATTTAATGCAATTAGCTTTTCTAAAAAGGGAATTTAGTAGTGTTCTTTTGATTCACTATTTAGATTTGTTAGCAAGAGTTTATATAATCAACAAAAACAATAAAAAATAAAAATGTTTAAAAATCTCCCTTATGGACTCCTAGGCACCAGAGGTTTAAATATTAGCTTTACATCATGGCCATGAATTAGTTGTTAATAGATTTTGTATTCTTTAGATAATGCCCATTAGACTATTCTATGCCATTTAATAGTCTTTCTAAATTATCATTCATGATAAATAAGATAATTTGAGTTTCTATACCAATAATAATTTTGTGGTATATTTATTAAATTTTAATTTATTATTATAGAAAAAATATTTAATTACTAAAATTTATATGTTAAATATAACAATCTATTTAACAATCTAAGAGGCCTAGAATTTAAAATTTATGAATTTTTCATCAAAAATTATATGATTGATTGTTGGTGGAAGCAAAAGTAGAAAAATTATTTACTAATAGAACCATCATTTTTTTCCATAAATATAGGCATAAACAAAACATGCATCCATTTGTGAATTGGAAGTAGAAGCTATAAGTGTGAGCAATAATTAGTATTGCAAGGGCTTCAAAATTTAAAGACAATGACTTCATGAATACAAAACCACATCTAGGTAATAATATAACCACGTGTATTTTTTGTCTGTTCATTTCATGTTTGTTGTGTTAGATTTTGTTCAAACATATTATGCTTAACAAATTTGAAATTTTTTTAACATATATTTGTGACATAACATTTCTTGATTATTTCTTACCAGATTTATGTTAAAACTTTGAACTTGTTAAAATTGTTAAATATAACACAATGAACATTATTAAAAAAAACAAAAACAAACATAGTTATGTTATAATCTAGGGATGGTTTGTACTAGTGTGAGCAAAAATAGTTGTCTAAGACTATACAAGAGTGTGCAAAAGCAATATAATAATTTAAATTGCTTCGCTTAATACTCACATTGAAAATCTCAATTGTGTTATTGATACTTCAATAACAATTAAGAGGATAAATTACGTAGGAAATTAATTTTATAATACCTATGCATCCATATCAATGCTTCAGAAATATCAATAGTGTCTAGAGTATTAACGGGTATACTTAGTTAAGACTTCTTTAATGTTTATAGAAGTATTTTTATTTTTTTTAAATCATCAAACAATTGTCTTTAATTATGCATCCACGTTACCTTGTACAATACTAAAATTGGAACCTAGATGCTTAATGATTTCAAGCAAACATTCAAAAGGAATACTAAAAAATTAGGCTTTAGGTAGGCTTTAAAAACTTTAATAATCAGGATTAGAAATTAGTCTTGAGAATTAGTCACTTGTTCATGTAACGTTTTCTTTAATGTGAATTGCACATCAATAAAAAGTGTCAAATTATTTCCTAAAAGAAGAAACTAAGAGTCTAAAATATCCAAGTAAAAATAATTTAAATGTAAATAGTCTAAGTCTAAATAAAATATACAACACTCAATGATAAAAAAAAATTGGTTTGAATCAATGCAAAATGACAAAACTATGACAAAAAAATTTAAATTATGTCATTATGCATATATCATACTTCTCTCATTTTTATACATGATTGTTGCTCACATGACGTTGCATGTCGTAAGATCCCCATGTTGGGGTTTGGCCTGATGGAAACGATGCACCATTCTCCACAGCAAGAGGAATCTGAATAATAACAGTTAAACAACTAAGTATAAGTTATATAGACCTATAGTATTATCAAATGTCATTGTTCTAAGAAAATAACAAACCTTAAAAATGTTGCTATTTGCTAAATATTGGAGGCTTAAAAATAATAAGTTGGCTAAGTAACTACTTGATTTGAAAAGATTGATGGTCCACATTCTCTAATAAACTTGACATCTTTTTATATGTAATTTTTGGATATTACTTGAAGGCCAAAATGTCACCAAAAGTTTGAACCCTACAAATTATGAAGATTTTAAGTACATACAAAATCCAAATCTTTATGTAATGATTGCAAGCATTGGCATAAATTATTTATTTTGCAAAATAATAGACCTTGAAGATAAAATACAACCATGACAACAACATCTATTGATATTAAGTATTTCAACCTTCTTGCACTACGTGGATGCTTTACATGAGTACATTGCATAAAATAGAATATAATAAAAATATTATAATAAAAAAAATTCTAAATGTTTTATATGGAATGATCAAATCCAAAGACACCAAAGACACACCATTGCCATTGTTCATTAAAGAAATCTCATTGTTCAATATATTTTGATTGTATTAAGCATATTCAACATTTTTTGAAAATTATATAAAATTCAAAGTTTCCTTTTATATAGCTATGTGCTCAGTTTGTCTTGTTGATGAGTACTTTGGTTATGTCAATGTTTTGGAGGTATACACATAAAATATAATGAATGAAATTCTTCTTAAAAAACATGACCATTTCATTATTTGCAACAAATAGCAATAGACCAATAGACCAATGAATTCATCCAACATTCATCATCTTGAGCTTTGCTTTATTAGAAAAAGAATTGCAAGAACCATAAAAGTTTGCTAAGAAATTGCTATGTATACATATGATTCAAACATTGTTAGATATCCTTGTTTAAGCGAACTTAAGGCAACAAATTTATAAATATTGATTTATTCAAGAACATCAAAAGCATTAATAACTCTTATACTCCATAAACATTCCAATCATCAAAATGCTCATGAATGCTATGACGTGAAATTGATTCAGATCTACTTCAACCAAAATATAGATCTAAAGTAGAAGAATCCAATGCCGTTAGTCACCCAATGCCAACATCTATTGAACCCTCCCATTTGCGTCAATCACCAACTCATTACCACAATCTTAGCAACCCTCTAGCATCAAGACAATGCACTTGGGGAGGGGACACATCAATGTGTGGTCAGCATGGGTTTACCCATGCACGCTTTACCAATTTAGTCCCAACAAATTTTGAAAAATCACAGAAAAATCGTTTCTTGTCGGAATGTCTTGATTCTACTTGCAAATGACTTCTCTCAAACTTCTCAATCTATGAAAAATACGGGAGTTGACAAATAGCTTCTCTAGTCCAAAGTAGAGACTTAGATAGCAAATCTGCTTGGTAATAGGCATGTTCACCTTAATGGAAAAGCAATGGCTGAACTTACCTGCGAATGAAGGCCATAATTATCACCAAAGACTTGCTGTTGTAAAGCGTTGTAGGATAGGTCAGAGGTAGGAAATATCCCATTGTAGGAGCCAGCTCCTGATGAAAGCAAAGATCAAAATTTCAATGCATAAAACTTTGTAAAGTACGGTAATCAACTGATAGTACATTGAAGAGGAAGGACCTTCAGTCTATGCGATTTGAATCAATTGGGTGTGGAATCAAATTTTCTTGCCTAGCTCTAGTTGTACATTACTTTTAAATACCTCCTGGATTAAGACGCTGTCGCTTCTCTGAATTTGTCAATTCTGCACGGAGCTTCTCGACATCTCTTGCCATGCTCACCAAATTCTTTTCCATGGCTTGTCGCTGATCAAGTTGCTCGGCATTTGCCTTCTTCTCGTACTCGAAGGCATTTCTGAACGCAAGAGAAGGACGTGTTCACATAAGAGTACCGTATATTACCCAAGTATGCTACCTGAAAGTAGTGTTCAACTATGTGCTCACGTTCTGAACACTTCAGTTGCAATTGTGAAATGCGTTCAAGATAAATTGCAGTTTACAAATCATGCGTAACTTCATCTTTCAAATAAATGTTGCATTGAGTATTGAACTCCACAGCATCATACGTTGCAAGAAACAAATAATTAAGGACCGAATGTTCAATTTTGAACAACGGATGAGTGCAAACAGGTCCCAAGCACATGGAACTTATTTTTTTTCATCCCTCCAAAATTTTGTAGATTCTTGTGGTAGGTCTCTTGCACTTATATGGTATAGATTTTCAAGATTTATCGTTACAAGTATTCCATCTATGATCAATTTTAGAGAGAATTTTTTTTCAATTGTGGGTTTCAAATATTATTGAAAATATTGGTAAGTGCAACAATTGATCTAACCAGATGGATTTGCTTTGCAGATCATATTTCATAACTTCTATTCGAAAATCATCCTTAAATTATTTTCCTAACTTGCATTTTATAATACATCTCCCCGACTGTGGACATATGGACTTTCCCCTGGTCCTGAAGGACTTAAATGAGACAAATCCATTCATTGAATGCATGAAAGTACCTGGCTCGTTGAAGTTCCGATCGAAGTGTTTCGATCTCATTTCGAAGAGTGGGAATGAGTTGCACATCTGCACGAGCCCGCTGCAATTCTGCAGTCAAGGTCCGTACTTGCTGTCCAAGTTCTTGCGAGTGCTGGTGTAATTTTTGACAATCACTTCTCGCCTGAAGAATATCAGTTTTCAGAGGCTCTGTTGCTCTCAACTCAGCCTCAAGATTCGCAGATTTTTCTAAGAGAGACCTGAATTTTAGGAATCCTGTTTTCTTTTAGAATTTACAATCGGAAGGCTTGCAATTCAAACAGTAACAATCCAAATAAAATATACTCCGGTATGTACATGAAGAGCCATAAAGACTGAGGAGACAATCTGAGTCTATTTGTTATTGAGTAAGGTAAGCAGATATATATATATATCAATGCAATTCCTTCTTTCTGTTTCTCATCAATTTGGCACCACTGATTGGCACTAAAGTCTTAAGGTTTTTGCTCTTCGGAACTCGTACTGTACCTGACTTGCACCTCCTTGTCTGTTTGAAACCCTTGAACCATCGACTGCATCCTTTGAACCTCCTGTTGAGCTGCAGCCAATTCCTGTCGAAGTGCCACATGTGTCGCAGCAAGGCGTTGATTCTCTGTTAAAAGCCTTTGAAGCTCACTGTGTTGTGTGTTCACCTTCTGTTCCAGCAAGAGAACACCAGGTGGGCCGTTCATCAATGGCGGCGGACCCATATTCTGAGGTCGGGCTTGGTTGCCATATAGTCCAGGGTTTTGTCGCATGAGCCCCAAGGATGGATTGCTGAGAGCTGCGGCCCGTGCATTGAGCACTCCTTGGGCAGCCATCCGGTTCCTACTGGACATAATCTGAGTATGCTCCCTTCTGTGTGATCTGACAACCAATCACAACCAATCACAACAATTCAAGGAGAGAGTGAATATAATAATAACAAGTTGATGGTTTAATTAACCCTAGGAAGAATGTTGGACTACGATCAAGGTAGTCAGTCCAAAATGATCTGATTTTTGGACCAATAGAGAGGTGCATTCTTCAGTTCTACAATGGTCTGGAAAGTCATCGCACGGACCCTTTTAGGCCATTGTGTTCGATATCAAAACACTTGAATTCATCCTAAGTTCTGTGGCCTTGTTGCAAGTGGGGTAAATAAGAACTCAATAAGATGTGAGAGCCAACCACTACAGTGACGGAAAAGCTATTGAATAAAAAAATTCTCAGACAACATCAATTGGAGAGAATAATTAACTAGTTTTGATGGAGATAGGTTTCACTGAACTCAATATTAGGTATACAATGATGATTAAGTTAAAATTCAGCACTTCTAAAAAAAAGGAAGATTGAGCATATAACTTAGTCACATACATATGTAATATGCTTGAAATGGTTCATAGACTCAAATCTACGTATACAGCTATTGCCGTACTCAATGCAAAGTATTGAACTACATCTTGGGGGGGAAAGGGGGGGGAGGAGGGGGGGGGGGGGAAGAAGAAGGAGGGGGGACTATATAATCAATGATCATAATTTTAACTTAGCTTGAAACTATGTTGATTGGAGCAATGTGGATGTCTCCATAACTATTCCAACATTTGTGACCTTATTTGTTCAATGACCTTTGTAATGGATAAAGGCAAATATACTAAGAAATAAGGCTACATTGTATTCCAATTAACTAACAATATATAGTGCATTAGAGTTGTTCAATAATAGTTCCTTGAAAACATATACAAAAACCTAAGTTGCAAATTTCAAGTCAACAAAATACTAAAACAAGAGTATTTTAGTTGTAAAAAGACTACTAAAATAAACACAACAATGTTGCAATCCACAAATTAGTATCAACAATACAATAAGAAACAAATTGACAAGACTTCATTACAATAGCCTTTCAATTCTTCTCAATAGCATTGGAAATCAAAGACAAGCCATGGATACATAGATCATAAATTTTATAGCTTCTATAATAGGGTTCAAGTAATGCAAGAATTTTTATATGAAATATCTTTTAACTCTTCACTTCTGTATGAGATACATTACACTTCAACAATTAAAAAAAATACCTTGGGGATGCACTCAATTGACATATTTTATTCAAAACCACCTATGTGTGATTTAATAGCAATAACCTCTCAAGAAATAAACCCATATTTTGTCTATAAATTTTTGAATACCTAATCTCACTTATAAGTCTTTCATTTAGTAAGGACCTTAAGATAGGAATGCTTAGAATATCTCTCTTTTAAAAAATGTCAAAGACGAAGTCTAAATTAAAATGTTGTCTTTGCACTTCCAAAACTATTTAAGAAAATATCCTGATCATCAATTCAAAGATGTAGAGCACAAAAAACACTTGACATTTTTCAATAATTTTGACTGAAACTTAGAAAAGAAAGAGAGCAAAGAAATAAAAGCTAAGGTTAGAAACTTACATGCAAACCAGCTGGCGCAAGAAATTGTTCTAATTTGTCCAAAATACTCCACCAAAAGATTTGTTTTAGATAACGATTGAAGCACAAGAAGAAGATAAATATGAAAATAAGAATGCTAGATCAAAATAAGATCCAATGGAAAGAAGGAATATGCAAATAGAGTGTAGTGGATAAGCAATGGCAATATAGGAGTTGCAACTATAATGAAATAGAGAAGGAAAAACGGTTGGGTTTGTCAACAACCGAGAGACCATTTATTGGTCATTGTCCGCATTGAGGCGGTTATTTATGTGGAATTTTTTTTCCAACAAATCCGTTTATTTATCTCCAAGTGTTTAAACAAAAATAGAAAAAAATACTATTGATAAGAACTCAAGGTTAGTGTCAATACAAAATTAGTTTTACTTGTTTTTCTTAAAGAAATTAGCACAATACAATACTACAATACTTTAAATATAATACAAACTAAAGCCTATTTTTTCTCCATAGTATTTAGTGACAATCAATGTAATGTGTGCCAGCTATTTTAAAAATTGTATTTAGTCTCACCTATATCAACTGATTTAAAAATGCTATAAATTATTACTCTTGATGAATAGTTTTATCAACTACATTTATAGAGATTTTCTTCTTTGAATAGTATTGATATCTTTGTTTTTGGTAAAAAAATATAAAGTTAAAGCTTTGAGTAAGTAGTTAATATGGATGACATTAAATACAATTTTTAGTGTCCTTAGAGTGATTGGAGTTATCTCTCTACTCTAAAGGCATATGTTTGGAGCAAGGTTTTAGGTCAACTGATTTTTTGAGTTGTTTGGCCTTTCTCAAGGTTCCCACTTTTCGCTTCCATCGTTGTAACCAAAGTCGTGATTTCCAGGGAACGTGTTTCAGCCTCGCTCTAAACCCTAATTTTTGCCTGCTCGTCACTCTGCACATCCCGCGCAGTTGCTGAGTTGCTGGTTCCTGATCTCTGCAAGCGAGCGATGGCGGAGCTTGAAGCTCCCCAGGTGGTCCTGCACACCACGATGGGCGACATTACTGTTGAGGTACGCACACGTTTTATTTTGTTTGGTTAGTTTTTGAGTAAAATGTGCTGAGGGCTGAGATGCAGAGGAGTATGTGTGATCTCATTCTGATAACTAGAAACGGTTTGTTTTTTGATGGAGTGATTGGCATGCAGCGAGGTGCTAGAACCCGTCTTTGAATTTCCGTCACCTAATGTCATTCATGTTTACATTGCTTTACTTTCAAATTCATTGAGCGAAACCTTAGACTGCTGTCTGGGATTCTTTGAACCTGGAGGAACGTGCTTTGAAGTCCCGGCAGTCAGTTGTATCCATTGTTTCCCTGTCAACGAAGACACTGGGTGTCGGAAACGATTCGTATAGCAGACGTTGATGACGTTGTGTGTTCTGTATACAGCTGTACACGAAGCATGCGCCCAAAACGTGCAGAAACTTTTCGGAGCTTTCACGCAGAGCTTACTACAACAACGTTCTCTTTCACCGTGTAATCAAGGTCAGATTTAGTCACTGGCTACACTAGCATTGGTATTCAGTGTGAATCACTCAAGTATTGTAACTTAAGCCATTAACTCCCAAAGCATATGAATTTCTGCATATTTCTGCTCACCTCTCAGTACACATAAATTATTTACCTCAATTTCATCAAATTGGTCAAATAATTGAAGGTTCTTTTTCAAATATTCAAGAGTTTGTTTAGATGAATGAGAAGTTATTTGGACGAATCATCAGCGCGAAGCACTCTGTTCACTGGGGGCGCTTACGCGTTACATTAGTAGGATGGCAGATATGTAGTTTATGAGGGGTTTTGTATATTGTGATCAATTTCAAAGTGGATGTATTCCTCTCCCATTCCTTTTTGTCTCCTTCGTTTTGACTATATCGTTTCTGCGATACCACATTTTAATTCTATCTCGATGTGCTATGCTCGAGAATTTAAGAATGTGGTGGTTGTTTCTTACAGGGTATGGTAAGCCAAATGTACTAAACCTAACCAGAGACGTTTCTTGAGGACTTACTCTAATTTGATGTTTGTACCTGCAGAATTTTATGGTTCAAGGAGGGGATCCGACGGGCACTGGTAGAGGCGGCGAATCGATTTACGGGTATGCTTACAGTTACCAATTTTGAAAAGAAATTGATATCGATAAAGAGTATTTCCAGTATTAGTATTTGACTCTTGTAATTTCAATGTTCTACGCTTCTGGTCTACAAGATCCTGAACACAGTTAGTAAATCGGTTCTGTAGATAGTGGTTGTACAGGTAAGTCGGTCCAGTAATTACCGATCTAATTTGCAATCACCCAAGTTTGGAATCTTTGCACCTAAGACCTAAAAACAGATGGCATACTGTACTTTCTGAGTCCTAAACCCGGTTTGCATGCAAACGTCTAAGAGTATCTCCGGAGTAAAATGGTTGGATATGGTTGTGACTCATCCATCGATCACAAAGTTTGGATGGTCTTGTGATCCTTTAGCTATTTGAAGAAATCATTCAAATCAAACTGTATCTACTGGATTACAATATCAATCAAACTTTGTCTTCGATGAATACCCCTTGAATTGACAAGCACTGGATGACCGGCCATAGTCATAGTTGACTGATCTAGAAATAATGCATTTACGTGTATTCTCTTCATGATTTCATGATCTCACGGGTAATCTACAGATCAAAATTTGAAGACGAGATTAAAAGGGATCTGAAGCACACAGGGGCAGGCATCCTATCAATGGCAAACTCAGGACCCAATACCAACGGCAGTCAATTTTTTATAACTCTTGGCTCGACTCCATGGCTAGATTGTACGCCCTCCAATTCAGACCTTAATTTCTTCCTCTCAATTTCGATACAAAATTGATAAGTTTAGGAGAGAATCTTCAACGTACTAATCCTTAAGATATGCTTAGGAGTGGAAGCACTCTATAAAGTCATTGAGGTCAAAACCATGCGTTTCTCACTTGACGTTTTGTCTTGCAGCAAAACACACGATTTTTGGTAGGGTCTGCAAGGGGATGGATGTGGTGAAACGTCTTGGTATGGTTGAAACTGACAAACATGACAGGTGAGTCGAGACAGTGATTGACGACCTTATATTTGCATTGCTTTGGCTGTTTGGTTTCGTCTCACTGGGAAAATTTATCGCATAAGTATTAGAGTACTAGATTTATCCTTCTTCAATCTGTACTGGTCTCTACCAATGCTCGGCTAACTAGAGTGGTCGATGAAGTGGTTTGCTGTTATTATCTTGTGAAGGCTATCTTTATTTGAGTGTGTTTACTGAAGTGATTGCACAGTTTTCTTTATATGCACGTAGAATGGTGTCTTATGTTCATTTCTGTTAACAACTGTGATCATTTGAATGGCAGGCCTATTCATGATGTGAAAATCCTGAAAACATTGGTCATCGACTGAATGCTCATCTCAAATTTCTGACCAGCCTGCTCATGGGGCTATTCCTGCCCCCCCTCATGATTTTGCATTACCTTGACACTAACTCTGCAATCTGCACGTATATGTCTTGAGTTTGTTCATGTATCACACATAGACAATTACATGTTGCTACTCTCCACGTCATTTTCAACATTGTAGCCATATTTGAATTGTAGGGCTGAGTAGTCACAAACTCTTTTGAAAACCATGGATTGCGGGTGTAAATGCTGAGGCCATCATGCCACTAGTAGTAACTCAAGACATTTGGATCTTTCTTGATCACACTGTACAATGTTCAATGCTGTGTCTTATACTCTGTCTTGTACTCTGTCTGACCCAAAATAAGAGTCTTAATTTGGTCCTATTTTTTTAGATTGTTTTGAGTAGGTTGTATGGAGATTTTTTTCTGTCCAATTTTATTTAGGTTGCAATGAACACATGCAATGTTCTTCTTTGATTTTGGTGATATAAAATTTGGACCCTATTGAATTTGTGTTTTTCATAATATGATCAATGAAATTGGTAACAATTGTTTTCAACAACATTGTGGATGCTTATTTTTGGAGGAAGGAAGTATTTTGTTGTAATGTCTTGTCACTTAGTGGTTATAAATTTAGGATTTTAGGTAATTTAGAAACAAGAATTAGTTTTAGCCAACTTGATTTTGTGGCCTCTAGTTTTTACTCTTTTTGTCAATATTGGTTGGGTGGTATCATTTACCAAATCCTAGAGCAAAAAAATGTGCTTTAATCATTAGAGTTTTCATCTTCTTCACTTGTATGTATGCCAATGTCATTGTACGTTGAACAATGCACAATGTCATTTTATGTTGCATTTGCTTCCATTCTCTTTTGCCGTAGTACCATTGTTCTTTTCATTATTGCTTGTTAATTTCATGAGGTTCTAATACATTGCCCTACATTGCCAAGGACTTGTATGAGGTTGGTTTGAGGACACCAATCAACATGAATGGCAATTGTACATTTCCATAAGTGAATTGGATAATTCAAGTAAGTTAGTCTTGAGTCTTTTGATTTTCTCATCTACATGACCAATGCTTTTGTGAAATGAGGCATGTGAGTACCATGGTTAAATAGAAATTTGTCAAAGAGTGTCTATGCTTATTGGATACTACAATATTGTTTGTGATAGTTGATACAAAAGAATAACATATTGGGATGGAAAGATAATCTTGATGCTAGAATAGATGACTGTTGTAGTACTATTGAAGAGGTGGAAATTATTGTGGACAAAATACAATTGGTAGATGAAGAATTGGAGGTGGTGACTAGTACTAGGGCATTTATGTTCATATTATGTACCTTAAAGTAAAAAATTAAAACAACTACACCAACCATAAATTTTAAAATAATAAAGATTACTATTGACAAAAGATTTGTGATGATGGCTAATGTTATTTGTCAAGAGAATGTGAAATAAGTGAAAAGTATGGACAATCACAACAATTGAGAAGTCAAGAGGATATTAATAAGAAAGCAGAAGGGGAGCAACAACAATTAGAAAATTGTCTATATCTTCCATTTAAGAAAACAAAACAATTTTCATTATGTCTTATTAGTTTGTGACTTTATACGTCCATCATCATAGGTGAAGTCTACCAAAGTAAAGAATTAAATGATGGAATGAATGTGACTCATCATGTATTTGAAGATTTAATGATTGTAGAATTCAAACTTCGATTTTAGAATTCCTTTCAAAGTGTCTACAAGCATCTACTTATCTACTAACTTAATGAATACACTATTGAGTAATCTAAATCCCTAAGAGCCCAAGGCCTATTTGGGTTCAAAAACATCATTGCTTTTGAAGTGTTATAGATCTAAATATCACTAAGGTACAAGAATCTCAACTGTACAATCTTGTAGTGTACATATTGTAGATGACGTGAATCAAATTTGAAGTCATTTGGCCACATAGATTGCAAGATTATAATGTTTTAGGATTGAAAAAGGATGCTAAAATTTTCCTAGCAACACATTTGGAACAATTGGAAGTGAAATTCGATTTCTAAACCTATTCAAATGAAAAAACTTAAAACTATAAAGTGATTCAAACCAACATACAAACACATTATTGAAAGAAAATATCATTCAGTAGACTCATAGTGTCTGCAAAATGGCTTTGCAAGAAAAATTGCAGCAAATACATATGAGGATGAACCTCCTACTAAAATGCTTCTCAGTTACTCATAACTTTTTGGATTGATATGAAAATTTAGCCACAAAAATTAGACTAGTATGTACAAAATTTTCAATTTATTTTTTTGGAAATAGACACTATACAAAGAAAAAATAAGCCCCTAGAGTATACCATAATCCCCCAAAGCTAGGATTTTGAACTTTGAATTGCTCCCACATATAAAACAACTCGGAAAATTTTATTACAATAACTAGACTGCAAAGGGAACATAATTTTTTTTATATTGAAAACAAATATTGGATGAAGGAGATACAAGCCCCAAAGTTGCAACCATTAGATGTAGTTTGGTGAACTCAAATTGAACCTTTAGCTTCAATTGTCTTACAAAAAATCATTACATCTTGGGTTGATTTGAAAATTTTATCATACAAACTAAAAGTGAGCATAAATTTAAAAACAATTTTTTTAATAAATTAGGACATTGTATGCAAAAGTTACAACACTTTGAATTGGACTTGAAACTATGTGAGGACACTTTTTGTCCTCTGGGGCATTTAGGGGTTAAAAGAGATCTTAAAAGAGACACTTTGATTAAATACAAAGGAAAGTGGAAAAAAGATTTTATTTGCCCAAATATGGGTTAAAGAAAAAATAATGATTTAATTCAAAGAAGTATCACCAATAGATCAACATTAGCCTCTTTGAGGCTTATTAGTCTATCTTAGTCTAAGAACAATGAATAGAAAGTGACTCTAATTATCATAAAAAAAAGCCCCATTACCAACATGTTTGGATTTTAAAGCATTGGACAAACCGCATTCAAGTATTCAAAGGAGGACATAAGGTAGTAGGTCCATAAAGCAACCATCTAAGAGCTAGAATTGAATTTTGGAGAGGTGAAACTTCTTGAAATATTTTTCAGTAAATTTTCCTTGATAAAAAAGTGGAATTGGTATCTAACCCAAGTTGTTTCATATTTTTTTGGAGCTTGGTGGAAATAGTTATGAAATTTTGAAGTTGAATTGGTATAGGACTCCAAAACCGCCCACCTCCTAAATGTACATTGTTTGTACATCAATGAAGGCTATGAAAAAACATCATATACAAATAGTACATTTTAGAGGATGGACAGTTTTGGAGCTTGTGCGATTTTAGAACTTCCTTCCTTACATAACATTGTTAACTATTTGAGGTACCTCCCCCCAAGTGGAGGTATAATTCTCTGTTATATTCTTGGGGAGAAGATTGAGTTATAATCCTCAGCACTTCATTGGTTGCATTTCACCAGGTTGTTAGTGTTGGAGATTGTGGTTGGGTTGCAGGTACTTTCTTGCTAGGGGGCTCCCAACTTTGGAGGAAGCAAAAGACCCCCCCCAGCAAATGTTAATAATGTTATGTATTCTACTACTTCCTCTGTTCCAAAATTATCTTCATGTTGACCTCCATTTTTTGTCCTCAAGTGATCTTCTTGTTGCACTTTGTGATGATGAAAGTTGGTCAAATTTGGCTTTCAATTGCTATCTAGGACTAACAAAACAATCCTGAGCAATATTTTTTCCTCCATCCATGCAACCATCAATCAAAAGACAAATGAAATGATTGAAGGGGTCAATCAACATTGTTTGTTATTATTTTTTGTATCTCTTTGAGTGTTGTCTAATTGAAGGAGATGAAGCTTTTGGAGGTGGTGCAGAGGTCTACACATGGTCTTGGACCCATACTAACTACTCATGAAATGATACCTCACAATCAACAATTAAGTGTCCATTAATGCTCTTTAAAAATGCCCTCCAAAATCTACTTTTCAACACTCTAAAACTGTATTTTGAAAAGGGTTCTAAAACTCAAAGTTTCTAGGACGCTGGAAGCGCACCAAAATCTACTTACAATGTGGAAGTGCAGAATGGGTTTAAAAAATGTTATTTCTAACCTTAATTCAAAATGTTCTGTCCAACATAAAGATAATTTTGGGACAAAGAGTATTTCTTAAATGTTCCTAATATGCCTAAGATGCATTTTTTTGAATCAAGCAACTAAAAATGGCACAATTATGGACTTGCAAGTGATAGAGGCTAGATAAAAAAGGTAAAATTTTTCAACTTCATTGCTATTGGTACAAAAGGTCACAATAGTTGATATTTGCTTTTGTACTTACATTGTAGAGAACCACTCAAAAATCTCTCTTGTGATCTCATTGCCACTAATATTGGATAAAATTGGCTCAAATAATCTTATAGTAGACAATCTTGTGTAGCTTTGAGTTAACTTAGAGACTTCAATGCATTAATAGAAAGCAATATCTAGATTAAGTTGTTTGAAGCAACAAAACATGTCCAAATCATACATTTTTGTTAAGTCATGTCTACATTAAGCTCTTTAAATCAACAAAACATGTTGATTCATTGTTTTCTATTAGTGATGTACTTTAAATTCAAATTGTTTTTTAGTTTGGTCATTTTTGATCTATTGAAACCTTTCATTTATACAAATGCTTACTTTCAACATTTACTAAAGACACATATAGAATTTCAAAAGTTGATGGAAGTCATAGAAAAGCAAAGAGTCGGTGCTACTTAACCAAGTAAAAACCAAAATGTATAATTAGTTAAGTCATTGCAGAGGCTATTGGGTGAATACCAAGTTTTCATTGCCAAACTGGTGGTAGACTTGTAAGAGACTTGACTTCCATGATTTTTTAAAGGACAAGTCTTGATGGACATCATGGCATTAATATCAAAATATGAGGTTGTGGATATCTTTGTCACCCGTGCATATAAGTGCAATTTTGTATCTACTCTAATAATATGTAAGGATAGTTGTAGTCACTCTACATTAACAAAAAAACAAGCTTTGGAGGTGATAAGTTGTAGGCCTTCAAAGCATATCCACCAAGATACACCATACTGCCCCAACAAATGGTTTGGCGCTTCTAGGAAGTTGTCACATCCTACTTGTTGAAGACTTTGGCGTTTTTCAAACAAGCCAATCTACAATCTGTGCCTCACACTTCAACCTATAGTGCCCTCATGTTTTGACTTGCACCATGTTAAATTGTGCAAAACCCGAATTCCAATGTTGCCTTAGGCTAGTAACATTGTGGCTCAAAAGAGCTCCTAGCTTATTTGAATCAAAATCTTTTAGGCAACCAAAGTGTTACACATCATAAAGATTGGCTTTTTAGAGAAGGAAGACTTCCTATGCAACTACCTTGCCTTCTCAATGTGTTTAGATCTGCACAAAAAGGGGTTGGAATTCAATAGATTCAATGAAAATTTCAATGCCTATTGGTCTTTGACCAAATCAACTTTAAATTGCTTTTTAGAATTTTTTTAATGTTTAAAGTAAATATTAAACAAGACTTTTTGTGCTTCATTTCATCAGTTGAAGTCAAATCCAAAAAAAATCATCTTCAATCCTAAAATTAGGTATGAAGTAAAGAAGAAAAATAAAAAAAGCAAAAGGGATTAGTATTAGAGGACGAAGGAGTATATATCAACTATAAAATCAAATTTTAACTTGTAAAAATTGATCTATCTATCATAAAAAATTTGAATTTTAAAACTTCCATTTTAGTAATAATTTAATTAGATTCTATACAAACTCTGATTTTGCCTCCAAAATTTTATTTTGAATTAGATTATATAATGATATCTATAAAAATATTTTTAAATAGATGAAAATCTAAAATAAACTATAAACACAAAATAATTAAAAAAATTTAGACTCTTTTAAGTTTTGTATTCATGCATTCACTCACACTTGAAATTTTTATGGTATTTTGAATTGTTGCACAAGTAGAATTTTGGTTTTAAAAGACTACAATAGTTAGAGCTTAAGAATATACAACTTGCAACAGTTGTTAGTTGTTTGAGAAGACAATGGATCTATTTGCATATGTTCAAGCAATGGAAGTTTCCTTCATACATCAGAATGCCAAAAAACATATAGGAACCTATGTCAAGAACATTGAGTTGTTGTTCACCAGCTACATCTATGACCACAATCAATTTCTATTGGTAAAGCCAATTTACGAGTGCTTGTGAGGAGGTGAAATTAAACCCTTGCAAGATGTGGCCCTCCATGACCAAGGTAGTCGCCAAAATGCTTTGATTACTAGATCAATATGTACATTCCTTTGTAACAATAAAGTCATTTATTGAACACTTTTGGTCCTCAACACCCTTCAAGGATTAACCCCCTACAAGACCATTGTCCCTTCAAAGGACGAATTGGATTTTGGATGAGTACCTACGGTCTCAATTTTTTTCATGATTTTTTTTATCTTTTCTTGAAGATAGAAAAAGTGCTTATCTTTTTGGAAATATAGTTCAATTGGGTGCCTAGGAACAAAAGTTATGCCCAAATAAGCTCAAAACAAGGGAGATCATATAGCAAAAAGAAATTCAAAATTTTGGTTTTTAAAATTTTTCACATTTTTTTCATGGATTTTATTTTTGTCTACATGGAAATATTTGATTCATTTTATTTGGATAAGTGATGTGAAGTTATGGACAATTATGTGTTTTGGGCAATCTAAACAACTTATTGAAAAAATAACTTACAGGATTCATTTTTGAATGCAATTTTTACATTTTTTCAAAAAAAGAAGTTCTACATGGTTTATTTTTCTTGCTAGAACAATCTCACCATTTGATTAGTGTGTGATTCTATCTTAGAGACATTAATAATTTAGATTTTTCTTCTATCTTGTACCTACTTCTACTTAACAATTTTCTTAAGAATGAAAATTAAGTTAAATTTTTTTTCTTCCTAGACTCTCAACTCAATTCTCCACTATAAAGATTTAAACCTCAAAACTCAATAGTGCAAAAGATTTAAGTTAAGAAGGTTCAAAGTCAAATAATCTAGTCTTGCAATGTGCAAAACATTTGTTTTCATCACTTTAAATCTAGATATATCTTGCAATTTGTACGATCAAAAAATTTGAAATTCATTCTACACATTTTTATACTAATTAGGTATGAGATCCTATGTTTAGATGTGCACGAAAAAAATTCAAATGTTTTTTTTACTCTTTGCAATAGAAATGGCAATTTTTAGTGTTTTTTGGTGTAAAAAAGGCATTGGTCCTTTAGGTGCATTAAATTCAGGTGAAAGTATTTGATAGTCAACAATTGGTTGAGCTAAAATTCATTGAATTATGTTGCCTTTGATCTTGGAGATCCCTCCATCATGATCAATTTGTTTTTTTTACTTTTTGAAAAAGTGACAAGATGGCAATTACTCAAATTCAATAAAACGTTGTATTTCTATATTCATCCATCTTTTAGACCAAAAACCACTTTTCAATTATATCTATGCATTTTTCATCCAAATTTGGTGATTTCATTCAAATTTTTAATAGAAATTTAAAAAAATTGACGAAATAAAACTATTTGTATTTGGTAAAAAGTAGAGATTTTCTTGAGATGGTACAATTTGGCAGTTTGGCCTTATGGTGCCCCCCCCCCAAAAAAAGGTTGATCATAATTAGTGTAGCCCTCTAACTGATCTTCAAATCCTACCCGGCCTATGTGTCATGGTCAACTCTAATTTGTTCTTCATTATTCAATCTAGCTAGCTGTACAATATACACGTCAATATTAGGTCTAATAGTTTGATTCACTTTAACCCTAGAAGGACCTAACTCATTGATGAAGTGCAAAGAGACGTGAAATGAGTAGAAATTTGTAGGAAAGTTGCGGGAAAATTGGCACTGTGTACACGGAAAGTAACCGTAGGATCTTGAGAGTTGAAGAAACCTCTATCGCATTACAAAGTTAGATTCCGTAAAAACATGAGGAGCATGAAGATCAAAAGGTTTGACCACGTTTTCAATGATGTTGACTTCGACAGGCAGGGGTTTTCCATGGGAGACATGCAATAGCAGCTGCTGCTCTGCTCCTTGGAAATTTTGAAAAAATAAGCAATGAAGACAGAGTCCTCCACATAATGACACCATGGCATTTTCCGACAGAGATTGACATTGATGTTTTGAACACCATGGGCCTTGCAATGACGATAACTCTGAAGAGAAAGGCACCTCCATGCCCAAATTTATGACTCCAATAATGTAAACAACTATTTGCATTAAAATATTACAAGTTAAACTACAAAATGTCAAGATGCACATGTTGTGGTCATATTGACCTCCGAGAATTCCACACATTTAGCTGCGCACATTTGACAAGGAAGAATGACACATTCTTCTTTGCAACATCTCAGATATAGACCGACTTTGATGTTTGCCCGTGCTTTTCACTTTATAAGAAGCCTCAAACAACAACTTGGTGTAATCGTAGATTCTATAGAAAATGGGGTGAATAAAATTAATTTTTTTGTTAATGTTGCACGATGGCTGATTTCAATTGTGTATCAATTGTGAATGGCATGCAGGATGTAGTATAAGAGTTAATGGAAATTGTGTAAATTGGTGTAATGCAATAGTTTTACAATTGTGAGACATATGGATTTAAAGGAAATGACTAAATCTAATAGAAAGAGGAATCAATATAGATTTTGTTGTAAAAATATTTACTCAACGGAAATGTGTAAAAGCCCTATAGTCGGAATTAGAAAACAATTGGAATTGGAGCAGAAAGGAAGCAATCAAAGCAGCCAAATATCTATTGAAGTTGACAAGACTAAATTGGAGTCTAATGAAGTTGCAGTTCAAATTAAAGAATGAAGAAGCAATAGATTTTGGATGGTAAAAAGGAAAACAAGCTAGGATTTTAAAAAGTGGCATTGATAATTGTTTGATAAGTTTCTCAACCTTGGTTTCAAATATAATAAATATGAATTCTTATCTATTGATGAATTGGCTATGATCATATATTCTCTAATCCTTAATTGTGCACAACTTTGGGCTAATTAAATTTTTCTAGGAATTACCATAGTGCATCCATACCTCCATGTAAATGAACTTAAAACTATAGGAATTTATCAATGGTTCATCCATTATAAAAACCAATCTACACTTGGTATGCGTGATTACTTGAACTTCTACACGAAAATGCTTAGATTTCCATAAAATTTATAGAGTCAAAATGGCATAGTCTTTGTGATGCCCTCACCTCAAGGTATTTACAAGAACATGAAAATGGACACCAAGTGGCTTCTATTGTTCATTGCATTACTTGGAAGCTTCTCAAATTTTGAAACAAAGTAATTGCCCAAATCAATGTTGTCTTCTGCCTCATTTGGAAGCAAGACATTACCTCATACCACATACTCCCTTCATTGTCACGCCCGTTGCTTCCTTCCGTTTCCAAGCCTTTCCTCTATTTGACATAGCCCTTCCACCATCTACTACTGAAATGAAGTGCCTAGCAAAATGCACCATTGGGAGGCCTTCCCTGCAACTTCTGAAAATCAATGTGAGACACAGTAGAGTTGAATTGCACCGAAGTTTGGCAGGGCCAACTAAAATGAGAGGGCAAGACAATATATTATGCATATAACACTAACAGTGACATGTACACAACAAGAAAAGACAGATTCTTTCCTCAGAAGTCTCTAGCTCTGCCAAGTGCATTTTCGAAGGACATTGTTGTAGTTACAACATATGCACATTATAAATCTTGCTCATTTACAAAGTATGAGAAGGTAGCCCTATGTATAGTACTTGGCCCCATCTCCATCAATTAATCACACACAATGTTGCAACGTTGGGTATGTACACATGCAAAAAACACAAGTATTCCAAAAATAGCCATGCTCATGAATTTTCAGACAATAAAACAAAATGTCCATTCCTAGCTCTGACTTCAGTAGAATTCCTCTGCGTCCTCCATGATTTCAAACTTCTGGCCAGAGCTTCTTTCACAGACAACAACCACAATTTCTAAGAGAAACATGGACGCCGTTTTCGTCCAATACTATTTAAACTCCGGCTCTCAAGGACGTATTGGGGTCAACAATCCCAACAATACAATGGGTGCTTTCCCCCTACCACTTACAAAACTAGTCCAAAGATGACGGCGCCGTGCACTTGCATGGAGTTAGATGTCTAAAATTTCTAACAACACCTTTATGGTCACTGTAATGATAATGAATGAAAATCATAGCTAGTGCCAAACACTAGAAGAAACTTATATTTTTTTTGACGTCCACTTTTTTTTATATTACAACTGATGTTAAAACTAACATCTAAATGCTATTTTGATGTCAAAATTAGCATCTTAATGTTATGTTTGATGTCTAAAAAAAGTGGATGTCTAAAAAAATGTGTCAAGAAAAACACAAGTTTCTTCTAGTGAAAGAAAACCACTGATAACCTTGTCTCCACATTAAACAGGTAATTGTGCCGCCCACTCATCTACCTCTCCCCATCCTCCAAGTTTGTTGCCACCACACGCCAATAGTGTCAAGTAGTCAGCGATAGAGAGCGTAATGGCTGTACCTAAAGTACTTGCCCAAATGTAGATGAACTTCTCCACATTGTTGATAGGCAAGATTTGTCCGAGTCTTTCCAAAGCAAAACCAAAATTTCCTCTGATTTCTTGTCTTCACCAAAGAGTACACACCAGGTGTGGCTAGGCAAAATTGCAACACTTAACCTCTACTCAATTGTCACAGCTTGCATAGAGCCTGTGCCCTTCACTAACAACAACTGGTAATCAATTTGTTGCTTAGGTTCTTGAGCAAGGCGCTCATAAATGGCCTGGTACATAATGTAGCAATTAACAATGGACGTGTCAAGAAGGAAAAAAAGGCGATGCCACCATTTCTAGCTCTTTATTTGCAAGAAATACGCCCCACGCATTTGACGTCTCTCACCTATGACATCGACGCCTCTCATGAAGTCGGTGTAACCCTTGTGTACAGGCGACATCACGATGTTTACCTCCTTGCCTTGTACCTATCGAGGCACCATCGGCCACTCTTCCCCCAAGTGTGGCAATGGAGTGAAAAATGATGAGAACATAAGAATTGGGCACCTATCAATCCAGACAACGCAAGACACTTGCTGGCGTGCATGCATGCATCAAACTATTGTCCCTTGAGGCTACTCAACAAACAATTGCTTTTGCAATAGAGCTTGTAGAAGACCCACACGGTTGCTCATGACTGTACCAACTTCATAGATGCCCATAGCCACAAGAAGCTTGATGGATGTAAAGAATTTTTTTGTCACAACGACGTATCCTTGATCTGTGTAGACATTGAAGTCGTTCACATATTTCTTTGTAGCATTTGCCAAGCACCATACTTTTATCCCCTCTTGGTGGGCTTTCTTGGCAAGTACTACCAAATTGGACAGTACTTGCCTTTCTAACTAATCATGGACTTGTCGACCGTCACCTTTTGGTGAAGGTTCTAATTGACTTTGCAGTTGCCTTTCATCTCAGCAATCAACAATGCCAATTTCAATAGTTGCCTTGCATGACTAAAGCCACTCCGGTATCCTTTGCCATGTCATCCGCTACATGCAAACACCAAGTTATATACTCAAATTTGCTTTTGGACATCATGTTGGCAATTATCTGGTAGTATAAAAACAGAAAATGCTTCTTCCAATATGCTCGGTAGCTATTTTATGCCCATCATGAGTGAGATTCCCAAGAATGACCGCAATTTCCTAGGCACAACTCCACCAATAGGGCTGGCCCATTGGCAAGCCAAAGTTGTGGTCTACCTCACTTGCATATCTATTAATTTCATGGCATATCTTCTCCAACGTTTACTTTGCCTAGAATCTCGCAAATAACGCCAACTTGTTAGGCATGCATCAATGAGGGAAAGTTGGGCCACCTGTTGGACCCGTGAAGTGAACAAGGTCATGTGAATATGTTGTCTGGTTCATGGTCCACTGTTCCTCGTGGAAAAAGTAGAAAAAAGTCGCCGCTTGTGTTGCTGTAGACGGAAGATTGCCTTGTCCTGCAGATCGGGCCCGCAAACCTCCATTTTGGGAGGATATTGTTTGGCAAGTGGACCGCATTGCCCACATCCGAGGGGTGGGCATGTAGGATGCACTTGCATTACATCCGCCAAGCACTCCGCATGGCACTCGTCCTTGAGGACATTGAAGGTGGTGCTTCTACTGTGCCTTTTGGAGTTGACATTCATTGCCGTAGAATGAACTGACAAGCAAGCCAACATTGTCTTGGCAATTGTGTCATTACGCACTCCGCTTTTGCCATTTGCATTGTCAATGGCTGTTGCAGGTGTAGTGGAGGCCGGTGATGCAACCTTAGGTCCTTGCGCGCCTTTGCCAAATTCAAGAAGGCCAACAACACACCCAACTGGTGAGTAGAAGACAAAGTAGCCACTCTCCTTTGTTGTAATCGGCTGGGAGACTTAGAATGTCTCAGATTGGACATGCATGGTGAACGACTCCGCGAGGCGGCTGCCGAGGTATGTGCCATGGACCTCTTGCATTGTCTTCTAGATTTTCCGTTCATCTTCAACGCGTTGTCTAGGAGTACATGCGGAAAGAGTTCAATAAAGGGAGGTAGCATTATGTCACGTTGTTCATTAAAGCCATTGTTGGAGTCTGCTTTTAATGTACGCAACATTGAAAGGTTGTGGGCGTTGTTGCAAAGAAACTATGGCGTGATGTAGGAAGGCGTTGAGGAGTCGGGTTGTTGGGCATACATTTTTAAGCTTCAAACGTCGTCCTCAGTGCTCACAGATTGCAAACCTTCACATGACATGTCTTTTGCAAAGACAACAACAACTAAGGCATTGTCATGTGCAGCAATAGCGAAGATGTTGACGACAATGTCTATAGAGTCATTGCCGATGATACTCTGCCAAAAGAAGTGATGGTGTCCAACGACATTGTCGAAGAAGTAATCTGCGGTGCTCTCTGTTTGACTGTTTCTAACAAAGAAGTTGCTTAAGTCAAAGCTTTCCTTTTTGGAGACTTTAGTTTTTGCTCCACTGCTTTGTTTTTTATTGTGGTTTTAAAGATATGTGCTCTACTTGACTACATGGAAGGTGTAACTCGTGTCCGTCCTTTAGCAACACAACCTAGAAAAAAATTTGTCTTCTTGGTTGGATGTACAATCAACTTACAAGACCAAGAATCCAATCTCCTTCGTCGCTACGAGATGCGTGTTGTAGAAACTGCTGCACGATAGAGGGTACAAATCTGACATGAATTGGATTAGAGACAATAGTAGTGAGGGGTTGGTTGCTTCCAATGACAAGTATGTATTGCACACCTCTCTACATTATTGAGTCGCATGTTGGCGGTCCATGTGGTTGAGGTGGGGTTGACACGTCCTTCCCGTCATTGCATAGAAGTGTTAGCTGACGACTTTTCTGCTGCAAGCTAGGTTGAAGGTGCTTTCTACCTTTTGCAACTTTTTGCAGAGAATGCGGTGGTGATGGAGGAGTAGAAGTAATTTTGTCCTTTTCTTTCATGCCTCGCGCGACGGTGGCTCTTCTTGCAATTGTGCAAGTACTATGGTTCTGACGTATGCAAATTGGTGTTGGTAGGTCGAGGACTTGATTGTGCATACTACTTGTATCGTTTGATGCAAAGTTTAGAGCTTCAACAACCTTTTGCCAAGGTGTAGTATGTGGACTGTCTATGAAGGGGAGATCAACACAATAGTCACTGAGGTTGTCCATTTTTTGCATCTAGCCACAATTAAAAACGTAGGGTGTCGTTGACTGCTCTACTAAAACCTCGAGGGTGCCCCTCGAGAAGGCAATCTTGCCAACCAAGAATGTGGGCACAATGATACCAAAACAGAAATTGGAGGCCTCAAGGAGTGTTTTCTTTCCGCACTCCTTTCTTTACTGACTTGCGTAGGAGAATGTTTCTATTGAGAAGACGAAGAATAAGTTTCTTTTGAGCCTCTATTGCTTCTATTTTAGTGGTCTACTCTTGAATTTGAAGATGGCAAGTGAGCTAGGAAGAAGGGGACTCGTAAGTCATGAAGTCCTACACTTGCTAGTAGACATCATTGATGTGTCAAAGGGTTGTGGCAATGCAGGTGTATTGAGTGAGCAGCACTTACTCTCAACGATTGAGAAAAATTAGTAGGAGGGCGTCTGCAATTTAAAAAGTGACAAGTGCTAGGAGGAAGCAAAGTAATGTCCCTAAATATCTGCTCGAAATGCAAATTTCTATAAACAATGGTGAGAAACCTATCAATATAGAACAAGAAAGAAAGTAGGAGTCATTTGCATACATTTAAGCAGTCAATGAAAAGAAATTTTGCTATGTCTTAGGGCCACTTGAAGAAAACTATTGACTACAACTCTTTCTTCCTCTTAAGCTTTTGTCAATACTTAGCCATGGTAGATGAAGAGAGCTATGTGTTCTTTAAGTGTACAAATGTGGAAACTACCAATTGATGACCTAGAAGTGTGACTATAGAGGTGCGGTTCAGCTGAAGATACACAATGTTTGGGAGTCCTATCTATGGTTTACAGACTTTCACGAGACTACCAGCAAGAAGGGATTGATGAGGTTGTATATGACACACTATCATTTTTTATTCCCTTTACCAAAGCTTGCACATCAAGTTCATGAATCATTTATGAAGTCATGGTTTGTTTTTCTTTCTTGCAGTCTTTGCCATTCTCTCATACATAATTGGTGGTTACTCAAAGCTCAAGTCACTAATACAGTCCTTACGGTGGGCCTATATCTTTTAATTTATGTAGGACATGAAGATGGCTACTTGCAATTACATTGCCGCCTTGCCTTTACATTGTCATTTTGAGTGTATAGAATAAAAAATTGTGATAATGGAATTGTAGATCTGCAAATGAAATCACCGTCGTTTGTAATGAAGCACTTGTATATACTTGTCATGCACAACCTTGAAGCATGCAAGCGCCATTTTCATTTTCTAAATTACAAAATTGGGACGACTTGTCCGAGTGGTAGCTGCCTTTCATTTCCTGCTAGTATTTACTGTACACAGTGTCTTAGAAAATAAAGGATGTTGTCTTTCCCCTTTTTTATTTATTGAATAGAATTTATTTCTAAGATGGCGAGATTGGCGGCAGAATCCTTCTACGTTGCCCGTAGCTTGCAGCCCTGTTGTAATTTTTAGACCTGAGAAACATCATTTGAACAAAAAATTTACATTGGGCACTCCAAAATTTGTAACCAAATGAGACATGTTTCACTTCAGTGTTTTCTGCAAAAATATTAGGTGTTAACACAAGTACACGCAGAATCCACTTGCAAACTATCACAAAAATGGATGAATGATAAAATGTTATTCCCTGTCAACAGCAACTCTTCCATTTTGTTAGTCATCTACATTCTAGACGTCAGAGCGCTCTAGGGTTAAGCTTAACTTATTGATTCATTTTGATTTAGTCATGGTGAACATCAAAGTGACATGAAATTTGTTGCATGATTTGCCCCTATTATTCGAACAAAATCGTACTTCAATGTTTCTTTCTATGTGCCTTTATTTAACCTCCAAAGTCCCAAGGCCATTTTTTTGTCAAAAAACACTTAAAACTGCCATCTTTGCTACATTTGCCCAAGAAAACAAAAAAAATAAGTTTTTAAGAATCTAACCATAGGATCTTGTTATTCTTTTACCTGACTTGTCTAAGATCGTGTGGTAAAAATTCATAAAGTTTAACCAAATAGATTGGAATATATTAGCATTCAAAGTTAGAAAAATAAGTTTTTTTGAATTTTGGCCTGCAATTTCAGATGATTTTGAGTCTTTAATTGCCATTCATGGAATTTTTTTATACTATACACTTTTAATTTAAAATTTATTATATTGAATAATTGTGTAAAATCTAGGACTTAAAAACAAAACAAAAACATTCTTGATTTTAATTCTTTAAAAAACTATTTAATAGATGTAAATCTAAGATTGAAAGAAAGACTAAATTGATAATACTTCTAAGATGGAACTGAAACACAATAATTTCAATGGTGATATTTTTCTAGTAAACATACTTAATCTTGTCAAATATTTTTCTTAAAAAATTGTTAAAATTGCATTCATAATTGAATTATATAAATTATATTTTGAAGAAGATGCTTAGATTGCCCGAAAACAAGATTGTTCATAACTTTTTCATTGCTAATCCAAATAGAATGAATCACAGCTTCACATGTAGAAAATAAATATAATATTTTATTAAAAAATTAATTAATTTAAATTTAAATTTTTTGTGACTTTTTATGCTATCCACCGACCTTTATTTTGGACTAATTGTGCTATAATTTATGTTCTTGGGCATCAATTGAAATAAAAATTATATTTTTATGACGCTTATATGTTTTTTAGCTTCACAAAAGTGTCCAAATTATGATGAATATTGAGACTATATGAGCCTATCCAAGGTTGCATTTTGGCCTCTGTAGAGCCAATAGAATTTTAGGGGTTAACATGCTTGGCAATGGGCAGTACACATCATAAATGTTTTAGTGAGCGATGTTGGAGCAATTGGCCTTTGGCAACCTCTCAAGTGGAAGCAAGGCATATTTTTTGGTAATATTTCACGGAAGTTCAATCTTTTCAAAAGGATCTAGCTCGAGGCTTATACCACTGTTCTTTGGACTCTTTGGATCCAAATGAATGACATGGTATTCAACTCCATTATTTGAACCCCGGAGTGACTTCTTAGCTACATCTGGAGAGGCTTCAATAATTATAGGAGAGATGAAAGGGCAAATGTCAATAACACCAAGCAAAGATCCGTAGCATTACAACGCAAGTTGCTAGAATATTTTTAAGAAAAAGGATGTAGATTTGAGCTATTTGCTAGGATGGAAGGTGGATATCCAAGATGTAGAGTAGCAAACTCCAAGGGTGATTTTGCTTTTTGGCCCTTGTAAAGGGCTCTCTAGCATGGTAGGGTCCACCTTGTAGTTGGCCGTGAGAGGCTTGGTGGCTTCTTTTTGTATTGCGCTTAGTATTGCCTATTCTTCCCATCGGTCAATTGGATCCAATCTTTGGTTGTCCTGTTTGTCTTGGTTTCTCCATCAAGCCACTTGTAGCTAATGGGTTTGTATTTTGCCCCTTTGCAATGGAATTTATTTCATTTGTTTAAAAAAAATTGCAAATTTGACTTCTTTGTCAAGATGGACGTCATTCTAGTTGGTTGCTTATGGACTTTTTGCCACCTTTATATTCCAACCTCCATGATTCCTTCTTTCTAATGAAATGTTTTGAATATGGGCCCTCTATCGGTCTCTTTTTGCATTGCACCCACAAGGTGTTGCCCTCTTGTCTTTAGATTTGGTCTAGCGCTATATTTCTATGGCCAGTTGGTGGTTCTAATGTTTTTTGGCAAGCCACGTGTGATTGTTGGTCTTACATTAGAAGGAATTCAACCCTTATAAAAGACTGCAAGTTCTCCTACGTTCCTAGATTGTGGGAACGCAATGGTAGTAGATGACTACCCTGGTTTGACATGGCCGAAGTTTGGCCACACCAGACAATAAAAATTTAATTTAATTTAAATTAAATTTTTTGTTCTTTTAAACTTTTTTTTTCCATTTTAAGAATTTAATTTATTAATTTTTTATTAATTTCAATTTTTGACAATGCGTCATTCTTGCATTGCATTAGGAACACAAAGGGAACAGACCTGAAATGGCCCTCCCCTTGCCCCAAATTCCCTCTACTGTATTTTGCTCTATGCAATGAAATTGCATTTCATTTGTTTCAAAAAAAATCCATCAAATTGACATTGGAGAAATTTTGGACTTTCTAAAAGGTCATTTTGACTTTGGCCAACATTGCAAATACATCAAAAAGTGAAAATAAAAAATATTAAGAATTATATACCATGTGATTGCTTCAAGTGCCACACCAAATTGTGATTTTTTTTAAACTCCCCCCTTTCAAAATAAATATTTTTTAATTTTATTTTTTGTATTTGCATTGTTGGCCAAAGTCAAACAACCCTCTAAATAATGCAATTTTTTTCTAATAAAACTGTACTTGTAAACCATGCCCAACAAGAGTTGGTTTTACGAGTTGGGAACTAAAACTGTATTGCCAAACTTGCTACAATTGTAGTCAACATGAGCACAATCTTAGGATTGACATCAAATGGATTACAAATGTTGTGATTACTTAAAATCTAGGAGTTGATAGATCTTAGAGTGTATTATAAATATACTTTAGGTGGGAAGGCTTGTATGTGTTGATTTATCAAGAGTAGAATTGTTGTGGTAGGGACGGAAGAGCAAGCTTGTGAATATTTTTTTGATTTTCTTGCTAAAGAACATAATTATAACGTTATGATTTAACCTCAAGGTCCTTGACCAAAGAAATCTTCCAGACAAAGCATAGTCTCATTATACTGGAGTTGAGTATCCCAAAGTAATGATCCAAAGGTAGTATGAATCCACTAAGAAAAAGTATTTTTTTTTTTATGAATTTTGAGTTAATTTCAACACAATTTATGTAAGGTTTAATGTAGATTCAACATAAATTCATTTCATTACAAAATCATTTCAACCCATGGTGAATTTGTACCAGTAAGATGACATTCTATGGCTATATGCCTTCTATTGATATAAACTAAAAGTATTAAAGATACTCACAAATAATAAATATTGACCCGTCCAATTGCTTGCAATGACTCCTTGTGCACATATTTTTGGATATTAAAAAATGATTAGTCTTCATTATTTTGATACAATCCCATCTCCAATAGACTCATAAAAAAATTCAAATTTTAGGTTTTTTTTATTTTTTATTTTTATTTTTTATTTATTTAAATGTCATTATACCTATGTTCTTCATATTTTACACTTTTTTGGTTCTCCTACAAAAGAACAATTGTCACTGCATTCCAAGCCCTATTTTATTTTCAAAATTTGATTGATGGAAAGTTCAATAGTAAGACAAAGGGCTTTACACTATGTCCGAAGGTCCAAGACTTGGGACACTAAAACATGCATATATGACATTATATTTTGGAGGTTTAGACTCAAAGGAAGTAGAATTTTGAGCTTAAATTGAATCTAGCAAATGTGGAGATCCAAATTTGGCTCTAAGTTCTATCTATGATTTTGTAAATAATGTGAGAAGAATAACACTAAATCAAGTATCCTTGTGGAGCTAAATTTATTTATAAATTTTTCCATTATAGTTTTTTTCAGAAAATGCCCCATAATAATATTTTTTACTTTTATCCATTTTGGGATGCACATTGCCCATATAATATTATACATGAGAAAACTTGGGACTTAGAGTTGAGACTTTGGCCTTCACACAATGAAGCTCCAAGTCCTACATAATATTTTTTATTCACTTTCTACAATCCAAGAAAGTTGAGATTTGGCTTGGAAGTGGAACTTGGAGAAACAAGACTTAGGATGTAATGATAAATGGCCTTTAGAGAATTGTTCTAGGCTTGATCTTTTTAGGGGATCCATATATTGACCTCATTTTCTGAGAAGGTGTAATAAAAAGTTTCACAAGAGTCACCTAAAACCTCTCTATCCTAATCCTTTAGCAAAACTTTTCTGTTGCTAAATCACGTAATCTACTCTAATGATTCTACATCTTATTATTTGAATTTTCTCATCTATCCAAAGGAATGATGATATATTTCATTCATTTGCATTCATTCGAGTGAATTAATTAAAGTTACTCAACATTTTCTAAGTTTTACAATAGCATTTAATTTTGCTTGGATCTAAAAGAATTCAACCATTCCCACAACCATTCTACAATGATGATGACATTTCTACTATGGCTATGGGAACTCTAAAGAACTCTAATAGAAAATAGTCACCATGAATTTAAGGCCATAGTAGTCACATGCGTGATTGTAAGAAACACATTTATTATTTTTGTCACACCTTGTTAGATTGGTTGCTTTCTTTGCAGATTGATATAACCTATTTAAGTCATTTGATTTGAATAAGTAGTTGTTGGATTAAAATCTTGATAATTTTGAAGTTGTGATTCATAAGGGATTCCATAGTTATCATACAATCCTTGTTGTTGAAATTGTGAATTTATATTGTCACCGTAAAATATTTGACTACCATCATTGTAAGTTGTTTGCAATGAAGGACCTACACTTCATCAATAAAATGTTAGATGATATAATGACTTTGAGGTATAATGTCAGTTGATAGGAAAAAAGGATTCAAAACAAATTTGGAACAAACTCATTTTCAATAGTTTAATCTTGTAAAATTAAGTTGATATTTATGTATTGACTTAATTACCTTGGACATTTTTAGACTCAATATCATCATCAATGCCTTCTTTTTCTTCTTCGTCTTCCTCTTCTTCCTTGTCTTCCTCTTCTTCTTCCTCTTCTTCTTCCTCTTCTTCCTCCTCTTCTTCTTCCTCGTCTTCTTCCTCTTCTTCTTCTTCCTGGTCTTCCTCCTCTTCTTCTTCCTTGCCTTCCTCCTCTTCTTCTTCCTTGTCTTCCTCTTCTTCTTCCTCGTCTTCTTCCACGTCTTCTTCCTCGTCTTCTTCCTCGTCTTCCTCCTCTTCATCTTCCTCTTCCTCTGCCTCTTCCTCTGCTTTTTCTTCATGTTTCATACTTTTTTTGTTCTTTTGAAGTTGTCTTTCCATTTGATTTTGTCTTTCTTCATCATTGTCCTCTATATGGTCTTCTTTGTATTCTTCTTCTCTGTAAACTATTTGTCCTTCATTTTCTATTTCTTGCTCATTGAATTGACTTTTAATACTTTTAATTGTGCCAAAATCCTCCATACCATCAAAGTCATCTTTCCCATTAATTAAATTTTTCTTATGTCCTTTGACTCTTTTTTTAATGCGATCTTTTTCTTCTTTAAATTTTAGAGCAACATTTTTACTTAAACCAAAAAAATTATGTTTGATGGAATTAAATTTAATGTTTTTCAGAACATTTGGAGGTTTTGTAGATTTTTTAATTTTTTCCGTAAGTTTTTTTGCACTTTTTACAAGAGATATTTTAGATATATTTTCTGTTGTTTTCTTCACAACAGTACTAGTTTTTGCAAAGGCACCAACTTTCTTAAATGACTCTGAGATTGAAGCACATCCAAATTTACATGAAGGCCTAATTTTTTTGAATATTGATGGTTGGAATATTTTCAAGAGAAAACTATATTTGTTCAAAAATCCTAGTACAAAGATTCCTACAAAATTCAAAAGAATTATTTTTTTATAATATATAGCATTTCTAAGGCTAAAATTAAAAGTTAAAAATATTTATTATAATAATATAATGAAACTAAAAAAATTATTAAAAATTATTTTGTATTGAATTTTTTTCTTTATAAAATATAAATGTGTTCACATTATATGATCTACATTGCCACATGTTTATTTTATGTTTTTTTACCAATTGGAATTATTATAATATATTAGGATTTTTTAATTTGAAATTTAACCATTAAAATTTGATTTTGTTAAATTAAATTAATATTCTATAATAAATTGAAAATTAAAAATACATCATGAAATATGTTTATTTGAAAATTATTAAATTAGACAATTTAAATAATGAGATTTTGGAGTGTTTTGCAAATAAATTTGTTCTTTACATCAGTTACCAATTAAACTACAAAATGATGTACATTTATAATGAAATTAAAAAATAAAATTTTAAACCAAGTATTATTGTTTTTAAGTTGAATGTATTTATGTATAAATATAAAAAATGACTAGAAAAGTCTCGCAATTAATTTGTAGGATTCAAAATTGTCCACACATAAAAGACTTTTATGAAATTTGGAGATATTTTATTGGTTTCATAATATTGTGTACATCTTATGGAAAAAACAATATTTGAATCTACTTTGTAATCATGCCACATTTAACTACTTGTAGACTTTGAAAAGTCTAGAAGTAGTAATGGTCATCTGGAGAAAAAAAAATGGTCATCAGGAGATAATGCAAAACATTGGGAGATCTACGCAAAACATCGGAAAATCTATACAAACATTGGGGGATCTTTCGATGTTAAGATAACAGGTCCAAAAACCGCCCACCTAAGAGCTGAAACTAAATTTTGGGAAGGCAAAACTTCTCGAAATATTTTTCAGTCAATTTTCCTTAAAAGAGAAGTGGATTCGGCATCTAACCTAAATCCTTTCATATTTTTTGGAGCTTTTTGAAATTAGTTAAGAATTTTTGAAGTTGAACTAGCATATGGCTCCAAAATTGTCCACCCCTTAAATGTACACTTTCTGTACATCCATGAAGGCTATGAAAAAATAGCATGTACGAATCGTGTACATTTTACAGGTGGGCGGTTCTTAATGCCCAAACTATTCTCAAACATGTTACCTTATTATCCAAAGATCTCTGGTTGTTTTGTCCAAAATTCAGTGAAAAGTCTAAAAGTAGTTAAATGTGGAATAATCTACTTTGGATTTCATTTCATTAGCAGATGATCGCAACAATCAATTGTACTACCGTACTTGATACATCTTGGCCTTGTACTTATAAATTAATAAAATATGTGTCTACTGTTTTTCACCTTAAGGAAGATTGTATCCAACAAAGATAGAATTTAGAATAACCCTATTGATAAGATAAATATAAAAACATAAAACTTCAAGAAAATAGATATTGCAACGTTTTGATTTCTAAAGTATGAAAAATGAATTAAAACAAAAAAATAAATTTGTCCATTTTTGACAATTCTATAAAAATGGCTATGCACCAAATGAATCACTAAGAATTTTTTTCTATACCTGAAACGTATGCTAAAAGACGCTCAATTTGGAGGCTTCTGTACAATGTCTGTTTTTTATTATAAAAAAAACTCTTACTACTAATGCAAGTCTACTAGGAATTTCATCTAAATATCTTTATATTTGAGTTGGAATGCGCGTTCAAATGTACAACTAAATCCTTCAACCATAGTTTTTGAAATTCAATATTTATAAATTTTAAAATTATCCTATTTGCATCTACAATGAATTTCTTCAACATTTGATCAATACCTCTAAAATTGGGCTTAAAAAATGCTTTGTTAAAAAAAGTGTAAGAAGGAATAGTACAAGTGTTTCTTGCAATTACTTTAGCACAAGTCAAAATGAATCAAAGAGTTGCAAAGAAATTGCATACTAGGTAGAATACACCAATTCCTGTAATATACCATTATGTGCATGAAGCGTTCAATCTATTTTGGTTTTGCTTCAAGAAGTGCATCTTTACACCCAAATTTGCACTTAAATATGTACTTTACTTTGCCAAAGTTAATTCATGACCTTCATCAAAGTTCCAAGAGAGCTTGCACTACATAAATTTTATAAAATACACATTTTAAATGCATTTTTTAAAGCCATTCAAACGTCAATCTAAGATTTTGAACATCAAATCTCATTACCCAAATGTAAATAAATCATAAAATAATTTGAATACAAAAATAAAATCTTTATAAAAGTATATTTTAATAATAAATTTAACTATTATCAATGAGATTTTAAAAATTAGTACATATAATGCATTAATTTATGGTGATTTTTTTCCATCTATATCACGTAGAGATTTTTTCATTGATTTTTCAATGTAATAAAGTAATTCCAAAAGACTTGGTTTTAAAATAAAAAAATTCTAACCCAAATTCAATGTGCATCTAACAATCTACAATAATTTTTGAAATTCTTAATACATAAGCAGAGTATTGTGGTTCACTATAGCCTAAAAATACCCTATACATTGTTCTTGAATTGGAATGATAAACACAATCTTCCCAAAATATGCTACAAAAAAATAAACATTTGATTTTATATGCTCAATATCTTACTCCAAAGATTTTTTTTTAAATTGTTTTAAAAACTAGCAGGCTATGTTTAATTGAGTGATCTTTTGAAAATCAATTTTCAATTTACAAGTTCAAAAATTAAAGCTCTAGTTTCAAACATATACAAAGCTCAATTTCTAACTTATAATAGGATTTAAGTAGATACACATACATCAACTTGTAGAAAAATATGCTTTGTCTTTATATAATTGAAGAATTCAACCCAAATTGACCATTAGTCATCACAAGTGAAAATATAGTAAACATAGACTTGGAAAATGACCATCAGGTTGTCATTTCTCTTGCTCATGTACACCATGTTTCACTTGTACATGTTCTAGTTAAAATTTAAAAGTGTTCATATTTGTACTAGGAGAAAATTTAGTAGACATTAAAGTAATAGCTTTAATTTTTAAAATATTTGATATAAATCAGCATAATGTGTTTAAAATCCAAAGAAAGTCAATTCCAACATAGACTAATAAAGGCCATATGGCCTTTATGGCCATGGAAAGTACCTCCGATTAAAGATATACATTATTGAAAAAAAAATTGTATTACTTAGATGTGATGGAAGAACTTCCTCTTTTATTGTATTGTAAACATGTTGACAAAAACACCCTTCTTCATTGTTTAATACGGTACACTATTTGGACTTGTGCCATATAATAGGTGAAAATTGGAATTATTTTTGAAAGTGAACATCATTTTTTCTAAATTTTTGGTTTTCCAATGATTTTGATGAAAGCCACTAACATTCATGATTTTTAGCAAAAAAATAAAAAATTAACAAAAAAATAAATTGTTGCACCCTTTGTTATTGTGGCCTTAATAAATTAGGTATGACTTTTTATGAGGAATACATGTTCCAACATTAATAAAAATTCATAAAATAAAATATGAGTATTTTTTTTTACAATCAAAATTGTCAAGGCTGTATAATATGGTACCTCCAACAATCAATAAGATAATTCCTATTATTTGTATCAAATTTGACCAACATAATCTTCGAACAAAACATATTATATTAAAAAAATTACATTGTCTGCATATAAAAATTTCATAATGACTTTAGCTATTATTTTATGTATAATAATATTTATTATTTATAAAAGTATATCAATTATTATATACATGAATGTTCAATTATTATGTTTTATTTGATTTATTTTAACATAATTTCTTTTTAAAAATTCTATATTATCATTGAAGTTATTATTTTGAATATCAAAAACACTCTTCAAAGACTTTGCAAGCAATGGTCTCACAAAGTTATTATTATAAAGTCTAGTTTTTTTGTTTATGCATTTTTTTTAAGTAATCTATTTTTTATAGAGAATTTTCAAATTTTCAAAAAAAATTATTTTTTATTTTTTCTAAAGCACATTTGCAAACAAAATAAAACAATTAGAGCAATTTTTTTTTTTTTTTCTAACATCTCATGCCTTTCAAGAATTTGAATTCTAATTTGGATATTTAACCCTTGAGAGTCCAACGGATGTTTACCAAAATCTAGACCCTTCTTGAACTCACTCCAATCAAATTGTCATCCAAAACAAGATCCAAAATAAAATCCACAAAAATTGACCGTAGAAATTGGTAGTGGAGCTACGGGCGGGAAAATGGACAAATGTTTTGACTGTATCATTGAAAAAATTATAATAGTCAAATAGAGCAACCTTTCAAATATGGAAGGCCATATTTGAAGCACTTGGGCACTCAAAGGTTAATACAAAATTTTAGTTTTTTTCAATGATAAATATAATTGTTAAAATAATATTGATTTTCATTTCTAAATCTTGGCAGTTATTGAAATGTCAATATAAAAGATGTCATAACATGTAGAAATTTTTAATTGAAAATTTATAAAAAGACAATAAACTAAGCTTTAACCCCTAAGTGCCTAAGCCCTTTCCAAGTGTGTTCTTCCTATGAAAAATGAGCATGGACTTATAGTTATCCCCAATGACGCAAATTGTTTTTTTTCCAAAATCTAACCTTACAGATGTTTAAAGAGCTAGCTTATTAGTAAGTTTACCAATTTTGAGTGCAAAATTCAATAGGAGTTGTGAGATTATAACAAGAAAAATGTATGTTTTCTATTTTTAGTATGCTGCCACTTCCCACAATGTTTGAGAAATTTGCAAATAAATATTTTTGGGGATTGGAGGTGACATGAACAACTACAAATTATGTTAGTACACTAAAATACACTTTCAAAAAACTTAATTTCACATGAAAAGCTATCAAACTCATTACACAATCCACCTTGCAATTGTTGAAATACAATTTTTTTTATAAATAGAAATCGCAAATAACTCCAAATCAACATTTGCATGTTTAAATTTTCAACGTTAAAAATCACGAAAACACTTTACTCTTTCCATTGGGACCATTTTCAAAGCAAATGGATAAGTACAACTTTTTAGATCTCAAATCAAGTGAAATTGGCAAGCTTTGTTCAAAGCCGGGAAATCAAGTAAAATTTGCAAACTTTACTCTTCCACTAATGATACATATATGCCTTTGAGGACCTCTCAAAAATCAAATATTTATCATTTTTAGTGAAAAATAAAAGTTTCCAATAGTTAACCTTCAATACTGCCCGTGAAATTTTTTTAACCGGTCAAAGGAATTTAACTGCCCGTACCCAAATGAGCTTGAAATTTTGCAGCGACCATATTTGGTCGCTCAGGCAGTTAGGGGTTTAGCTTATAATAAAATTTTAAAAAATTGATAGTACTTTTAAGAATTTTTGAACCATTATTTAAATTTATAAGCAATAAGTTTTTATCCAAAAGTAATAATTCTGAAGGAAACTTATAATCTACTTCCTTTTGAATGGTTATTCCAAATAAAACAAAATTTAGAACTACTATTTCATATATATTTAGGGATTAAACTTTAAATTTTTTTAATGAATAAATATAATTATAAAAATATAACGTTGTTTTAAGACATTTATTAATTGTAAATTGGTTTGGATTCATACAAAATCTTATGGAATTTTAAACAAATATTAAAATTTCAATTATATATTTTACATATATTTTATCATTATAAAACAATGGTACGTTTGATGTAAATATTTTACAAATATATCACTTTCTTATAACCAACTTGTTTAAATGTCTAAAAGACTTTTCAACCTCTCTTTTTTCAATTGAAATATTTTCGGAAATAATAATTGTGAAAAATATAAACACAATATTTTTCTAAATAGTTATACTATCAAATATAAAACTTAATATTTATAGGTTTAAACAAGATATATAATTTTTTGGAAGATTGTTATTGTTTATTGTAAATTGAGAACCAAATGCATTTTCATTAAAGATATGTAGAAATATAATTAAAAGAACAAAAATGATACAATTATTATTTAATAAAATATATTTTTTAAATGTTGAATTTAAAAAAATATATTTGAATACATCATACAAATGTTCTTACATAAATCATGTTGAAGAACATACCCACAAGATCCAAAAGCATGTTTAATTGAGCTTCCAATGCCTCCAAGGAAGTTACTAATTCCTCTTAACCATGTTTTGGGATTCTTAAAACTCCAACCATTAGTGTAGTTGCTCAATGGTTTTGGATCTTTAACTTCCCCACTCTATGAATATGATTATATTTGAAACAAAACATGAAAATATTCTATATAAAATTAAAAAATATCATTCATTATAATAAATGAATACTTTATTATTTTTATTGATTTTTTATAATATTAAAAATATTGAATAATATTCTAATATATTCATAAAATAATTAATTCTTTTTTATTTTATAATTTATAAATAATTACTTAAAAAAATTATATGATCATAATAAACTTATATAATCATGATAAACTTTGCAGAAATAAAACCCAACATTTGGAGTCTTTTTGAAAAAGATATGGCTTTGCAACTACTTTTAATGTCAACAAGGACAATTCTAAAATAAATTAAGGCAAAATTTGTTCCCCATTTCAAGTTGAGATGCATGCCTTATATGTCATCAAAGATTACATGCATGAATCTCTATTGGACATGTGGCAATGTTTAAGGGGCCCCATCCATTGATTTTTAGTAGTACCACTTGATACTAATGGCCGCATCATAATCTAATGTGAAGATTGATAAATAATGTTGTAAAGAGTTCTAATATCTAATTGGACATACATCAATCTAGTGGAAGTTGTATTATTTTGAATAATCTAAAAACATTCTAAGAATCTATTTATTAGATGGCAGCTAACTCATGAGACTATATGTTCTAATGTTTGATAGGACAACTCAATCTATGATTTGGAACCCATCTTATTATAACTAGAGTGAGATTAGCTAACGGATATTCCAAGCAATTGACTAAGGATCACATGCTTTCATTCCTCTTACATCATCTAATTTCAATGGCTATTCAGATGGAGGTGATAGATGCCATTCAACAAAGCCCATCATTTAGAGAGTGCCCAAGACTTTGAAGCTTGACCACAAATTGAAAGAAGGTTTTCTATGTTTTCTATTTTTTTTCTTTTTTGGCAAGTGTAGAATGGACTTAAACCTTACTGCATGTTATGCACAATTTAAAATTTAAAACTTATTTACACATCTAAAACTCTAAATTCTACTATATGTAATTGGTCATTGAGACAAATACAACCGCATATAATTTATGAATTTTTTGGATGCTAAGGGCATTAAATGATTTCAAGATTTGACACGCATGTATCCAACTTAATGTTCTTCAACATTTTCAAATTTCACAAGTATTTGGTACCATTGAACCAATGATTTGAATCACAAAAAAATCAATGGTACTAGAAACAAGTACCAAAAAAAAGTTACATTGTTGACATCTATGATACCAATAATTAAAGAACATTAGACATTAAATTTGAAATATATATACAAAAAACCCTAAGAAGAAGAAATTTGATTGTCAAATGTTTGAAAATAATAACTGATTTCTTTTTACCAATTTTTTTGTGAGAAAGGGTCATTTTCAAGTTGTTTGAGTCTCAAAACACTAGAGAACTTTAGTAGTTAATTGTAAAGCCTTATGATTAAATTCATCAATAACAAAAAATATTAAGATTTTAGCCTTTAGTTACTTTGGAAAAAAATGTTTTGAAATAGTTGGTCACATTAGAGTTATTCGTAAAGTCATCCCTAGTTTGGTATCCAGTTTTAAACAAGCTCTTATACAAACCGGTGAAAGGAGGTAAAGCAACCCATATGGGATATGTAAATGGTTGGAGTTATAAGTAACTTGTAAGAGCTTGGAGGAGCTCAATCTTAAAATAAACCCATATCCTTTGAGAGTTCATAAAAAACAGTGGATTTCATTATAAAAACAACCTCTCCGCCCTCCATTCTCACAAATTGTCAATGTACAATTTCTGTGACAGGAAAACTCAGGTCCAAACTTTTTTAGGCACCATTTCGATGCGAAAGAAAGTTTGGTCCCATGTTTTGTTTTGCTAGTGTTGATTGCGCGAGCTTTTTACTTTTTCACCTGCTTTTTTACATAAAGCAGGGGTTCAAACCCCAGTTTTACCTCTAAACTCGGGTTTACTTTACGAATAACTCTATTATTGCTAAACAATTTTTACAAGGATCCAATTGCCAAATTTTGCTGTAAACATTTCTAATGAAGCAATATAACATTGTACAAACATGCAATGGTCTTCCCCATACTAGCGAGTTACTATGCTTCTTAGATGTCTTGGAGAAACTTTCAATTAATTCAAAGATTGAGGTTGGTTCATGAGCCATATAGAACAATTTTGTTTAGTGTAGGGGTCCCTTTTTCAAGGATCCAAAAGGAACCCTTGCCTCATTGGTAAACAATGATATGAGCATTTTGCACTATATTTGTTTCAATGGTCTTCATTATCAATTTCTTTTTCATTGTTAGAATGTAAAATTCTTTTTTTTTTTGAATGAAACTCAAATACTCCCAACTACCATTGCTAAGGTGGTCAACCCAAAATGCCACTAACCCTTAACTGTCATCTTCACTCTATGTACATCTCCAAAATCAATTATGTACCTATGTGGAAAAAACTAATTTTGAACCAAACTATGTTCCTTCATAACTTTTGCATAAAGTATCCAAATATCACGTTCTTTCGTGCATTGGAACCTCCTTTCACTTGCCGACAACAAAATCAATGAAAATTTGACCATCTAATAATAGTAACCAGGCAAAGTACCCCAAAGTGATGACTTGGGGGGTACCCACCTTGAATAATGTTATGGTAATGGAGTGGTGTAAAGACCTGTGATCCTGCTTGGAAATCCGTGGCTGATGTCTGAAAAGCGCATCTTGAATTGCCAATGATATTAGCAAAAGAATCCAGCAGATTCACTGTCAGCTTAACACATGTGCACAATCAAGAGTATAAGTTAATTACTGTGTCAATTTTTTTTTAAAGTGATCATAATCATGAATTACTTTAAACAATTGAAATATATCAGAAACATATAATAATTGATTGAAGAGGATTTAAGGGGCACTTCCTACCATGGCCAAAGGTTGGAGGCTGTCAATTTCCACCAATCAAATTGCAAGAAACCAAGAATTTGACAATCTGAAAATTGGTGGAAACCAACACTCTCCAACCCTTGGCCACATGAAATGCCCGTAAGATGAGGGCCAGGGTGAATTGGCCCCTTCATTGCCCCACTGGGGCAAACACTAGAATTTTTTAATTTGCAATATATGAATTTTTTTCCAAACTCTGAATTCATATTTGCAACCAGAGGCCCCAAATTAGGTAGGAGAGGGTGAAGAATTATCAATAAACGCGGCACAAAATAGGGGAATTTTTAAAAAATTATCCTTGGTTGGGGCAAATAAGGGGGGCAATTCTCCCTGGCCTAAGATGAGTCGTTGGCAATTTCAGATGCTTTCTTCATTTTCTTCAAGCAAAACATTTGTGAGTCCAATAATTTTCACTAACCTGTGCAACTTCGTTCATCTGCGTTGAAATCAGTTGTTTCAAGTTGAAACACAACTGTGACATTTGCACCTGGAGCTACTGTCAATTGTTTTTCCTTCAAAATGCAAATTATTTTTTATCATAAATCTACAAATTGAATATTATGTATGAATATATAAAAATAAAAAATAAACTAATTCGAAGAGAATTTAGTTTGTTCTAAATCATGGAATAGATTGTCAACTGATACATACAAATAATGTGTATCCATCTTGTACATTTATTCAAGGAATTCGCAACATTCAAAAGTACTTTTAAAAAAAATTAAGAAGAACTGAAAGCCACTTTCTTTGTAAAATGTTTCTTTTTACTAGTCAGGCTAATAGTTCTTATTAGACAATTCTTGATGCCTATAAGACAAGATCTAAAAACTCAATTCAATTAAACAAAAAATTGTTCACCCCTAAAGTATTTTGCATTGTGACCCAAAAAGTTGACAAAAATGATCACATTGGGGCTAATAATTTTGAATGAAAATGTATGTTGAAAAAAAATTTGTAATTGTATAATCTTTTATTACCTTCATACCAAGTACATACAAATTGTATAATCTTTTATTACCTTCATACCAAGTACATACCGAGTCTCAAATTTTTTTTCCAACTTCAAGATCTAAGAATTTGTAACATTTTAGGTTTAATCTGTAAATGCCCAAGGCCATTTTCACCTCTTTTGGAATGCAGTTTTGACATTTTTTGCTTATGGAAGCTCATAGGTAATTTGGGCATTGATCATTAAGAAGTAAGGTAAACCTGCCTATGACAGGCAAACCACCCATGATAGGCACCTACTGACCCCCCCATTACAATCTTTTATGAATCTATAAGAAACTTTTTCTTTAAAATGGGATGAAGACTGCATAAGGTTGATTTGTAGTTGTTATCAAAGCCTTGGGATATGGTTATGAAGTTATTAGTAACTGTTATGAACACTTACACCAATCTAGTCTAAAATTGGTAGTAAAAAGTAGTTTTTTTATTTCTTCATGTCATGTCCATGTTAGAAAGTCTTGTAGCCATCTTAGAAAATGTTATGACTGTTTTAGGTGGGAAGATGACCATCATGGAAACAATTTTCTGCTGATTTGGGGTAGTCTACAGACTCTTTTGGGCTTACTGGACAGTACACTTCAAAAATTCACAAAAAATTCATATTTTATCCAAAAAATAAAATTCCAGTTGCTTTCTTCATTTCTCACATGTGTCTTTGTATGGAAAAAAATTTGATTATTTTTGCTAATGGAAATACAACAAATCAATCATTCTGTCTGTCATAGGCAGGTTTACCTTAACTGTAAGATCTTGAAGCACTTCTTTTCAACAGTAGATCAGGACCAAAAAAATTTGCAATTGGACAAATGGAAAAAGAGATTATGAGGTTTAAGTGATAGTGGATATAGGTGTTTAAAATTTAAAAAAAATTCACTTGCCCAAAAACTTGCATATCTACATCAAATATGGGTTTGATATTTAACCCCTAAAGTCCCATTGTCTCCTTGGGGGACAAAATGGATTTCGGATAGGCTCTTATGGTCTCAATATTTGTTGAGATTTTCTGAGATTTTCTGAAATTTTTGGTGAAGATAGAAAAACACAATAGCTTTCCAAAAATATAATTATTATTTCAATGAGTGCTCGGGAGCAAAAGTTATCGCACAAAAAGCCCTTCTTTTAGTTCAGTGGGCAGAAAAGAACTTTCAAAAAAACTTGAAATGATTTTTTTTTTTTTTTTTTTCTTGTATAGATTGTATTTTTATTTAGATGGGAAGCTTTAATTCATTCCATTTGGATTTGTTATGCAAAAGTTCTAGGCAATCTTATCTTTCGGGCAATTAGAGCATCTTCATGAAAAAATAACTTGTAGGAATCATTTTTGAACTCAATTTTCACATTTTTTCAAAAAAAAAGGTTCTGTAAGGTAAAGATTACTTGCTCAAACAATCTCACTGTTTAGATTTGTGTGTTTCAATTCCATCTTAGAGTTATTAAAGGTTTAGTTTTTCCTTCAATCTTGAACCTACTTTTACTTAACAATTTTTTAATTAGTGAAAACTAAATTTTTACTCTTAGAATTATTTTTCCTAGACTTTCAACTCAATTCTTCATCACATAAAATTAAAAATTAAAAATGAGTAGAGTAGAAATTTTAAGTTAAGAAGGTTCAAAGCCCAAAAATGTAATTGAGCAACATGCAAAAAAATTTATTTCCTTCACTTTAAATGCAAATATCTTCCAATACACATGGTCAAAGTTTGTGAAATTTCTTCCACACATTCTTATACTAGCCTAGAATAAGATCCTAAGGGTAAAATATGCAAAAAAAATTAAATTAAATTTTTTTGCTCTTTGCTATAATAATGACAATTTTGAGTGTTTTTTTGATGGAAAAAGGCCTTGGGATCTTAGGGGTTAAAGCACTAATTTTTCTCTTAAATGATAGTTTTGCTTCTAATTCTATTTTTAAAATACAATGAAAAATACCATGTATATGATTTGTTTCTAGTTTACTACTACTACTCCATTGGAGGTGAAGTAAGCTTTCAAGAAATGATAATGGGTTGTTTTTGGTCACAAGACTTGATCATAGTGTATAAGATGTGTGTCTTTTGAGCACAATTTGTCACTTTTGCCAATTATTAATTCACTCGTGAAATGAATGAATTAATAAATTCTACTTGTGAAATACATTTTATACCTCGTCCCATATTTATATTTTTTGGAAGTTGTTGTGACTACAATTGATATGGGATATTAGCATTTCTATTCCATATTTGTGTCAATACTTGTGTATATACATTGTACCATGCATATATATTGTGTGCATTAAACCATTGAAAGTTTTAAAACTATTTTTTCACCAAAAACGTTCCCAAATTGCCATTTCTAGTAGAAGTATCAAATTTTAGAAAAATAACTTTGGGACACATATAACTATAGAATCTTGTAGTATGCTAGTTTGAGAAGATGTGAAAATGTTTTTAGAAATTTCCACCAGGTAGATTGCAAGATAGTAGTAGATATTTTGGACCTAAGTCCCTCTTGTTGGCTCCAATGCAGAGGCTACTTTTTGGAGGGAGGAAGCCAAAGTAGTCAGATTTTTGACAATCTGGCAAAATTTTGCCTTGGGGGGGTCACTTAGAGTATCCATTAGAAACCATGTGCGAACAAAACTTTGGACCCCCTATTTATTTTTTGAATTTTAAATTGTAAAAAAAAAAAATATGAATAGTTTTTCCTAATTTGAAAGTTTATGTTTTGAATAATTGAAATTTTGAATTGTTAATAATAATTAGTTACAAATTTTGAAGTAAAAAGATACACTGTAGAATTGAAAAATAACTTTCACATCCTTATATCATATAATAAAAAATTGTCTAAAAAATGAATTAAAAAATTCCTAAAAAAAACTCTCTATTGAAAGCTCCTTTTGAGTTGAATATTGATTCAATGGTCATCTAAATGTGTTCTCTATAATTATTTGAATTGAAAAACATGCCAGTTTAGTTCATTTTCAACCTTTTCTAGAAATCATTTCATATTTTATACAATGCTCAAATTTTTAGATGACCATTGAATCAATATCATTCAACCTAAAAATTTGAGCTTACATTTAGATGACCATTGAATCGTTCAACCTAAAAATGAAAATGCTCAAATTTTTAGGTTGAAATTGTGGTTTATTAGAAACCACTTGTTGGCACGTGGTTTGTTGTAGTAGAAATAAGTGCACCCCCTGAAAATTTCGCTAGAAAAAAAAGCCCTGGATAGTAGTGTCTAGAGTGACAAAAATCCTTTGGGGGGCCTTGCAAAAAACCAGGCAACTACACTTCACAAGGTCACGTTTGTATGGGAAAATGTCCCAAATGGTGGTGTTTCTTTGGATTCAGTCTTCAAGGCAAGTAAGCTACATGTTTGAAAATTTTCAGATCATTTGGAATTGTACAACATATAGGAAAAAAATAGTAAGCAAAAAGAATAGAGAGTGATTCAAAATTTAAAATTGTTAAGAATTTAGTTATGGAATTGATAAAAGGCCAATTCCAATGATTGTAATGTTTTACTCAACAATCTACATCCTATTTTATTTTTTTTCAAAAAATATTGAAAACTGAGTTAACCCCTAAAACCCCAAGGGTGATTCTGCCAAAAAACACTCAAAACTACCACTTCTGTTGTATTCACTTAAGGAAACCAATTTTTTTGTTTTTTTGGGAATTTAACCATAAGATCTTGTACTTAACTTGTCTAAGATCATGTAGTAAAAATTTCATCAAATTTGACCGTACAGATTGATTGGAAGATATTAGCATTCAAAGTTGAACAAAAAGTTTTTTTTATAGAAGATGCTTAAATTGCCCAAAAAACTAAGATTATCCATAACTTTCTCATCCCTAGTCCAAATAGAATGAATCAAAGCTTCATGTATAGGTAAAAACATAATATTTTAGGAAAAAATTCAAAAAGAATTATTTTGACTTTTTGTAATTTTGTTTGGGCTGCCCACCAATCTCCATTTCTTGCTCATTGTGCTATAACTTTTTCATCCGACATCCGATTGAAACAAAAACTATATATCCACAAAGCTCTTGCAAAGCTACACAATCTCAAAAAATCTCAAAAGATTTCACTTCACATTGAGACAATAGGAACCTACCCGACCCAAATTGTCTCCCAAGGGGACAAGCGGGTTTTTAGGGGTTAAGTAAAAGAACTTCAAAGTTTGTTTTAGAGTAGGGAATCCATAGCTACCCACAAACTAAAACTCCTCATAAATTTCATCTCATGAACCAAAATGGAATGATTAAAAGCTTTTTACATATATATTATTCCTGAAAATCAATTAAATTTTTTAATTTCTTGAGAAAATTATTTTTAAAGAATTTTTTTGAACTACTTAGGTTGCTCCCTGATTAAAGAAAATTAATATCATACAATAATTTTTTAACCATGTAGTCAAAAGTTATAAAAACTGTCGGGCCATAAAGCTACTCTTCAGGCACATATTGTGTGAAAATTTCAGCAAAAAAGAAAGAAAAATTCTATTTGCAGTAAGTTGCCAAAAATTGCTATATTGCCAAAAAATACGCAGTTTGGTCATTTAGGGGTTAATATTTCATATTCACTATATAATATATATTCTATATACCATATTCAGTATCCATATGTATTTCATATATTGTATTCTATAAGTATTTGTATCATATCTGTAAACCCTAATCTTGATGGCCAAGATTGTCTCTCAGGACGGTAACAATTTTTTTCCCCAATAATACAGATTGACGGCATTGGAAGAGGGACATTCTTTTCATATATAGATCAATGGCTACGGGGAGGGGGGGGGACTTTAGATCTTGGGCAGAACTGTTTGCATCTTTGGGGCACATTGTTGTGACCAACATATTTGTTTACTTATAAGACTAAAGAACCTATTTAAATCTTTTTGTAAATTTTAGCAGATTCTATTGATTTAATATTTTTGAATTCCTACACAATTTTTTTAATATAATTCGTAATTATTTTGTTTTACATATGAAGCTTTGTTTCATGTAATTCAAATAAATATAACAAAAATTAATTATTTTATTTCAATTTTAGTGTCAAATCAATCATTTTTGTTTTTTGTTTTTTATTTCAATTTTTTTAAGTTGGACAGACATATGTAACATTGCTAACCAAGCCTTGTGGAGGACCCTTTTGCATCCGCAAAAAGGGGACCCCCCAAAGGTTGGAAGTTTCTAAAAGTGATGCAAAGGTTGATATGGGGATTGGCCCTAGGATAGGCTAGCTCTTACAACTAAACAAGCAAGCACATTCTTATTATTATAGCTCAATTCTCCCCCCCCCCCCCCCCCCCCCCCCTAAGTATCTAAGGGGGGAATTATATCTCCTTTTGGGAGGTACATAGTCTAGCACTTAACAATGTTGTGTATATGTACACAATTTCTTTAATCATTCTATTTAATGAAATTAAAATTATTAAGAATTTTGTTCTGAAGGTAGTGAAGGCAAAAATAACTTTGAATTGTTTGAAATTAACTCAATTGAATCAAAATAAAAATGAAATAATAGGACATGCCTAACTACTTGTCTGAATAAAACATAAACTCTTGATAATTTTCATCTTATTATATAGATTTATAAAATATTATTTTTGAAGTTTCAATATTAATATGATCTTACAATCAATGATGATTTTTATTTAAATTTTTTAGAAGGATACACTTAAACAAGCTAATCAAAGGTTTTATATTTAAATTCATCAAAAATTAAAAATTATGTAGATTTAAGCATTGCTTTGGAAAAGAGTGTTTTGAATTACTAGTGGGTTTCAAAATACTGCAAAATATTAAGGATCAAATATATTAAAGACTATTGGTTCTAGGACAAAGACCTCTATAGTAAATGGATTTTGATTTTTAAAGAAATTTTGGAGTTTTAGATTTATGATTTGATAGAGTTTATTGAACATTGTTTGGTAGAAATGGTAGTATGTCTAAAGAGCCCCAACTAATTGTCATGGATTATCTATAAAAAAAATCTATTTAACTATCCATTCTACCACCTTTATACTATTGAATTCTAACAACCCTCTAAGTTTTATTGAGAATAGTGTTGATAAGAATTGGCAACAAAAGTGGTCAATGGTGCTTTTAAGGCATATGACTAAAGTCACTCGATAAGCACATAGATTACAACATTCTTGTAGAAAGACTTTTGAGATCCAATTGGAAATTTAAATCCTATTATAAAGTTTGTTGAAAGAGAAAATAACTAGTTGGTTTGCTTCAAGGTAATTTGAATTTTAAATCACAACGTATGGAAAAGAAAAATGTCTTTCAACTAGGCAGTTGCTATTCTTCACCATTTGGTCTACTTATGCAATTTGGCACTCCATTCTTTAAAGTCACAAAGATTAAGGACCTTACTCCAAGAGTATAAAGCCAATTTGGTGAACAAGCATCCAAGTGATTCTAAAGAAGAATAGAACCAAGTTGCAATGCGGATAAGCCAAATAAAGAGCAATAAGAATTATGGACCACTTTTGCCTAGTCACCTTGACAGCAAAATTATTTTTCTTTTCACCAACTTGGAATTGGCTTTATTCACTCCAACAATCCATCCTAATCCTTTGCTCAACTATAAATTGTACTCTAATTTGGACAACTACAACTTTTAGCCAATCATCAAGCACTCACATACAATCTTCTTGCCAAGCTTTTGAAATCAATATCTAATTTTGTAGATAAATTTACAATCAAATACAATTGCCTAATCTTTTGATTTGAAATCTTTTCAATTCAACACAATCTAAATCCTCATTTGCTTAACACCCTCTTAATACAATAAATCAACTATCACAATATTACACTAAATTAATTAATGCAACCATTTATTCAAAATACACAATTTAATATAAGATTTAATACATTGGTTTAACCCCTCACCGCCCAAGGGGCCCAAAAGTGGCCTCACACAATCTAGCAGTCAACTTCAAAGTGCTGTAACTTTTGCGTCCGGTGTCCAAATTTAATAAAACTTATTGGAAAAGTTGCGCATACTAGACTAGTTTTTGTGGTAAAAATTTCAGATCTATCTAAGATGTATTGGATTTTTAGAAGCCATTCGAAGTTCGCAGATTCAATTTCAGTTCACCACACTGCACTGAGATGGCTGCAACTTCGGGGGCTTGTATCTTTTTCATCAAATGTTATTTTTCAATAAAAAAAATTTGGGTTTTGTTCCCCATAAAGTCTACTTAATGTGGGAAATTTTTCATGTCAATCCAAGTTGTTTCGAATGCTTGGGAGCAATTCGAAGTTCAAAATATAGACATTTCTGCATTACAGTGAACTTCAACGGCTTATAACTTCTTCAAACAAGGTTCGATTTCAATAATTTTTATTGGAAAAGTTGCGCATACTAGTCTAGTTCTTGTAGTAAAAACTTCATACCAATCCAAGAAGTCATGATTGACTGAGAGGCATTTTAGTAGAGGTAGGTTCAGCAATAGATGTGATTTTTTGCTACTTTTTTCACTGTTTTTTGACATTTCAAAACAATTTTGCAAACGCAATGAGTCAATTAAATGATTTTTTTTCCCACCAAAGTGTTTTTCTTTTGGTTTTGAATCACTTTGTAGTTTAAAGTTTTTTCATTTGAGCAGGTTTAGAAATCGAATTTCACCTCGAATTGTGTTTTGAGGACAATTTCAGCATCTTTTTTCAACACTAAAACATTATAATCTTTCAATCTATACGGTCAAATGACCTCAAATTTGATTTACACCATCTACAACATGCACACTACAATATTGTACGGTTGAGATTTTCATACCTTACTCACATTTAGACTTATAACACTTGAAAAGGAAAGTTGTTTTTTGACATGGTTAGGCCTTGGGCGGTGAGGGGTTAACTTGCAATGAAAACAAAAAAATAACATCTAATTTGGCACATATAGACTTGTAATTACAATCCAAATATAATACTTCAACTTATACTCTCAAAACACATTCATTCACTTCAAAATACATCATTAGTTACACAAATCCTTATTTCTCATTCAAACATCCAACTTAGTACAATTCCAAATTGACAACAAACACGTAAGCAAACATTCACATTCAAACAAACATGAAGCAAAACAAATTCCAATTCATCAATCTACACATGACACCACAATCCAATTGTTATCAATGGAAACAATAAGTTCCTCCCACTCGGCAACTAACACCAAATCATTAAGCCAAATCACAAAATGCCACATCACACATAACGCAATTCCAAATGAGAGACACAATCACAACACTAAATTCATCTACATATACATATAGCATCTACACAAGCAGCACTTTGCTATAACAAAACTTGGTAAGAAAAATCCACAATGGAAATTAAATGTGGTTCTTCTTACCACTATCTAGTATAGGTTTGTAATTGATTTTTTTCTTTTTCCCTTAATATTGCAACTTTGAGAATTTTGGAACATGTAATATATTGTTGGGAAGGTGATTTCTATTGTGGTTCTCTTTTGCCAAATTTTACTATAATACTTCCACACAATTTGGCAACCATACACTTCAAATTGGTACAAGAAATCCATCACATTAATTAAAATTTGATATTACACAATCACCAATGGTAAAGACTCTCACACTCATACTAGGTAGTGGGTGTCATTCACATAGCAAACAAAATTGCTTAAATAGTCTGTACCTAGCAGTTGACAACAACTTCGACTAAATTGGCTTTTCAATTTTGACAAGGCAACTACCCAACTAGCCAACTTGATTTCACACATATTATTGCCTATTTAGATTAATCTTCCATTTTTGCTATGTGTTTTTAACACTAAAATGGATGATCAATTGGCCTAATTAGAGAAAAAGATAACAAAATTGAAAGTTTTGAGTTTGAAAGGCCAATTACCGAACCTACAATTTTTAAAATGAGCATTGTTGAAAATACTTAGACTAGTAGTGGAAAGGGATATTATAGAATGAAATTTTTGATATCAAACTTATTGCTTTATGGCAAGGGAGATAAACATTAGGGCTTAAACTTATTGGTCTCAAGTTTGTGAGAATGTCAATAAACTTCAATTAAAAAAAAAAAATTATTGTTCAAAAGTTCAAATAGATATTTTGACATGTGGACATAATTTTTATTTTTTTAAGTGCCAATTGACCTTTTTGCCTTTTCTTCTTGTCAAAAATATTATGCACAGTACATTTGATTATTGCATGTATCATTTTATTTGCTATTAGCATTTAAAAAAAATTTATACAATGATTTATCAACTTGAATGCAAAAGAGTGCTCACCTCCGGATCCATTATGCCACTAGAGCAATCATGAACCTATAACCACATTCAGAAATTGAGGTTTGAATATTTTATAATTTCAAAAATCATATAAAATCAATAAATTAAGATTTTATAATATTAGTGTAATTTTCATTGAAGCTAATATTTTTATTTTTTAATTAAATAATTTGATCAAAACTTTGATCAATATTCATAATTATAAAGTTAATCAATATGGATATAAGATATTTTTGAAAATTCGTTTAAAAAGGATGTAAGAAATAAATTACTTTATAAATTTCACCAATGGACTTCTAGTATATTTTATCTATTTTTTTATTCAATATCATTTATCTTTATTAAAATATTTTAAAATACTTGAAATACATGTATTTCAAGTACTTTGATTCTTTAAATGAAAATTATTGAGTCCAAAATTAAATCTAAAATTGTATATATATATATATGAACTAATAAATATTTGTAACACCTAAATTACTAAATTTTTTTCTCTTAAAATTATTTTATTTGATACTATTAAAATCAAGTAATTTTGTTTTCAATATCCATAAGCTAAAGATACACATTCCTTATGGATCTTTATTGTGATTTGAATATTATAATCTCTATTTCTATCTCTTTTTTTATAATAATTGATAGAGGATGCAATGTAAACTATTGACAATCAAACTTTAAGGATTTGACATTTGACTAAACGACTATAAAATCAAAGTTTGAAACAAAAAAAGTCAATACAAATACATCTTTTATAATATTTTCTCATTGCATTTGGTAAATTTGGTAGTGAAATTCATCTTGTATTTTGAATAAGATTTTAAAAAATTATAATTTTTAATTTTCAAAAGTAATTTTCATTTGTTTTCAAATTAAAGTTTTGTTTATTGAATATCTATAAATATAAGTGAACAATAAAATTTCTATAAAATCAGAATTACAAAAAAATGTCACAATGTTTTATATAACAAATTAACAATTGAAGTACAGAAGACACACGCGAGTAGGGATATCAAATATTTAAATTTAAACAACTAAATTTAAATTCATATTTATATTTTATAATTACATCATTTAATTATATGCAAGTACAATTAACAATTACAATAAATATGATTAGAATTACCTGCACCCTATATTCTGAGGGTATAGTCCCTGTATTTTGTATCACAACATCCATATGTCCATATCGTGTAGATGCTTCAAATGTTGGAACAGTAGAACTCAAAATTTTACCTGGTGACCTGTTTTAAATTATCCACTGTTGACCATTACATGCAAGGTAATAAAATTAAAAAATTACTTTCATACTACTTAGAAACAACAACATGCTGCATTATCAATCAAAAAGTGAAGAAGTAATTTTCTGTTTGTAATTAAAAACTTCATTTGAAAAAAATAAATTTGCATCACTTATATTTTTTGGGCCAGAAAATATCATACACGTGGAAAATTATTACACATGTTGATTCATGTAGTGCAAGACTCATGAATTGTTTTATATTGCATTTTTCTACTTGAAATTGCTTAATTTTTTTAATTATTTAGTGACTAATATGAAAAAAGGACTAATTTCTTTGGTTCAAAGTATTAAAAACATTCAATATATATTTTGTTTCAATAGAAAGAATATAAAAAAATTAGTGTCACTTGCACTAATTGAATCTACTTTGAGTGTAGTTTTAACTAAAAAGCAATATTCTTGTTTAGTTTTTTATGTTTTACGAGATTGATTTTAAATACTAAATTAATATTTCTAATTGTGCATAGAATTTATGTTTGAAGAATATAATTTCAATATATATTGAAGGAAATAGTGAACATCATCAATCCATACCTTAAGTTAGGTTGTTTGTTTTGTTTTGTTTGTTTGATATGCTAAGATCTAACAAACCGTAATGTGTCCACAGCATTTTTGATACCACTTAAAAGCTCTTGGTAAGGAAGGGGGCATGAACTTTGTTTTGTGGCGTTTGGACATACAATGTGAAAGTTATTGAATTTTAAAGTTTTTATGAATCCAAATATTGAATTAAATTACCTTCTATTTTGGAAAAATCATAACTTTCACGTCGCATGTTCATATACCATCAAACAAAGACCTTGCATTCCTACATGCATAAAGCTTTCTATTTGTGCCAATTTTATTATGGCAATAGCACATGATATATTAGTCTTTACCTTAAATTAAGTTGTTGTTTTGTTTTGTTTGTTTGATACGTTGGAATCTAAGAAACTATGAGGCGTCCGGTGGCATTCTTGGTACCGTTGGAAAGCTCTTTGCAAGGACTTTGTTTTGTAGCATTTGAAAAAACGGTGTGAAAGTTATTGAATTTCAAAGTTTATATGAATTCAAAAATTGATGTAAATTAATTTTTATTTTGGAAAAAAGATAACTATTATGTTGCATATCTAAACGCCACAAAATAAATCCCTTGCACTCTTATGTGCATAAAGGTTTCTATTCATGCCAATTTTGTGGCATTTAGACCTATAGTGTAAAAGCTATGGATTTTTTTTAATTTAAAAGTTGAAATAATTTATCTTTTCATTTGTTTATTTTGAAAAAATCATAACTTTTCTTTTCTATATCCAAACGCCACAAAACAAAGCCCTTGCACTCTTCCGTGTGTAAAATTTTATAATCTATCAAGAACACAATCTCTGACATTACAATGTGAAAGTTATTGAATTTCAAAGTTTTAATGAATTAAATCTATTTTTTAAAATTTACTTTTATTTTGGTTGCGGCAACGGTACAAGGCCCACTAGTTTAAAATGACAGTCCAAAGATTATTTTTAAATCAAAGATGTTACTAAAAAAACACTAAAATACATTGAAATACAAAAAATATAATTTGAATTTTGAAAATCTAAAAATTTGAGTTTATAAATATAGAACACAAGTAAGAATGTAACATTTTTCTACAAATGCAATAATAACTATTCAAACTGCAATTGCAATAATGTTTTTGAAATTGGATGTGTTTTAATTTTCTTTTAGTTAATAAAGACCAATTTTGTTGAAATTTTTTCATTAGTAGAACTCAAATGGTCAACTGTTTTATTACATTTGACCATGTCATCTAAATTTGTCTTATAAATCAACATGAAGTTAAAAAAAGACATTTGAATCTAATAGAGTACAACATAGTATCTTGATTTTGAATTTATACCAACCTTTCTGACAATGTATTATTATTTTTATTTATCAAAAATTCTTCACTGGAAACATGCATTTTATTCTTAATATTATTATTCAAAAATAAGATTTTATGTATGTATGCATTGGAAGTATATGAATTCATTTTGTACAACAAAAAACTTTATTGAATACCATAGAATAGATGCTAAACAATGATTTTTTTACCGATTGACTACAAACTCCACTCCAGCAGCTTCAATTTCAATTGTTACAACTGAAGTCATAACTTCATGAACTACTATTCCAAACACCTGTCTATTTGCATCGTCACCAAAACTCTGCAATGGTATATAAAATATTCTTATAATTTTTTTCAACAATTAATAAATAAGTATACAAATTTATATCATTTTTTTAAGTACGAAAGGAAAATTTTGTGACCCTTGTAAAACAATTGGAGCATACCAAAACCAAGTAAGGAGTTGAATGTAGATGAGAGAATGTATATAATGTTTTTAACAACTTCTTCCTTTATAGATATAAGTTTTTATACTTTCACATTCAAAGTTCAAAAAATTAATATTTGAAATATAAACTACAAATATTTATGAATTTATTAAGTTGGTAGATATGTACATCCAATTTTACATCTATGTCACCATAGACTATGGCTGATGATTTTGGAGTACCACGATTCAATTCAATTAATTCCTTCTGTATTTCACAGTTTCATGTAGATCATTAGGCCAAAAATAAGTATCTTAGTTTGATTTAAGACTATTTATTGGTAGAAGTAAAATGCACCCTTTGATGTACATAGTGTTATTGAAGGTAGTATTTCTTAGTTCTCAATATTTTCATGAAAACATTATTTTTCATTAGATGAAATTCAACTAGTCTAAAGGATTGTGAGTACTCCCAAGTTTCCGGATTGTGGGAAGTTTGCCTTAGCAACAACTTGACGTAGCAGAGCAATTGCCACGTCAAATAATAATACTAATTTATTTATTTTAATTTAAAATTATTATTATTATTAATTTTTTAGTTCTGTCCAACATTGTCTAGTTTATAGCATAGGGAATGGGCCTGAAATGGCCCTCTAATGCTCCCAAAAAACATCTAAAGTATAAGAAGAAAAAACATTGAAAATAAATACAATAAACCATAATACTTTATAATTTATTCATAAATTGGTGGGGTGCACATGCTATTATATACCCAAAGATGTGGATGGGGCATATATGGCAAAAAACATGACTAGAAACATAAGATTGTAATCTTTTACAATATTGAGTCTTTACAAATCACACTCAAACTATTCTAAGTGACTTTAACATATTCTACACTAGCATGTCCGAAGACTTGTTTTCTTCTTTATTGTATTTATAAAAAATATGTATATATTAGTTTTATATTCATGTTCAAAATAGATTTTGAAAGTGAATCTTGAAAAATATTTTTTGGAAGGAAGAGTACAAATTTGATTCACTTTAGAACTACCTTTTCACTTCAAAAAGACAAAATATGACCTTTGAAAATATTTTTGATGTATAAATATGATAATAATATTTATAAAGGCCAAAATTAGAATCTCAAATTTATAAAGGCCAAAATTATGAATTTGTGTGATTCATATTAAATAAAGTATGTGAATGTTTAAAAGTGATGTGTTCCACAATATTTGAAATAAATACTATAGGTTTAAAAAATGCTTGTAAGAAAAAGCCTTAAAAATAATGAAAGATTTAATATAAGTGTTATGTAAAATCAATAAAATCAATAAAATAAAACCATCGTTTTTTTAGAAGTAGAAAATTATTTCAAATAATATATAGATTATATGCAAATTTCATTGAAAAATACTTACATCCCAATAATCCTTGATTTGTGAAGCCAAACAAGTATTTTCAGGTTCATTGCATTTTTGTCCAGGTTGATTTCGAAAGCCTGAATAACTAATACCTATTTTATTGCACTCATTTCCATCAAGAGTGAAAAAATTATCTCTTAAGATCATCCATTGTTTCTTGATTTCGGCAGAGCTTAGTGCATTGTCTAGTAAAAGAATGCAATCCCACGTACCAATGATGTTGAAAAAAATTAATGAAGTCTACATTTGGTTCCACAACTAATTACAAGCAAACTTATTTTATTTATCTTTAAATGTTTGAAATTTATGGTCTCAATTTTTTTCAACATTTCATGGAAATATAAATATAAGTGATATTTTATTCAAAGTATTGAAAAGTAACTGATATTTAGTGGTGTAAACACAAGAAGAAACCACCTTTTTCTTTGCATTTTTGGAAGATTTTTTTAACGCTCAGTGATGGAACTTTAACAAAAAATGAAAGCACTAGGATATTTTCTACTAGAGATTTTATGACCAAAAAGTCACATTTGTCAATTACAATTTTTTGGATAAACAAAACTCAATGCAAGCCATATTTCTACAAAATTTGATCAAAAATCTTATATTTACATTGGTTTTGAAGGTTTTCAAAAATAAGAAATAAAACTAGAGAATGTTTAAAACTCATAAACATAAAACATTTTGTTGTGAAAACTAATTTCATGTAGTTTGATGTCATAAAAAAATCCAATTTTATAAAATTATAATAAAACCTTATATCACTGTATTCATTAAGTTTTGACCATAGATTAGTGCATACAAATGCAATTCAATTTGCATTGTTATTTTTCATGTATAAGTAGTAATGTAAGCACATCTAATTGCAACATGTTTCTAAACCAATCCCCCAACAGATTCTTGCCAAAATGTACAACATTTATTCCTAAGAGTCTAAGGTCAATTTGGAGTATACCTACTATCAACATTTTGGAAATTTGTAGGTTATTCAAATCATGTCCAAATAATGCATGCTAAAAGAATCTTAAAGTCTCTTTTGCCTTTCAACAAGATTCAACAAAAATTTAGACAATTTAATAATAGGAACCCTAATCAAATGTTTAATTGGACAATTTTAGGTGTGGAATTGAAACAAAGATGACAAAGTTTCATTTTTCTTATATTGATTTACTTGATTTTCATTTTTTTTATATTGATTTTAAATTATTTGTACTATTAACACTAAATAATAGCAACAAAAACTTGTAGTATATGTTTTAGATATTTTTCAGTTTTTGATAGTTAATTTTAATTTCAAAAAATACTTTATTTCAATATATTCTCCTACTTTACTTTCAGTATATTCAAAATTTTACTTTCAATGTATTCTCCTACTTTAATTAAATTTTAATTAAATTTTAGTTTAAAATTTCAATATATTCTCCTATTTTAAATAAAATATATATTTAGTTTAATATATTCAAAAAATTTAACTGAAATTTAGAAAAAAAGAAATTTCTATAAATATAGAATATATTATAATTTTAGCTTTTTAATAAATATTATTTGAAGTTGAATAAATAATAGTTAATATATAATATATTTGATTATTTGTACTATTACACATTAAAAATGCCTCTATAATTTTGACATTTTTTCTTTTGGTTTGTCCTTGAATTAGTATTATTTGGATGAGTAAAAAAAATCTCGTTCCAACATTGATCTTTATTCCAATGTATGTTTTGATTTTCCGAACAACTAACTTCTTCTTTAATCACATATTATAATTTATCAATGACTAAATGGAATTCTTTTTTATACTGAAGGTTTTAAAAGTATTAGATATTTTATAATTGATTTTATAGTTTTTTTAAATTACTTTTTCAATATTTTTTGAAATATGAAAATTTATAACCTTTGAGCATCTCAAAGTTACTTGGTTAGTATCTTTATCAATTTATCATATTTCATTTCTAGCATCAAAGCCTTGCTTTAATTTTCATCCATTTTGATACCTCTAATCCAATATTTCTATAAAATCTATTATTTTGCTAAGATGTCACTATGCACTGAAAAGAGGCAATCACTACCTGTTTGGGTATTCCAGTCAATGAGGGCCGTTGATTGTGTTAAAAAAAATCAGACCCCCTTGAAGCACCATTTATTCAAAAAAACAATTTGGGATACGATACGTATATATATATATATATATATATATATATATACGCATATGGGATATATCCCATATCGATTGCCAACCCCAACTCCACCTCAAAATTACAGAAGGGTGGGAGGGGTGGGAGGGGGGTAATTGAAAAAATAAATTCGAATTTTATTTATTTATTTTTGAGTGCACAGTGACATCTATGTCACTATGCCTATGCACTCAAAATAGGCAGTAACTACCTTTATACTATTTGTGTGTCACTTTTATTTTGCTAAGATGTCACTATATCTAGTATTTCTTAAAATCTTAAGACTAACAAAAAATGAATGTTGTAATTTTTTTTAAATTGTCAAGTTCAATATTAATTGCCTAGAATGCATTTTTTGATATTTTCAATTATTATACAAATTGGATAAGTATCAATATTAAAAGCTATTGAATATTTTAAAAGTAACTTAAGTTCTTCACCGTGTTCTCTAATTTCTAAAATTTGAAGCAATTTATTGACATATGATAAAACTTGAACTTGAAAATAAAACATTTTAAATAAATTTTACAATATTTCAATCGCAATTATTCATTACACTAACTAAACTCAGTCATTTTTCATTTTAAAAAAATTAAAATGTTACATGAATATCGAGTAGTGGATTTTAAACTATTTAGAAATCAAAAGGTTTTCAAAATTTGTATGTTGAAATTTTGCTATAGTAAACTATACAAAATTTACACAAAGTATTCTACATACTTTGAAAGAATTGGAAAATCTAAGAATTTAATATGATCATTTACTTGAACAGAAGCAATTGGAAATTTTATTCTTTCTTGTCTTAATTTAAATAACTAAAAGTCATATAATCCTAAATAAATTATGTCTACTTTATTGTATTTTTCTAAAATTATTAGGTGTACTAACTTCTAAATTATTACGTATTATTCAAAATGATCCTACACTACTTGCATGTCTTATAGTTAAAAATATATAACGTCTTTCATAATTGTTAAAAACCTTACTTGCTGGTGGTTGGACCAAGAACAAGGATGAAAGTTGAGGAAATGCTTTATAATTTACAAAATCTCCAGCCAACGCCACTAAACACATCCCATCTTTACTTACAACCTCTCTTCTTGAGGGTGATACTATCAATAATTCCTTCGTGCATAGATGATAATAAAATTACAAAATTTATTTTAAAATTGACTTTAAGTATTTGTTAGATTAAAACATGTAATTGAATAAAATATTTTTATTATTTTATTATATGTATAAATTCTTAATCATGGTCAATTTAGAAAGTAAGGTTAGAAAGACAAAAAAACACTTAATTCTTGTTTCTTGACTTGATTGAAACTGACTTGAATCAATTTTGAATGGCTTGATAAAGTAATTTGAAAAATACCTTGATTACAATGATGTTGATTTAACAAAGTTTAATGATATTCTATTTTGATGCAAAAATTGCATATAATTTTAAAATAAAAATGAATCTTTATTTAATAAATATGTTGTTGTTGTTAAAATAGTGTTGTTGTATATAAACTTCAATTAATATGGAGTTTCATCTTTTCAATTACAAAAAAGGATTAGGAAAGACAAAAATATCATACTACTATTAGAATATTATTATGAGGGCTATGAAATTGAATGTTCACTTGAATTTGCAAGATTGCAACTAGTGTGATGGAATATAAACATAGCTCAATTTATTTCTCAAGCAAATTTTGAGGTTGGATGAATTCATGTCAATTTCCAACCTTAATATTTCTTATTCTATACCTCTATTTCTAGAACTGATTTAAATGGGCTTTCAATTACTTTTGAATAGTAGAATAGATTCCATTGGTTACTAAATACACTTAATTATAGAAGTTGGAAAAACAAATAAAAAATAAAAATTAGTGTTGCACTTCAAAAATATTTAAATATTTTCTAGCCATCATTTTAAGATAATCAATATTATCAAGATATTAAACACATGTTTTTCTGCCAATTCTTTTAAAAGATGAAACTTTGCTTTTGGAAAAGATGGACAAGAGTTGTCTTTGCTGATTTAGGTCTATGGTCTTCCGACAATTAGGGATTTTTCCTCAAAAATTTGTGAGGATGAAGGTGCACGAGTTGATTAATTGATACTTTTTGATGAATTCATTTAAAAATCTATGAATTCTTGAAATTTGTATGGGCCCAAGCACCACAGATCTTTAGAAAATCAATCATCAAATATGATTGTAAAGCTAGTTCAATCAAACAAGAATAAATTACTGATTAAAAAATATTAAATTACTGATTAAAAAATATATATTTATTGATAAAACTGAATGCATATTTTGACAAATAGTAGATTCTTTGTCAACAAAGCTTGATATAAAAGTTGATTTGGTGAGAACTTTCTTTTATTTTTTATTAAAGAGATTTATCATTAAAAAATTTGAACTTGCAAGTAAAGATGTAATTTAGTGCAATAAAATTAGATGTTCTTCTTATAGTCCTATATATTTTGTATACAAATGGTATTTCAATTTCCAAAAAAATTATGCCACCCAAATAATTAAAATAAAATAAACATAATAGCTTTTCCAACAATTAGGATCTAAAGATAAATCTAAAAGTAAATGCCGGAACTATTTAGTCATTATTTCTTAAAAAAGGATTTTTTTTTAAATGACTGCTTTTTTATTTTGAGGCATATGCCAAATCAAATTAATTTGCCAACCTCAATTAATTATATGGTAGGAAATTGTATGGTACCGTATGCCAACTCTAACCTCTGGGTGTTATATTGCATCTTTATAAGATTGGTACGTTTAATATTTTTTTTAATTAGTAGAATATAATCTAAATAATAAAATAATAAAATTTCCTTTCAAGTATAAAAAATATTTGTATATTATTATCTTATATTTGATCAAAATGGTAATATTTATTTGTCAGTTAAAGAAAATTTTATGTTATTATTTATATGTTCACAGTGAAGCTAAGTCAATCTGACTTATCTGTAAAATTCAAGCTTTAGGATTCGCAACAATAAATGAAATTTTTATAATGGAAATGTGATTAAATACAATGGTACACTCAAAAGTTACTCTGCTTGATTTAGTTAGTGACTTAGTGAGGGATTCAATAATTATTTTGATTGCATTATTCTATTACTAAAAAAATCATTTCCAATATACGACTCCCTCTCTCCCACTAAAAAACTCCAAAATTCTTCTTTTTGAGAAATTAACTGTATTTGTAGTCATAATGCTAGCAATACATGTACTCAAGAACAAGTAAGCTATCATTTAGATCTATGCAAAATCTCTAGCTTAGGCACCTAAAATCCATGTGGAAAGTACGATATTTGAGTATAATTTGTAAATGCTGCCAACTCCGTCATTTTAAATGATTTAAAGGGTGGTGGCAACAATAGGATTCTAGAAATGTGTTTTCCAACCTAAATACGTGCAATAAAAAAAACTAGTTCACTTTACAAACAAATTTTTATAATGTTGAAGTGGTCACTAAATGCATCATTGACACTACTATCTAAGAAACAATTTATACAAGGTGCCTTATATGAGCAAGACCAAACTTGCTAGGCCAAAGGAATGCTCCTAGATTGTTTCACTTGCCCCCACAAGGTTGTCCAATACGACAAACACTTACTCAACGTTTAAAATCAAGAAACGGAGCTTTTTAGTGGGACAAAAATTTTACTTGATTTGGAGGTTAATAGTAGGTAGAGGGAGTACTAAAAAACAAGAAGGGTGGTCCTTTCTTCTCCCAATATCCACAAAGAAAACAAAAATCAAATGTTCACTTATAGAGAAATGAAATGATTTTGTGTCTCATATACATTGAAATATTGATAATTCCACTCTTGAGTATTACCTTGAATAATTACAATTCAAATTTTCTATTATAATATAATATTAATATTAATATGCTAATTGTAATTTTTGCTTGTGCCTTGAAACATTTACACATATCCTACTATTAAATTATAGCCTTCTTCCATTATGTTACAACCCTCACAAAAAATCAATAATGATTTAAAAGTTTAATATATTTTATGTAATTTTTTCAAATTCTTCATCTCCTATTTGATATAAAAATCCACTATTTCAAAACAATTCTCATCAATAGGTCATAATTTATTAAAGTGTACATGATTTGAGAGATGATATGAAATCTTGTTGTTTAATAAACTTGAAATTTTGTTTTTATTTCAAATTTGTTGTGATAAGAAAATCACAAATCAGAAGTTACTCAAAATGTAGCATGAACTATAAATCGAAGTCTCTTGATTTGATTTTAGTCAAGAAGAGGGAGACAATGTAGAAAAACTCCAACCATTTATTTTTACAAATGTATTAGGCTTTCAATAAAAAATTCAATCATAAACTCCAATTTTTGTCAATCATACTAGAGAAAAATAAGATTTATTTTTAGTCAATCATCTTGTTTTGTGTTACTTGTAACACACAAAAAATATTCTATTTAGTCAATCATTTTGTTTTGTTTTACTTATAACGTATAAAAAATATTACTTTTTTAATTAAAGCTTTTTTGGATGTAAATAAATTGATAATAAAATCTCCACTTATTTATTCAAAAAAATATTTTCCAACTGCATCCTTAAAATAAATATTTTTGAAAATTTCATAAATGCTATTAAAACAAAAATTGAACATCAAAATCATCATTTATAAATTTTATTATCTTCATGATCAAGGAAATGATATCAATACTATAATTTTATAGATAATAATAATAAAGATATTCAAACAATTGTTGTTCATCATTAAAAAATAAACATATTAAATAATTCTAATATACCTCTATAAATTTTCTACAATAAAAAATTAAGAAAATTAATAGAATTTTTTATATTGAGAAAAAAATACAAATCAAACTTGACTCTTATTCAATTATGTATAGGAAAAAAATAAAACTAATATCTCTAATTTTATTTTAAAATGTTTTTGATTCAATAATTGTCATGTCAACCATCAAAAGCAACTAAATTAAAGATTATCATAATAAAATAAAAAAATCTTACACACTTTATAAATTTCTAATAATTTTTTAGAATATATATGGCTTTCAAAAAAATTGAAGTGTATAGAAAATGTTAATAAATGAGTATGACAACAAATTGCTCTAAAATTGATTTGTATATAAATTTTATTTATGTAGTTTTAGTTTGCTCAAGGACATATTTAAATGAACTAGATAAATCTCATATATAAATGATGGAGGAATTCTTTTTTATATTTTTTATACTATTAGATATATTAGTATTAATATTGTAGATCAGAATACTATTTTAAAAATAAACCAAAGTAATGATTAAATGAAATAATTACTTGTCCTGGAGGAGGGGTTTTGCCACTAACATCGTCGTTCCTTACTTCGTATGAAAAACTAATAATAATTTTAAATTGCATACTTGGCTCTCGTATTGTAAATCCAAAATACCTAATTAATTTTAGAGCAAAGATATTAATTACTAAGGAGCTTCAATGTTATATAATATTTGACTTTTATGGCAGGTTAAAATGTCTTTATTGATCTTTTTTAATAAGCACTATTAAAGAATATTTTCAAATTTTTAATAATAAATTGAATAATAATCAAGAATCTCAAGTAAAAAATAATATTTCCTCCTTCTTAAAATGATTTACTTGTTGAACAAAATTTCTTGTCCTAAAATGACCTTGGTATGATGTGGGAGGAAGGGCTCACACTTTTTACGACAATGGAATGTCCAAAACAATGAATTTTTCTCGTAGCCTTGTGAACTTCCATTCAGCCATTGTGTATTGCAGATTTTTATTATTTTTATTATTATTTTTGAACAAGTGGATCAAACAATTGCATTCAGAAAAAAACATAATGTATTGTAGATTTTTGACTGAAGTAGGTGGACTGAGCTCCTGGTGACTCACAAGTGGCTCCAAGACCACGCAGATCTAGGGCCAATGAAGATAATTGATTGAGGCGATAATTAATTAATTGATTGAGAGATTTGTTTGGCTCTTTTGTCCAGTCGTTTTGGCTTGGCTGTTGTTCTTTGGTTTCTTTTTAATGCAGTGGGTTTCCCATTTGTTCAAAAAATAAAAAATAAAAAAAATATAGACAACACGGGAAGTTGCAAAAATGATTGGCTAACATTGCTTTAATAAAATAGCCCCTAAATCCCACTTTAAAAGCACCGAAATTAGAATGTGAAAACTTATTTGTAACTGAAATTTGTAATTGAATCTTATTTTTAGGACAATAGGAATGCATCACATGATGTCTTAAAACTTCTTTTGAAGATAGGAAATTAAGTTAACTTTATGGAAATATAATTTTTATTTTAGTCGATGCTCGGGAGCAAAAGTTATGCCACCTGAAGTGCAAAAAGTAGCTCGAGGGGCAACCCTCCAAAAATCACATATAATTGAATTTTTTAATTTTTATTTTCAAATATTACATTTTTTTCTATATGTGAAGCTTTGAATCATTCTATTTGGACTAGTGATGCAAAAGTTATGGACAATCTTGTTTTTAGGCAATCTAAACATCCTCTTGAAAAAAATTGTTTCCTTTGCTTTAATTTCAAATATCTTGCAATTTACATTGTCAAAGTTTTTAAAATTTCTTCTATGCATTCCTACACAGGTCTAGTACATGATTATATGATTAGGTATGCAAAAGAAACCAATTTTTAAAGTTTTTTGCTTTGTGCAATAGAAATCGCAGTTTTGAGTGGTCTTTCATGGAAAAAAAGCCTTGGGACTTTAGGGATTAAAAAAAAAAGCAATGCATATCTAAAACAATTAGTATATAGCCAATTATTTTTATAAATATATTATACAAGCCTAAATTCCACTTACAATTAACTTCCAATATTTCTAATTTTAATGATAAAAATTAATATATGTAATAAATATAACAATATGATAAATAATTTAAAAAATAATTAAAAAAACTCAATGTTCCATCACCTTGAAGATTCTTTTTGGTAATCTAAAAAATTAATCACCAAATAAATTTATTATTTAAGATTAAATTTATTATATAACATAAATAATGTATTATACGCACCACAAAGGATCAAATCTTAAGCAAGATGCAGATTGCCTACGATTCATTTCCAACTTATTATCACCTACAAAAGTATTGTAATTGAAATATGGAAAAATAGAATAATTTTCAGATTACAAATTTGGCAAAAAAAATTCGCATTAACAAATTTATAAAAAATATTTTATAAATTTCAAAGAAATAGCATCTACAAGGTTTGCTATTAACTTCATACAAGTTTGGTCTAAGTTATCTACTTAATTATCATGTCATACATAAAGTTTTAACTATTTATTTGTATTTAAATAATTATAAAAATGTTATATTTTTAAAACTCATATGAATTAAACTTTAGAAAATAATATTTTTATAATTATTTTATTATTTTATATTTTATATTATATATTTCTATTGCATCTAATTTAATAAAATCCAAATACAATTGAGATTATTCTACATGAAAAAAATATATTATCATTAGTATAAAGCATTGTAGTAGAAATTATTCCGGAGAATCGAAGGTGTATCTTCTTCTACATTCAAATGTATTATTCTACATTTTTTGTTCTTTTACATCAGACTCTTAGTCTATCTTTTTATTTTCGTACTGTATTTAAAGTGCAAAATTGTTCATTAGTTTTCTCTTTGTCTTCTCACTTGGTCTTTGATCTTCATGATTAATTTTGAAGATTTATTTAACTTACCAATCACTTATTATCAATGGATTTTTCATTTATATTTTCTAAAACTAACGAATTTTTAAATTTTTTAAAAACCATTGATATTTAGAAAATTTTACATTTCGATACATATCATCATCATTTTGTAATTTATTGTTGATTTCATTATTTCATTATTTATCATCTATCATTTTTGAAAATCAAAAGTTTTAATTATCACCGTTACGGTTTAATTTTCACTAGTGTGTCTTATGTCGTTGCCACTGTATAATGTAATAAAACTAAAAGTAATTTTAAAATATTTTCAATTCATCAAAACTTTGAAATTCAATAATTTTTCTATGATAGGTCTAAATGCTACACAACAAAGCTCCTACTCTCCCCTTGTAGAGAATTTTTAAATGGTCTTTTGTTTCTAATATACCCTATGTTGTTGCCACAACCAAAATTGAAGTAAAATAATTTTTTAATTTAAAAGTTTAAAATTCAATATTTTTACAACTTAGTGTGAAAAGGTTGTATACTTGGTAAAATAAAAGTAAAGATAATTTTTTAATTTTTTAGTTTAGAGAACCTTTGAAATTCAATAACTTTCACACTGTAGTGTGAGAGATTGCACTTTTATTATGAAGAAAAGGCTTTCTGTATAGAAGAGTGCAAAAACTTTGTTTTGTAGTTTTGGACATGCAATACAAAAATTATGTTTTATTTCCAAACAAAAGATATTTTAATTCAATTTTTATTTTTTTTAAATCCATAACTTTCACACCATAGGTTTAAATGTCACGAAATTAGCACGAACAGAAAGTTGTATGCACAAAGGAGTGCATAGACTTTGTTTTGTGGCATTTGGACATGTGATGTGAAAGTTATGTTTTTTCCAAAATTTAAATCAATTTTTTATTCATAAAAAAATTTGAAATTCAATAACTTTCACACCATTTGTCCAAACACTACGAAACAAAGTCTGTGCACCCTTCCTTGCCAAGAGCTTTCAAGCAGTACAAAGAACACCACTGAACTCCTTACGGGTTTGTTAGATCTCAACGTATCAAACAAAACAAAACAAACAACCTCTCTAAGGTATACATGATAATTCTAAGTAATGGTTAATAATCTTTCATTAATCATCTAGGGTTAATTATTATCTATCAATCAATGATCATTTTTACAAAAGTTAATTTATACATTAAATTTTTATAATTTTATTTAAAAAATATTCATTATAATAGTTAATATTGATTGTTTTTTTAATTTAAGTTTTTTCATTATTGTGATCAATTAAGATCAATCAATCTATAATCAGTGATAATCAATTAGTTAGTATTATTATGATTTTTATATTTTTATGATGTAAAATTGATTATTGATCACTCTTTATAAATCACGTTTACTAATTCTGATTATTTTTTATTTTTTTATTTTTTTCAAAGTACTCATAGTAATGCTTAATATTCAAAATTTCATATTTTTTTTCTTATACTTGATATTTCTAAAGACATTTATTTTAAAACATTCTTATAAATAAGATCCTTTCCATGTGAAATTGTCCTCATGGTACACAACTTTTCTACATAATTTTTCATAAAATCTAGTGATAAGAATTATGTATTTTATTTTATTTATTCAAAACAAATTCAAAACAAATGGATTCTACAAATGATGGGTCGTAGCTACATAAAACACTACTTCCTCTAAATAACTAATGACATATTGATCCTTAAAGATTTTTCTGCAATTTCAGTGAAACAAATATTCATAGAATAACATATTATTAAACCTTAAACTAAAATTGGTTGTAGTCTAATACATATTGTAGATATGTTGTGATATATGTATACATATTTATATAAATCATCCCTCAAGGACCAAGAAGATATAATGTGTCTTCTTTAAATTATCAATGGCAAATTCTCAGTAGGGTGAAACAAATCTCAATATTTTGCAAACTAGAATCTTGAAGAAGAATAAATTGACGTACTTGTTGCATTTTTTTATTTTTAAAATTTCAATGTGAGAAGTATTTAAATTTTTTTTTAGGAAATGTAGTCTAATAGAAAAAGGAAGCAAACAAATGTTTTTCCAATGAAAGGAATAGTAGAGATTGAAAAAAAAAAATTTGAACTTTTGGACATTTATAGTTTTTACTTTGCACAAATAAGTTGGGTTTGGATTTTTTAAATTCAAATTTGTATTTTTAGTAATTTAAAGAATACAAGGTTCAATCTAGTGTGATTAAGAACACAAAATAATTAAAATTATTCCATTTTTTTTATGATGTTCAAAAACATAAAATAATAATATCAACTGTTAAATTTCAAAAATTGACGCATATACAAATTTTAAGTTTTTTGTAGAATCCAATTTTGTTAGGTTTCACTTTCTACACCTTTTGTTTGAAAATGTGTAAAAATAAGAGAATTTTTTATTTTTCAATTTTATAAAGAAAAAAATATTGCATTTGTCTAAGATTCAAATATAGTTTTGGAGAGGGAGGGGATAAAAAAGCATTATTCATCTTTTTATAATTTTTGTCCTCCAAAGCTACATCAATTTTTGTCCTCCAAAGGTGCATTGATATAAAGTTGATTATCCAAAAATTATATATTTTAAAAATCCACAGGCAGTATTTAAGAAAAATAATTATGTAGCATACTTTTGTATGATTAAAATTAAAAATTTCAAGCCCACACATTTGTAAAAATGATATAAAAAATGATATATATATATATATATATATATTTAAATGGCCCAATTCACTGAAAACCTCTATTGTCAAAAGTTGTTGGGTCTTGAGGGATTAACCCCTAAAAGAACATGGCACATCTTGGATATAAATTCGTAAAAACGGCCCTATTTTAGGTCAATAAAAAAAAAATGAATAAAAAAGGATTTTTTAAGTTCAACCATATCTTATACTACACGACTATGGGTGCTAGTATGTGGACGTAGGATCTTGAGCCCATGAGTTTAGACTCCTATGTTATAGGTACCTATATTATAGACACTTTCCATAATTATAGGATATTTATATTATAGATGTTTATGTTATAGATACCTATGTTATAAGCAAATTCCATGGTATAGGATGTTTATATTGTAGGTGTCTATATTATAGGTACTTATGTTATAAGCACCTTCTATGGTTACATGGTACTTATATTACAAGTATATATTTTACACCTTCAATAGTTGTAGAGCACCTACTTACACCTAGGCTCAAGGCTCTTAGGCTCACATTTCTAGGCTCACATACTAGCGTCATTGCCTTATAGTATTAGATTATTCTAGAAATGTGTATAAAAAAGTAAAAAGACTTTGACTATACAGATTGGAAGATCAAAGTCTTTGAAGTTAAAAGAAATATTTTTCAATCCTTTCCCGATAGAATCAAAAGACTCTAAAACTCCTCCTAGAATTAAATTTTTGCACTACAAATGCATTTTTACAGTTTCATTTTCAATTTAAATTGATTGCATATTCACCAAGTTTCAAAAGTATATGTGGAGTTTAGCAAAAAGATTTTTAATTGTCCAAATTATCCACATTTGGAGGACATCATAACTTTTGATCTACGCACTTGATTAGAAAAATTTGATATTCATGCTTGGGGAGTAAATACTTACAATTTGTATTCAAATTTCAATAGATCTTTTTGAAAATTGACATATTAGGCACTTGTCCAAATTTTCAATTGGTCATTCAACAACCACTTGGTCCTTTAGGGGTTCAAGACCAAGAATTTAGAGTTTGAAGTGAGAATAAATTCACATATTTCATACTCACACACACAGTTGTTTATTTTGTCCACCCAAGTGGTTGTAAATTCATTTGTCCATAATCAAACAAAAGCAATAGTGTTCCACTTCAAAAAACTACTTTTAAGAAAAAAATATTCCTTCAAAAAAAGTGAGATTAGTATGAAAAATCCTTACGTATTCCAAAACACTTCCAGCAATGAACTTCAAGCCAAATTTTACTATCAAGCTAAATTAAATCTATTATATAATTGATATATAGAAATTTAATGTCTTATATATGTGAAAAAAGTGAATTTTCTATTGACATTGATTTGTTTTAATAAAAATTTATTGAAAAATTAAAAAATTATAATTTTGTAAGATAAAAAGTAGAAATAAAATCATATCAATTATAATATATATTAGAATAATCTAAAATTCTTACCAAAAATGAAGGTTAAAATAAAAAATAAAAAAATTTATATAAATTTTAAAAAAATTATAAGAAAAAAAATTGAATGAAAAACACAAAATATGGTGTAGCATGGATTTTGACACTTAGAGCTTGCAATTGCAATAATTATTTTTATTTTTTTCCAAATTTTAAAATGGAATAAAACTTAAAAATTTGAAACTTCATTTTTTTAGTTTAAAATATACACTAATAATGGCTATTTTGAAATTTACAACTAAGGTTGACCAAGGCGCATCTACTTTTTGGATGCGCAAACCTTAAAGGGTTAACACTAACACTTGCTTGCAAAGCCTTTTAAAAGGTTTTAAGACTTGCAATTTCTTTAGCATTGGAGCCTCAGATCAAGGACTTTAATTGTCCTTACTTGAAAAAATATAGGTAAGTATGGCTAAATTGACTATTTATTAGTACCATCTTGATTTAGTATTTTTTTGTAAATGAAACTCTAGTTCTATAAGAGCATCTGCAGTGCACCCTGCGACAATGACGATATCAACAGTGTGTCGAATGGTTTGTAGTTTGTAATTAAAATTGCACTATAATGCAATTGTTATGGGGGACTCTAATTCTATAACTTCGTTGTGCGGCACCCCAAGATTGGCAAATTTGCAAAATGTGAAGCACCCGCAAGTTGGCCCACAGTAGAAATAATCTTTATTGTTAACCTTTTTTTGCATTGTTATGCATGCCAATCAATTCAACCTTCCTTTGTTTCAATGAAAAGTCTTTATTTGATGTAGATTATTTTTTTTTGTTTTTTATAATGCGGAAAAGTCCACTTGACGTTGTAATTGCAGGCTTTGCATTGAATCAATTTTTCCAAAGAGTAAACCGGTACTTCCATGGCCTCTTGGAATGGCCCGCCATTTGCTGTTACAGGGCTTGCTTGTCAAGTATGCATTGCAGATGCTCTAAGCAACTGAATATTTTTTTATGCCCAAGTATCTTGTGTCCTTAATTCATTTTGTATATGAATTTGTAATATGATAACAAAATTGGATAGTTTTCAATGGTGACTTATAAATGTAAAAGATTTAAGCTTAAGATATATTACACATCATCGCAGGTCCGCCTCGATATGAATAAGATTTTATTCCATTGTGTGAAAACCAGGTTGGATTTCCACATTTACAACAAAATCCCTGCCATGAATCATGTGTATTTATACATACAAATAGGCTTTATAGATTGATAAATCAATTTTAAAGATTCTTAATAGATTAGATATTTTTAGACTATGGAAATCAATTGTAAATGAACAATATATATTTGACCTTTTTTTAATGATGTGCAAGTACATGATTTAAGGGAGGACTTCCTTGCAATTGGAATTGGAAAGAAATTTTCAAGTTTTTGAGGATTTGAATTGCTTTCATTGACTTCCACCATGTTTATAGTTTGATATGAGTAGGGAGAAAATTACATTTATAGAATATCTTTGATTTGTTGTCAAACTAAAAGTAACCCAAAAGTTTAATTCCTAAAGGATTAGAGCGTTTTTTGGCAACATAGTGATTTTGGGCAACTCACTATGAATGAAATTTTAACAAAACATTTTCCCAAGGAGTATCTTTAAGGTCCAACAATTTTCATAACTTTTAACTGTATTGTCAAAAAGTTAATGAATGATATGTAGTTTTCATTGCTCAGCAGGCAGCCCAACACAGCAAAAAAACTTCTTTAAATATTACATTTTTGAAAAATAAAAATATATCAAATTATTTTTTGGAATTTCTATATACATGAAAAAATTTGAATCATTCTATTTTGATTAATGAAATGAAAGTTACAAGGAGTTTTGATTGAGGGTAGTTTACAAGTAGTTATGAAATCTCTACTCAAAAAAATAGAAACATTAGGTTTATATTGTTTATTCAAACATCACAAAAATTGGGACTATCATTTTTCAATTCCAAAAATAAATGGTTAACAATCTAGTATTTTGAATCATTCTCTACTTCTTTCTACTTACTATTTTTTCCCTATATAATGTAAAAGATTTCAAGCATGTAGCCAACTTGCCTTGAAGAATGAATCCAAAGAGTTACAACCATTTTCAAAAAAAATTCATAAAGATTTAGCCTTGTAAAGTTCAGTTGCCCGGTTTTTCAAAGGGGCAAAAAAAGGATTTTTGTCACTTGAAATGCTAATATCTTGCAGTCTACATGGTGTAGTTTTCTGAAATTTTTTCCACATCTTCTCAAACCAGCTTACTACAAGATCCTATGGTTGCATTTGTCCAAAAATATTTTTTTCTTAAAAACTTGGTACTTGTATTAGAAATGGCAATTTGAGAGCGTTTTTTGGTGAAAACATAGTGATAAACCTTTAGGAATTAACACCAATGTTAAAAATTAGTTTTCCAAAAGTTTGGAAGTTGACTCCTCTGATTTTCATAAGTTTCTCCCTATAATTTTTGTTGGACAACACTTTTGACTCTTCCTTGCAAATATTATACTCTTCCATGAAGAATCTATAAATATTTTGTCTTTTTAGCAAAGTTTGGCTAATTTTTGTACATAAAAGTCTGTCTTAAGCCCTGAAAACTAAAACTATCCTAAAAGTCATAAAATGTCACCTTCCATGTGGTTCTTGATTTACTTCCTAATCTATATTGCAATTGAATTCTTGTTCAACTTGTTTTTGTTTAGAACGACAAGAAGAAATATTATTTAATGTGCAGTCTTGTCACCTTTATAATTCTTAGTAACAATATATGTAGAGGATTAAAAAACAATTGCACCTCGGCAATGGAATATAAAAAACTTTTGATTCTGTCTTTATTCTAGGGTGGGACTCTAACCTCAAATTAGGAAAATGAGGAGTCAAGGATCATCTTTTACATACTCAATAATGAATTAGTGGCCAAACATATTAACCTAACTTAGTAAATTGGATTTATAGATGCAATACAAGGGAGGCCAATTTCATAATGAAGAATTTGGGCAATAACAAGCAAGGTTAGAATAGTGAGCCTAGGTAAATATCTTCCAATGTCTACAAAAATGTCTTTGTGAAAAACATTCTATTGAATAAAAAAATTTACCACACCACACGAATATGCCACATGGCCATGATGGAAAAAATAGAATATAGGATTACCTCAATAGAATGGTTTGATTTATGAATGAACATATCAAAATGAAAAAGTGAGTAACTAGGGATGGTGGATTGGTGGCCTAGTTAACCGATTTGCTCATGAGTATGTGTAGATGAGCCTTCATGTAATTTGATTGCATGCAATCATGCACTATTGTCATTCCTCCTAAAAATACAAGTCTAATAAGAATAAAATGCAAATTAAGTTAAACATTGAACTAGGATCCCAATGAAAGGAGACATTTCATGACTTATGAAGAAAGATGAAACTCCAGTTCAATTTTATTGGAGTGGTATAAATTAAGGGTCTATTCATGTTGTGTCCTACACTTAATCTAAGGAGTGAAATGAATGACTTCAAAATTACATATCATAGTTAGGAGAGAGACTCTATTTTGTTATCAATATTTAGTTATATTAATTTATAGGTTATGATGTATTAGTTGTTTTTTCTTGTTTGAATGCTTATAAAGTTAGCATTTTTGAGATTTATTTGACCTATTTGCATGTTTTTGTATATATGTGTGTTTAAGTTATGTTTTAGTTTAGATCTGCTATGTTAGTAGAAATCACATTTAGTAGAGGGAGTTTGATTATTTTTGAGCCATAGTCTATTTAGAAAGATGTATGCAATTTATTTTATTGCACTTTGATTGATGTAGTCAAAGTATTTTTAATAGTAGATTTGGGGTAGTTGAATGTTTCATGTGGTTATTGAGATGATATTAACCTCTCAAGGACCAAAATGACACAATATGTCCTTTTCAAATTTTGAATGGCAAATTCTTAGTAGGATGAAACAAATCTCAATATTTTGTAAGCTAGGATCTTGTAGAGTAACATGTGTATATACTTGTTGCATTTTCAAAATTTCAGTGTGAGAAGTATTGAAAATTTTACTTAAAATATGTAATCTAATAGACAAAAGAAACAAACATAATGTTTTTTCAATAAAAAGAACAGTAGGAATGGAAAAAAAAAAATTATCTTGGACATTTCTAGTCTTTACTAAACACAAACAAAGTGAATTTGGAGAAAGTTTTTTATAAATTTGTATTCTTAGCAATTTAAAAAATATAAGGTTGAATCTGGTGGGATTAAGAACAAAAAATAATCAGAATGATTTCAAATTTTTTTGAAGATGTTCCAAAAAATATGCTAATAATTATTATTATTAAATAAAAAAATTGATGTATATGTAAATTTGTAAAATAATTGCAAAGAATATAAAAAAATTGCAAAAAAATGCCTTTTTTATAGGCAGTGAGAATTTTTTTTTTTTTTTTTTCAAAATTCAACTATAGAAATTTGTACTAAACTACTACAGAAATGTGTGGAAAAAATTTCAAAAACTTTGATTGCATGGATTGAAAGATCATAATATTTGAAGTTAGGAAAAAAAAAAAATTTGGCCTTGCTTGACAGGCCAACAAAATTTAACTCCTCCTAGAATGAGATTTTTACACTACACATGGTTAGTTTTTTGGACATTTATAGCTTGTATAATATTAGTTACATATTTGTAGAAATAAAGAAGGAGTTTTGCAAAAGCTGCCCAAGTTGCTATAAAAGTTTAGGATAGCATAGCTTTTGATCTAGGCACTTGATCAAAAAAAAACATTTGCACTAAGGAGGTATGTGTTCACACCTTGTATCAAAATTTTGTGAATATCCAACCAAATTTGACTTCATAAAAGCCTACTTGGATTTTTAATTAGCCTTTCAACGGAGAATTGTCCTTTAATGGTTAAGCAATTGTATCAATATATTCACTTTCCTTCTAGTGAACACCTATTGTATCAATGTGCATAGTATCATCTTATAGTTTTCCTAAAATACCAATATATGCCATATAATGGGCCATAAAATGCACATACATCTTCTATTATTTATTCAGAAAATCAAAAGATTTACATTAGGGTAACAATAAAATACAATGCATTAGTTTTTAAGAAGAGATTTTTGTGCACTATGTGTACCCTAGTGCTTTCTAGTTTTCACTAAAAGAAATCTCAATTTCCAAAACATTTTTAAAAATGAGCACATAAATGAATTCAAAGAATGACTTCAAAGCAACCATTCCGGACACATGTGACTATGAGTTTGTTTCCTACGCTCTCTAAGTGAAGTAGTGTACTAGTGAGCTACAGTGGAAGCAAAACCTGCCTCCCAAGATTAAGGGTTAGAGTTTGATATACGTGTCTAACTTAGTTTCAACCAAATACTTCTAGATTGTTGTTTTGAGAATTGCTAGTGCACAATGAAAGTAGTGCAAGAAAAATGGAGCTTGAGTAGATGGAGAAAGGTGGTCAATACAAGAATGAAGCAATGGAGGAACGCAATGCATAAGTAGTGCTCACAAGTAAGGGCCAAAGCACGCACAACATATGCATCCTAGATATTAATGTGCCAGTATCCCTTATTCAAATGGAAGAAACACCAAGTAAATAAATTCAAGCCATTATGTCAGTAAAATCAATGCACAATAGTACCAATGTCCCCCACAGAAGTTGCCATATTTATAATTTAAGATTGTTGAAAGATACTAGCTATGTATACATATCATAAGAGAGGCATAATCTTAATATACCGCATTGCAATAAAGTAAACAACTATAGTAGGACATGTAGGTCATAGGTTATAGCCCTAAAATTGGAGACATCCAATTTGGGTATACAAAATACTACATGAGTCACTAAAAACAATAGTTTAGATAGGATGATGATACTTTGAAGCCGTTTTCTCAAACATCATATTGAGAGACCTAGAACCAAGTGAGAACCATATGATGGGCAACAATGTAGTAACATTTACCAAGTGGACCCTATTTTTTACAACCAAAAGGTAGAATTTACAATAGTGAGTTCTTCATTTAGGTGTAATTTGGATGTAATTTCAAGGACAAAATATAATCTTTAGAAACTTAGAATGTCTTCCAATATCCAACTCCAAACTATGGAAGTAATCAAACTCTAACCCTAATCTTGGGAGGTGGTTTGATATACACCTCCCAAGCTTTAGAGCAAATACAAGCCTAATTTAGAAACCAAATCACCCCCTCATGTTGAAATTTGTTGTTAGAAAGAGAAGGTTTTGCTTTGGAAAAACTTTGGGTTTTTAGCTACATCTAGATTTGGCCAAGGATATAAAGAAATAGTCGTAGGATATACTACTTCAAAATAAAATAATTGCATTGTTTGTTGTATAAAATGTCATATACTATAAAGTATATAAAATTTTATACACATATGTAAATGAATTTGCATATAATATAGATAAGTACCACATATCAATACTTACATAATATGTATAAATCATGTATATTCTTATTCATATACATTATGTACAAATATCATATAAGTTGTAAGAAATATTGTAAATTCTTATAAAACTCTTGAAAATATAGTTAGTTCTTAAATAATTGACACAACCACATTAAAACTCTAGATCAAAGATGCCTTAGCTTTTTTAAAAGCTAACAGTATATTGTAAAATTTCTTCAAATTTCAAAAACAAAAAATATATTTTTCATATTTTATAGCATGTTGAAGTTGACACTTCTAATTTGGAGGTAGTTGTACATTCTTCCACTTTTGGTCTCATAAAAACTTCAAATATGGTGTGCTATATCTTTTTAGAAAGACAATTTCATTATTTACATCCTCTCAACATTTGATTTGAACTATAAAAACAAAAATAGAAATGTTTTCTATAGTTCATCAAAGTTGTAAGTCTTTTCAAAGTCTTTTATCTAAATTTGGTGGTAGCTCTTCATCCTCTTATATCCAAACCCATCATTTTTTTGTCTCAACTCTAAACTAAAATTTATATATCTTTATAAAAATATAATATCTTTATATACAACTCACCTAAATCTTAAAACCAAACTTTTACAAGCCCTTAAAGTTACTGCCCTCAAATTTTGTTGGCAGTTGACCTTTCATTACTCCATCAAGTATAACTTTCACAAACCAAATTCAAAGGAAGCAAGTCATACCTTTTTGAAACTAAAATAGAAAAGAGATCATGCTCACAAAATTTTATTACAATCCCAAATGTATATAAGTCGTTGTTGTTCTTCAAACATTCAACTAAACAACACTCTATGAGGATAGATAAGAAATAGAGCCTTCTCTTATTCTACCTCAAGGAGGACACATCAGCCTACAACTTGGCTACATGGAATGATAGAAACCTTGGATCCTATTTGCTATCTTTTTTTTTCTACAAAGCCTCAAAGAATAAGAAAGGCAAAACAAGCTTTACCTTTTTTAACACTAAAATCTAACTCAAATAAATATGAAAACTACTCAAAGAAAGAAGTTTTTAAGAAAATAGAATCATACTTTCATCAAATAGAGACTATAAATCCTTCATGGAAATAGAAACAACTGCCAAGTTGTGGATATAGTTGGTTGGATAAGCCCTTGTTGTTTTTATTGGTCGGAGTTTGAACTTTGCTAAACTCATTGAGCAACATAGGCAACTTGACAGTTGGCACTATTAGTGAGAGAATACAAGAAAGTTGCACTGCAACTTGTTGTCTTTTCCCTAAGTTGTGATAAGGTGTAGTACCTCCAAGAAAGGATAACAAGCCCATCATTTTAGTCTACTACTTATAATCAAATCAAATAACAAAAATAGATATATCTACATAATGGATCAATTTGCATTGCAACACCCCTCCTATCTATAGAAAGCCCAGGCACACATTTGCCCAACACAACAACAAGAATAAAAATTGTTGTAGACCAAAATAGACAAACTACAAGAATCACCATTCAAAGGTCACAAAAATCCTTGTAGCTAGATAAAATTCCACGTGGGCTAATCAATGTATTTTCTAGGACATATTCTTTGACCTAGAATTGTAGATAGAAAATACATATTTTGACATTTTTATTTGTAGAAAATAGAAAAAATAAAATTTTAATAATCTAAATTTAGTCATTTGTGAGGACTTGACGATAATGAGATTGACCAAAAAAATGAGGTCAAAATCATTTCTCATGTCTAGAAGTGCATGTGCAAGGAAGGTCTCTTTGCACAAATAAGAAATTAGGATGGAAATCTTAAGTGATAAACTTACTAGTAGGAAAATGAAAGGAGGTGGATGTCTTTGGAAGAGTATATAAGGGCACTCACTTTCCTCTCAAAACAACCCTTGTAGCCATTTTGGGAGCATGTTGACACCATTTGAGTCTATATAGTTGGATTTTGGGTCATTTAGAGCCAAGTTGTCAAACATGTGTGTTTTGGGAGCATTTTGAGCTCCATTGTTGTTGTTTGGACAAGTTTTGAAGGACATTGGAGTTCCTTCAAATCTTAGCTCTTCACCTTGAGTTTGTGGAGTTGTTTATACTAACTTTGTTGTATTTTGTTGGAGTTCTTGGAATCTTTATTTTGTTGTACTAATCTTAAAGCACCCCCCCCCCAACATACCTTGGCAATGTCGCTTTAGGAGCCTTTTGTGTGGAATTTTGAGTATTGTTACACCAACAAGTGTTGTATTAACTTGTGTGCATTTTGATTTTGTACTAACAAGTGTTTGTACTAACCAAGTTGAACTAAAATGTCTTATGCATTCAGACTAATGTTGTGAGCTAACCTTGTCCAAATGTTGTAGTGGTTCCTTAGGTTTCTCCACCACAACGGAACTTGACTCTAGGTGTTTTAAAATTTGTTAGAATTTAGAAGTTGGCCAAAAAACATAGAAAAGCTTTGGACCTCTATGTCTTAGAGAAAAATTTCAAAAAATAGTTTGAATTGTGCCATATTTAATCTTCCTTAGCATTTCACCAAGTTTAGTTTCCAAAATTTTCTTTGGAAAGGGCCAAATTGAGTGTCCAAAGAAAATTGTGAACAAAATTGCAAGATTGTTATTTTGTCAGTGTCAAAAAATTAGAATTTTTATCCCAAGTGGTTATTTTGTTTAAGTGTCTTAAAATTAGTGCTAGAAAAAAAATTCTTGGTGTTCAATTTTTTTCAAAATTAGAGTTAAAACATAGGAAAAATTCACCCCCAAAAACCTCAATCTGAGCCAGAACTACACTAATGATGGTAAATAGTGTTGGCAACACTAATTTCAAAGCATAACACTAAATGTCAACAATCACGTTAGTGTTACCAACACTATTGGTAAACATAACACTATTTATCAACTATTAAATACAAAGTTTTTACAAATGTATATTTAGTGTTACGTATTATCTAATTAAATTGAAATTAAAAAAATTATATAAATCTAAATACACTACACAAATGCTTATTCAAATGCATAATCTATAGAATAAAAGAACTTGTAACCTTTGTAAAGTTTCATTCTCTATTTTCAAAAAACAAGCAAAAAACTCTTGAAAAGGAGTTCACTTCACATGATAAGAATGAGAAATAAAATTAGAAATAGATTAAGTATACAAACAATTCTTAAGAAAATAGTCACTGACAATATCAAATATGCAAAACACACAATTTGAATAACAAAATGTATCACAAGAACTTCTAATCGAAGAGAAAACTTACAAAGCTTAATATTTATAAAGAATGCAAAAATAACAAAACCAATATAAAAATTGGCCTAGTCTATAGAGCAACATTTTGTCCATCAAAGTACGGACGATGTTTTGCAACTATTTCTTGAAGATGAGGAAACAATTGACCCAAACTCCAAGAGCCATCAACACCTAATGCCATGCCACAATGAATCATGGCTTTTCTAGCATAAGACATATTGTTGCAATCTACTTGCTTGTTGACATCTTCAGCACTATCAACAACCAGTTGAAGAAAAAATCTCTTACCAAGGTTGGTAAGCTTATCAGACCATTGACCATCTCCACGAGCAGTATTCTACCAAGCATTGGCTCCAATTAATTATGTCTTTTTTGCTTCCCAACGTTTAGTCCAAGCATCTTTTATCTTTGAAATGATAAATGTATCCGCAGGTTGACAAAGATGCGTTGAGCAAGGTGGAAAATACCTCAAAACTGTTTGTTTTTAAGCCAAAACGGTCCCCAATCTTGCAGTGATGTTGTAACTTGTACAATTATCAATCCACACCATTTTAGTTTGTTGTTGCACATCAGCTTGGAAAGCCCGAGGTTCTTCAAAGTACTGAGGGAAAAGTGTTTGATCCATCCAACCTTTTGGTCCAATTCTATAAGTCACTCTTGGAATGCTATGATTAAGGCTTCTAATGGGATAATTACTATCTGCATTAGTAAATATCATCATAGGAGCTTCTATCATGGCCCGACATCCTCCAGAGATTGTGACAATCATAGTCATGAAATCTACTTCAACATATTTGACATAAGTGTCTCCTCGAAATCCTAAAGTATGACCGTTGTCAATGTTGACAACAAAATGAGTCTCATCAATGTTTTCCATTAGATTCTCATCTAACAAGCTAGACTGAAATCCCCTCTGCAATACACCCAAATGGTATGCTGTTTGCATTTGAATGAAACGCTCTTTTTCTGCACTACATGTCAATCTACCTTGTTGAGATAATAGAACAATGTTGTGAACATCCATAAATTGTTGCATCCAACTATGACATATTTTGTCTGTGAGCAAAATACCATCTTTTGGATCTCTAGACCGTTGTGTGTATATAGAATCTTGAGCCACCAATATGCTGATTGCTAGCTCAATTAGCAAGCCTGATGAGAATTTCACTCCAGTCTTTTTGAACCGTTCAAATGCATCAAGAAGTTTAGGTTAAGCCATAGTACCCAATTGGAGCGTTTGTGGCCACGTTCGGAAGCAGCCTTTACATGCATGCGCTTCCAAATTCCAACACAACTTCTGCTATAAGAAAGTGCCAAATTGGAGTCTTCATCGGTATCATTAGAAAATGTATCACGAAGCTTCCACCATTGTGATGCTCTCATAAGGTTGGCACTTTTTTGTCCTTAAAAGTGCTGTGGGAAAGCTCCAACCGTGCGTGAACAAAGGCCTCTAAGACCATGCAGTGACTCATCCTCAATCATCCAAGCAATGGCAAATTTACGTGTTGCAATAGTAGAAACTTGTTGCAATGCACGTGAAGTGCCAGTGTTTGGGTTCAAGTTGTGAAGAGGAGGAGATTGTAGGACCGCATTAACATCCATGGCACTAGAAGAAGACAAATCCTGAAAAATAAAATGCAGAACAAATTCAAATTTTCCAAAATAAAATTCATATGTATAGGAAGAGTGGTGCAAACAATGTAAACCCTAAAATTCTAAATCTCCATCAAATTTTACCAATAAAACTCATATGTATAGGAAGAGTGGTGCAATAAATCCTAAATCCTAAAATTATAAATCTTTAAAAATAAAATGCAAAACAAATTCAAATTTTCCAAAATAAAATTCATATATATATAGGAAGAGTGGTGCAAACAATGTAAATCCTAAAATTCTAAATCTCCATGTTCAATGATTTGCTTATGAATTTAGAAGATTATAAAGTACAAAGAATATAGTGAAATTTAAGGTAGAAGAAGATAAGAAATATCAAACTCAAAAAAATATGTTCCAAAGCAACAAAAATTCATCTGACTTATAGACTTGGAGTAGAAAGAGCCAAGTAGCCGCAAGCAGTCTAGCAGGCAAGGACGCGAAGAAGGTAGGCAGGGACGCGAAGAGGGCAGTTGGGTAGGCGGGGAGAATACAGAGGGCAGGCGGGGAGAAAGCAAGGAGGGGCAAGGAGGGAGAAAGAGAGCACAGAGGGGCAGGGAAGGAGAGAGTACGGAGGGAGAGGGGACGGAGGGACGGGGTGGAGACTGGAGAGAGAGAGGAGGAAGAGACGGGCCTCGGGAAGAGGAAAGAGAGAAGAGGGCCAGGGGCGGAGGGAGAGAGGAAGGTAGGTGGCGAAGGGAGAGAGGAGGCCCAAGGGGCGAAGGGATAAAATGCCAGGGGCGGAGTGGGGAGAGGAGGCCACGGACGGAGTGGAGAGAGACAGCTAGGAGGCGGAGGGGGAGAAACAACTCTAATTTTCAATTAATTCAGATTTAGAGTTGGTGGGGTAAGAAATTGAGTAACACTATTAGTAACATAACACTATTTATCATCATTAGTGTAGCAGTAAAGGCTTCAAAACTATTTTTTTCTCTTGGTAGAAATTCCAACCAATCCTGAGCCGCCACATGGCAGCAATCATGGGGTCGTAGTGAACCAAAACCACCATGTGGCACAATCGGTAGTTAACCCCTAAAGGTTTTTGACTATGTTTTCACCAAAACCGCTCCAGAACTGTCATTTCTAATACTAGTGCCAAATTTTAGAAACAAAACATTTTTGGACACTTGTAGCCGTAGGATCTTGTAGTAAACTTGTTTAAGAAGATGTGGAAAAAATTTCAGAATTTTCCACCAAGTGGATTGCAAGATAATAGCGTTTGAATTGACAAAAATCCTTTTTTTGTCCCTGCAAAAAAACGGGCAGCTGCCCTTCACAAGGTCACATTTGTATGAAAAAATGTCCAAAATGATGGTTACTCTTTGGATTTATTCTTCAAGGCAAGTTGGCTACATGCTTGAAAAATTTCAGATCATTTGGAATTGTACAACATATAGGAAAAAAATAGTAAGTAGGAAGAGGTAGAGAATGATTCAAAACACTAAATTGTCAAGAATTTATTTATGAAATTGAAAAATGCCAATCCCAACGATTGTAATGTTGTAATAAACAATCTACACCCAATGTTTTGTTTTTTTTCAAAAATATTGAAAATCGAGTTAAATAAAGGACTCCAAAGTTTATTTTAGAGTAGAGATTCCATAACTACCCTCAAACTAAGAATCCTCATAACTTTTGACTCATTGATCGGAATGGAATGATTCAAAGCCTCCCACGTACATATAAATCTAAAGAACCAGTTTCAAATTTTAGTTTCTTTTAAAACTGATTTTTAAAGAAGTTTTTTTTGCTGCCCCGGCTGCCCGCCGAACAATGAAAATGACATATCATGCAATAACTTTTTAACCATGTAGTCAAAAGTTACGAAAATTGTTGGACCTTAAAGCTACTCCTCGGGCACATCTTATGTGAAAATTTCAAAGAAAAAAAAGAAAAATTCAGGTCATAATGAGCTGCCCAAAATCACTATGTTGTCAAAAAACGGTGTTTGGTCTTTTAGGGGTTAAGGGTCGCAGCAAATAAAAAATGCCACATGGCAGTGCTCGCGTAGTCAGTAGTTGGGGTTGCAGCAAATCAGAACCGGTCACGTGGCAGGCCCTGATGGAGGGGGTTGACTGAACGTGCTGCCTTGATCGGACTGGCTGGTTGGAGCCTTGTTCTGGACTGAATTTTGGACCATATTCTAGACTGAATTTGGTTTCCAAACTTTGCGACTAAAAACCAAAAATTAGACAAAACTTTGTAGTTGCTAAAAAAATTATAAACTAGGGTAGGTAGCATAGGAGAAGGTGGGATAAGGAGTTCAAAGAAGAATCAAATATTGTAAAAAATCCTCAAATTGCACAATTTAAACTAGAAAAAAAAGAAGAGCTAATCAAAGCCAAAAACTTGAAGTTGCAACTATTCAAACTTGAACTCAAATTGCAAAGAGACTTAGAACTAGACATAGAGAAGAAGAAGGAGGTATGCAATTGCAATTGAAGTAGAATGGGAGAAAAATGAAGGCAATCAAGGAATTGGAAGGAAGATAGGATTAGGAGGAAATCTCTAAGAAGCTCATTTGGCCATTCAAAATAAGACTAGGAAATAATTGAGGTGGATAGGGAGCAAGAACTTAATCATTTTCATTTATTTTCTTGAAATTGGAGAACATCCTTTATTCCATTACAAATTCAATTACTAGAATATGAAGTATTGAAAGAGAATAGTGTTTAACTTCTAAAGGACCGTTTATTTTTTATTTTTAGAAAGACATTGTCAAAAATTGTGGGGTTTGGATATTTTATTCAAAAATGATTTGTTTTTTTAACTTCAATCGTAGAAAACCGAAGTTAATTATTTTACCAAAATGTGAAAAGAAAAATTCAGCCCATTTGACCACACGGATTGAAAGATTATAACGTTTGAAGTGAGAAAAAAAACTTTTTTTCATTCCTGTGAAACAAGGTCAGGAGATTTCGGGCCCATTTGGAGTAAAAATTTTGCTCTACACAAACATGGGAATTTTAACCATTTATAAGTACATGATATTAGGTTTACTCACGAAAAATTTTAGAAGCAAATACAGAGTCTAGTTTATTCTAAATCACCTTGCAATGCAAGGAGGTTAAATAAATTTGCAGTACACTAGTCATTCAATGAGGAAATTTTTATTTGAAATTTGAACAGTAAAAATTAGAGACAAATATTTTGAATATGTGAAAAAAAATTCAAGAATTTTGACTTCATTGATTGTAAGATAATAGGACTTAAAGTTAGAAGGAATATTCCAAAGTAGCTAACAAACTTTGACTCCTCTTAGAATTTGAGGATTAAATTTTGTTTTTTTGGATGATTGTATGTCATATTTTATTAATTACATACAAGCCAAATTTCAAAAGTTGATGATTTTTTTTGCAAAAGATTCTCCAAAGATTTCCAAATTGCCCAAGTTGCTCAAAAATTTTAGGACAGTAAAATTTTTTATCCATGCACCCAATCAAAAAAAAATTCATAAAAGAGGTACATGTTTACACATTGTGTCCAAATTTCATGAACATTTGACCAAAAATGACTTTGTAGGAGCTTATGCTAGATTTCCTGCGTACAGTGAATGGGGCACTTGGTCTTTTAGGGATTTAAGAAAAGGAAGAAGTGGAGAAGGAAAAGAAGGAGGATGAAGCAGAAGTAGTATGGAATTGCCAGAAACCTTTGTACCCAAAAACCCCATTATAACCAAGTTGTAATTCAATTTTAGTTTAAGAAACTTGTAGAATAGATCTAGAGGTTTCCGAAAACATAAAACACATATAAAATAGATTTAAAACACAGAAGATATTAGTGGATGAAGTTTAGAAGTTAGAATGGATGAAACTTAGCAAAGTTCATTAAAAAAACAAGAATGGAAACCTAATAAGTAAAAATAATACAGATCGTAAAGGTAAATTCAAATTCCAAATTCAATTGAAATTAGGAAGAGATTATTAAGAATGGATGAAATTTATTAGCCATTCTAATGGCTAAACTTCATCCAGTCATAACTCTTTTTAGAAGTGTCCAATTTCCATGAATCTTATCTTATCTTGGAAATGGCATCATTTGATCTGTCACTTAAGAAGGTTAAATTTGTGCTATAAACACTTTATCCGGAAAAAACAGCGGCCTTAGTTAGTTCAACCATTTGGATCACTTCTTGCATTTAGGGTACTTTTTGTTGGTACTTGGAAAGTTTAGGGCATTAGAAAAGATTCATTACTTGGAAGGCACAATGGACCTAGACACCCACTTAGTATAAAAATCCATGTAAAAATTAGAACCTCGTTGTGTTTGCTTAATTACCAAGGGGGAGGGAAGGCAAATAAGAGCTCATAGCTAGCCAACATTTTCATGGAAGTCCTACAAACTTTCAAGAATTTTTTTGAAGTCTCTTGGACGTTTCTTAATTGCTCCTATCACGGGAGAGGAGCCTTGATTGTGGGTTAAAATTGCTGACCCCCCAGGACTATGCTAAATCTTGTGAGATAGTAAAATTTCTATTTAGAAATCAATTTAAATTAGTCAACTTCAAATTCTAGTTGCAAAATTCCAAAGTCCCATATCTCTTATTAAAACTTCAAGGACAAATTAGCTTTATCCATAGTTTTCAAGGTTCCAACCACCCAATCACCTTCAATTTATATCTATGCTTGCCCAAATTCCATTTCAAAATTACAATTTTAACTAGCCAAAATCAACTTGAATCCAAATTAATTTTTCTCTAGAAAAACACATAGCACAGTTGATTAGATTAGATGCTATGACATTAGTATATGCTTAGTGCGAGCTAAGACAAGTTGATCATTATTTTTGTTTGATTTTCAAAGTCAATTTGTAAACAAAGATTAGAATTAGAATGAATATTGCACTACTAACTTCAAAATATTAAAAGAGAATCATAATTGACTACATGATAAGATATTCTGCAAAAAATTTAGTATGTGTTTATGACAATGTAGGTCATCATTGTTGTTTGATTCCAAGTCAATTAGAATACAATTCTTGTTTAGTATTATAGTCAAATTTTTGCTACTACAAAATATTCCATGAAAATAGAAAAAGTATAGGTTGAAGAAAGGCCAAAAATAAAATAGTTTTTAGATTGTGTTTATATGTTGCTTTGTAAAAATTGCCAATTAAGCGGTGCACAAAACACATGAAAAATGAAATGAATTGAAGAACACACAATGCTAGTGACAAAGAAAAGGAAGGACGACAACATAGTAGTTACCACAAACAAGATAAAAGCATAAACTTGCTCTTTTGTTGGTTGTTTTTAATTCCATCTACTATCACTATTCAACTAGAAGTTTAAATGTTAGAATTAAGCTTTGAAGTTAACTTGAATATAACCTCAAGATTTCAATTCACATAGATTATTCTTAGAGATTTTTGAAAACATAAAACACTTAGAAAACAAATCACAATTGAAGAAGATAGAGCAGGATGAAGTTTAGATGTTAAGTAGACAAAGTTTGGGATAAAAACCAAGATATCGGATAAAATTATAAATAACATTCTACTTTTTCTACCAGAAACACCTCTAGCCATGACCTCCACATCAAATTATTACTCACAATCTAAATTTAGACTTCATCTAATTGATTGGTAGAAATTTTAAATATTTTATATGCAAAAAAATGATTTTCTATAGATGTTGATATTTTCAATTTTTTGAGTAGAAAACACAAACTATTGTGATTTTAAGAAGTGAAGCATAAACACAATTCTTTACCAATCATAAGATATATAGAATAATTTTATACCTCTATCAAAAATGAGTTTAAAAATTATTAATTTAAATAATCTATAAAAAAATAAAAAAATAAATGATTCGGATTCTATCACATGTAGCTTGCAATTGCAATAATTCATTAAATTTTTGAATCTCTAATTTTTTTTTGATGAAATAAAAATTATTATATTTGTCATTCTTGATTTTCATAGTTTATACGATGCAAAAAAATGAATATTTTGAAAGTTACAATTGAGTTGGACTAAAGAGAATTTAATTTCTGAATGTAGGTACTTCTAAGGATTAAAAAACTATTAGTAGAACAATTTTGTCATTTTAGAAGTCAATATATTTTAACTATTGAATGTCTAAGCACTTAATTACATATACCAAACTTTTATGGCAAGCTTAGTGAATTTTTTCTTAAATTTGATACAACTTCTTAGAAGTAAATTTTTTTTCAAATGTATCAAAAGAAAGAAAGAAAAACCTTGTAAATTTTTTTAAGAAAAACCTTGCATATTCTTAAAAAAATTTAGATATTTGACAAAAGATAATAGATCTTGCCCTACGCCTACGGAAGTGACAATTATTTTTTCCATAAATATGCCATTGGATAAATGATAAAAATTAATAAATGATTTTAAAGATTATGTATATATATTCTAAAGAATCACTTATAAACTATATGAAAATTAACATATTTAAAAGCAAATAACAATTAAGGTGTCTAAATTTTGAATTAATTGCCATTTTTGTGAATTTATTTATAAATTTATATTTTTCAAATTTCAATTAATAATAGAAAATCATTATTCAAAATTTTATAATTATTTTTAGAATTCTTAGTGAAAATTATTTTGAAATTACATTTTTTTAAAGTGTGATAGGCCTAAACCAACTTCAATGATTCTAAGTTTCAGCTTTAGTTGATCCAAATCTTATCAAAGAACCTTCATACACATTCTTTTATTTACTTATAATTAATAAGCAATGTCAACTTGGGAAGGCATTTCTATTGTACTTGAACTTTTGAGATCATCTATAGTTATTTATATGCATTTTTTACATCTCAATTCCAACCTTTAAAACAGTTCAAAACAAACTCAAAATTCACTTGGAATTAGAACTTCAAAGATTGTGATTAATAATGTAATAAAAATAATATAAAATATATACTATGAATTTTATATTTGGTCATTATATGCCTAGACCTTCCAAGAATCTTTAAAGTAGCTAGTAAGGTAAAAAAGAATATTGACTACTTCAAGTTTTGCTAAAAATTGTTCATTCAACAAATTAGAGTGTTTTATTTTTTAATAATAAATTTCCACCAAATTGGGAAGAAACCAACATTTTCTTGACCTTATATTCACTAGGTATATGGAAGTATTTTACATTTGAATATCTGAATTTAGATTTTTTGCAATTTTTTATGTAGCTTTAAATTCACTTTCAAGTTTCAATGGCAATAGTTTGAAGTTTGAAGTCTATGTGTATAAAATGATTATTTTTACAATTCTTAGAGTTTTTTTATGATTTTCAAAAAATCAAAAATCAATATCCTTAAGTGCCTACAAAAGTTTGGCTATGAACGACTAAAAAATAATCCTCTTCCAAAATTGCATTTTCAATTTTGTGTTTGTCATAAAAATTTAATAAAGGACTGGAAATTAAAAACAAGTTTCAATATGGTACCACTTCACAAAGTTTCATCAAGATCCAATAGTGCAATCTCGAGAGTGAAGTCACCAAATTTAGTCAAAATGAGCTTATTGGTAGAGAGCAACAATTTTCTAATCTCAAAATTTATCTACAACAAAGTATTGAAAAAATATGATTTATTTTAGGAAAATCAAGAAAATCTAAGCTTAGAAAAGTTTCAACAAATTTCAAAGAATTTAAAGCCAAAATGTAGAAAATATCATTATCTAGCAATTAGTGGGATTTTTATTCCAATTTTTTTGGATATATTTTAAAAAGTAGCTTAAAGATTCAATAGTTGAATTCATTTCCAATAATGAAATGTATAATCCATCAAAATCAAGTCCACCAAGGTGTTTAAGTGCTAAGTCCAAACAAATATAATATTAGATTTATTATGCGTAGTAGTCTTATATTGTTATGTGTGTTTTAATACATATTAATAAAATCCATTGATAAATATATCATAGATGGAAATTTTATAAAAAAATCAATATTAATAAATACCTGGCTATTGTCAATTCTTATCAAATTATTGTTGACATTGTTATAAGCCCTAAAAAAATTACAAAATTATAAAAATGCATTGTCACATATTATTTAATTCTAAATAATTTAATAAATAGTCTGTTTGTTCTATATATGAAAATTTCTTTAATATAGAATATATATTTATTTTATCTTCACACAAAGTAGTGATTATAGCTAATTTTCTAAATTTTGGTTGTTAAAGATTTTTTAATAAATAATATAATATCATAATTAAATAAAAAATTAGAAATCAAATATATTTTATTTAATAGTTTTTTTCAAAGAATGATTATATATATATTTTTATTTTTATTTTTATTTTTTATTTTTTTATTTTTTATTTTTTATTTTTAAATTATTTTATATATATATAATATGTGACAAATAAACTTGAATTTATTTCTAGAATTCAAATATAAAATTGTAAAAAAAGACAATTAAAAGAATACCAATTGCAAGTAACGTCGTTTTGTTTGGGATCATCTTGGCATTTATCACTTTTAGTATATACAAGTAATTCATATGGCTTAAAGTTAAAAAACTGTAATTTGTCAAGTGGATATTGGTTCCAAGTCAGGCCTTTAGTAATTGTCACCTTCATACCAAATCGCATTTGCAAGTCTGTTCCATTTGCAGTTTTAACATTCCAATTTGTGAAGCGAAGTTCTCCAGATGGCTCCTGCATTATCATCTATATTACTATTGCATGTTTTTCAAAAAAATTATTAAACAATAAGATAGTACCTCACGTTTTTAAAGTTTGATAATTAAAAATGTCACAATTATCATCTTGTATTTGTATAATGCTATTAATTATTAGCACCTAATTGTCAAAAATTGTAAGGTATATTACAAATTTGTATCATTTTTTTCATTGAAAGGCATTTCACAAATTTAAATGTATTTCCTTAAAAGGCTCACAAAAATTTACCCGATTTTCATTTGTGATGGTAAGTGTTGTTAGTATTTTGTTTTTGCAATTTCTAATTGAAGATTTGGAATCTGACGATGAAGCATATCTTTCGCATTTCATTATATCACTCTTTGCAAGTATGCCAAATGCAACCACATCAATAAACTCACATAGTAAGATCAATAACCACCACCATATGAAAAATGCAATATTTTTATTTGTCAACATATCTACTATATCTCAAACATCTTTTAGATAAAATGTGGATTGTCAATTGTTTATAACTATCTTGTTCCATTCTTCTTGCTCACCTAAAATCAAAATGACTAAGTTTGATCCAATACTATTCTTAAAATTGTTTGTTTCTATCTTCATGTTTGTTTTCAATTCCATGAATAATTTTTAAAACAAAATTTATCAAAATCTCCTCAAAGTATATAAAAATCTATAAAAATCTCCTAAAAAATAATTGAAAACTTAATAGGCATGATTCAACAATTAAATTTTTTTAAAGTCACTTTGGTTTAACAATAATATCAAGAATATATGGCACATTCTCATAGCATAAGTAACAGATTGTGTATGTGAGTGATGAGGTATGCAATTTGTGGAGTTCAAGATTATAGAGCTATCATGCCAATTTTGAAACCCTAAAATTTGTTGATTTGCTATTTTCTCTAGGCATATTATAAATTATTTCCCTTTGTGATCTTTGCATGTTATTTAAGTATGATCAACAACGACAAAAAAAATAAATAAATTAGGTTCTTTAGATGAATGTTGGACCTACAATACTACTTGTTTTTAAAAATTAGTGTTACAATGTACCCAAAAGTGGCAGGTAGCCTTGTGCCTGCCACCCTTAGCTGCCAAAAAAACACATACTATCGATCTTTTTAGGAAAAAATGAAAACCCCTCCAACAATTGCTGATTTGATTTAAAAAAGCAATAGGTTGGTGTTGAACATGCACCATTAATTGTGATGGAGAAATGTGTGGGATCATTAATAGCCATTGATCAACGACGCAAGAACTGTTGATTTGGAGCAGACAGAACTACACAATCTAGAGAGTCAAGGTTCAAAGTTCTCTTGAGTTTGCATGTTTTGTGTGTCTTGCATGCGTCTACGTGAGCATCAACTTCAATTCCTTCAACGCTTCAATGAAAGTGAATTATTGCTATTAGAATTCATGGCAAAGGTTGTGTTTTCTTTGTCAAATTTCACTTGCTTGGAGCTTTGTTCGAGCGCCACTTCTAAGTCTTGTGGTACTTCTCTGAATTTGTCTCAATTAGGTCATTTTGAGGAATTAGATCATTTTGTAAAAGCCTTGGGTGCAAACTATAAGTTGTTTGGTACCGTTTGTAATGGATCATTACGTTCAAATAATCTACACCGCCTCTCAAGATGGAAAAATGCACAAGCCTAGATCAAACAAGAATGATGCTCACAATGTCTGTAGTTGGAACTATTGCAGGTGCTTTCTTATTAGCATTGTTATAAACTTTAGTTTGTTTCCTATATTTGATTATCATTTCTTTAACCACTACCTGTTTGTATAAATTGCTTCGCCTATGTTGCCTTTGTCACTACAAGAGAAAGGGGTGTTTTAAGTGTGTTTTTAAGTATAGTCCTAGACATAAGATATTAAGTAATGACCCTTATGAAGATTTTCAGTAAAAATTTATTAGAAATACATGAAATTTACTAGAAATACATTTTGGTAGAAGGAGGTTTGGTATTTACTAAAAACCTCCTTCTTCCCAAATGCTTCTCAGTCACTCATAACTTCTTGGATTGATATGAAATTTTAGCCACATAAATTAGACTAATATGTGCAACTTTACCCAATTTAAAAAAAAATTGAAAACGGACATTGTATGAAGAAGAAACACACCTCCAAAGTTCACTATAATCTAAAAATGTCAGAATTTCGAATTTTGATTTGTTCCCAAACATTCAAAACAACTTGGATTGACATAATAATTTTACTATAATAATTAGACTTCAAAGGGAACATAATCCAATTTAAAAAAAATTGAAAACAAACATTGGATGAAGGAGATACAAGCCCCAAAGTTGCAACCATCAAATGTAGTTTCTAAAACTCAAATTGAACCTCTGAACTTCAACTAGCTTACAAAAAATCAGTACATCTTGGATTGATCTGAAAATTTTACTACACAAACTAGAAGAGAGCGCAGATTTCTCAACAAGTTTGATTGAATTCAGGCATTGGATGCAAAAGTTACAATACTTTGAATTGGACTTAAACTATATGAAGACACTTTTGGTTCCCTAGGGCGTTTAGGGGTTAAATAGTGAGTTGAATGGAGTAGGAGACACAAGCAATCCACTCCAAATCTTGGACACGTCTATATTTTTGTGTACGGTATGTATTTTCGAAATCATCTTTGCTCCAAATGCAATACCTACATTTTGACCATAAAGCATCACCTTTTTCCAAATATTGTATACACAAGAAAAATATGAAAGTCATTGAGAGTTTATTGTAGTTTTTTGATGCCCCTAGAACAATAATTTGAAAATTTATAACTTATTTAGACAATGTCCAAAAAGTGCATGCTAAAGTGTGTTAAAATCCTCTTTGATTCACTTCATAATAAGATATAATAAAATTATGTTTAATAATAGCAACTATGCTCAACCAATTGTAATTAGTGATGATTCTAGGTGTTTTGATGGACCACTAAAGATGCTCTTTGGAAATGCACCAAGGCCCAGGCAATTAGAGTTGCAACTCTACATGTTAAGGAAAGTTGAATGACTGTAGAGTGCAGACAATAGAGAAATGTTCTCCAAAGTCATTCTCAATGCACTCTAGAATTTGCCCTACGCAAAATAACTTTAACTTTTTACTACTTTGTAATTAGAACTTGAAATTTGTATCATTCAAACATACCTTGAACAGATATAAGGAAATTCAAATTCAGTCGTTGGGCAAAGAAAATAAACTACTTTAATAGCACGCTGAAAGACAAAAATTATAGTGGTGTTGACAAATCACGGATACCTATGTGCTTTGCACTCCAAATTTAAATTTAGAAGTACAAATTTTGGAGTGCATTGAGGATGCCCTAAGAACTTCACCAGTCCGGAGCTGGACGGCACTCGACGGCGAACTAGAATATCGCCATCCAGCCAGTGGCCCCTTCCCCCCGCACCAATTCTGTGGATGAGACGCTGCAGCCCCTGCGGCGCCTCCGATGCGCTGCTCGCTGCAACGACTCAGATCACTCCGCCATGATCTCACGGGATCCCCCTCCCTCCCATCCATCTTCTCGACAGCCCTTCAACAACTTGGCTCAATCCCTGTTTTTCTCAATTAAACTTAGAGCCATCTGCAGCTCTTGGGCAACGTTGTTGCAATCAACGTTGCAGTGCATCTCTTGTAGCTCCACCCTTTCAGGTATGTCAAGCTACTGATTTGTTCCGCGCCTTTGATTCTGATGGCCATGGTGGCACTGTCTGTAGTTGCTAGCGGCATCTTTGGGGGTGGGTTCAGTTTCTCGTGATTTGTTGTATTTGGTTACTGGTTCATGGTTTTGATTTTGACGATTTTGACGATCATTTTGACTATTTGCTGGGCTGGAATCGTGTGATTCCGACTTTCAAGGATGTAGGCTTGTGATTTGAGAGGTGTTTTCGTTTCTCAAGGTTTAAGGGAGGTTTAGTTTATGTTGTGGAGGCCTTGCCTTCTGCTGAATTTTGGAAGTGGTAGTGTGGTTATTGGGTTGGGGACTTTGGGAAATGCGTCGCATTCCTGAATGAAGGTATTCGATGATGAATGGTATGTTGACATGGTTTGGACACTGGAATGTTGGACGATGGACTCGTTTGCATCTCGCAGTTTGGGGATGGCATTGCATTGGTTGTTGGCTGTGTTACCTTGCTTGAGCTCGCGTTGTCTAGTTCACTTGTTAATCATTATGATATAATCACCACTTCGGGTCTCAAAGTTTCTGTGCTGGTGAATGTTGAAATTGTTCCGATTCTCTTGTAGCGGTCGTTCCTCAAGGTGTAAAGCTCGCTATTGTAGTCTCTGCGTTTGCATTTTTTGTTGTTGTGTGTGTTTACTGCGAGCTTAGCTACTGTTTTTTTGATTTTGACTGGTCTGATTGCTTGGTGCAGCCCTAGCACAATGGAAGACGTGGAGACCGAGCAACGAATCAGCCGAAAGAGGCAGAAGCTCACCACTCGTCAAGGGGTCGTCATCGGGGTAGCAACAGTGGCAGGTCTGGGTTTAGTTTACAAGCTCGTTTCCTTTTTGCGTCGAGAGAAACCCAAGAAAGTGGAAGAGAGCGACATCCACACTCTGAAAGCCGTGGTGAGTGGCGACGCTGCGAAGGGCTTTCTTGCCACTCCCCAATTCGCAAACCTCGAAGAAGACGATGCGCACGACGCAGATTCGTCAACTCCAGAGAGAGATGCCACCCAAGATCTGGACGCAAACACCACGCCTTCGTCGCATTTCAATGGCGAGGAGAATGGGTTTACGCATCCCAGTAACAATGCGGATGCAGTCCAGCTTCGCAAGGAGAAAGTAGGGGAGCATCAGAGCGAGGATGGAGTGGAGCCTCCGGCGGAGCAAGAGGCTCACACCAAGGAAGTCGAAGAGCTTCCTATTGAGGACGCGGAAACGCTGCCCATTGAGGACGTTGGGAAGCTTCCTACTGAAGATGTCGAAAAGCTCCCGACTGCAGAAGTGCAAAAGCTTCATACTGAGAATGTAGAAAAGCCGCATGTAGAACAGCTTCCCACGGGGGATGAGGAGAGAAAGCTTGACAGTGAAGATGATGGAAACTTTCAGGTTGAGGATGCGGAAGAGCAAGGGTCGCATTCAGTCGAGGCTCACAGTGAGAAGCAAGCCAATGGGTATGTTGGTACTCATGATAAGGTGAAGCCATTTATTGAAAAAGCAGCGGATGCAGACAGGATTGACACGGAGGATGCATCAGATCTTGAAGTCAAGGATACAGAAAAGGCTGGAAATTGAGGGATGAGGGGAAGCATGAAAGCAAAGAGTCAGTAGAAGCTCACAGAGTAGATGATGTAAAGAATCTCACACAGAATGGAGAGATGCTTCAGTCACGAGGTGGGAATCAAGCAACGTGGTTGTGGTTACAGTTCTTACGGGGGAGCGTCTTCCTCTCGCTAATCACATGAGTAGATGGCAATGTAGGTAGCGACGCTAGTAACAGAAATGTTAGCAATGTTCGTAAGGTTGGTAATTTGTCGATACAAAAGGTTTTGTAGTATCAGATTCTTTTTTCGTATTCTGTGGGCTGCATTTCAGCCGACATGGGAGTGTGATTCAGTTTGGCTCATTGCCAGGCGGTACTTGATTTCGAAAGAAAGGCCAGTTTTTGCTTTACAGGTTATGGAGAATCTGTTTGTGGTCCTGTGTGTTAGTTTGCAATTGTGATAAGCTCCAGTTCCCAAGTTCAAAAGACTCTGGGTTTGTGAATCTCCTCAAATGGGGTAGCTTGAAACTGAACTCTGTCACATCTGGATAAGTGTATTTGAAATAGCAATTCTTTTCTGACCTCTCATGATGGTCTGACATACAGTCTGGAAACTGACAAGTTCACTGACAACTGCCGTCAGGGGAGAGAACTGGGGGAGTAGTCTAGGTGTTACTTTTCAAATACTTTGACGGACACTTTCATGAAAAAAACGGCGGCCAGTTCGGAGTTTACCGGTGGAATTGGGAAAATTCTGGTTGCGATTTGAAAACATTAGCAAAAAAATTTGGTGAAAAAATCTATGAACTTTCTATTTAGAGAGAAATAACTAAGTTTTGTACATGAAATACTAGTTCAATATGGGAATTAACATTTGAAGGATGTGGTCCCCCATGACCAAAGTAGTCACCAAACTAATGCTTTGATTATTGGACCAATAGGTGCATTCTTTGTTTGTCTAATGAACAATGAAGTCATTCATTGGATACTTTGGGTCCTCGACGTGGCCTTCAAGGGTTAAAGGAAAATAGAAGAGTTTAGGTAACATAATTATGTAACAACAAAGTAAGCCACCTTTTGCAACCATCTAATTATTGTTGCTTCTTTATGAAAGACCCTATTATAGCTATGCAAAAAATCTTTTTTAAACATATGAAGTTATATATACGGTAATCTTAGGTGTGACAATAAAATTGAATCAATAAGTAGATCAATAAGAAACTTAGGAACCAAAATGAATATAAATTAGATGAAAAAGCTATAAATTATTAATTATTTAGAAAATTGGAGAAAAAATTTGAAGGTGTTATCATGCTGTAGGTATTTCAATGACTTTAGAACTAAGACTGTAGTTTTAATGCATATTGTGCATATAAAGAAATAATTACTTATATGACCATTTTGAAGCAAGTTTTGTAATGAATTCTTATAAAATTAAGAACTTATAAATTTGCTTATCAAAACTCTAGTGTATATACCGGTATAAGCTATAATTTTTGTTTAAATTAGGAAAAAAAACTGTATTACAAAGATTTAGGGATTTTTTATTCCCTTGAAGTACATGGACAATTTTCATTGAACGGGAAAATAGTACAAAGAACCAGAGGAATGCATTTTTAGCCACAATTTTTCATTTTTAATGTCTAATTAAAAATAACAACAAAAACAACTAAAAGAAGCAAGAGAACACCTAGTAACAATCAAACAACCCCAACATGTCACATTTCAAAGGTCAGATTTAGGAACTTTAAAATTCTCTTTCAAAATTGTTTCTATTAGCTTGCAATTAGAAGTTGAAAGCAAACTAAATCACAAATAAATAGGAAAAATGTATATAATATGTTGAAAAATCTAAATTTAGACTCAAAGTGTCAAATTCACTGTTTGAAAAAAAATCAGTTTAAAGAATTTAAAAATTTTGAGTTGCAAAAATAGTTATATTTTCCTTCAATTACAAATGAGAGAATTTTCAGCACTAAATTATGGAAGCAAGAATGATTTCTTGTGGCATCTATACAATTTGGCAAGTATGGTAGACCATAAAAAGTATTCAAAATTTAAGTACAAGTTGAAAATCAACACCTAATTATAGATTCCCAAAAGAATAAAGGTATGTTCCCACTTGGTGTCAGAGGTGTTGTTTAGAATGTAAATCTGGTCCAAAAGTAGGTTTAAATTAATTCCTAAGACCCTCCCTAACAACAACTTTAACACCAGGTGCGAACATACACTAAGCATTTTATCCATAGTTCACAATAAAGTAGCGAAGGGGCAAACTGGTGAAGTGGTAATTTCTTATGTGAACAATATGGTTCTTTTAGGGATGAGAATTATTAGGGTTACCTCATTGCCTGAACGTACCTTCGAAGGTGTTTAATGGTGTCCAGGTAAGTTATTGCTCAGCTTCCTCGGAGCAGACTGATCTTTGTGGATTCTTCCAGCGTCGGAGCACTCGCGGGCCGAAATTCTGGATGAGCAGCAATTCCCAAGAGATTTTTCCAGGTGCCGTGACATTCCGGTGCTTTTCTTCGTTGCAGAGATCTGGAAGGAATTGCGATGGGTGGAATGCATGGTTTTTTTGTAGTGGGGAGATTGTCATCGATTCAATTTGGTGTCAGACTTTAGCGGGGTTGCCTGGATCTGGAATTGTGGTTTTATGGATAGGACTGGATTTTTTAGGTCGAATTGGGAAGTATTTCAAATTTAGGGTTTTTGAGGATATTAGGGTTTGGAGTTCGATTTTGATCTTGAATGTTTGCAGATTTCGGGATTTCACAGAGCGATTTTCTGCCATATGGCACACAGCTATGGCAACGAGGGGGCGAGTCACTACGACGTGCTCAATGCGTCCCCTTCCTCCAGCCTCGAGGAGATTCGTGCATGTTACCGAGCAGCGTTGCTCTCCGTGCATCCCGATAAAGTGGGACCACGATTGGACCGAAATTCTGGAAGTCTGTTGTCGGCCGAAGACGCTGCGCGCTATTTGCGAGTGCAAGAGGCTTGGAGCGTCTTGCGCGATGCGGAGTCGAGGGCAGTTTATGATGCGTCCGTGAAATCTTCACGAGTTGATTTGGGAACGAAAGTCGACGCGAATATTGTGGTCGGGGAGGAAATTGTATTGGAGGACATGGAAGAAGACGTGAATGAATCGGGAAATTCGGAGTATTGGTACCCCTGCAGATGCAGCGACTTCTTTTTCGTTGGTGCACCGGAGCTCCACGAAGCGGGATTAGGGTTTAAGGACAAGAGCTCTGGGGAACCGGGTGATGTCGACAGTATTGGTTGGGGCAAGCAACGGCAGTCGCTGGTGCTGCCTTGCGGATCTTGCTCTTTGCATCTTCGTGTTTATTTCTGGGTGCGTTGTCCTTGAAGAATTTCTATGGTGCACATTTTTTTGCTTGTAGCGCTTGCTGGAGCGTGGGCAATTCTAGAGTTTCGGATCAGCAGGAGCCCTGTCGAAAGTAAAGGACTTTTGTGAAGGTAATTAGAGAGAGTTTTTCTTTCGTACTGAATCGAATGATTTGAATTCTTCCTTCTTGAATCTGCTGTGGTCAAATAGTATTATAAATGTGTCGATATGGATGCTGACCTCTTGGAGTTGTGAACGTCGAATGGAAGTCTAGATTGAGTGCCAAACCGTCTTCATCACTATCTGAAGTATATCATGTAATGCCTAAGTGTTCAAATGACCAAACTTGGCCGTTTCTATTAATGTCTTGAAGTTGAGGAAGTTATCAAAATGTACCAATAGGAAGAAGAAACCATACCCATCAATATTTGAAGCATAGAGATATGTTTTGAAAGTTACTATAATTGACTCTAAGTTCCTCAAGTGAAATTTCTATTTTTTAGCTTTGACACTTCGGGGTTAAGACTTTCCTACAGGCTGTAGCCGACTAGATGTAATTTTTTGAGTTTCTGACATGGGTCTGTTCGTTTTTTGACAGAAAATATGAAGCCAATTCCTCATAAGGCTCTGATCAATGTGAGATCACAGACATTGACTGGTTTGATGGGATTTCAGCTCATTCAATGAAGAGGTTATAAACAGTGTTTGGTGGTTTGCTCACCTCAAGCATGTCTTTCTGGCATGAGCACATGCAGAAACAGTTCATCAGCAGGTTGTTCCTCCAAGCGAGAGTTCAGTATCTTACGCTGAGCTATTCGTGCATTAGCTTCTGAACATTTTAGGAACTATTTGTTATTGATCCCTTAATATTCTAATCATCTATATATCTGGCTGCTGAATCGAGCGTCGTGGGCTGTGCATGGGCTTTTGTACCGTCTAATTTCCTAGTAATATTGAATCGTTCATTTAGGTTATGAATGGATATTGTCAACTTAGTATTCACAATTGTGCCTTTTACCACCTGCGCTTCAATTTCACCTTAAATTTAAAAAAAAAGCCCTGCTGGTAGTAGATGGCTGTCGAGTATCTGTTTCATGCAATGATTCGGTAGACGTGAGTTGTGCTTTTGGGCTGTCTGGAAGTGCAGATTTGAAGGACTTATTTTCTAAGTGTTGTATTTGGTGGACTAATATTAATATGTTGGCACATTTCAGGAAGGATATGCTGCTAGTCGATCTCATGTAAAACGTAATAGGGTTAAGACCGACTGTTCAATAGGCAAATGCGTTGAAATTGCTTTGTCGATGACATTCTATCAAGTTTGGCAACTTGATAGCTAGTTCGAGAAGGTGCTTTCTCCAAGTCGGCGAGGAAAGTATGGAAGATGTGTTTTCTGTGAAGAATAAGGATACAAATTGGACACTCAAGCACCTGTACTCCGTATTATCGTTAGTGAGCTCTACGGTTATGAATCTTTGGAGCCTTACTAGTGATCAAGATGTGCCAATTTTAACAGTACAAGAATAGATTCTCTTTGAGAGAGTACGGTACAGTGCTTTGTGTTTATTTTTTTAATGACATCTGCAGTAATCATGAATCTGAAATTCACTATCGTTGCTTGATGCGACTGTTCTGGGTCGGCTGGACTTCTTTTTGACGTTCATGAGAACCATAAGCCCCGCAACAAGCGCTGCACTTGCGAGTTGCACACTGCCCTGTGGATGGTTGCTGCACAGGGTGCATCACTGCTCGATCCCATCATTGCCACGCCAAGTCACACCCAGAGGTCCAAAGTTGTGTGTATTTCATGTGATGCTAAAGTTTTTTTTCCACTTTTTGTGACTCCGGCTGTTGATGCTTTTTCTTAAAGACTTTTTGCACCTCGGAGTTGTGAGAAACATCTTAATGTGATTAACATTGCATACAATCATTCCTTGTTAAAGTTCCAAATCCAGGTAAATTAGAGATCATATGCAATTTTGAATGAGGGCCGAGTGAAAGGTGACTTTTCATGAAATAATAAGCCTACTGTAGTATATACTATCATAACGTCCAAGAAGATGAAGGACTCAAATTTCCATTCCTGGTATAAAATAGTCACATGAGTTTTTGAAACTCTAGGTCTCATTTTGTGCAATTCATCAAACAAAAGACATCGTCAAGCAAGAGATCGTTTAACGACTTCTAACTGCTCCTTCCCTGTGTCCGGACTTGTGCTCTTCGAAACCCTAAATAGTCCCAAACGGCCAAACTTAGACGTCCGTGGGAATTGCAGCTCTGACGGTTGAAATCTCCACGAAGTTCGTCTGCCGTGCGCTTCCCGTGGCCATCCTGGTAGCAGCCATTGCGAATTTCGGACCGCTGGTCATGGGCTTCGGCATTTTTCTGTAGCTTTCGTTGGTTTCCGATATTTCATATTGAACAGGATCTGGTCTGCGAGGGCGAGCCATGGACATGGATGAGCACTTTGAAATGACGTCGCAGTCGCTGAAGAAGTTATGCAAGAGCCTGAAATTGTACGTCTTTCGATTCCTGCATTTTCATATATGATTCTGGGCTTCGATCTAATAATCACTGTTTCTTAGGTCTGTCTTGTGGTCCTCGTAAATGTAGTATTTCCGTTGCGTTTTTGCTGCATTACACTGTGTTTTTTCGATTCCGTTTAACTGATCTTGTTCTCAAGCTGTAAGTACTCATATAAAGATTGAAAATCGGTAAACAAGTTCAAATTATTGCTGAATTAGAAACCGACAGACGAGAATATTCCGTTTTTCCGTAATTTAGGGTGTGTTAGTGCCTGAGTGTTCTCAATATGAGAGGCATGTTTTGAACGGGAGTGGCATGGGAACTGCGTCCAGGTACACAAGCTGCCCTGAGCTCAACAAAGTTATCCATCTTCATCAGAAGGTGCATTTCACTTACCTCCTTTTGCTGTTTTCCTTGCTGTCTTCCTTAAATGACCTATGAACATTCAAGACAGTCCTACACCTGGTGCTGTATCTTTAATCTCTAACTGTAGTTCCACAAGAGTTTGGTAGAAGAAAAATTTTAGACAGCTGCGTGATGCTGGTTGTTAAAAGGTAGGCATTCCTGAGGGGGTTAGTGGTGAGGCAAACCGTAATGCGGCCCCTGGCTTCTAATTTGCGATAATTTACTCTACGTACATAAGTTCGGTTTAGGTGTGGTATAATTTGGCTGCTGGAAAGGAAAACATCCGAGTGATCCAACTCCATAATTTGGTTGATCAAACGACTATCCTTGTTTTAGTATGAGCAACTTGTCACCTGGGCTTTCTATGGGGTCTAGGGTATTCAAAAAATACAAAACTTGGAAGAATACAAGGGATTGCGCACACTGTACCTTGAATGCAATGGTACGTCTCCTTGAGATTTTCATCCTTAACATCTGGTTTGAGTCAGTGCTCCTCTTTCGGCGACTTTGGCTCACTTCATCTCTTATTGACGAACGCTTAATCTCTGTTATAAAGAGAGAATTAAATCTAAACCCTTTTCACCTGATGTGTTTCCACCATTTTGTTTTGTTGATTGATGTTCTTGGTTAATGCCATGGCAGCTGTAGCTAAGATGGAAAATTTGGAGCCACTTGTCAATCTTCGGTGCCTGTATTTGAACCAAGTACCACTCTGATATTTTTGAAAAACTCGATGTCACATATTACATATACAAGTAATGACTAACGAGCTATGTTTCAAAGAGGTCGAGAAGGATGAAACTGTCAGGATTATGCATGAAGCACACTCACAAAGATCAATGTTTGGGAGTGCAGAACTTGGTTGAAGTTGTGGAGGGTTTGGAAACGTTAAAATGCCTTGAAATCATTGACCTGGCTGATAATCTGGTAATTTTATGTTCGAGATCTCGTTGGTTTTTGTTGTTTTGTTGCTAAGAATATGGGACCCAATCAGCTGACGTGACCACCAACATGACTCTCATCATTTTTCAACTCATTTCACCAGCATTTGTGTGTGGCCTTAACCTTTTTAATCGGGTTCAAGCGTATAACCTAACTATTACGAGATCTTAGATCATTCGGCGTTCAATAAACCTGTTTCGGAGCTGGACAGATCACAAGCGTGGCAGGGTTAGCTTGCTGCCCAGAGTTGCGCCAATTGAATCTTTCTGGAAACAAGATAAGGACTGCAGATCACGTTGTTCACCTCCGAGTAAGACCATCGCTGAGTCTTTCAATTATGTATTTTCTGTAGTGGCACTACATTCTTACTAAAGGGGATGCTGTCTGGTTACATTGATAAATATTGTTTCATTTCGTTTCAGACTTTCACCTTGAAATTAAAGAATGTTGGTGTGCATTCTTCGATTTTCGTTTATTATAAATGGAAACGAAAATGCTAGTATCTTATCTCAGGGTTTTAAATTGAAAATTCAAATACAACTAGATGTCATGTATTGTTTCATTTAGATTGGCTTACAACTCTCTCAACACTTCTGGTCACAGTGTTCTAGAAAGGCAGAAAATCTCCTCGGGCTCTTGTCATTTCAAAGAGAGGTGACAGTATCAGAACAGTTGAATTAGACATTGAAAAGTAAGATACTAGCATTTCTGTAAGTAGAAATCCAAGAAACAGAACTTTCTCAGACGACGTTATGTTCTCTCCACCTAGTACAGCGGAGGTTTCACGCTGACCGGAAGAATGCGAAATTCATGCTGAAGGTTAGTTTTCCGGAAGTTGGCACATCCAAATTCTCGCACCCTAATCGCTTTGTGGAATGCTATGGAAGTGATCAACCCACGTCACCTTCTGGGTTTGTTACAATGGGATGCACAATTGTGCACGGTGTAGAAGTCTTTGTTGTTGAACTCCTACCTAAATGCTATCTGCGCAGGAATGCAAGACCTTGCAGTTGCTTGACCTCGCCAACAACAAGATTGACGAGGAAGAAGCCTTGGAGGTCTAGACTTTCACCCACTCTCTCCCCTGTCGACTGACAAGACATCTATTTTCGATGTAGAACAGTTCTGATAGTGCTCTTCGTGATTAATTATTCATTCCTTTGATTTCAGTTCCTTTCAGGAACACTCTACAATGATCATTCAGCATACTTTGAATTCTAATTCCAAGAAGATCCTTGAAATCAAATCAAATCATTATTAGACATTAAGCCCATCACAGTAATCTGAATATGTTTGTCTTACTGCCAGATTACAGGGCACCCCTTTGTGACTGTCATCTAGTTGTTGATTCTGGGGTGATACATTCTGACATAAACGCAGTTTGGGGCTCACGAGTTGATGCAAGTTTTCATGAAAAATTCTGAGTTAGATTATGATGCGCAGGTCCTTCGCAGTATGCCTTTGCAACTCCTCCGTCTGTGTGGTAACCCTATCGTGTCGATTGCACAGCACTACAGAAAATTTACAGTTGTTGCTATGCCGACAGTAAGTTCATGCAGTTGGTTTTGAAGTTTGAAAATATTCTATCTTCTGATAACATGTTACAATTTTTCAAAGCATTTCTAAGTGTTCTAATTTAGTGAACTGTAGTCAACTAGAATATGATTTGTAGGCTTCTGTGATGGAAGTTGTTTAAAATTAGATAAATAATTTACCTTATAAATGCCAGAAAGGGATATTTTACAACTATTGAAACTAAATCGTGAAATTAATACCTGTTCAAGACTTCAAGTTGCTTAAATGTGGCAGTTAATTTACTTATCTAATTAATAATCTGCAACAGCAATTGCTGAAATGTGGCAGTTAAATTACTTAGATGAGAGTCCAGTATTCGAGAAAGAGCGGCGCTTTGCTGTTGCTTTTACAAAAGGTGGAATTGAGGTATCATAGCTTAGCATTTCCTCATGTCAATAATTCTGCATCCAAATGGTCCCTTTCAAGCTCCTTTTTCTTCTTAGGCTTTGAATCTTATCGATCAAGGCAGCAGCGTGATCGCAATTTTTATATCATCTGCCTTAAAAAAGTGCCTAGTTGCAGGATTAGTCATTAGTCTACACATTGAATCAAAACACATTGCGATGGTATGCGCTGAAGACATGGGGTTTGGCCATTTGGACAACGCAGGGAGAGAAACAAGAACGGGAAGAAAGAAAGAAAGAAGAATCTGAACTAAGGGAAAAGAATCGGAAAGGCAAGTTGTGTTGTATTTCTTGAAATTGAATGTTTAGTAAGTCTTGTTGTTCTCAAATTCTCCTGACGTTGCATGCACCTATTGATTAAGTAACGGGTCGAAGGTTCAAAGTATCCATGCGTATTTTGACCTAGTGGACTTGTTTTTTGCCCGTACCCATGTGAATCTTGCTCGGAAAAAACCTCGCTGAAATGCTTCTGCTTCCGTTTTCCAGCTTTCCTTGACCTAACAGCAGACACTGGAGTCCGACATCATATTGAGTCAATTGCTTCTAGTGATATAGCCAACAAAATGTACGAGAGACTGGAAACAGAAGCGAAAGCGCGGGACGAACTGGAACTCGGGAGCTCATCAGTCGGTAAAACAGCACTTCCTGTTTTAGATCAACCCACCTCTTTAGACGCCAAAAAAAGGGCAGCGAGCCAAATCGACGGAGGAGATGAGGTCGAAGAATCACCTCCAAAACTACTGAAGGTGATCTATGATCTGGAAGACGAAATGGAGGTTGAGACTGCGGTTTGTCAGGCTGCACGAGATTTGATGGACTTGGATTATGGCGATGTGCCAGAAAAGATACAGGAATGCGTATTCGAGACATGTGATCAATCTTCTGTTGCAGATTACAATGTACGAAACAGACCCCTACCAATCAATTTCCGTATTTGGTGTTATTCTGGCTGAGCATTCAATTCATGTGTGTTCAACTTAACGTTGAAGGAATGGGCATATCAGTAGCAAGGGTTGTTATGAGCAGCGCTATCGATTCTCAGATGGTTTCCTTGGTCAATCACCCGAAAGCCCGATTGAATGCACGATTTCTGTAGTAGAAACCAATTTCCATTTCCATTCTATGATACCTGAAATTGATGCATGCTGATCTCCGAAGCGTCAACTCCTCCCTGAAAGTCTCGTATCAGGGATTAATACCAAACTCGATCTGTAAATGCAGGTCCCGGTGGATGAGAACCTCGAAGGACAACCAAGCGCGACGACTTCCGCCTCCCAGAAAAGCCAAGACGCTTCAGAGAATCCATGGCTGCGACTAGCTCCAGATGAGATGAGGGAATGTGTAGAGAAGGAAAGACAGTACAAGAAAAACTTACAAGAGAAAGTGTTACAAAAAGCAGCGGCGGGTGCTCAAGACGCAATGGAGTCCAGACAACGTTTGCTGTTTCCATGTCCAGTTTCCACCGGGGAAGAGAAGGACAGTCCAGCTACTCCCCTGCCTTCTGCAAGGCCTGTCGTTTGGGGCAGCTCTCTCTACCGGGGGCTGTGGGCAAAGGCTGCCAACATCGGTGACAATGTCGAAGTGGAAACAGACTCTCCGCCCGTTTCAACGTCCGACGTCATTGATGGCGCTTTAGAAACGATGACCTATGACGAACATTCTGTGGAGCAAGTCTCTATGATGGACGACGTCAACACTTGTCTCCTCCTGTCTTAGCGATCCTGTCTGTAGCTAGCTGCGGTGTTTGAAACTTTTTGACAAAATGTCTTGATACCTGAAATCAGGCTACTGAATTTCCAAACACAGCAAACAGACCAGACTGATACCTGAAATCTGTCTGCTGTGTTTGCTGTGTTTGTCAAATTCAATAGCATCATGTTGGTGGAGTAGCAGTGGTAAACTGTGAGTCGGTGTATGCGCGTGTTTGGAATGAACAACCCTCCTCAATACTAAAAATTCTTAGACCGCCAGGCTGAATTGATTGAATGAATTACATAAAACAAGCTTCTTATTTTTTCTTAAAACGACATTTTTGGGTGGTTGAAAGAAACTGTTGCACTATTTTGCGTCGAAATCCCGTTCAGGGTGGATTTTTGCACACTTTCTGGGTCGTAATTTCAGTGAATGCAAGATCCATATTCCAAGTTAAATCACCCCATTTTAGAGTGCCTAGCATACTAGTCATTGTTGCATCCTGTATATGAGATTTCAAGAGATTCAATTCATGGTTAAGGCTATTTGCCAATGACCGTAATAACTTGGATTCTAACTAGACCCGTGAGCAATAATAGAAATTAGAAATAAGACGCACTCATAAGATTGGAAGAATGACACTCACTGTAATTGCAGAGCTTCGGTGATTCTACTTCCGCCAAACTCTCTCCACAAATATCAACTTGTAATAGTTATTACAACTTCTCATTTCACGGCCACAGATATCACTGAAACTTACGGAGCTCTTTTGATTCCATAGCCAGTGGTCCATAAAAACTCAGCTGAAAAGGAGAGGCCGTTAGAAGTAAACAATAGCTCTAGATAGGTGTAAAGAAGTGGGTGGCATCACCGGAAACTCCATATCATTAAGGCTCCACGAGCTCTGCCCAAGTGCGTATCAAATGTGCGAATATCCTCCTGTGGCACAGCCTCCAGGAATCCACACATAGAAGCCACACTTAAAATTTAGGGACTGAGTATAGTCACCTTGTTATTAGGATGGTCAACAAATATTTGTATGAATATTTGAATAGTTAAATCAGCCAGTATGAGATGGTATTTCAGTAAATTAGCAGCTATTGTATGAATATTTGAATAGTTAAATCTATTTTGAATGGAAGTCGACCAACTGAATTTCTTTATGCATGCATTTTGAAACATGGAAAAAATAAAATTTGTGATTCTATTAATCAATGATCATCTTCATAGAGTTGTTACAAATGACCCATTATATTTTCATTTTTATTGTAAATAACTTTTCCTATTTTTTATAAATGTAAAATGTAAAATAAATATTTTCTTGAGATTTTGTACTTTTTTAGTTCTCCTACTTAGATCATTAATTTCTAATTTGATCTTCCCTAAGATACAATCCTATTAAAGGTAAACACATTGGTCATAAATAATAATGCTTCTCTAATTCATTTTCAGTACTCTAGGAAAAAAATCACAAATATTGGAGCAAAAGCAACAAATAGTGCATGTGTTTCTTGCAATCTTTTCAAGATTACATAGTCATGCATCTTTTCTGCTCGAGCCTGACGTTCACAAATACATTGACCTCAATGAGGTTGTGCCAAGATGAGATGTTAGGACTCAGGTATCATCAATTGGTCCTTGCATATAGTTGACATACAAAGTAGTTTCAAAGGCCTAATTAATGCAAGAATCATGGTTTAGAAGCAACATGATTTCAGGATGTCAAAGTTCTTGACCCAAGAATACAATTATCAAAACATCAAATTTGTCGAGGAAAGGTTTGCTCCTGGTGGAACAAGCTGCCAAACGAGGACAAATTGAGGCTTAGTAGCCAGAACACAACTGTGTTAGTGGTGACTACATTAGGTCAGTCTGTTCCTTGAGTAATCATCTACTGAAATACTGGTGAAATTGATCTAATGAGAGTAATAGGCAAGAATCTATGAGCTGCTAGGTTGAAGAAACTTAGAGCAGCTCGAATCGTTACAGATTAGAGTCTGTCGCATGCTGCCAAAACAATGACAATGCCGATCTCAATATCGCCTCCACTCGGAGCAGCGGCCTTCCTTGAAGAATCAAAGCTCAGTTGTACCTGCCAGCATGAATTCTTCAGAGTTAAAATCGGCAATGACAATGATTTAACATGACTTTAAAAAGAGGCTGAATTTATCTCCATGACGATGAGATGATAATTACAATGCATGCTACAGGTAGAGTGTCCACGGTAACATATCTTTCGCCGTCTGTAGAGACGACGCTTCCAAACCAAAAGAACATCTCCAAATATGAAGTTCACTGAGGAACTAGATCAACGCTGGAATACGACCATGACGTACGCAACCTGATTAGGAATAGATCCCGAAGAATTTACCAGTTGCTGTAATCAGCCGCGCAGTTGAATCCTCCCGTCGGAGTTAAATGAGTCGCATTGAAGAACGCCGTCGCCGCTATCCAGTTCATCTGTGCCGTAGGATGAATTCCGTCCCAGCTTAAGTGTGTAGAGGAATTTGAGCAAGGATAGGTTAATTCGACCGCGGTACCGTTCTGGACACCGGAATGCGTGCAGAATAAACTTGCATTGAAACTGTAAGAACCGCCATAGCCGCAGCATGCAGTCAGAGTGTGCGTTATACCTGCGATCAAGTCATCACGTACACTTTTATTTATTGAACTATTCGTTAAGCACATGCATCAAATATTGTAAGACTCAATCTGGTCGTAATTTTTGATTGGGAGTATCATTTTCCATTGAACAAGACGGCGCGCACATCAAGATGAATCCACTTCTAATATCCCGAGTCTAGCACTCATTGTGTGTCCGATTGTGTGCCAGCAAAAACCAATATCAGCATTCAAAGTTTCATTAAGTACCGTAGTCAGCTGGTGATTTCAGCACATCTCTGTACACATTGTAGTAATCGGCAAAGTAGAATGTTGCGTTAGTATAGTTGTTACGAAGGTCGGTTACTCGGCTTTCAAGAAGCTGATTGTGAGTCTTGCTGATCTTGTTCAAAGAGTTCAGGCACCCATAAGTGTCGTAGTTCCCCGAATCGTCCTCAGGATACAGTGTTAGCAGTGCTGGTAGGCATCCCAGGGGGGGCAGATTCACGATCATAAAGCTTCTCCCTCCAAATCTGTAAATTCGCTGAAACAGACGAGGGTGCACCTCACTCATCAAGATCAATATTACAAAATCGATGGTCATGATTTGTTCGAATAATATATATACCGGTTTGCAGTTCAATCACTGCCCTTCTATGGCAATGAGCATCGAAAATACCTGCACAGCTGTGACGATCGCGTCCACCACTGAATCCACAAGTTTAAGCGACTTCGATTGAGTCAAATTCTTGTAATAGAGCGGGAAAAAGTAATCCTGGAAACCAGCATTCACGAAGTACAAGGATGTATTAAGGGAGTTCACAGCTGGTAGAGATTGGTTCATAGCTGCAGAGTGAATCAACAACATATCATCGAGTGAGTAATTATAGAAGCCATATTTGGTATCTTCACAGCGAACTGATCGACATGGTTGAATGCTTCAGCTGAGTTCTTCAATGTCTATGTCAACAGAGATATACTGCTATCCAGCAAGGATGATTCCTAACAGATCGTCACTAATTCGACATAATCGTAGTGCGTGAGTTTCACGTTCTCATAAGGCACTGATTAGAAGAAGTACACAGCATTCATTGCGACAGAGAGAATGTTCTTGTTTCACATAACAATAATCAGGAGATGGTAGAAGAACTAGCCGCTTTCTAATTTTCAGGCTTGAATCACGAGGATGTTCTTCTCGTGATTCAAGCCGGCGCCAGACATGTTCTTAAGTCCATCTGTAGAAAATTCGAAAACGTTGGGCTGCAGTATGTCATATGAGCAACAATTCCTGGAAAAGAGGCAATAGACGAAAATAGGTTGTGCAGCTAAAATGAACCAACTATTTCCTAATTCTCACTTAACCTCGAACTGAAGCCGAATCGTAGTAAAACTGCAGCCGAACTTTATAGCGTTCAAGCCAAGAGACTTGCATATTCAATGAGAAAGGACTGCTGAATCCGGAATTCTGGTACCACACAGTACTATTGCGTGCACTTGCACCAGCAAAGGCGAAGTTGGCACCGTATGTGAAATCTGCTGCAATACTTCTGAGGATGGCATAGTTCGGCTTTCTTCGCACACCAAATGCTGCACACCAAAAAATCCTTACGGGTAGCATATGCAGTCGATCACAAGACTCTCGACGCCCATGAACATCGAGGAAAATCTCAACATATGAAGCCAATCCGTGAGACTGCATTCTTCAAATAATCACTAATCTCAAGAAACTTCTGTAGAACCGAAATCAAGATTCCTGAGACTATCGAGAATCACAAAAACAGAGTATACAAATTCGTTAGAAGCTAATGAACACAGATGCAGTATAAAAAAAAGTGGCCGAAATTTACCTATGTAATCAACAAGAAGTCGACCATCACAATACCGATCCGCTGCATGATGCGGGAAATTAACGCCGTTCGGATTCTCCTCAGAGGCAATGAACTGGTCTGGTAAAGCAGCAATGGCATTTCCATTATCGGTCAGTGAGTCACCAAAGGAGTATATAGCGGAGAAACTGCAGTTCGTCAGCTGAGTAGCTGCTAGTTCAAGAAAACCGAAGCCGATGAGAAATAGAAGGAGCGTCGCTCCCTGCTGCAACACCGCATCATGACGTCGCCAGATGCTTCTCTTTCCCATAAATGCCATAGCCAATTCCAAGATCCCTGGCTATCACCAATTTCTATGGACTGCTCTCTCCGAAATCAATGCCGTTCCCTTCCTACAGAACTCCTTAGCGCATCCGAAATTAAAGCTTCTATGCGTAGGCACTTGGAAACAAGATCACCACTCAGCAACTTCATGCGAGAAACTATACGAAAACCAGAAACCAGTTCACATCAAGAACCCTGTTCACACTGAGTCAATCGGAAATCGAGCTCAAACTCTTTGGTGGCTGGAAAGGGACAGAAAGTGTCCCGCCTCATGAACCTCGGCGCCAAATGTTTGAATTCCTTCGGGGCTTCATTCCAGCAATCAGTGTAGGATCTTGAACTAGCAACATTACATTTACAATTAACGTCAATATTGTTAAATTGGCAATATTCCACAAACCAAAAATTGTGACATATATCTTCTCAAAATCTAATTTCAGGCCAAAAACTAGGGTAGTTATAGATTTTGGTTTCAAGCTCTATGGCCTGAACTACGCCAAAATAATGGAATATCACCAATTTAACAAAATTGAAATTAATTACATAGATGCTAGATTTCTCTTGAAGCCAATTCAATTGCATAGAGTTCCATATAGTTTCATACATATTTAATGGAGCAATATCAACATTATTACTATTAATAGTGATCAAACTTGCCAAAATGAGTCGTCTACAAAGGAACAATGGTCTTTAAATCCAAAATTCTCCTCAATGGAGATTATTCAAACAAACCCCAAAAAATTTAAAAAAAAAAATGAAGTCATGTTATAGAAGATTTTGTCATTTAAAGAGAGGGAATCTAAGTCAAAGTTGTTTGTGGATACAAAATAAGAGTTAATAAGCTTCAATAGTATCTACTCTAAATAATTTAAATTTTTTTTAAATTTCCTAAAATTAAAAAATTTATTGCAATTTGAACTTTGGTCCTGAAACTAAGGTTAATAATTTTTTTATCATAGAATAACACAATCCTGATCATTTGATTTATGCCATAATGTTCTAGACTAGCTGCTATATACACTCATAGAGAAGATTTCACATTTTTTGAAAGAATAATTTTGTATTTGATAATTATGAATTTTCTTCATTGTTTCTTCAAAAATTAAAGATAAGTTCAATTTTGTACAAAAAATCTAAATTATTATTAATCAGAAAAAGAAAAGTACAGGAAAAAAAAATATAGAAAAATTCATTTATAAAGAGTCACATAATGGAAGCACACAAAAAAGTAAAGGGTTTTGAAGTTCAATGACGCGGTCACAGGCCCGTTCAGGCTCTTCTAGTTGCAGTCTCGGTCATAGGCCCACACGGACAATTCAGTGGTATGAACAAGGAGTGCAGAAACATTTCTTGCTGCACACCGGCTCGAATGGCAGTGAACGCGGCTGTGATGGTGAAGAATTCTCGTAGAATTTGCGCTTTTATGGTTGCTACAATTCTAGGGTTGGATACACACTGAGTAGCATTGTTTGAGTTGGCGGTGAAACATCCTTGAAGGATTTTATTCCTTGATATCTGAATAAGTAAATCGACGAGAAGGTGTTCTGGGCATTTGGTTGAAGTTTATTTCCCTTGGGGTGTGTTGTCCATTTTGGCAGCCGATGGCAGACCTCATCACGGAATTGGAAAGTCTCCGTGCGGAGAATGCGAGATTAAAAGAAGAGCTGAAGCTGCACTCTGTTGTAGAAAAAAATTCGGTTTCGTCTCCTGGTAATCTGATCGGGAAGGATGAAGATGGTGGAGGAAATGCATGCCCTGCTCCCTCCTGGAGAGCTGGTTTGAGTCACAATTTGACAGCTGCGCAGATTCAGAGGTATAGCCGCCAACTCCTCCTTCCTTCATTTGGGGTTGAGGCCCAAGAGCATCTTTGCAAAGGCTCGGTTCTGGTAGTGGGAGCTGGAGGGCTGGGTTCCCCGGTGGCGCTTTACCTCGCTGCTTGCGGAATTGGGTGCTTGGGGATTATGGATCCGGATCGAGTTGAGCTTCATAATTTACATCGGCAGGTGATACACAATGAAGCGTCTGTTGGGGAGCCTAAGGTTATGTCGGCCTCGCGGACTTGTTCCGCGATCAATTCATCCATTAAGGTAAGACAGTCGCAGTTAACAACTGTGGCAGGGGCTATAATTTTGTGCTATTTGTGGTTGTTTTGAGATCCTGGGATGTGGAATTGAATTGAAATTGGCTCGCAATCGGAAGCAGAGTTGTACTTGCAGTCTTTTATCCCACAAATCACTAGAAAACGTGCAATTTAGGTCATCACAATCTTGCGATTACAGGCGCTTCTCAGAATAGTTTACGAATTGAGTTTGTAACATAGAACGATGATCCTGTTTAGAGGGCTCATTGGATTCGCAATTGTGCGTTTTAATGTTTGCCTCCTTGACTTTCCGGCACTTTCCATGCTTATAATGAGCATTTTTGAGATCCATATGAAGACGGGACATTCTTGAGTTCAATTAAAACAAAGCTTGATGGTAAATCTCATTTTTCAAGTTTCTAGTTTTAGGGTTATTGTTTATGGGAAGGATATTAATACTTTTAATGTGTGATATGATAGGTGATTGAATATCCGTTTGGTTTACATGCGAGGAACGCTTTGGACATCATACCTCAATATGATGTAGTGGTGGATGCATCCGACAACGTGGCAACGCGATATCTTGTCAGTGATGCGTGTGTTGTGGCAAATAGACCTCTTGTTTCTGGAGCAGCATTGGGTATGGAAGGGCAGCTAACAGTGTATAATCATTCGAAGGTCAGTGAAACCTGGTTTGCCTTCCGATACTGATCAACATTATCCATTGTTGTCAAACAAGTCGTGCTTTTAAGAACAATTTCTGCATACTACAGCGGTTTCAATAATTTCTAAGTATCACAATATAAATTAGTGATTCTTGCCTTTCATTACCTCCATGAGAGACTGAGTGCAGTGTGGGATTTGTTACCAGGATTGTCAATGGGAACTCCTCTTGGCCTATTTCTTTTGTTATTTCCCACTATTATGAAGCACTAAATTGCAGGGCAATTGCAGGGGCCGTGCTACCGATGTTTGTTTCCAACTCCACCTCCTCAGGCAGCATGCCAACGATGCTCAGACGCCGGCGTGCTTGGAGTCGTCCCAGGAATTGTAGGAACCTTTCAGGCCTTGGAAGTTATCAAGATCTTATCAAAAGTTGGAGAGCCTCTCAGCTCTCGCATGCTGATACTGGATGCACTATCAAGTAGAATTCATACAGTCAAGCTCCGTGGCAGGAATGCTCAATGTGTCGCTTGTGGAGTGAGCCCAGAGATCAATCAATCTACCCTTCCAGATTTTGACTATGAGAGCTTTGCATCTTCACCAATGTCTGATGCTGCACCGCCAAGTCAGCAAGTTGTAGGAGAAGATCAGTCGATCACCTGTAAGGAGTATCATGAGTTGGTGAGAGCCCATAAGGACCATGTTCTGTTAGACGTGAGGGATCAGCACCAGTATATCATAGCATCACTCCCAGATTCTTTGAACGTGCCCTTCGATAAATTGCCTGAGAAATTGGATACAGTCCGTATTGCTTCCCATAAACAGAAACCTGATGATGAAGGTGAAAATGTGCCCGTGTACGTGATCTGTAGGAGGGGAAATGACTCTCAGAAAGCTGTTCAGGTGCTTCGAAGTGCTGGCTTCAATTCGGTGTACGACATTACTGGGGGTTTGCAGTCATGGGTTCAAGAAGTGGATGCCTCTTTCCCAACCTTATGACTGGCTTACGGTTTGCGATGATAGCATTTTTGGCGGTCGGATCAGGAGCATATTGCTCATTGTGTATACTGTCGCTTGATTGAAATTTTATGAGGAACCTGGAAAGCTCGCTGGAAAGTAACCAGCGTGGTATGTTTCTGTATCTTGTGCAGCGAAACCATCTGCGTTGGTGGCGAACATGGCGCCTTGTGAGTTTTTGCACATTCTTAATTGCTCTTGTGGCATTTGGTAGAAGGATCAATACATGGGCATGGGTTTGCTTTGGTCCAGCTCCACTTAGATTACAACATACCGTATCTATGTAACTTAAGATTCTATTGGGGATGTCACCACGAGACTGAAATTCTAAGACTCTCAGCAAAACACTAGCCTCCGTTCTCCAACTTTGGGGTCGCGCAAATCTGACCATCTCAAAGTCACATGAATGGAGAGCAAAGTCAGATTGTGGTTACCTTTCTCAAACTCTTATAGGTTGTGTGGATTTAGATCCTACTAGCAACTTTAAATTGCAATGAATTGTCGCCCTCCCGTCAAGGAAGAACACTCAGTCATTGTGCTCTAGGTTTTCATAGTGAATGTTGGATGAAATAATTGGATGACATTTCCTTCGGATGAAAATATGACGGATTTTTTTTTATAGGAATCGTGACACTATTTACTTAAATAATCTAGATTACAATTCTATTTAGTATTTTCCTTATCCCAAGTGTATCACTCCAAGAATCCAAGTCTACAAGCTAAGTGGCTTTTATTTAAAATTTGATGACTTTATATGAACTTAAGCATGCCAAGTCTTGATTCTTTCAAGATATTTGTATTTCATATTGTCAATCCAAACTTCCCTAATAAGTGGTTGAAAGCCTATCCAAAGTCATGTCATTCCAATGCCTAAGAAGTTTTAGGACCAAAATTTCATTTAATATGGTGTTGAAAATGTGTTGGAAATGAAGAGCATTAAAAATATGACATATATATATATATATAAAATATTATTTTAAATTATTTGGTTTATTTCTATGCAAAGATAACAATGAAAATGAATGGAAACCACATCTCAATGTCAATCCCATGAATTTCAACATTGTTTAAATGTAGTTCACTTAGTTTAAGAACAAAGAACACTAATATTTGGCTTCATGTTCTTTTAACAGATTTGTAAAGCTTACAAGGATTCTTTTATATATATTTAAATAATTTATTTCTTGAACCAATACATGCATTGTTCTTTCTTCAATCTAATGATATAAAGACTTTTTCCATTTAAACCCTAAAAAAAATAAACATTTGTTGGATGGTTTTCTTAAGGAATATTTTGTATGAATCATAGTAATTACAAAAAATTTAAAATAATATGAAATTTAAAAAAAAATATGGTAATAATAGTGACATACATCATTTTGGGGGCCCACTGATCACATGGTGTGCCGCGCAAGACTGGAGACTAAACTCTTTATTCAAATAAAAAAATTTTAAATTTTAAATTAAATTTTTTCTTAAAAATTTCCCTTTAGTTTTGCACATCCATTGAAAGTCATACAACCCTCCGCAAGTGCCAAATTTTCTCTTGTGCCTCACACCAAGAGAAATTTGATAGAAAAAGTTCAAGAGTGTTGTATTTTGAGCTTTCAAGATTCTATTAATCTTTAAAGTGTTACAAAATTATAATTTTTACTATTTTTTAAAATATAAAATATGGAGTGAAAACTAGATTATTGGTGCTACATTTTCTTCGTTAAGCTTGAAATTATTTAAAATCAAGAACTAATTATGTGAAAATTCATATTAAACTTTCAAAATGCCCATCAAGCTTGCAAGGTCTTTTAACGGTTATACAAGATGCACACAATTCAAAATAAGAGAATTTAAGTATTAGACCTTAGAGTTAACCCCTTTTGCATGTTCGTTGTTTACATACGGTGAGTGTACAGAAGGCAGAACTGAATACAGAGGGCCATAAGTTCCTGCCAGACGATGATATGAAGGTGAGAATTTTTGTGAGCACACACCTACAAGAGAGGATAAAGTCACAAAATTTGCACAAACTTCTTAGCTGCTCCAATACTTCAAACATTTCTGGTATAGAGGTACTACTTGTAATCGTCAAAGAGTAGAAGGCACCACAAGTTGGACAGCCTGGGGTCTACTGTAAATGATGCATGTTCTTCTTTCTACAAGGCCGTGCCTTTGCCGTGCATGGCAGGACGTGTTTGTCGTGCTACGATTCCCATCCATAGCCTGTTTCTTGGTCTAATGTCGACAGGGCCATCCAGTCGAGAAGCTGAGGTACGTGAAGGACATACCAAGGTGGGCCAATCACAAGGCGTGCCTCCAAAATAACCTGATGTTCAAGGTTATTTATAAGTTTAGCTGAAGTTTGTTGGTTCAGCTGAAGTCCGTCACGAAGAAGGTAGTTACCCAATTATTCCCAATTGCTTCCCCTGAATTCTAAGTGTTTACTGCTAGGCGTCAGAAGAAACCTCAGACTTCTTCAATCCTCAGACTGCGTCACTACTTCACGTCTCCTATCCCAGCGACAGTTTTTCTTCCATACATCACTCAATGCAGAAATCACAAAGATTTCAATTTATAAACCACTTCTTCAAATAGCTAAAAAATATTGATAGCAAGAGGGCTGCAAATTAGCCCACCACACACTGATCATCCTACTTGGACAAAATACGACATGCTGGTTGTAGTATTAGTGTCGGCCAATTGAAGACAAATCTAGTGCAAAAAACAACAACGCGTCTTCCTAGCATTCAAATTTGTACTACACACTTACAAGAAAAATTGCATGACTAGCATGCTCAAGGTTCTTTCACATACAATGAGGTGAGCTCCCAAAAAATTGTACGAGTCAAAGTCGCTCAGAGTTCCAGCAACTACGTCCGTAACTTTTTCAAAATGCTGGACTTTGTAACCATGCCACCCACTGAATTCGAACATGCCTAATCTAGGGGCGCCAAAACTAATACCCTACCACTATGAATTCAAAGGCTATGTCGCCGTTCAAGCTGATGCACTCCTCTCCTGCCAGCTTTGTCGGCTCTCTCTACAATTTTCCAGAAGTCCGCATTCTTGAAAGTCCATGCCAGCTTCCGATGAACGGACTGAATGCACCAATAGCACAGTAGCACGTTAGAACAAACCTAACCTAGCAATTCATGCAAACAAAGACTACTACTCCCGATGCAGTGCAGCATGATGGGTGTAGTAACATGCTTCTCGACACATCCATACGTTGCCACAAGCTTCGCAATACCACCTCCCGATGTGGCTACAAACTACACAGCTTCTTCTCAGCTTCGACCGAAAGTGAGCATGGGTACGCAACGGCCTCCTAGGTGCACGTTTGGGTGGATCAGTCCTCCTCTGCCGCGCCAATACAGACTCCTCTACAAGTCGCTTGCCCACAGCAATCTTGAACGCTAGATGCGGCATAATGCGCAACCCCATATCCTCCATTTTCTTAACCCAAGTTACGTAAGCATTCACCATTGATTGGTCCACCACAAAATGAAATAACTTCATCCACCATTTGTGAGAACGTAGCTGCGAAGAGTAGTTACTTCGTAGGTGATCCCCCACATCAACGCCTCGCATGTACTCTACGCAGGCTTTGTGCATGGGCGAAGAAGGGGTAATCAGTTGTCCTCTGAGGCCACGTATGCGGCGTAAGACAGTCACTCCGGGTGTCCAAGGTGCCACTGCTATACTCAAAAGGGTAACCAGTTTCTTGTCTTGCCATGATAGGACCCCTATTTGCCGGTGAATATGGGTCCTAATCACCATGGACCCTCTAACCTCATTATCAAGCTCCCTATGCAGACCTTCAGGGAGATTCTTGTTGCTACGACGAACTGTACCAGTGGCCCATGTTCCATCGACCATAAGTTTGTGAAATAAATTGACACTGGCGAAGAGGTTATCAATGACAAGGTGGTGACCCCTACGTTCCAACCCTGACAGCATTCTCTCAACCACGTGATACCCTAGTCCATGTGGGCCACTACCCGTTCCCTCACCGAAGTAAACCTCAACTCTCCAAACGAATCTACTTTTCGAACTGGCCAGTACCCAGACCTTGATGCCGAACCTTACATGTTTATGGGGCATAAATTGCCTGATAAAGCAATACCGGCCCTTGTAGGGCACAACACACTCGTCCACAGTAATCTCTCTCTAGATTATAGATGTCTGTAGACACCATTCCAAACATATCAAGAAGCCATCGGGTTTTAGCTATTCTATCGAACAATGGATCTTCAACGTCTCGGACAACATTCTTATTGTCTACGAGATGGAGACACCTCGTAATTTGTTCAAATCTGAACAAAGTCATCACCTGTGAAATAAGGTGGCAGTACATCAACTTCTCGGACTTCATCCAGTAATGTCTAAGACTAAGAAGCTTTTTGCATCCCATCAAAATGCAAACCCCAATCCACCCCCGCAGCTCTTGCCGATCCACATCTATCCAACCTAAACCGCCCTTGGTTTGTGGCAACTCATGTGGCTTACGAGGGAGTTCAGCACGCGCATACCGGTTTGTTTCAATGACAATACGATCCAAAGTGTCATCACTCCAGTACATGTTGAAGACCCTCTCAGGCTGCGGTATCCCTCCCACCTGAGGGCACTTCAATCCAGGAGGAGGACCGCTGAAATTATCGCGAGACCTTACAAAATCAACACTACATGAATTCCACGACGACTTTCTATAGTGCTGAGCCAGTTCATCCATGTTCATGTGGACAGGAGTAAATGACTCCGGCCGCATGCACCCACTAGCAAGCCCTCCGTCATAATCGTCGACATCATCTACGATGTCTACATTGAAATCTGAATCAGAGCTTTCTATGGCATCTTCATAGGTAGGTATCCAATCAAGGTCACTAGAATCTGCTTGTGCACTTCCACGTTCTATGTCGTCATTAGCCTCGTCGGCACTTGCTATGTCGCTTACATGCAGGTAGTCTGGCAGGCCGTAGCTTACCTTGGGAAAGGTGTCACGTGCAGTAGAGTCTCGCGTTCCTTCGACGTCCTCCACAACACTCGGGACCTCGTAATCCGAAATTGGCTCTCCCAGTGGCAATGGTGCAACTTTGGGGTCGACATTGTTCTCCCCGATGCGCTCTGTGACTCCACGTGCTGATGTCCCCCCGCCAATCTGATGTCTTCCATCGGCGGTCCCTTGTGCTCCATCGCCGCCAAAACCAGCATCCAATGTAGTAGGCTCGAACACTATGTTGGGTGGAGGAAAACAATGCTGGCGCTTGATCCATCCATACCCGTGGCCACCCTCGCTCCCCATAGCACCTGAGTGAGGTGTCAAGGCAATGCGAACATGGGACTCCTGTAGGTGATATTCAGTGGGGAAGCCACCTAATTCGACAACGACTTTCTTCATTCCAGTTCCCAGTTCGACACCTTCGCCAATGACCTGCCCTTGTATCCACGTTGGTGTGTATCCTGTGTGGAAGGAAGCATCGGACAGGAAACGATTTGGCACTAGGACAGCCCAACCTGATCTAGCGGCACTCTAGTCCCCGTAAATGCCGTGCATACGTGATGGCATTGCTCCAATTGGGGCATCAATCGATTTCTGAAAATGCAATGTGCCACCGGGATGTGTACTTCCAAAGCAAGGCACCTTCAGAATGGGATCGCAGGACCTCCAAGCATCATCCCGAAAGATGGTATCCCAGAGATTTATATTCCGCGTCTCCATGCTCCCTATTGTATGCAACGATTCCGATGCTGTGGTGTGTGTGAAGAGGTCGTCATGTTCTTCTTTGAAATGAGCAAGGACTTCGCTGATGAAACCATCGTTTTCTCGTTGCTCGTTGTACTGCACAATTTCAGCCACTTTGGCTCGTGTGAGCATCCCCCCAGTCTGGTTAGGCTGGACCTGGGGTGATAGCCAGTTCTTCGGCCTTCTCTCCTTCGTGAAGATAGCTTTTCCCTTTTGATCCCGTGTCCACCTGCCATTCCTCCCCCTGGCTACACATTCCAGAAGATGACAAGCTCAGAAAAGTAAAGCCTGAAACAGGGAATTTCTAATCTATTAAATTTACACAAAACTCCTGCTTCTAGCCATAATCTTGCCAGAAATTCCCATGTCGAAGACACCCACCACAAAAGGGTTAGTGCTTAGAACGTTTCACTCGTCACATATGCAGCAAGATACGAAGCTTTCAGTTATAAAACGATACATCTGTATCTAATAAATTCAATTTCACATAATTGTATAGTATAGAACTTCCAAGAAACAATGCATCGGGTTTCGTTGCATGACATTCTTTAAATCAATTGAATTGTTGTAAGTTGACAGCCTCAAGAAGAAGTTCATGACTAATTGTCCCCACAACAGGTCTATTCTCCAGAATGGCTTTTTGTGACCGCTTTAGATGCTTGTTGGAGTAACCGCATTGAGATGCTTGTTGTCGGCATCATCAGCAAGGTCGTTGGCATCAGCAGCAACAACAAAGAACACGTTCAAGTAGCTCACTTCGTGCTGTCCTAAAACACACTTTGGATGCAGTTCCAGGACTTCACCAAGCTCCATCAACTCAAATCTCAGAGCCATGGATTTGAACACGCGAAGGTCTTGAAAAGTAGACTAGAGGATCAGATCAACCTAATCGAATCTAGGTACGCTACAGAATTCAATTCACAGACAAAGATTGAGAGACTGGCTGCTGGCTGGTAACTGAACTTAGGGATCAACTTATATAATTGAAGGGAACCGGATTGGATTGGACATACGTGTATCTTCACCCAATTGGAGTGTATCAAAGCACAGAAAGCTTGGAAATCTAGGACTTTTGTAGTTTTGAGGTTCCAGAGGAGCCTTGGAAGTGTCGATTTCCTTAAATTTTGCCATTTCAAGCATTGTCTGGTCAGTATTCGCCATGCTTTTGATACAGGCCTGAGTTTTGGTGCTCGGTGAAAACTAACATGGAGTCCTCCGGCAACCCGACAGGCAGTTGTCAAACTGCATATACGAATCCAACCAGTTCTAAGACGCCAGTGTCCCACCCAGTGCTCAAACACCACGTTCCATGATTATCTCCCATCGCAATTCCTGTAAAGAAATCGTGTGACGCTAACGGTATTCCTAGTTTCCAATCAACTACCTTAGTCTGAATTAAGATGCGATCATGCGATGCAAGGCGGAAAAACAGTTGCGTCATGATCGATTGGGAAGGCCGGTGTGATTCTGGAGGTCGGAGCTTGGCATGGGTCGTTGCAGATTTTGTAGAATTATTGTTCTAATTATGAGCAGCATTGACTACCTCCAGGACAAATGCCAAAACAAATGACGTAATCAAAGCCCTGCTCCGTAATAGAAGAAATGAGACGTTGGAGTGACTTACGTTGTAAGCATGTAGGTGAATCAAGTGGGGGAGGTCCGATATCATTTGGCAAGGGGTTGGTCGGCATTGGAGTTGGAACTAGTAATTGAAGACCCCCGTGCATTGCTGCCGTTGTTTTCTTCTGCTGTGGCTTCCGAACCTTCTTTGCTGGGGTGACTCCCTCCAGGACTTGCATGTCGCCTTCTTGCAGAATTTCGGGCTGTTTCTTGGCTTGACTTTTGCGCCTCCTTTTCTGTTGGGCAGGGGCTTCGGCATTGAGCACTCCCGTTTCTGCTAGCGGCATCCGTTTTTTCACGTAGGGGTCCCCCACCTAGAACGAAGTCACGGAACACAAAGAATATCAAGCTTCCGACCAGTTTGTTGTTATGTCTAGGGGATTACAGAGTTGGATAGAAGCATACAAGGGGGTTCGAATAAGTATTGCATTCAAAAAAGCGAAGTATACAATAGGGATTCGAACAAGTATTGCATTCTCAAAATATCTGGGAAACAGATAGACTTCAAGGACGCATAGATTCCAAAAATCCTACAAGAAGATTTTGAAAGAACAAGCAAACATGGTTCATTGGAAAGGCAGGACTTGACATCAAGTTAATTACAAAATCAAGGTGGTACATGAATGAGTTGCATGAGACGTACAAGTTTCTTGACCCCGGATTGTTGAGGCCGGTTCATTTCTTTGGGGACTGGCACATTCTCCTGGTCCAAGGTTACCTGTAATAGACATCTGGTTACTTCAATGATGGATCATACCATTCTTGAGTAGTCTTCAGCTTGCACTAAGATCAACAAATCACGAAATAATGCGAGCACTAGTCACTTGGAAAACTTGGCTCATGTTCCAAGACTCTGCAACTTTATAACCAAGGTGATTCATTAGCTCTGATTATATTTTCAATGATAAACTCAAAGTATTAATGGAAGTGCGTTACTTTTAGAGGATCACTGAATCTTGGATACTGTGATTCTTCTTTCAGTAGCAGATGAGTCTAGGGTGTGAGGAGCCGAAGTCAAGAATGTTAAGAAGGAATTGCACTTCAAATTTCAGATTGATTAGAACCATTATATAATAAATGTGGATGCCTATTTACTGCAGCTGAAGCCACTCTTTCATGGTTGCAGATTCTGACAAACGGCAGGTTCAAGAGCCATTCTTTTGCAGGGCTACTTTTTTCTTGGGTCACAGTTTCTATGTGATTTTTAGTGATTGCAAAAGTTGCTCTTAAGCTCACATTATTTTGAAGTCTAAGGAGAGTAATTGAAGATGTTGATCCAGCTATGAAGATTTTTGCTATTAGAGTTATTCGTAAAGCAAACCTGAGTTTAGAGGTAAAATTGGGGTTTGAACCCCTGCTTTATGTAAAAAAGCAGGTGAAAAAGTAAAAAGCTCGCGCAATCAACACTAGCAAAACAAAACTTGGGACCAAACTTTTTTTCGCATCGAAATGGTGCCTAAAAAAGTTTGGACCTCAGTTTAGAGGTCAAATAAATTGTACATTGACAATTCGTGAGAATGGAGGGTGGAGAGGTTGTTTTTATAATGAAATCCATTGTTCTTTCTGAACTCTCAAAGGATATGGGTTTATTTTAAGATTGAGTTCCTCCAAGCTCTTACAACTAACTTACAACTCCAACCATTTACATATCCCATATGGGTTGCTTTACCTCCTTTCACCAGTTTGTATAAGAGCTTGTTTAAAACTGGGTACCAAACTAGGGATGACTATACGAATAACTCTATTGTTAGTTCTTAATTAATTCTTATTTATGTATACATGAATAGGCCTTTGCTCTGCAGTCATCTTGCACTTACGAGCTCTACAGTGAACTTACTTTGGAAGTGGACTATATTCCTTGGAATTGTAATGGATAGAGATGTAGTCTAAGGTGAGCTTCCATCTGTTCAAACTATTTCAACGTTGTGACGTTGCGACATTTTCTGAATTTAAGTGAGTGCACCCTAAAACTCTCAATTGAATGTGACGGTGAATGTTCATGAATCGAGCTAGCGAGGCGAATGCAGCAATGTTCTAGCAAACTAAGTAGATTAGGGTTCAGGCCACCTTCTAGCACAGTTCAACGACAAGTGGAAGTGGTCTTACTTGGGGGGGTTCTTGTCTGCATTGTCGTGCCCGAGCAAGCTTCTTCATTGCGGAGTGGAGGAGTTGGATAAATCTCCAGGCGCAATATATCCCTCACGAACGTCGGGAACTGATGCCGCTCAACCCAACCGAGTATCCTCGCTGCGTGCCAGTACCACAAGTATCGGTGCCGTTCTTGCGGTTGAAAAGTCCCACGTCGGTTCCAGCCTCTAGGGCAGGGTTGGGCGTCCAAGTATGCCAAATTGCACAGCTGCAGAACCTTATCGATGCCTGCTTCCGAGACACCTTGCCGCCGAAACCAACTCTGTAGCACGCCCAGCGCACCAGTGTCACGTTGAGGTTCTTCGTTCTCGAGATCCGTAGCCGCCATGAAACAATTGTTGATAACTGAAACTTGAATTGGCAATGGGACTACTAAACCACCATGATTCGCAATTGGAAGCAGACACCTCCCTCTCTATATACTCCAAAACTGCAGCACTTACGTCCATTGCATCGCCCAGCTGCTATGGAGGTTATCCTAAAACCTTGCCACCTACAGCAATGTCTCACTCTTTTGGCAGCCGGCGTGAGATTCTGTGGCGATCCCGGCGCTTGAACAACGTATAAAAAATTGCACCACCTTCTCCACTAAACTAGTGAAGAAGCTCAAGGCATGGAATCCAAGAAAAACGTCCCTTTCTCCCTCATGCCAACAGACGTATTCCTAATTGCCTATGACCGACTCAGCCCGTTTCCAGATACTTGTGTGTAATACGTATTTGAAATCTGTCGTCTTCCCCAGAACGCCTCGTAGAATGCCCTTGTATCCGGGGGAATACGCTCAGATGACCATTTCTGAAGGTACGGCTGCTACATTTTGATAGTTTTTATTTTTTTTTAAATTCCTCAATTTTCATCTTTACTTTGCCCACAATGTTGTAGTTCAGGTTATTCCCAGGCAAACCCTAATACACCCTCGAAACCACCTGAAACCCATCACCGTAGGCCAATTTAGTTGGTTCAATGCATTAGGGGTTAAATTTTTGGTACTAGCACATAGAAACTGACAATGCTTGAAATTTCATAACTCATTCATTTGTTGTCCATATAATGTACACTAAAAAATATGTTGTTGGACATATCATTGTATAATCAGACCATGGTCCTTCCCATATTGCAAAGGTATTCTTAATGCCTTCTTAGATGCCAGGAAGAGACTTTTTCAGTTAATTCAAGCACTGGATTTGGCTTTAAAGCCATACAAGACACTTTTGTTCACTATAAAGATCACATTTTCAAGGTTGCAAAAAGAACACATGCTTCATTGTTAAAACAATATGATGGAAAATCAATCCTCTTTCACTTGCCAGCAAGATCCAATAACAACCCATCTAAGGTAGAAACACCAGTAGTCAATCATTTAAGCAATTTTGGAGCAGATGGTGGAGAATATGAGGTGATGGAAAGTTTTGCCATGTAGGAAGATAGGAAACATGGGGCTTGCAAAATTTTCAGAATTTCAATCCCAAAATTAAAATTACTATGAATTTTGGGAGACAATAAGTATTCTTGACCCATAATCAATGCAATCCACTTCCAATTCTAATCATTCAAGAACTGCTTTCCCGCTCACTACTTCCTACTTTCTTGGTCACTACTTTGGGATATGTGTCATAACCTTATTAGTCCCAACCTTGAAAAAGACAAAAAAATAAAACATTCCAAGCTTGAGTTCTAGCTTGAGGTTGCAAATAGCGCCCCCTACATTGGGCATGGTTGACAATTGGTACTTCTACTATACCTTATGTTTCATAATAGCAACGAGGCTCATTAGTTGCTACTAACTCAAGGGTATGTTTGCACTTGGTGTTAGAGGTGTTAGTGAAAGTCTTAGGAGCAAATTTATACCTACAAATTTGGACCAGATTCACATTCCAAACAACACCTCTAACACCAAGTGGGAACCAAGTGGGAACCTACCTTTTGAGAGACGAGTGTGGTTGCACTTGAGTTTGGGCCGTTCGGAGGATTGAAGCTGCGCCTGATTGCGAGATAACGGAGCTTGAGAACGAATGGCTTCTGGTGATTCTCGGCGCATGGGCTGCCAACAAGCACACGTAAAGGGAGAGCCGTTGGGGACTTGGGGAGGGATGTTTCCCAGTCGTTCGGCTTCCACGTGCCCACAAGTTCAGCAGTCGACAAGTGGCAACAACCTTGACGAAGGATTCAGGATTGGGGCAGTCAGGAAGGCTTTTAACTCCAGGTGATGTACAGTAGCATGACGGCACTGGCTTCCTTTTGTGACAACTGTCATAATCTGCCGTCGATTCTTCTGTGGAGCCAAGCCAGCTCTCGAATCGGACGCTCGAAACAAACTCCGGTCCACAGCGGCTCTGCAAGGAAGGGATGCACACTCAGAATCTTCGCTTGACGGTATGGGTCGACAAGGACGTTTTGCGTCCGATGAATGACAAAGAATCACTTTCTTTAGTTGTAGGACAGAAGTGCAACTATTCATCCTCGGTATTAGGGGTGAAAGGGGAGATTTTCTACAGTACTTTGACTTCCAATGAGCACTTTTTGATTTTTTTAAAAGTAGATGATGTTGTACATGGCCAAAAAGGGATGATTTCCACTATCACCAGCTACGCGTTCAAGGTTTAACAAAAGCTTCATTGGGAAAAAGCCACCCATTGCTGCAATATTGTTTCAATGGGTTAACAATATGGTATTGAAAGTATTTTGTTGCAATATTGAAACAATATACTTTTAATAAAAACGCAAGGCTCCTATTGCTTCAATATTGTTGCATTATTATTTACAGTAATGCAACAATATACTTTCAATATTATACTGTTAATCCATTGCAACAATATTGAAGCAATGAGGGGTACTTTCCTGATGTTGGCTAGAATTTGGATGGAGTTAGATTGGATGAATGAATATTGGAATGTGTATATTCAACCGTGGAAAGAAGACACTTTGAAATGGAAATGAAGAATTTTGAGGTATTCACTTCCAAAGTTCATCTTCAAAGAGCACAAATAATTGAGAATAAGATCGTCTATAAATTAAAGCACATTTATATTGGCTAAGAAAAATACAAATGAATGAACATTCAAATCGTGAATTCAATAGCATAATGACACATGTTTAATGACTTTTCTAAACTATGGCTTTCATTTTTTATTGTTTAATTGATGCCTTCCCATTCATTCTTCTAAGGCCATATGTTGTAACTTTTATATATTGTGATTATTGGTAGAGTGAATGACCACATTTGTATTCAAAAAGATAAGAATGCGGTCCCCCCTTCTAATTATCCATGCGAAGAAGTTTTATGTTTTTGTTTTGACCATCTATAATGGGTGGTTGTTTTTTCCATAAATTAATTGACTGAAACAAATGTAGAATACTCTTTGATTTGTTGTTCTTTGGACAAAAAATATTGTGAATCCAATCATTCTAATGTGACAATGACCAAAAGGATGAAAATGTGCTATCCTACCTTGTAACCTATCAGTAACAAACAAATTGTTCATCATTGTATAACCATTAATAAAATCATCCACTTTTTTACAAGCATAATACTAGTTTTTATAATACTAAATTATAATACTAAAAGAATAGACGTGCCTTCTTATTTCCAAGAGACCCCACCTTGATTACCTTTCAAATCTTTTGCACAAAGGAACTTGTCTCTTGAAGTCTAAATGTCCTCCATCTTGTGAGTTGAATAATAAAGAAGAACTACTCTACATGGCCACCCCTACCAAAGAGCCATCCTACCAAATCAACAAGAGTAAGGTCTAGCACCATTCCACCATTCTTTAGAATTCAAATTCTTTACTCCCATCAGAAAAAATTTAATCTCTTTCTTTGAAAATGACATTGTAGACACTTGCTACACTATCACTTTTCATGCATTCCAACTTTGTTGCACTAAAAACAATTGGAACTTCAAATAGTAGGAATATCAAAGTTTGAATTCATCTTTGATTTTACAAAATTTGTGTGTTAGCTCACCAATAGTTGCAAAGAATCATATAGATGACAATCACCTTCTATCCAACAAACAAAAACAGTTCTATTGAAATACACAAACATTTTAAAACATTTTAAAACCCAAAGCAAACCAATCCAAATCCAACCATAGAAAAATACAATTTTGATTCCAAATTTCCAAAAGTAAAGAATGTAGAAGAATACTATGATATAACTTTAATAAGACTTTCTTTTTGTGGTGGCCAAATGAGTTTTTGGCACTATGAGTTGAGACGTCGATTCCTCGGCAGCATGCCACTTCACGATTTCGCTTTCTTCCAAATTCGGCATGGCATGACACTTGGGCGCATCTGCTTCCCCTCCACGCGCGTCTCGATCAATCCTTGCTTGCGAGTGTCAGGCTTATAACAACAACACCGCCATCGCTGCAGATTCATAACCATCCCAGGCCCATCTTCAGAGCCACTGAATTTGTGTGAATTAGGACTAGTATTGCAAGCATACCCATCTTTTGTTCCTGAAGAATTTCATCTTGAATTGGAAGCTGTTGCATGATTAGTGCCATGGCGACTCTTGCGTCAATTCAAGGTTTGGCACCATGCTCACCGAGCAGCGTTCAGTCTCCCTTTCGTGGTACTAAGCTTTGTGTGAAGGTGCCGGCTATGGCACCAGGTGTGCTGCGACCTGCGGGGCAGTCGATTGTCTTGGCCATGAGTGGGAACGGAAATGGAACGGGGAAGAGTGGAGAAAGCGGCGAGCCGCGGTTGGGGAGTAACGGGTGTCCGTTGTATACCACTTTGACTGGATTACCTGTTTCGGACGACAACAACAGGTAATAATTATCGTCTTTCTGGAATTGTATGCGAACGGATGGGAAGAAGAGGAAGTGATTTGGTGTGCGTGCATTGGGTTCTGACTTGTGGGCTGTGGTTATGGTGGAATCAGCTTGACGGTTGGGGAGAGCGGGACTGTGACGCTTGAGGACTTGCATTTGTTCGAAAAGAATGCGCACTTCAATCGTGAGCGCGTGCCGGAGCGTGTGGTGCATGCGAAGGGCGCGGGTGCGCATGGCTATTTCGAAGTGACCAAGTAAGCTATCGTGTCTTTGTCTCAATGGAATCTGTTTTTTTGTAGAGATGGCAATCAAAGCAGTGAATACATGATTCACGAGAATGATTATAACGTTTCTTCCGTAGCGTTTTCGTGTTCTTGTTTTTTGACTCTTGGTTGAACAGGATTCGACCATTGAGGTTATGTCTGAGAAATTGATAAAGACTGGCGATGTCTGGTGATCTCAATGGCTGAATCTTGTCGCTTTCACGTCACTCATTCTTGTTCCACCCCCCCGTTGCAGGAACGAGAGGAACTTCTGTTGAGTATGCTGCTTATGGCTGAGTTTTCTTTTGCAGAGACGTATCGGATCTTTGCAAGGCGGGACTCTTCAGTGAAGTCGGGAAGAAGACGCCGGTGTTCGCTCGATTCTCCACCGTGACAGGGGAGTCTGGATATGCGGATACAGCGAGGGACCCTCGTGGTTTCTCCCTCAAATTTTACACCGAGGAAGGGAATTGGGATATGGTGGGCAACAACACGCCCGTCTTCTTTGTCCGCGACGCCTTGAAGTTTCCGGATCTCATTCACTCCCAGAAGCGTAACCCGCAGACGCACATGAAGGATCCCAATGCATATTGGGACTTTCTCAGTCTCGTTCCCGAATCTCTGCACCAGGTAGGGCTCCTCTGGAATTGTACGCACACTCAATTGGTGAAACTTCCTAGTGACGTTTGAAAATTGCGCGTCAGTGTCAATCGTTCAAGCAGTTTTGCACAAAGATATTGTGAAACGAAGTGGAATCAGTTGCTGAGCTTTACCACGTTAGAAGTAGAATGGCTGTACTACTTTATTACTGGTAGAATGGGAAAACAAGGCAGATGAAACTCTCAGCGATTTGCAGACTTTTAGGGAAATTCGTTTAAGTCATTGCTTTCAATTACATTTTTTTCTGAGTGTTGTGTTTCCGTCTCTTACATGTGACTGTGCTTCTCTAGGTTTTGATTACTTTCTCGCCCAGGGGAGTTCCGGATGGCCATCGTCACATGCACGGTTACGGTTCCCACACTTTCAAGTGGATCAACAAGGAAGGAAAAGCGCATTGGGTGAAGTTTCACTTCATTAGTGATCAAGGAATTAAGAATATCACACATGAGCGCGCTGTGGAGCTTGCAGGAATCAATCCCGACTATTCTACCGAGGATCTCTTTCAAAATATTCAGAACGGGAATGGTCCTTCGTGGACATTTAAGGTGCAGGTTATGCCGCTGGAAGATGCTCCTTCGTACCGATTTGATCCGTTTGATTTGACGAAGGTAAGTTGCGATTGATATGCTATTCTATGATTTTTATGCCTGCAAGCAGTGTAGCACTTGGTGGTAATAAACTGTTCCACGTGATGGTTAATGGTGTCTGTATTCCACAGGTGTGGTCTCACAGTGATTATCCGCTGCGGGAAGTCGGAAAGTTGAAGCTGGATAGAAATCCAACCAACTACTTCGCCGAGGTTGAGCAATCGTCGTTCTCGCCTGCCCACATGGTTCCTGGAATTGAAGCCTCACCTGACCGTGTCCTTCAGGCTCGCCTTTTGACTTACGATGATGCTGCTCGGTATCGTATAGGGGGGAATCACTTGCAGGTGAGCATTACCTTAAACTGGGCTTTTGTAAAGCAGAGTTGATATAATAACGGGTCAACCTTAGAATTTAATTGCTTTGGTTGAACGTTCTGTTTCCAGTCGTCTCTCATCCTCCAGAAGTTTCGATGTTTACAGTTCTATTGATGTTCAGATGTAGAAATGTTATATGTGGTTATGGACTAAAGATCATAACAAGCAGAGTCTTGTTATGAGAAATAACATTCCATGTGACAACAGTTGAATTCATGTTATTTTCATAACGAGATTATACTTTCTCGTCACCAGAAATAATCTCAGTCGCTATATTCAATTAGCTTTGTTTAACCATGTGCAATTAAGGGTTTAAAAAAGAATTGATGTTCTAATTCTAAAGAAGGGGTAGTGTTCTGAAGTATAACCGTGCTCTCCACCACTGATTTAATTGGTTCCATTTAGGTTATGTCTGTTTTATTGAAATTTGTTGTCCATTGTGTTGTTGACAGCTTCCGATCAACCAGTGTCCATTTGCGAAAGTGCAAAACTATTCTCGTGATGGGCAAATGAATTTTGGTGACAATGGTGGCAGCAAGCCCAACTATTATCCCAACTCATTTGAAGACTTGCCTCGACCTGATCCTGCCCAACCTGACGTCCATCCTTATGAGTAAGTTTTTTGAGTGAGCTCCTTCAGATTCCTGTCTGTCGTGAGAATTACTTTATGAAAATTTGTTTTTTTAATTTATTTTTCTATCCGGCTACGTATGGAATCTGAAATTTGCTTTGATCCTCTCTTCTTGATGCAGGCTTGAAGGAGGCGTAGTCTCGAGAACTCCTCCTCGTAAGTGGTCTGAGCAAGACGATTATGAGCAGCCAAGATTACTCTGGCAGAAGATGTCGAAAGAAGACCAAGAGCAGACAGTTACAAACATCGCCGGTCATATTCAAGGTGCGAAGGATTCTATCATTGAGCGCCAGTTGGGAGTGTTCAGGAAATGTGACCCGACTTTGGCTGAGAAGGTGGAAGAGATGCTGGGCGTGAAGCAGAAGTCGGAGGATCCGTACACCATGGTAGCTTAAGTAACAAAAGCCTTTCGAAATGCATTGTAGGCTGCCTTATTTCTAGGAGAATGTGCAGAATCTTGCAGGAAGGAAAATGAGAAATTTGTAGCGGTAAATTGTCTCTTCTGCAAGAGAAATGTTGCTGAGTTCTGAAACAGGACATGCTTTGGAGGCTCCATGTAGACCATTTAGTGTACAGTACGTGTTGACGAAAAATCTTAGCCAATTCTACAGTTTTGTAGATTAATGCACCCTGACTATGGAATTTTATTTTGTAAGATTTTAAATATCTTGGAATGGTATTTTCTGTGTTTGGAAAAAGAAACACTCACTGCTTGATTTGTGAGGGAGAAAGATGATTGTAATTTGTCTTTAGTAACGGAAAAGCATGTTTGCTGTTTTTCAGAGCTTTACAAAACGATTGAAAAATGTTTGTAGTAAAACTCTGCTGCAACTGTTCTGTAAAACCGCACCATGTAGTTTGGTTAAATCCAATATGTACATTGCATTACTAATCAGAGTCTTCTTTTCCATTCGGGATCATGAATAAAAAGGGAATTTACTCAATAACATGGAGGAAATTAAAGAAAAAAGAAAATTAATTCACTACAGAAGAGTTGTATGAGTTAAATTTTCTATTTTTAATACCCGATCCCCCTTCCTCTGGAGAGTATGGTAGAACCATCCATTACCAATCAGGGATCCAAAGAGGGAGCCAAAGGGTGGTCTAGGAGGAGTTTAAAAACAGTTCGGGCATTAAAAACTGCTCATACAGAAAGGTGCCCAAATTAGTGTACAAGGATGTAGAAATGGAAGTCCTTCGTGTGGTGAGAAACAAGTCTGCAAAATGGCATTGAAATGTCAAAAAATTGTAAGAAAAATTGCAAGAAAAATTGCAAAAAATATATGAGGTTGAATCTCCTTCTACTAAAATGCTTCTTAGTCACTCATAACTTCTTCGATTGATTTGAAATTTTAACCACACAAACTAGAGTAGTATGTGCAACTTTTTAAATTTTTTTAAAATTGGAAACAAACATTGTATGAAGAAAAAATGAACCGCCGAAGTTCACTATAATCCAAAATGTCCGGATTTTGAACTTCAAATTGCTTCCAAACATTCCAAACAATTTGGATTGACATGAAAACTTTACCACAATAACTAGATTGGAAGGGGAACATAACCCAAATTTTTTTCTTGAAAACAAACATTAGATGAAGTAGATACAACCCCCAAAGTTGCAACCATCAAATGCAATTTGGTGGACTCAAATTGAACTTGTGAACTTTGATTGGCTTCCAAAAAATCAGTACATCCTGGATTCGGACAACAGATGCAAAAGTCACAACACTTTGAATTGGATTTGAAACTATGTGAGGAAACCCTCGGGTGTTTAGGGGATGCAACAAATTTTGATTTTCAATGGGGAGTGAATTGAATGGAAACGTGCAGTGGATCATTATTAAAGTCACTTTCTCCATTCAAAGGCATGTTCTGATTCATTACAGTTGCACCTATGAGCATTAATAGGGACCTAGGCACCTTTGACTTTGGAAAATTATATCTTATTCATTCTAAGTTATAAAATCAAAATTTAAACTTCTACTGTTATGTTCCTCATTTCTCTTTCTCCCACAAAAATGTAAGAAGGCTTTGGGTCCATCCATTTCTGCATAAGAGTCTTTCTTCCCTTAGATGAGCACTTTTTGAGCCTTCTACCTTAGAACCATATTCTCCATAAGAAGGGGTATAGAAAAAAATGACAATATCCCTTCCTATAGAGAATATGGTAGAACCATCCATTACCAATCAAGGATTCTATACCCAACCTATAGGGTGCAATTATTTCCAACTAAGGGTGGAATAGTTTTCCAACCAAAGCTTAGAATGGTTTTGTTTTTTCTCATTTTCGAGGTTGGGACTAATAAGGTCATGATACATGTCCCAAAGTAGTGAGCAAGAAAGTAATAAGTAATAATTAAGTGGGAAAGTAGTTCTTAAATGATTGGAATTAGAAGACTCTATACATTAGGTATGGGTTGAGCCAACTTTTGGCTTCTAAAATTCATAGGAACTAGTGTGCTTTGTGCCATTGCCACAACCAAAATGTAAGTAAAAGCAAATTTTTATTATTTAAGATCCAAAAATAACTCAAAAATCCATAACTTTCCCATCGCCTTTGCAAATGCTACAAATCAAAGCCCGTGCACCCCTCCTCGCCAAGGGCTTCCAACAATACCAAGCATGCAATCAGGAGACGTATGGTCCGGAAGATCTCACCTTATCAAACAAACAAATAAACCAAAATTAAAATAAAATTGTCTTAATGGATGAATTTCAATTCAAAGCATAAAATTACCAAAAAGAATTGCAATTCCCATGATTTCTATCTTCCTACATGATAGGAATTCTACATTGCCTAACATTGCTCTAAAACATGCGCAAAATTGTTTAAGTGGACAAGTATAGGTGGTTCTACCATAACCATTTGCTTTGTTCAATAGACTTCTATAATAGCATACTTGTACTTTTGCATAATAGGGATAATCACACCTTCTTCACCCTAAGTTGAATCCTTTGAAATTGAGACGTGGCACTCTCTGTATAGCTATTCGTGGCTTATAGAGCTCTCATTCTCCAAGGATTTTGAAGTGCCATTCTTGTGCTCTAGAAGTGAAAAAATGGGTTGGAGAAAATATTCTTTGACAATTTTTCACTCCTCCTGAAATGCTTTCACTACTTGCTTGATGCACTCTGATTTATGTCCGAGTTTTTCACTCCCAGTTCTATCTAACTTTAGTGTTGCTTGCGCCACCTACGTTTTGCGCTGCCTAGCAATGAATCTCATTCTCCAGCAAAATTTTCCATGTTGCTCATGTTCAAAAGGAATGTTACATCTTCTTACACAACAACTCTCTGTTGTCTCTTCTTTTTTCTCAGCAATTTCGCATTCTTTAAGAAAATTTGTTTCTCAAATGAAGTGTGACTACCTCTAAGAGCAACAAACCTACTCTATACAATTGTTATAACTCAAAATATATTGATTTTGGCAATTTGCAATTTTACCATCCAAAAAATTGAATTTTAGTAGAAAAAATGATTGGCATTTTCAATTGTTTATCATTAACTTTGGAAGAAGGTTGAGGCTAAAAAGTGGTCAATGGATGATTTTAAGATGATGCAGACATGAAGAGTGTATCTACTAGATTATTTTTGACAAAGTACTTTGGTAATAGGTCTTGGCCTTTCAAGCTGAATATTTCATTTTTATGCATTGTCAAGCAATTATACTAAACTTCACTTTCAACAAAGTAAAACTCCATTTTTGATGAATTTTTGTTTATTTATCATGATTTTGTTTAAAATTTTCTTTGGAAAAAATCAATGATGAATTATAAAAGTTTACTTGTACAAATATATAAGAAAAATTCATGCACAAATATTTTTTGAAAAGAAATATCAAAAAGTTGCAAAATTTACACTATGGAGAGTTCAATGAAGAAGGTTGTATTGGTTTCCAGAAAAATGAACCCACATCACAAAAAATGATCTAGTCGGTTTGATGTAATGAAACTATATTGCATAAATGGATATTCCTTTATGTAAGGTATCATTGCCTAAAATGAGACACCTACATTTGGACAAAAAAATGATTCTAAAGTTAATAGAGTTATTCGTAAAGTAAACCCGAGTTTAGAGGTGAAACTGGGGTTTGAAGCCCTGCTTTATGTAAAAAAGCAGGTGAAAAAGTAAAAAGCTCGCGCAATCAACACTAGAGAAACAAAACTTGGGACCAAACTTTCTTTCGCATCGAAATGGTGCCTAAAAAAGTTTGGACCTCAGTTTACCTGTCACAGAAATTGTACATTGACAATTTGTGAGAATGAAGGGTGGAGAGGTTGTTTTTATAATGAAATCCACTGTTCTTTATGAACTCTCAAAGGATATGGGTTCATTTTAAGATTGAGCTCCTCCAAGCTCTTACAAGTTACTTACAACTCCAACCATTTACATATCCCATATGGGTTGCTTTACCTCCTTCCACCAATTTGTATAAGAGCTTGTTTAAAACTGGGTTTCAAACTAGGGATGACTTTACGAATAACTCTAATGTTGATAACAAAAGATGTACATGTACAACACAAACACAAGAGCCTAAAAGAGTCTAGTGTCAATTTTTAGTACACCTACAATCAAAATCAAAATCTGAAAAGGACATTGAAGATGTTTTGGATATGATGGACGACTTTCAAGATTGCTTTAGAAATAAAGAATGCACTTATACAATCAATAATTGAATCATTTTGAGGAGACTATTTTGATGGTAGGTCTTGTCTTTTCAACATTATAATTTCATAACTTATTCATACTATGTCTCTATAATACATTGTATAAAAGTGCATTGGAATCTTCATTCACTATCTTGCCAATAAGATCCAATAAAAATAATTTACATCATTATGCTCTGTTGCTATTAGTGTTGATAATGGATATACTTTCTTAGAGCAAGCTTCCATGCTATGTAGAATCAGAAAGCATTTAAATTTTTTTCAAAGTTGGGATTGCCTTTGTCAAGTTTCATGATGCTTTCACTTCAATGTGAATAGGAAAAAATTACATTTTATTAATAATTTTGTCTTTTTCTATCAAACTAGAAGCAATCAAAAAATTTGAAAATTATTTTTTAGAAGTTGGAAACTCACCTCCGGCCTCCACTTTACACTAGCCTCCTCTAAAATTTTGCAAACCAACAATTTCAATTCTTCTCTCGTAGAATTCCAGAATTTATTGTCTTTTTTGCTTTGGGCCGTTTTTTGTTTTTTTGTGGGCCATATTGGTAAGGATGACACTCCTCTAACTTCGGGAACTTCGGCACTCCTCCGGTGTTGGGGGAATGTTGGGGAACACCTTCGCTATTGCTACATTACCACCCCCTTCTTGTCTTCATGTGCATGTTACTCTTTTTCTTCTTTGTCTCCGAGCGTTACAACTTCTTGTTCTTGGCAAATTTTTCCTAGAAGGTGGTTGGTAAATTTCTCCCATAATTCCCATGGAAAGTTCCCTTTGCTTGCAACAATAGAGGGACGATTTTAGAGGATTCAGTTGTCAACGTTTGAGGAATGGAGCTTTGAGGATCTTTGTTGAAACTTCTATCTTAGATGGTTAGCATGATTTTAATTTGGTTATGATTCTTTGGTTGATTTTATTTTGGAGGTGATTGGTAATTATATTGTGTCAAAACAACGTAGTTGTCTCTTTCTTGTTTGAGAATTTGTTGTTCTTTTTGTTCCTTATACACTAAATTGATTGAATCAATATATTTTTCTGCTCAAAATGTACTTCAATAGTACTTTGTATTTGTTGCATGAGGTATCAAGTGAGTCATATATATGTTTGTATGTATTTAGGACCACATGATAGGATGACATCTATGATAGGATTAGCAATAAACCGTGCTATCGTTGATGACGAGTGCTTAAAGTGAGTTTCTATTGTGACTACATTATTTTAGTTTGAATATTGGTAAAGTAGGCATACCTAATACCAACAAAAACTAACACAATGACCCACATTCATATATTTAAGGCCTGTAGATATTTGATTGTGGTACATAGTGCTAGTTCTAGGTTTGCTTTTGGTTTGGGGTATACTTATTTCAACGAGCTTACTACTGGATGAATTTATTTCTTGCTTTGAAATTATCATGTCAATAGAACTCTATGAAGAGCTAGAATCAACATATGGTTCAATTGGTAGTATTCATAATTGCTTAATTAACCTACTTAAATTTCTGTTGCTAAGCTTGTTGCATGATTTTGATGGTCATTCGGTTGGTACATGCAAGTGGCTGAATGTATACGCAGTTGATTAAGGGCATTCTTTTTATATTTTGTGGCTGTTTATATCAAGTTAGTGAACATGGAAGCTTGTTGTGGCCCTAGTATGCAAGCTTAGTTAGAAAGAGAGCACAAGCCGTTGGAATCATTCTCAGACATAGTCCGGGAAATTTTATAGAAAAATCGGTGCATTTCCGACCTTTTTGAAGGAGGTTCAGAATTTTTTTTCCACCCAGAAGCTTATCCAAAGTATCTTTTTTTACCCGGTTTAAAGATATCCTACAATTTTTTTTAACATTCAATAAATTGCCAGGTTTTTTATTTCCAGTTTGGAGTATTTCTGGACTTTTGCGTGTACACTTGGTTATTTTTTTGTATACTATGCTTTTAAGGGATTCATGCACGTTGTATAATGCATTATCCTTGGCAAGGATTGAACCTGGGGCGCCCGCCATCTTAGGCCAAGGATGTAGCCTTCAAAAAATGCAAGGATCCAAAAGAGGGTCCAAGCATTTTCTGGAGGGTGGTTAGTACAAAAAAATTTACAAATCAAGACAATTGGCTTTTCTCACAAAGAGGTGCACCATATGAACAAGAAGCATCACTTGGACTTGGTAGAATTGAAGAACACAAGTAACTTGCGTGGTTAGCATATAAAAAGCAATACTTACTCTCATTTTTCAACAAAGGGATGGCATCATCAATGACATGATCAAACTCCTCATCAGGCCCTTCCAATGCAGTTCTCAGCATAGCTTCTAAATTTTTGCTACCAAGCCTATTTCTAACACGAGTTTTGATCAAATTTTGCACACTAAACGCTCTCTCACAAGTTGTAGTAGACACACATTGCACTCGAGCCAATTCAGCAAGCACAAGTAAGTTAGGATATCTAGTTTGCAATGAATGACTCCATGTAATCATGCCCTAAAGATCTCTGAAATTTTTGTCCTCCCATTCAATAGTACACTGCAATTTGAAGGCCAAGAATTCATGCTTGCAAGCTGCCACATTCACAAGGGGAGGTAAAGTAAAACCTGAATGGGAGCGGTCTACCCCATAGTGTGCTAGAAAGCTCTCCAAATATGCAACACCCCAATTTTGAAGTCCAATTTGCCTTGAGGGCATGTTAGAATGATTTAAGATTTGAAACAAGATATGATGTTATTGTCCGTAAAACAAGCATCTAAATCAGCACACACAACCTCTATAAATGCATGTTGAAATTCCAATGCTTCCTCAAGATCTGTTCCAAGCCTAGAACGATCCATTTCAAAATCATGATATATTTTATTATGAATCTCAGACCTTAGTTTCCTCAAATGATACCAAAAGGGCCATACTCAGGGATGACATGGTATCCCGTGTCCTCATTAAACGTAGCAACATTCAAATCCGTGGACTCAACAATAAACATCATCCTAATTTGTGCAATTTATGAACGCACAATGCTACCAATAGTAGTAACATCAACAAATTTATTTTGAAATACCTTAGACAAGAGGGCCAAAGAATGTAAAATATCAGCAAAGAAGTACAAAATGTAGATGAACTTGAATTGTGACAATTTGCCCAAAACAAACTTTGCTTGAACCAAATCCTTACCTTCTTGAACATCTCAAAAGAACCACAAACTAACTCCAATGATTCACAAAGAGTAGTGACAGCTTGCCATCTACTAAGCCACCTAATTTTATGGTAGCGCTTCATTGTCCTCTTTGCATCAAAGAGTTCTTCTTGCAAGGTTGTAAGCGCATGTTTGCGCTTACTAGACTTCTCGAAGAATGAAGAAATGGAATTCAACAAGGAGTCTATAATGTTAGACATTACCTTACATTGTGGTGCCTTTGTAGCATCAAGTGTTGCCAAATTTGTCCTATGCGCAACGCAGTGGCAAGATAGAAAAAAAGAATTAATCTGACCCTTAATTCGAGTAGCAACTCCACCATGAGTACCCACCATAGAGCTTGCACCATTGTTGCCAAACGCTACAAACTTGCATACATCAAGCCCCACTTCCTTAGATTACATATGAGAGTATCATAAATCACAATAGCATTCTTTGTTCCACCTTTAATCTCTAGCAAACCTAAAAATACAGTCACAAACAAACCCTCCTCTATGATGGTCACAAACACAACAAGATGTCCAGTGACATTAATGTTAGTGGACTCATCTACCATGATACCAAAGAAAGGGGAGTTCCTTACCCTACAAATGATTTTTTTTGAATGACAACTGAGATGCACCACCCCAAATCAGAACAAGCTTTCTCATCATGGTATATATTTGATGTCATAGGAGCCTTTACACTTACCAACAACTTACACAAAGACGGGAACCTTTGAGAAGGGAAGTGATTGCTTCCCTATAAAATATGTTGCCTTCATGAGTGAACTCATCGCTTCATTACAGGCTCGATGTCCTTGGAAGATGGCCTTCTCCATCACTTTTTCTCCACTTTGGACTGCCTATACAAGGTGCTTATGCTTGTTAGAGCGGCCATGGTCTAAAAAAGTACTTATCTTTAGATTCCTTGACCCATCCTTGGCATAGATTGAACACCCTCCTTTCTCCTTACAAACCTTGCAAAAAACTCTCTCCAAGTTGGGAGAAAAATCCAACCATTCAAACTGGCTGTACCATTGGTCTTTCCAAAATATTTTGTACAATTTCAGCTTGTGAAGGGGAAGGCTGATCTATGGGAGACCTCTGATTCTCAGAGGACCTAGAGCTTTCCGATGCTGAGGATGCCAAGTCAATGGCATCAATTTCGCAGGACTTGGTAAAGAAATGATCCCTGAGGGACTTTTGCTGTTTTGCCATGACTGCTTGTAGTACACCAAAATACAACATTAGAACAACAAAGATTGAGGAAATGTATCCTAAATCTTAGACAATAAAAAAAATTGGATAAAGTAAACACAAAAAAGAAATAGAGTAAGGTGAACACACAATTCAGTCTAAAATCTAGCATTTAACAAATGAACACCCAAACCATGCACTAACAAGCAAACACCCAAAAAAATTTACAAAAAAACAAAGAAAAAGAAGGGAAGAATAGAAGACACATACCTTAATCAGCCCAAGCTGCAATACGAAAAGCCTAATCTCTACACAAACCTATCACAGATCATAGGCATAACAATCAATACAAATCACTTCAAACATATGAGTCCATAAAAAACATATGGGTCCATAAAATAAATTAAGCAAAACATGAAGCAAAACATGAATCACTAACTGAAAGTCACTGGATTTCTTGACATTAAACTTTATACCGAGTTAGTGTTGAGATATACAAGCAAAAAATTTAGATGTTGAATTTTGGAGATACATTAGGAAAAAATTCAAATAGGTTCCATTTATGATGAGTTCCGTAATGCTCCACTAGTTACAACCGGAACCCATTAGAATGGAATTCGCGTGATCTGGTAGATCTGTTTTTATCAGGTAATTTTGCAGGAACGGTTTGGGCTGTAGAACTGAATTTCTGCATTCATTGCCCACTTGATTAATCTCATCTAATCTGCTATTAACTCCGAATGGATATCATGTACATTAAATTTGCGTCTCATCCACAAATGCAAGAGTCTGCTTTCATTGAGAAATTCGATCGGTGACATCGAAGATATGATATCTGCACCATTGACCGAGCATCCACACTGCACAGCACTGATCGAGCATCCACACGATGAAAGCAGACTCAATGGATATCATATCTCCAACATTGATATGTGATTAGCAAGTATTTTTTGAATACACACCACGCATAGTAATGTGCTGCAGTACGGAATCACTAACGTTAAGCACTGTGGCATGGGGTGCTGTAGGAAAAAGTCCCTCATTAAGGTAGTAGGCTCTAAAAGCGACCCTTTAAGGGCTGATTCACCTTTTTCATAGGTTTGTATGATTAAAAATATTTTTAGCTCATTTTTCAGAGAAAGTCAAATAGCTGCCGAATGTAACACAAGTGGTTTCATATTTTTTGAAGCATTTTTGAATTAGTTATGAATTTTCAAAGATTTCTGTTGTAGATACCTATTTGTGACCCTAGGTCTCCCAAAATCTGTCCCCTTGCAACTTCTAAAATGATTTGAGGAAATCAAGATCAATTATTGGCTCTTGCAATAGAAAAACAATTTTTCCTTGATGCATTCAATAGCTAAAGTGGTCCATTCAAGGATCACCTGCAATCCATTCTACAACTAATTATAGGGTCGGTTTGAAGGAGAGGGTCGCAATTACAGCACACTACCTTATAAGGCGTTATGCACTGGTTATAGTGCCAGGCATTGTAATTGGCCTGCTCCCACGTGCTTAACGCAGTGGGAGGCCCTACCATGCGGGCCTCCCGTCGTGTGAGCGCCTTGCCCTTTAGGCTCAGGCTCCCGCCCTCGCCCTCGAGGCAGGGCCCTTACACGACGGGAAGCCCTCGTGGTGGGGCGTCCCACTATACTGAAACCTTGATCTGCTTTTATCAGGCACTACTGTAGTCAGGGCAATCAAGCGTCATCACAGATAGACAGACTGCAGCTTTTGAATTTTACAAGACACTCACTAAGTTGGGTTCGGCACTTGGGCTTGTTTGTATTTGACCAGTGAGAGAGAGCCAAATGCAGATTGTTAACTTCTCTGATCGAGCATCCACACTCCACAACCGACACCGCAAAACAATCCCAAAGGCCCGCAAATGTATTGCTAACTGTAACTTTGGGAATAGACTATCGCATTGCAGTATCGCATCTCACCTAGATCGCAATATCGCACCTCAAGAGAAGAGAAGGGGTCAAGGGGAGTTTGCGCTTTGTAGCAATACAACCTTGCAATTAGAAAGAGTGACGCAAAGTTGCAAAGTCAAAAACACTAAACCCTAATTGCAGAAGAATAGAAGTGAATGAAAGTATGAAACAATTCAAATTCTGAAAACCCGCCTCCACAACCCACAGTCTCATTATTGAAAACCCGCATGGCTGTCTCCATTGATGAGTGGTGACTGCCTGACTGGTCCCATAGTAATAACGTTGTAACTGTAACATGAATACCTCACTAATCACTATCCCAAATCTCCAGTGGCCCACTACCCCCTTTCCCTTGTAAAAAATTTCCGCCCTACCTTCCCCTTTTCTTAGCTGTCCGCCGGAAAAAAAAAAATTTAATGGTAAAAATCCTAAATAATATTATGAGAGCCGGTTAAATTGCCAGAATTTTTTTATCCTACCCAGTCGATTTCCTAACTTGGCATTTGGGGGGCCAGTACCTCATCCTAATGTTTTCTATGTCATTCGAGAAATCTTCAAAAAAATTCGACTAGGTCATAACTAAACCTCGGCACTCCCCGGACATTGTTCTTAGATTGGCAGCTCTATCATCCTTCAAGGAGAGAAAAAAATTGTAGAATTTTGTAACCCAAATTTTGTTGATGTTACAATAGCAATGCAAGACAGGCTCCATCAAGTATCTTATCAAATACAAAAGATACAAACTGATGAAAGGTGGACATACTCTTAAAATAGAACGGAACCAACTAGCCAATTTATGAGAGAGAAACATTCATAGCTCTCGATCATCAAGCACCTAAGATAAGCTATGTTGACCCCATCTTACCATTTGAAAAATCATATCCCACATGTGTAGAAGTATTACCATTGCACTTAGAAGTTTTGATTTGCAACTAAAGTTATATCAACCTACCATCATGAAAAAAAATACCACATTGGTCTCCCTTTATCTAAGTTCTAATTTGTCCATCTTTATATGCCCAAACACTATTTCTCAAAATTTGTCTTCTTAATCAAGCTTTCTTGGTTCAACACTTCGTAGGCACAATTGGTTCTTTTCCTTTGCTTTCGCCTTCGGATGGAATCTAAGTCAAGGGTCTCAATAATTAATATCGAGTGTGGAATTTTCTTTTTGGTAATTCTTTTAGTGTGGGAGACCACAAATCCTCTTCCTAGGGATCACTCATGTCCTCTGAAGCAAACCCTAGAAGGGCTTTTTCACGTACGAGGCAACATCTCATGCCTCCCATTTTATGCTAAAAACATTATATATTTCAATTTCATAGATTTGGACCATATTTGTAGCTAGTTTTTGTTGGAGATTGGATTGGGACAAGGATGAGATGGCACTAAAATTGTAGACCTGAAGGTACATCCTCGCTTTGTTTCGAAATAGATTCATGAAAGTGACTCAAAGAAAAAGAGTTCAAAGCATTTTTAGGCTTCATGGAACACAACTGGACAAACCAAATTACTACTAATTACATTGCTTATGTGACTACTGTCCTTCAATAATTTAATCGATTCCCTTGGATTTTGCAACGCTTGGTGTGATTATTTGTTTAATATAGACATATATAATATTTATTTTTTTAAAGAAAGAAGGCACAATGTGTTATCCAACCTTAAAGGATTAAGGGCACAAATAATACATGGATTTATTAAATAATACTAAATGAATGACAAAGATTTGATACATATATAATACAAAGTTGTAAATGAATGCATACATCACTTCTGTATAGTTTGATTTATCATAGTATTTACTATACATTTTTAATTAGTTATTCAAGGTATCCTTTTGAAAATCCATAATAAAATCCAAATTAACAATCTTTAATTTTTTACCTTTTGTAATGCATTTAGAGTAACATGCACTATGAGATTTTGTCACATTAGAAGAGGTTTGAGGACTTCAGAAGACATCAAATTCTTGAACTGTGAGAAACTGTGCCACGTCAGATATTAATTTTTTTTAAACATTAGAAATTTTCAAGCCGTAATAGGGCTGCAAGTTTTGGATGGCAACGGTGCAATTATAAAAAAATTTAGAATTTTTCTTTTTCTTTTTCTTTATTAGAAGCTAACATGGCACTAGTAGTGCAACGTCAGCACCATGTCAGATTGACTATTTTTTTAATTAAAAAATTTCTATTGTAAAAATTTATTTATTTATTTATATTTGCATTGCATGGGGGCCAAAATGAAAAGTTAGCGACCCTCCGTAGGGTTTAGATTTTCTCTAATCTCAATTTTTTTAATTAATTAATTAATTAAATTTTTATTAAAATTTTTGACAACAATATTGTAATTCCTAGCAACAAGAACATGTTTAAAATAACCCTCCCTTGCCCTCAAATCTCTCCTAATGACTTCCACTATTTAATTCTATTTATTTTTTAAACTCATTTTTAAATTCACTTTTTCTATTAAAAATGAAGCTTGACATAAACCATTTTATTTATTTTTAAATATTCACAACATCTTATTTTCAAGATCCATGTGGTACAAATGTAAGTCAAATGCCATAAGAACCTAAAAAAACAATTGATACATAGAAAGTCTTTAATTTTATGTTTTTCTCACAAAGACTATTTATATTAAAAAAATTAGCTTGCATTGATACCTTTTAAGGTTGTACATTTTGAACAAATGGGAGGATGTCTTCACAAAAATCCTTCCAAATGAATGTGAAGTTGAGATGAAATTGCAAAGTTTGATTACCAGTAGTTTCTTATTGTTGAAAACTAGTTCTGTAGTCACTTGTTTGATTTTTGTAATTTGGAGCATCTTCAATGCGACTAGCAATTGAGTTTTGGAGAAAATTAACTCTTGATTGTTAAAGAGTTAGAAACCTAATGAGGGTCAAATTCAACATAAAGTATATCATTTTTGTAAAAAAATGCCTAATGTCATCTTGTGATTGGTACAAGGTACGTTGACCTTTCAAAATTTGATGTAGATTTTTTATTTGGGCATTTTCCATGTGATTCTCCAAATATGAAAAGGTAGTCTTCTCTTAAATGGTCTGCCCTTTGGGGGAAGCTAACTCCTAAAAAGAATGTAATAAATTTTTATAGCAAGAAAAATAGAATTGACATCTAATCCAAATCATTTCATATTTTTTGGACCTTCACAGGATTAGTTACGATTTTTTGAAGTTGAAATGCAATGGTCACTAAAAGTGACGACCTCCTGAAATGTTCGAGTATATTGATGGTACATTGAAGAAAACAAAATGTACCTTTGTGTCACGATTGTTTTTAGAGCATGGGTGCTTTTAGAGCAAACTACCTCATATATACCCAAAATAACCCCAAGTTCTATTGTAGTCCTTGTTCCCTTTTTCAATGTGATCTTTGCATCTTTGCATCCTTAAATTTTTTAATACTTCTACAATATGACTATGGGACTAAGGTGGGACCATTTACACCCACTAGCCATATTTGCATTCTAATGCGAAGCTATTAGGGCTTATGACTACATATTAGGTATCTTTTTCTTTTTTTTTAATATTTTAAATGGAGATACGTGTGGAATATTCTTCAAACCTTGAAGGATTTCTGAGGATCAAAATGATCAGTGGATGACTTCATTGTTTACTCTCTAAAATTTATCCCAAAAGTTGCATATGTATGCATATATGTGTGTATTTATAAGGACTATTAATGGAAAAATAAAATTATAGTACACCCAACGTTCTTCAATCTATGTTTTTGAGGGAAATTCTCAAGAGCCCACACGTCTTGTTAGAAATTTCAAATCCCATTTCCCAAATGGCCTCCAAGTCTTGACCACCAGCCCCACCAGCGGCATTTTTCCCCAAGACCCTCAAAGTCCTGGTTGATACCCGGATGTCCCATGTGCTCGCCACCTGTTTTTCCTCTCCGTCGTTGTCGTCCTCTGGCTCCTCCTCAAAGCTTCCCCAAAATCCCTCCTTGTTGTCAAGCTCCGTCTTCACAATTTGTGAGATCTCTTGTTTCTGGAGCCCATCTCTCCTCCACTGCCACTTCTTCATTCATTTGATTTGATTCCTTCTCCACCACCTCGCAGCTCTCATCTTTTTGCTACTGCCGCCCCCGTGTTTTTTGCATCCTCTTCCGCCGACCACTCTCTCACCATGGACGAAGAGTATGACGTGATTGTGCTCGGCACCGGACTCAAGGAATGCATCCTCAGCGGACTCCTCTCTGTCGATCGACTCAAGGTGCGTCAAATCTCGGAGATCTCAGATCGCTTCTTGGCTGGCCAGGGGATTTGGAATCTTCTGGGAGACCTAATCGGGAATGGGGTTTGGAACCTTTTCGGAAGGGAGGGGGAATTGGTGCAGGGGGGATTGGCGGTGATTTAGGGTTTAGGGTTGATGGATAGATGGGTGGTAGATGATGTGTGGATGGATGATGGATTGGGATTGGGAGTTCTGAGGATCGGAGTTTTGGTGGTGTAGGTGCTGCATATGGACAGGAATGACTACTACGGGGGAGCTGCGGCGTCTTTGAATTTGAACCAGGTGAGTGTGGACGCGTTTTTATTACGTATTTGTGTCATTTTTTGGAGTGGTTTCTCGAATCTTGCTGCTGGATTGTCGGTGGGTTTTCGATTGTTAGTTTGGCAGCTTTTGTTTGGAATCGTGATGTGGAGGGTGTTGCTTAGATGATAGTCTTGATTGTGGAGTTGTGATTACCTCACAGTATGTGCTAGTAGGTTTTGGGACAGTATAGTTTGTTTGTTTTTGTGAAGGGTTACGCATCGTCTTTGTGTGTGAAGGTTTTTAGTTTAGATCATCAGTTATGATGTTTGTGCGTTTTTGTGAAATTAAGTTTCTGTGAACCGTTGGTATGAATTGTGAGCTACTCTGGGCACTGAAGGATGTTTTATGAGTGTGTGAAGTGATCATGTTTGAAAATGTAGCTTGAAATTTTATTTTACGAATCTTTCTCCACCTTCCGCTTCATGGTTCCTCGTAATCAAAAAGAAATCACTTCAATGATTTCTTTTCTTTTTGTGCACCTTGTAGATTTATTCTTATATTTATTGGAGATAGTTTTCTTTTCATAATCATGACACAAGGGGGGTTTATTGTGTGGCAGATATGGCAGAAGTTCAAAGGAGGAGAGAAGCCTCCTGCCTTTCTGGGCTCGAGCAAAGAGTACAATGTGGACATGGTTCCGAAGGTATGTGGAGGGGGACATACCTTATTCGATTTTCTTTTTCTGAACTCGCAGAGACTGTAGCGTGGCCTTGTTATCTCATTAATGCTTGCCATTTGTGGATTATAAATTAGGATTATTGCATGTTACCTTGGATTCGTGTTTTAACTTCCACGACGAAGTGCTATTTACGTAACTTTTCATATTTTTCAGAATATTGTGATACTTTCGGTTTAGGGCTTTTAGGTGTGTTAACAGAGCGGATAGTATTTTCTGGTTTTAATTTACATTTTCAATTGCAGTTTATGATGGCAAACGGGGCTCTTGTAAGAGTTCTCATCCACACGGATGTTACTAAATATCTATTGTTCAAGGCCGTGGACGGCAGCTACGTTTACAAGCAAGGAAAGGTGGGCGTGTGTATTTTCTGGGCTCATGAAATGGTTCTATTTGGTTGATATTAGTATGAAGTTTCTAAGAGCCACGAAGTTTGAACTCTTTGAATGCAATGCGTAGTGATTCTTTGTATTTGTCTTCCTTGTGTAAAAACTTCACAAGCCCCTTGGACAGGCTTGTTGATATTTTTTGGTGCTTTTCTATGAGTAGTTCTTAATGAGGAATGCTTTATAGAACAATTGAGCTGTTTTGGATAGGCAGAAAATAATTTTTTTGGTATGTCGATCCTCAATTCAGTATCTTTTGATGTCAGGTCTACAAAGTGCCATCAAATGATGTGGAGGCACTGAAGTCTCCTTTGATGGGGCTATTCGAGAAGAGACGGGCACGCAAATTTTTCATCTTTGTCCAGAACTACGAGGAGGAGGATTTGAAAACTCACGAAGGAATGGACTTGCGGACAGTCACAACTAAGGAGGTTTTCGAGTAAAGTCTCACAATCCAGATTCATTTGTTTAATATAAGCTCCAGAAATTTGTGAGCGTGACTGTGAGGTGTTTTCTCCTGTGCACGAGTTATGACAGATTTCAGAAGTTTTGGGTGTTGCCGATCTATGTTTTTGTGTGCTGCTCTTTGGATCGACTACTCATTTTGTAAATTGTTGTGCAGCAAGTTTGGACTGGATAGCAATACCATCGATTTTGTCGGACATTCTTTGGCACTGCATCGTGATGATCGATTCTTGAACGATCCAGCTTTGGACTTTGTGAAGAGAGTAAAGGTAATTTGTCACTTATTTTTTGTATTTTCTACATCGTTGTAAGTGCATATTTGTCTAATTATTTACCTCAGCCCTTAAGTATCCAAGATAAAAATGGAATCTATTTTAGATGCTTATAATTGATTATAGTAACTTTCAAAACATGTTCGATTGTCCAATTCCGTCTATCTATCGGTACATTTTATTGACTAACTTGAAGCTTCTTAACCCCTAAAGTCCCAAGGCCATTTTTCCATCAAAAAACACTCAAAACTGCCATTTCTAGATCAAAGAGCTAAAAAACAAATCAAGTTTTTTTTTTTTTTGCATATTTAACCGTAGGATCTTGTACTAGACTAGCTTAAGAATGTGTGGAAGAAATTTCAGAAATTTTGACCATGTAGATTGCAAGATATTTGCATTTAAAGTGAAGGAATCTAGTTTTTTTGTACCTTGCTCAACTACATTTTTTGGCTTTAAGAACCTTTTTAACTTAAAATTTTTGCTCTAATGATTTTGAATTTCTAATTTTTTATAATGAAGAATTGAGTTGAGAATTTAGAAAAAAAAATTTAAGAAGAAACATTTAGTTTTCACTCATTAAAAAATTATTAAGTAGAAGTAGGTTCAAGATTGAAGAAAAAATTAAATCATTAATAGCTCTAAGATAGAATTGAAATATACTAATCTCAACGGTGAGATTGTTCTAGCAAGAAATCTTGATCTTGTGAAACTTCTTTTTTTTTTAAATTGTTAAAATTGAGTTCAGAAATGAGTCCTACAAGTTATTTTTTCAAAAAGATGCTCTAACTGCCCGAAAAATAAGATTGACCGTAACTTTTGTATAACAAATCCAAATAGAATGAATCAAAGCTTCCCATGTAAATAAAAATAAAATCTATATGAAACAAATTTTTAAAATTTTTAATTTAAAGTTTTTTTGAGGATTTTTTTCTGCCTGCCGAACTAAAATTTGGGGTTTTTGTGCCATAACTTTTTCTGAAATAAGAATTACATTTTCGGAAAGCTAATGTGATTCTCTATCTTCAGAAAAAATTTCAGAAAATCACAAAAAATATTGAGACCAATATTGAGACCGTAGGAGCCTGCCCGAAATCCATTTTGTCCCCCGAGGGGACAATTGGGACTTTAGGGGTTAAATTATTAATTTTTTCCACTCCTGAAGTTTGGAAGCGACTACTTTTGCCCATTTAGGTACTTACGGGTTAAATGATCCTGGTTTGTTTTCTCTGGTCTTTGATATTTTCATCGTTGGTATTAACTTTGTTTTGTACTGGTGCAGTTGTATGCTGAGTCAATGGCCCGGTTCCAAGGAGGATCACCTTACATCTACCCACTCTATGGTCTGGGCGAGCTGCCACAGGTTTTCATTCATATCCTTCTCACACTGAGGTTTCTGCGCTACTTGTTCTCCAGTGTCCTGTTGGCGTTTCTGTATCATGATTTTCATCGGACGCTGTGAGACTTTGTTGGAGAGTGTGAGAGTCTTTGTTGCGTTAGTACCCCTAATAGTTCGCCCACGAGGAATCAAGTATTGTCTCAAACCCTGTATTGTCTGGTATCAGGAGTATTCTCAGAATATTTAAACTTTCGAGAGGTTTTGCTCTCAGTATTGATTATGTGCTACGATGGTGATCTTATGTTGATGCGGTATCTGGAATCTGTGGTTTACAGGGATTTGCTCGTCTTAGTGCTGTATATGGAGGAACCTACATGCTTGCCAAGCCCGAGTGCAAGGTATAAAATGCTCATGATCTAGGTCTATGTTGGTTTTCTTGCATCTACTGTGGTTGTGCTAAATTGGTAATAATCTTGAGATATCTATTGCTCATATTAGCAAAACCTAATTGATGGTGACTTGGCTTGTGATGGCACAGGTGGAATTTGATGAGATGGGCCAAGTCTATGGAGTAACCTCTGAGGGTGAGACAGCAAAGGCGAAGAAAGTTGTCTGTGACCCTTCATATTTACCTAATAAGGTATGTGGTCTCTGTATGATTTGAAGTACGCCATTAACAGCTAAAGACATACCGAGTTTTCCTGAACCAGCCAATGTTGTTGAATTGTGTGAACCTTGTGATTTTGTTGCGTCTTTAGGTCAAGAGGGTGGGGAAGGTTGTACGGGCTATCTGCTTTATGAGCCATCCAATTCCAAACACCGGTGACTCTGATTCAGTTCAAATTATTCTTCCACAAAAGCAACTTGGGCGCAGATCGGATATGTAAGTCTTCTTGATTTGAATACTTGTAGGAGAGATGTTGAGCCATTTGGTTGCCTGTACGTTTGGAAGAGTTATTGAAGCATTCAAGTTATGGTGTGAGTTTCATTGTAATCTTCGTTTTACCTTTTACTGTTATGTGCTCCTAACAGTTCCTGAGACTTCTTGGCAGGTATGTGTTTTGCTGTTCTCACTCTCACAATGTGGCACCAAAAGGCAAGTACATAGCATTTGTTTCAGCAGAAGTGGAGACTGAGAACCCGGAGGCTGAGCTGGAGCCAGGGCTTGCACTGCTCGGACATATTGATGAGAAGATTATTGATATGTACGACTTGCTTGAGCCAGTCAATGACTCATCACTTGACAACTGCTTCATTTCTAAGGTATCAATCACTTATCAGTTCCTTTTGAAGAACCTTGTCTTGTAGGCAACATTTCAATGTGCTCTTTCAGCTTTAATTAGGGTTTCAGTTTTGGAACAGAGTGTAGCTTAAACTTATGGACCCTGTCCTGCATTGGTGTGTCGTTCTGTGCTTAGCGACAGTAGAAAACCTTGGTGTTTGTAATGCTTATATGATTTTGAAAAATGTGTGGCAGAGCTACGACCCAACAACCCACTTTGAGACGACAGTACATGACGTTCTTTCGATGTATACGAGGATTACCGGCAAGGTCAGTTTATTTCAATATTTTACGTAGGAGGGCGAGAATTTGAAATTATTAAGCTTCACATCATATGGCGTTGCGCCGTTTTGAAAATTGTAACTCGATCAATTTGCAAGTTGCTGTTTAGAGCTGACATTTTATGTGTTTTGTGCATGAATGCAGAACCTGGACCTCAGTGTGGATTTGAGTGCTGCAAGCGCTGCGGATGAGTAATGATGGTTGTTACTTAAGTGCAAAATCTCCTATAGAGCTTTGTTATACTCTGAAGCTCCAGTGTCGGTTACTTCTTTTGTGTATGGAAATTTACTGTTTACATGCTTATTCAATGACCTAAGCAGAATTCCTTCCTGTATTTAAGTGGCCTCTTGGGGTGCGGTTGTGGAATTAGCATCTGTGGCACTAATGAGGCCATGGTGTTGGCCTTTTGACATGTGAACATTTCATCATTTGACATGATGGCGTACCAATTTCTATGTGCATAGTTCATGTTCGGTATGTCATTAACCAACCCCTAATGACCCAAGCAACCATTTTCTGGTCGCTCCCCCTCTTTTTTGAGCTGTCCGTTCTCAAATTTTTATTTTTTTTATAAAATAAAAATTATTTCTATAAAATAAACTGAGTTACATATCCAATGGTGGTAGTTTCATCAAATTCCAAGTTAAACTCTGCCTTGTAGAATTTTTTTAATTTGAGTGATTTTTTAAAATAATGTAATTCACAACTCATTTTTGGGGATTTATTCTAGGCATGAATTGAAAAGTGAGTCAATAAATGTGATTTTTGCCCACCTCAAAAGGGGGAGATGCATTTCGATAAGGGCAAATCCAAGGAGCTTAAGAAAAAGTCAAGTGTCTCATTCTTGTTTTCTTTACAAACACTAAGGTAGTTCGTTCTAAAAATGATTGTTTTCTTCAAATTGACCCTACAAAAAGTTATTGCATGGATATGAGGTGGTCCTTAAATGGACCACTTTAGTCATTGATTGAATCAAGAAAAAAGTATTCTTATTTGCAAGAGACAATCATTGACCTTGATTTCCTCAAATCATTTTAGAAGTTGCTAAGTGGACACATTTTGGAAGACCTATGGTCACAAATACATACCTATGTCAGAAATCTTTGAAAATTCATAATTTACTCAAAAAAACTTCAAAAGATATGTAACCACTTGTGTCATGTTTGGCATCTAATTTTATTTCTATGAAAATTAAGTAAAAAATACTTCTGTTCATGCAAACCTATGAAAAAGGCAAACCAACCCTTAAATGGTCACTTTTAGAGCATACTACTTTGCTCTCATTTTGGTGACCACCATACATTGCAAGTTCTCCCATGAATTAAAAAATACTTGGAATGTTTCAAAATTTTAGCTAAACATTCTCAACATGACAATCTTTCATTGAACACAAAGCAAGATGCTAAAACCTCCATTTGAAGTAGAACTAGCAAGGTGAAAACATAAGTTCTTTAGGATAAAAGTAAAATCTTGCCCCCTATTCTATGCCATGTTTAGGGTACATTCTAGACCTCTCCACTCTAATGTGGGGTCTCTTATTGTAAATATGAACTCAAAACTTGCAAACTTTATCATATGTGGCAATTAAAAAATTCCTACGTTTTTCCCTAGGATAGATTCATCCTACTAGTCCACTTCAAATGGAGGATTTAGCGTCTTCTGAGCACAAAAAGGTCTTCATCTTGAAATATTCTCACTAAGATATGCTCCTTCAAAGCATATTGCCCTATTACTCCATTGACCCAAATAAAACTTCAAATTTAAATATCTACTAAATTGTGGTCAAATAATCTGAAATTTTTTGAGGTGCTCACTTTCAATGTGAATTTCAAAATCCTTAGGTTACATTCTATCCAATCCCAAGAAAAAGTGAGCAAGCAAATTGCTCAAGTTCTTGGTAATTTTGGTCCATTTTGAAAGTACACACTCTTTGGGGCGTTAGAGGCCACTAGGTATTTAGGGTACACTACAAGGTGTTTAGGGGTCATTAAAATACACCAAGTGGCTTCTACAACTACATTTGTAGAAAATTTGAAATGTGAACCTCATTAATAGTCTTTGAACAACAAAGAGACTATAGATGATTTTTCCCGATGAATCCATTGATGTAATTTGATCAAGAAATGATTGATTGCAATTTTCTATGAATTTTTGGAGAATGGACAGGGTACATTGAACCGTCACTTTATATCCTCGTATCTTTTCTATCACACTTCAAAATTATCTTAGAAAAAAATTGCACATCAAAATCATGATGATATGTACCTATGGGAAAAAAATATAATTTTTGGAGCACTTTTGAACACTCCAATTTCAACATATGTACAAAGTATTGCCTAACCAAGCATCTTTCATCAATCTTGTCAATGGTGGCATTTTTTCAAAAAATTGTGTAATTTTGATCTTTCTTTTATAAGAAAGTTTTGTAAGCCTTATTTCATTTAAATGATGACGATCATCAAAATTATTCCACACAAAAGAGGAATTATGCTTGCTACAAGATCTAATTATGAAAACAAGAGCTATATTCTCAAAAAAAAAATCCAGTTTAGGAATTAACTATTGTATGTACATACTGATTTGAAGCCCTGGTGTTTAGTGGACACAAAGTTTAGTGGATGAACTCCACTTGGATTGGACCTCAATTAATTCATGTTGTGCAATTGGGCATGTTGAACCAGATCTAGTATACAAGCATCCAAACCAAGTACTTTTTCTGCCTACTAGGTAGGTTGGTGGTGCAAATAATGCATTTAAAAAAATAAAAATATTAGTCTCTTCAATGGGTACCAAGTTATTTTAAAAAAATTGGCATTTACTCAATATTTTATGAATTTTCGAAGTTGGAAACACATGCCATTAGATTGAAGAGCCACCCTTGAAGCATTTCATGCTTCAATTCCTATTCAACAATGCTAGTGTGTGAGCATGTGAACCTTGAGTATATGCATATGTAGCTATCCTACAACTATTGAAGGTGCTTATAATATAAACATTTATAACATAGGTACCTATAACTACAGTTACACTTTAATCATAAAAGGTTTCCAAAATATCAACTATTATAACATAGGTGTATAGTCTTCTAGACTCATGAGTTCACGCTTCTAGGCTCACATAATAGCAACCTTCTTGAATCCACTCTAGAATGAGAGTAAATTAATGTTTTTTACTTGTAGAGTAAATTAATACATTGCACCTAGTGTGTTTTTTACTAATTTTATACTATAACATATATATTTACATTCATATAAAAGTCCATAATTCTAAAAGTAAAAGATGTTTGAAGTTGCCTTTTTTGTCCATTATTTTTTGGGAAGCATAATTTTTGCTCCATGCACTTGATGGACAGAAAAAAAATATAATTCTTTGAAGGAAGTAGAGGTCTACATGAGGTGTCAAGTTTTTATAAAGTTCTATTCAAAATTGAATTTGTAGTTGAATCTATTTGAGTTTCTAATTGTTTTTTTGGAAAAATTAATTTCGAAAGATTTTCTTTAAGTTTTTGATTCCAAACTTTTTTTTGACAATAATTGGTTAGTGCAATGAAAAATTCAACAACACAGATATGATTATAATTTATAATATAAAGCTTTTGCTTGAAAGCCATTACAAAATTATTCTTCATAGATATCACTTTATAATTCATCTTATTTTTGAAATTTTGAAATTCCAGATACTTCCTTTGTCAATTTGTCCTTGAGGCATTAAAAAAGGATCAAAACTCTCTTCTATCTCTCTTAGTACTATTGAATTTAGAATGATGAAGGAAGTCAATTTCTAATATACTTCTCTTTTATTGTACCCTTGTATATTACATTCCAATTTTTGAAGCAACATTTATCCATCTTTTGATACATCCTTAAACACTATTTTGTAATTATATGAATTTTTGTTTCTAGCATCTAATTATGTTCTTAAGATTTGTTGATTATGTAGAACTACAAAGATATATTCATTTCATAAACAACAATATAATAGATCATGCCTTCAATCATTGCAAGTGGAACACAAACCTCCAAATTAAAAGTTTCACTTTATAATTTGAACTTTTGACATGTAGTTTGCTAACTCTTGCTTGGTTTAATAGACTAAAATATTCACATTTTTACAATAAATAAATATTTATGACCCAAGAGTTTTAAGTTTTTGTAACATTTTATAGTATAAAATCTTAAACAAAAGTGGATATATGCTAATTACTCCACATTAAAGACATTACATCAAAAATTGTCCTATTGCAAAACTAACCCCTACAAATTCTTGCCTAAAACAGAAACCTTCTAAACAAAAGGGCCCAGGGTTGGTTTGGAATAAACTTATTTTCAGCAATTTAAAAATTTAAAGTTTATTCACAATGTGTCCCAAAAATATGTGCTAAAGAAACCAATTTTTTTTAAAATTTCTAATGAAATTTACAAAACTAAATTAGTTTTAAAATAGGACCCATAATCAAACACTTAGTGGATCGAACATATCCATTTTCAACCCTACACCCAATTATGCTCTCATGTACTAAGGTGATACATTTATAAAAAAATGTATACCAATTGGTACATGCTAGAGGAATTTTTAAGTGGGAAAAAATAGAAATGATCTACCTTATATTGGTGTATTTTCTCAAGATGATGCACAATTAGGGAGAGTCAAATGCAAAAATGAGGATTTTGTAATCTAATTCAAAGTTGACATTTCCTCCCTTCAATTGTCCAATTAGAAGCCGCGTAGAGTGATCTCATTGTGACCAGTCCACACAAGTGCATATGTTAAAAGAACATGAAGTAACAAGATCCAAATATTTGCCATTAAGGTAGAACTATGTAATTCCATTCCTCCCCCTATTTTTGTCAATTATGTAACTATTGAAGTATCACCAATATGACCTCAAATCATTCCCTTTCAATGGCTCCTACTTTACAAATGGTGTTTCATAGTTGTAAAGTAACAAGCTTTTTGTGAATGGTTTTGAATCTTTTTCAAAGTGCTTAAAACATACACCTATTGAACACTTTGAGGTTTCATTTAGAATAGAATTTGAAAATTCTCAAAAAACAAAACATTCAATAATTATTATTTCCATTTGTCTCTAGGAAAAAAGTAACACCTAACTGTGATTTGACTCCATCTATACACACCGGCTTAACCCCTAAAGCCCTAAACTGCATTTTTTGACAATATAGCAATTTTGGGCAGCTCACTACAAATGGAGTTTTTATTCTTTTTCTTTAAATTTTTCACACAATATGTGCCCAAGGAATATCTTCCAGGTTCAACAATTTTCATAACTTTTGACTCCATGTTTCAAAAGTTATTGTATGATATGTAGTTTTTAGCAAGATGTTAGCAACACAGGTAACAAAATGAACTTCTTTAAAAATCATTTCTTAAGAAATAGAAATTTGAAACTAGTTTTCTAGATTTATATATAAGTGGAAAGCTTTTAATCATTCCATTTTGATTAATGAAATGAAAATTATTAGAGTTTTGGTTTGCAAGTAGTTTGCGGATAGTTATGGAATATCTACTCGAAGATAAACTTTTAAGTCCTTTATTTGCCTGAATTTTTAATATTTTTGAAAAACAATAAAAATATTAGGTGTAGATTTTTTATTGCAACATTACAACCATTGGAATTGTCATTTTTCAATTCTATAAATAAATTCTTAACAATTTAGCATTTTAAATCATTATCTATATCTTTCTTGCTTACTCTTTTTTCCTATATGTTGTACAATTCCAAATGATCTGAAAATTTTCAAGCATGTAGCCAAATTTCCATGAAAAATGAATCCAAAGAATTACCACCATTTTGGATAGTTTTTCATACAAAATGTGACCTTGTGAAGTGTAGCTGCCCAGTTTTTTGCAAGGCCCCCAAAAGTAGTTTTGCCACTACAAATGTTAATATCTTGCAATCTGCATAGTGGAAATTTCTGAATTTTTTTCTACATCTTTTTAAAGCAACATACTATAAGATCCTATATTTATATGTGTCTATAAATGGGTTTTTCCTAAAATTTGATATTTGTATTAAAAATGGTAGTTTTGAAGTGTTTTGGTGAAAACATAATCAAAAACCTTTGAGGATTAAAGAAACGGTAATATATATTGGAGTTACAAGTTGGCCAGAACTAACAAACCTTTGTTGTCCTCATTTCACTAAAGAATATTTGGAGGGATATAGTTGCAAAAGTCAAAATGTATCAAATATTGTAGATTTTTTTTTAAACAACATTATTGTCATGCTAAAGTGTAAGCATCTAGAGAGACGTTTTTCTAGTTCCACTATCAGAGTGGTTTAATGATAAATAAAATTTGATGAAATTACAAACTCCTAAGGTTTGAAGGTGATTTAGGGCCTTAAATTGCTTCAAAATACGTGTACCACAAGTAAGGCTAAAAGATTCATCTTTATTTATTCTTTAATACATTCAACTATAAACACTTTACTTTACATAATCAAATACATCCTCCCAAATTTAAGAGTGAAATTCCTCACCAATTGCAAGATCAATGTGTCTAAACTTCAAAAAGTAGGTTTTTTGAAGTCCTTCCTAAAAGTGAAGTTTGTCTTTCCACATTTTTAGAAGAAAAAAACTATACATCCTATAACTTGTGTAATTTAGCCAATATGTTGCAAAATTCATTGAGAATATATGAAGAGAAAATTATTCAAAAAATTTCATAAAATTCATCCTTAAAAAATTTATGAAATGGAAGCTAGTACATGATGAAAGAAAAAACAAAATTGCTAATAACTTTTTAAGAAATTTGAGAATTATCAATGCCAATGGTGAGAATGTTTTAGTAAGCAATATATATCCTGTCAGATTTTTTTTATTTATATTAAAAAAAATTTATATACAATAAAAAAAACTTCAAATATATTTTTTGCCTTTGTTGCCCACAAAATAAAAATCTTCATAACATTCATTCCATTAGTCAAAATTGGATGATTAAAAGGTTTATAAATAGGTTCAAATCTACCAAACCAAATAAAATTTAATTAATATATTTGTAGTATATATTTTTACCATTTTGCTTTGACATTGAAAATTTTAAAAATCAAGTTAAAAAACTTATAAATTTTGCAGTAATGACTAAGATGACATGTAATGAAGCTTCATATGTAGAGTATGATGAGTTGAAGCTATCCTAGAAGTTTTATGCAAAGCTTTCAAAATATGAATTTGTCCCAATTCTCAAAAAGTCCAAAGTAGTCTCTTTAGTCTTGTTATCTTTTAGGGGTTAAAGAACTTAAGAGAAATGAGAAATCAAATACAATTTGTATTGTAATTTTCTGACATTCAAATAACAATTTTCAAAGTTGAAAATGTAGGATACTAAATATATATCACTAAACTCACCTTACCCTAGAAAAATGTGTCATTGGGCACCAAGTGTTTGATGGATGATAGAGAATCCTAGATAATCCTTCTATATAGGACAAAAGTGCAAATCTTCATCGTTGAAGTTTTGTGTGAAAAAAAGCAAGGTCTTGTACAATAGTTTGACCTCCAAGGAATACTCTTGGATTCTTTTTAAACAAACGATTCATATGATACTGAAAAGGTTGACCTCCAATGAATGCTCTTGGAGGTTATTAAGCAAATGATTTGCACAATACCAAAAAGGTTGACCTCCAATAAGTGTGCTCTTGGGATTTTTTAAATAAATGGTTTGCACAATTGCACAATACCGGAAAAGACTGATTTCCACAACGACCAACCTGTCCTTCTGGAATTAAACAAACATCTTTGAAGCATTGAAAATGTCTCAACTCTCATTGGTTGCTCTTGAAAAACGAGTGAGCCATAGAACTCGACTCTCGACTCTCATTGGTTGCTCTTGAAAAACGAGTGAGTCATAGAACTCTACTATCGAGTCCATTTTGGAGTGTCCGTTTTGGATGCACTTCCGTTCTTACCTTCTCTTCTTTTTCGCCCATGGGATGTCGAACCACGTTACTCTTCATTTTTTTGACCACAGCGTCACTATGGGCAATTTTGTTAAAATGGCGGTATTCCGTTAGTTTGGCACTTTTAACTGTTCAGACCGTGCACTCTAAAATGGTCTAAAATCTACATCTACTTTAGATTTCTGACATCTATATCATTCCTAGATATATGAGATCTATAAAAGTCCTAGATTTTTCAAAATTTTCAGTCTAAAATCTATAACATTCATAGATTTCTGAAATCTACAACAATCCTAGATCTTTGAAAATTTATCTTTGTCCTAGATGTCGCTTCTATGGTTTAGAGTGGGCACTCTGAAAATGGCACATGGAATACCGCCATTTTAACGAAATTGCCCATCACTCTTCTGAACTACTTTCACTAGACTGCCGTACTTGCCTGCTTTTTTCAGAAAGCTACGTAATTATTTTTTTTCTGGCAACAGCCTGCACACCACAAACTTACTGTCGGCAGGCATCCACACAGTCAAAAACAAAATTGGCCGGCATCCCAATTTTCCTGATATTTTCGCCGAAGCAACTGGACGGAAAATGATGCGGCATGTGCTTTGAAATGAGAAAAAGCAAACAGCCACACACACACACGTCCCTGGTGAACCCTGGCTTGACCCTTGGAATCAAGCACCACAGTGGTGATTGACAGCAGAGCCTGCTCAGAGTCTATCCTTGTACCGACAAGTCCCATCTCACGCAGAGATCAGCCCAACGCACCCCCCGAATAAGCTTTACGTACCTCATCGATCAACAACCCAATAGTACTGATGGGACAACAAATAGAATATCCAAGAAATAGTGTACTGTATCAATCCTACCCCCTCTTGCCAAGCTCGGCGTCTCTTTCCCGACACCTGCTCAACTGCTGCAGGTTTTTCAACTCCGCCCCGGATTGCGCTCAATCTTACCAACCGAAGTTCGACCACCAAAGGTTCAGATCTGCTCCGGACTCCGGATATTCGATCGAATCTAGCTCACACGGTGTTGAGCAGCTGAGAGGTTGAACAACACGAATATCCTCATTCTGAGCTGCCCACGGTCTCTATGACAGGACTTTGCAGACATTACAAGCAGTACAGAATCGATCGGAATCACAATCAGATCTATTATAATACTCTTTATTGTCACCGTGTTCGCGCCGAAAAAGAAAAGTGATAATACGTAACTGTGCTAATACTGTGCGGAATGTGAAATTACACAGGTGCCTGAAAGGGTTGACAAAGTGGGTCCAAACCCTAATATGTTCAGAATCTGGTACCAAACGTTTTACTACCACAGTTGAATGTCTGTAACTGTCTGTGACGTGTCAAAGTGTGATATGAGAGAAAAGAATGAGTTTGAACTCGTCACGTCCATTTTTTTAGGGTTTTGGTGTGCGGGGAATTGACCCCCTCGTTGCCCCACAGGGGTAAACATTGGAATTTTTTAATAATTTGCAACGTACTGTAACATTTTGAAATTCTGAATTCATATTTGCAATCAGAGGCCCCAAATTAGGTATGAGAGGCGCAGAATTATCGATAGACACGGCACAAAATAGGGGGAAATTTTCCCTGGCCAGGGATGAGGTACTGGAGGAGGTGATACTGAAAAAGGTAGTACTGACAAGAAAATCTAAAAGTATCGAGAAATAACTTATTATAAAAGTATGTTCAAACTTCGAAACACGCGTTGAAGCCCCTCTTCACGCCACTGGTGTCGCGTACGGGCCTCAAGTTGCAAAGTGTAGATTCCCGTTTCTGCGGCTACGATTCCCAATTTCCCATCCGCGTTGAAACCGACGGGCAGCAAGTGAAACTGCCCTAACTTTTCCCCTTTTCTATTACTTTATTTGTTTCCGTCAGTTCAGTTCCACCCCTGGAACGCTTGACTGGAGCCGGGCATCAGTTGACTGGAGTGTACGTACCAGCCGGTACTCGTCCTGCCGAGTTACGACTTCAATGCTCTGATGAGTTTCTGACCGCGTGGAGTCGTGGATTGTCGATCCACCTCGCTAGTCAGTCCGACAACCTTGGCTGCCGTCCAGTCTTCCACTCTTTTGCTGAAACTTTTAAGTCGGCCCCATGGCGGGATCAAAGTCAAGTTCTCTCGCGGCGTACCCGCTACCGATTTGCAGAGTTTTCTCCTACCGATCCGCGCAGTGGCGCCGGCATCACTTATTAAGCTCCGCTTGCTTCACAGTCGGCGGATAACTGACAGTCGCTCTCCTTTCGTTCTGTGAGCTTGAACCGTCGGAGCTTAGTGCATTGAAGCAATCAGTTTAGTGCAGGCCGGCTTCCAGAATAATGCCACCGTTTTTGTAAAAGCAATTCCAGTCGACCCGCTGTGCTCGTAACGTACGTACAGACATAATTGTATGCAGTGACTGGAGTTGGGATGATCGATAGCCGCGCGGGATTTTGCATTCTCCATCTGTCGGTGTCTTTTCTGATCTGGTAGTTGTAATCCGTCGCAGTTGTGGATCCAGGATCGGAGGTTTGGGTTGGCGTGAAGATCAGCGATTTGTAGGGTTCTACGAGGGTTTTGTGATGAGGAATTCAGTTATGGGCATTCTGGGTGTGGGGCCGAGTTCAACCCCACCGCAGAAGTGCCGTCCATTTCTAGCAGTGGTTGGTCTTTCTCTTTCATTCATGATGATCGTTGTGTTCACGCTCCTGCTCGCGCCGGGCTCGCTCCTGCGCAATACGCTCCGTGACACTGTTTGCGAGTCCCCGGCTGCGGTCGCCGCGACCCGCGCTTGGGTGCTCCAATCGCAGCAAGCCGCGGCGCAGTCTATGATTGGGTGCAAACTGGATGATCCCCCTGTGGCGGCCCAGTCGTCCCAGAACTTTTCGATTCTGATGGGCGTCTTCAGCATGGCTTCCCGGATCGAGCGACGGAACATTATTCGCCTGGCGTACGGCGTGCAATCGACGGAAGTCGCCCAAGTCACTGTCCGGTTCATCGTCGGCAAGCCGAAGAACCAGGCGGAGCGCCTCCAACTGGGCCTGGAGTCGCTGCAGTACCGCGACATCATCGTGCTGGACATCGAGGAGAATATGAACAAGGGCAAGACGTGGAGCTTCTACGCGACCGTGGCCGCGCTCGGAGTGCACTTCGACTATGTGATGAAAGTGGACGACGACTCGTACGTCCGCATTGACAACCTCGCGGCGTCGCTGGCGTCGGAGCCCAGGACGGATCTCTACTACGGGTACGTCCTACCCTGCGAGAATACCGACCCTTACAATGGATACATGGCGGGCATGGGCTACGTGGTGACGTGGGACTTGGTGGAGTATATCAGCGCGTCGCCGATTGTGAGGGAGAAGATCGGAGGGTACTCGGAGGACAAAATGACAGGCGACTGGTTGAACGCGGGCGGACGAGCGAAGAATAGGGTGAGCAAGAAGCCTTTGTTTTACGACCACCCGGCTTACACTGGGAAGGACCGTTGCACGCATCCGCTTGTCCCCGAGTCCATTCTGGTGCATCAACTGAAGACCACGGAGCGATGGATGGACGTGCTTCAGTTCTTCGAAGGCAATCGCGTGGCTTCAAGCCCAGCTCCGGTCTAGATTCCGAGCAATTCGGACCAGTTATGGCCAATATATTCTTTCACCATGGCATCCGGCCAAATACTTGGCTAGAAGCTCAGATTCAATCCATTCTGGCGCGCTATGGCTCTCGGATTCGGTCGATTCAAGCTTCATTCCAACGGATCCAAGCTTTCAAGCTAGGTGTCAAGCTTGAATCAGCCGAATCCGGCAAAGTTGGTGGGTCTTTCTGATTTGGAACGGTTACAGGGGTTCCTCAGATCCGATCCCATTATTATTCAATTCGATTTCCGTTGCAACGGAAACTGTGAAACCCACCGACGGACCGACCAAGTGGTGAACTTCATTCTTTGCAGACTTTACATTCTAGCTAGGGACTGTGGCGTCCATCGTTGATGCTACAAGTGAGTCCACTTCGTCGTTACGAAGTAGAGACTGAGTTAGGAGTACGTTTTAGGGATTATTTTTTTTAGCTTAAACTTAAAACTTTAATTCTTTCACGCGCGGTGTCCACCACCTGGGGCCCATTGTCTCGGCAAGTTCGGAGAAGAACTGGAACCATGTGTACAGAAACCACTACTGTAGCTAATCATTCAGCCCTTTATCTCACAGTTCAGTCGGTTGGGCAGACATTTGAGGGCAGGCGATCCATCCTCGATCGAGCTAACTTAGACTGTTGCTGCTTTAGAGATCTATCGAGGCTCTGTTTCCCAGAAGAGAGATGAATGATCGACGTGAACACCGACGGGTTGTATGTAGCTAGCTAGCTAGCTAGTAAACGGAGCATGCTAGCCTGGTGCTGTACCGTATCCCGGACGGATTCAATACGAGTACTAGCACCGCTTGCATTGAATGGGGATAGAATTTCAAGTGAGTGGAACCGAGGTGCTGTAAGCTAATTACAGGGGCAGCTAGATCGAAGTTCGGGAGGCTTTAAGTTACAGGCGGTAGAGAGAGCTCTGTCAATGGGCAGCTGGGGCACAACGGGCACAGCCTGACTGGTGTCACTGTAAAAGATCGATGTCAACATTATTTGGGTGCAGAGCACCACCAATTGATTTCATTTGCTCTCATGTGAATCACTTCCTTCCCCTGGAGTACTTGCGGTGCAGGAAACTCATTTATGTCCTTGAATTCACGGATGTACAACCCACTGGTCACCATGGCCAGAAAGAACTGACCACTCATTAAGTGACACCCGCGCCTCAAGTGGATCGATCGATGTAAAAACTGGCTCACTATTTTGGAATGGTTAATAAGTTTGTATTTCCTGGATTCGAATCTAATTTGAGGTACCTGATTTCAAGTATAAATTTTATCATCATTTGGTAGTAAGTAATTAATGAGTTCTAGAGATTTTCCCTGAGGTGAAAATATGGGCAATGAAGTAAGGGAGGCAAGTTGCCCTTTCTTTTTTCGGCACCGTGGGGACCAGATTGCACCATGGGGGCCAGATTGCACCATTTCAAAATAATGTCTACTTTTCGTCAAATAAAAGTAATCTTCTTTTGACAGCATTTTTTCATTTCTATTCAAAATATGGATAAAATTGTCAAATTTTGGATGAAAAAAGTGTATGGGTATGATTGAAAAGTTTTTTTTTTATCCAAAAGATGGATGAATGTAGAAATATAATACTTTCACCAAATTTTTAAGTGATTGCCATCTTGGCACTTTGTCAAGAAGTAAAGAAAAGGGCCTCATGCAACCCATTTTTCACCACTGAAGTAGCGGTTACACATATCTGCAAGGTGGGATTCTTTGGTGGAAAAAATTTCTTGTGTGCAAAAATAGAGTTCCAAAGGTTTTTATAAATAGATTTTTATTTTTCAAAACAAAATTACTATGAATTTTTTAGTAGAAGATTATGTTCAACCCATATTGGTCTTATAGACTTTCCAATTTATGACCAAGGGTTTGTTGCAAAATTCAATAAGAGCTAGTTGTAATATTGAGAGTCTTATAGCCAATTATAATGCGCCACAACCACTCTAGGAACCATTGCCATAATAGGGGGGTGATTAGGAATGGATTGCCTCCCTTAGTTCTCCTAGGACCTTCACTAGTAGAAACTTGGGGCATGTTGTGGATCTTATTGTAGGTCATCTCTTCAGTCTATGCAACCTAAGTATGTACTAGTGCTTGGTCACTTGGTATATGAGTTTAGTAAGTCATTTTGTACAATTGGTAATTTAGCGTGATTTCAAGTGGAATTGCTAAGCAATTATTTGTGAGGACATTTAATTGGTTATGTGGGATTAGATAGAACCCAAGTGGAGTTGGTGTATGAATTTAGTAAGTCATTTTGTACAATTGGTAATTTAGTGTGATTTCAAGTGGAATTGCTAAGCAATTGTTTGTGAAGACATTTAATTGGTTATGTGGGATTAGATAGAACCACCCTTGCTTCGAAGTGTCCTCAAACGTTGAGGTACATATTCAAGTTTTTGAATGTATTGAAGGTGAACATTTCAATTGAGTTGATTTCTTCCAATTAATTTGAACTTCAAAAAAGTATAACTAATTCAATAAGAGTGCAAAAAATATATATTTGAGATGATATTGATGTGGTTTCTAATCAGTGTTTCAAAACAAAATTGATTGAAAAATCTGTTGAGGTGCACAATCCTTCTAAAAATCCATATTGGTAATAGCAAGGATGCTTATAATAGATATCCTACTTCAAATTTATATGCTTTTATAATATTTTTGAAAGAGATAGAAGATCATTTTATTGGAAGAAATTATATGTGGGTTTATATGGAGCAATTAGAATAGTGGAGAGAATATGTGTAATCACAAAGGTGGACGAAGAGCTAGATAGATAGGAGATAATGACAACTTATAAGAGCTAAAATGGTATATTTGTAGTTGAAATAAAATATCTTCATGCTCAATAAAGACTTTTCTAGCTCTGTTGAATCATACAACATTTTAAAATGACATGTTCTAATACAATAATACAACATTTAAATCATTATGTTTGAGGAAGATTATTAATACATGTTCAGCTTTTTTTAGAACTTTAAAAAATTTGGGATAAATTTTAGTAATCTTTGCATATTATTTCTGTGATAGAAGTTCCTAATCTTTATGCTCTATGTGTTGAATTTTGTTTCTTGTCATTTCAAGTAGTAGTTGTAGTAGTTGATTCAATTATATGGATGTATTAATCTATAGATGTTATTTTACAACTTTTGTTTGAAAGCCATCATTAAATGATTTGTCTAAATTGTGCTTTATAATACATTTTCACAATTTTGGGAATATGGACTACCCTCTCATCCTCAAGGGATTAATAGGATTATCCAAAAAGTCATAAAAAAATCACCTTCTATTTGGTAACAATTAAATTTGCTCCTATTTCTAAATTACATTTTAATTTTAATTTAATTTATAATTTTTTTGGTAATGACAACAACTGAAGGCGTGGAATCTCATCACTCCATATTTTTTGAAATTTTATAAATTGAATACAATTAAATGTTAATTTTAGAATTAGGCAACTTTTAGATCCATAGTTTTAATCATATTTGGAGTTACATAATTCCAAATGGACGATATAAATTTGCATAAGTTGTACACTAGAACTAAGAATACTTCTAAATATGACTATGACTTTTTACTATAGATGATTTCAAATAGAAAAATAGAAAGCTAAAGGAGTAATTGAAAGATTTACTAAAATGGATGGTCTTGGATAGAGTCTAAAATAGAAGGAAGATCCTTGTCTATCTTTAGAAATAATAGTCTCCTTCCAGAGAAGTTGGAGATATTATTTTAGATTTATCTTTCTTCTATGCTTTAATGGTTTGATCTCCATTCGCAAGTCTTATTATTTTGTTTATCTAGATTGGCATTCTTCTATATTATTTACCAGAATATATTATTATTTGAAGATTGACTTGTAATTGTGAGTTGTAGAAGGTTTGGAACATTTATTCATAAAACTCTAGACATAAGAAAAAATGTTGGATAATTGATAATTATACTCTATATGAACAAATTGAATGGATGAACTAATAACTCCAAGTGAATGAAATCATCTTTTCCATCTTTCATTGCTTTTAGGAAATTTGACCTTTAGGGATTAAATTTGTGTTTAACCTCTAAAGGACTAGGGGGATGTTTAGAGACATTGTCAAAAACTACGGGGGTTTAATATGTTATTCAAAAATGATTTTTTTCTTTCTTTTTATAAAAACTTCAATTTACAAAACTAAAGTGAAGTATTTTACAAGCATGTTACAAAAAATATCAAACCATTTGACCGCATGGATTGAAAGATTAGAATGTTTGAACTGAGTAAAAAATCAAACTTTGGATCCTTTTGGAGTAAAATTTTAGCTCTACAAAAAAATGATGATTTTGACCATTAATAAGTATATGATAATAGGTTCACTCATGAAAAAATTTTAGAAGCTTATATGGAGTCTAACTTATTCTAAAACACCCTGCATCAATGCAAGATTGTTAAGTGAATTGGCAATACACTAGTCATTTTTTGATGATTTTTATGGAGTGAGGTCATTTTTTAAATTTGAAATCCAAATGGTGAAAATTTAGAGACAAACATTAAAAATATGTGGAATTTTCTTGAGAATTTTGACTTTACAAATTGCAAGATAATAGAACTTGAAGTTAAAAGAAAATGTTTTTTCTTGCAAGTGCCCCAACATAGCTAACAAAGTTAGACTCCTCTTAGGATGTGAGTTGAAGAATAAAATTTGGTATTTTTTGGACATTTTAATGCCATATTCTATTAACTACATACATGCCAAATTTCAGAAGTTGATGAGCTTTTTTGCAAAAGATTGTCAAATTGCCCAATATGCCTAAAAAGTTCCGGGGAACATAACTTCTAATCTAGTGATGAGAAATAATATAAATTTATTTGCAATTACCTTTAGTGGTAACAAATGGTTTGCAAGCTATGGTCTATTAGTTCGTAGACAAGCTTTGTGCACCCTTGCACACTCAAAATGCACTATGGTCTATTTTTATATAGTCTTGATTTTTAAACCATCAAAAATTAATATTGAATTACTACAAAATTTAGAGGATCAAGTTCTAGACTTATGTATAAATAGAGAAGATTGAAGTTTTAGTTAGCCAAATCAAATTATCTTTAAAACATAGAATCTGAAACCTTTTATTACATAATAATTTAGTCAATCAAAGACAATACATTGAGGTTTAACCCCTAAAGGACCGAGGCCATTTTTCAGCCAAAAAACACTCAAAACTGCCATTTTTATAGCAAAGAGTAAAAAAACTTTAAAATTGTTTTTTTTTCCACATCTAACCGTAGGATCTTCATAAAATTCAGTAGCAGAGGGAAGGGCTGCCTTCCCCCTGACAGAATGGTGTGGAATATTCTACACCATTTCATCCGTCGGATGATATGGTGTGGAATATTCCACACCATCAGTAGCTATGGGGACACGCGTCGAAATTTGTCAGAGAGTAAGTCAGTTGGCTGCAATTGTACAACATACATTAAAAATTAAAACAAAACCAATGACCAGACACCCATTAAATCAAACACACAATAATCAGCATTCTACACCTATACATTGTATGTTTTGAAAACTTAAAACATCATTGGTTTTGTATGAATGCAAGCCAAAAACATGATTCATTATTTTCCTAACTTTGGGCTTGCATTTATATAAAACTAATACTATTTTTGAGTTTCTAATGGTAAAGAAATCTATATATATACACTTGGAGTGGTAGGAGGTAGAACAGCCCATGTGGGATAAACAAGATAGAATTTGTTGTTTGTGAAGCACTCATAGTTAAGTCAAAAACAAATAATTTTGTTAAAAGTGAAATTTTAGACCTTATTTAGGCATAGTAGAATGATTCTTCTCAAAAAACTTTGAACTAAAAGAAGTTGGTAAGTGAAGATAAGTTTCACCTCCAAAAATCCGTTTGGAATTTTGAATATCCAATCAAAAGTTATGGACAAATTTGAGAGAGGGGTTGGAATGGACAATTTCTTTAACATTTTTCCAACCCCTCTCTCAAATTTGTCCATAACTTTTGTTTGGATATTCAAAATGCCAAACGGATTTTTGGAGGTGAAACTTATCTTCACTTACCAACTTCTTTTAGTTCAAAGTTTTTTGAGAAGAATCATTCTACTATGCCTAAATGAGGTCTGAAATTTCACTTTTAACAAAATTATATGTTTTTGACTTAACTATGAGTGCTTCACAAACAACAAATTCTAACTTGTTTATCCCACATGATTTGTTCTACCTCCTACCAACCCATGTATATATAAAGAGTATCTTCTCACTGAAAATCTCAAAATGAGTTATTGATGGCAAATGGTAAGATTACAATAGTGTCTGACTAATTGGATTTTTAGTGTTTTTGGCAAACTAGATTTGTATGTTTGATCCTAAAATTAACAAAAGAAAGTGGAGAATATCATAATTTACTGTCACTATCCCGGTACCGAAGCTTGCATTAATACTGAGAGGATGAATTCTGTGGATGAGGACTCCAGAGAGGAAAAGGCAGCCTCTCTGAAGGCTAATGAATGTTATGTTACACCTAACTAGTATGAAAATGTGAGGAAAAAATTTCAGAATTTTTGACGGCACAGATTGCAAGATATCTGCGTTTAAAGTGAAAAAAACAAGTTTTTCAGCACATTGCGGGACTAGATTTTATGACTTTGAACATTTTTAGCTTAAATGTTTTGCACTACAAAGTTTTGAGCTTTTAATCCTTATAGTGGAGAATTGAGTTGAGAGTCTAGGAAAAAAAAAATCCAAAGAAACTTAATTTTCATTATTAAAAAAACTGTTAAGTAGAAGTAAGTACAAGATAGAAAGAAAATCTAAAGTATTAATATATTTTATATGGAATTAAAAAGCACTAATCCCAATGGTGAGATTGTTCTAGCCAAAAAATTAAACCTTGTGGAACTTTTTTTTTTGAAAAATTATAAATATTGCATTTAGAAATGAATCCTACAAGTTATTTTTTCAGGAAGATGCTCTGAGTGCCCGAAAAACAAGATTGTCCATCACTTTCTCATAACAAATCCAAATGAAATGAATCAAAGCTTTCCAGATAGACAAAAATATAATCTACAAGAAAAAAAATTAGAAAAAAAAAAAAAAAAAATTGCAAATTTTTTTTGCTGCCCTACATCCCCTGTTTTGAGCTTATTTGGGCATAATTTTTTTCCCGGGCACCGATTGAAAAAAAAATTAGATTCCCGCAAAGCTTAGCAATTTTTCTATCTTCAAAAAAAGTTTCAAAAAATTACAACAAAAATTCAGACAATAGGTACTTGCCCAAAATGCCATTTGTCCCTCAAAGGGACAATGGTCCTTTAGAGGTTAAAAGATTTCAATTTCAATTTTTTTATCTCTCTCTATTTACACATATGGCATTAGCTATAGCTTGAAGTAACAAACTAACCAAGCCCCCCCCATTTTACACCTAGGGTGATACACCATACTAGTGGTGAAGGGTTTTGTTTTCCTTCATCAAATCCACATGATAGTGCTTAGACTAGGGATACTAATAGCAAACAAATTGTAGACCTCATCACCTCCAACAAGTTCGAGAAGCACAAGCATTTTAGGCTATTTTTTGGGAGTAGTTTAAACACATTTTGGTCTAAGATCCATTGTAACATTTGAGAAATTAAAAATCATCTAAAGTATATTAGGACTTTGTTACTCTCTACACTACTAGTGACTCCGGATTGAAGCTTTTTACGGGCTTATTTGTGGATCAAAAGACCTTCACGATGGGAGTTTTATACAAAAATATTAGAATTCAAAAATCACTAGATTTCTTTTGGTAATCAATTCTTCATTGATATTCTTCGGCTAGTCATTTATAATTTTATGTAAAATATAATAAATCTTCTAAACTATTGATCAAAAGATTGGAAAAATGAATTTGCAACCATGGAATGTTTATTTTTTTATTTTTTTATTTCCAAATAATAAATACACCATGATTTTCTACACTATATTATAAACCTATAGCGAGATTTTCAGATTTTTTGAGCATATACTGTATTTGATATGAGTTGTTTTATTTTTTATCTTGAGCTTCTTATTCAAAAATTCAAGGTAGTTTCAAAATTTTCAAAAAAAACACTAAATTTTAACAACTGAATGTCGGACCATAGTCGGACCCTATGGTTACAAAGTGAACCGTTTCAACACCAATATTATTTTGAATCCAAACTCCAATTTTTATTTAGTAAATTAATCTAACCCTAAAAGTTTCTATTGGTTCCCTCAAATACTTTTCAACTCTCTCAATATACTAAATTCTCTATAGATGTGACCATATCAATTTATAAAATGGACCCTTTCAACCCTCATAATTTATCTTTTTAAATTCCGAACATTTTTGGACTTTGTTTTGGAAGCTAGTTGGACCTCAAGGGTTTTCATTGTTTTTTTCAAAAAAACTTTTCAACTCCTTCATTTGAAAGGAAATTTCTTTGTAGGTTAGTCGTATAACTTTGAAATTCCATTATTTTTTTCAAGGTTTCAAAATTCTATTATTTTTACTTTTAGTTGTGACTTCAAATAGACCCCCATAGTCATAAAGTGAACCCTATATTGTCAATTTAAGAATTCCAAAAGTCACTCTAAAAATTGGCTAAATCAATCTAAAGGTTATCTTTAGAAATTTTTAGCAATTTGAATTTAAGATCAATAACCATAGAATGGTTATCTTTTGATTTAGAATGATAATATAAGAAAATTTGCACCATGATGTTCTATACTATCTTATGGGATAAAAGAGCAACCCCACCTTGTCCCCTTTCTGAAAATCAACAGTTGTATATTTGAAAAGAAAACAATAACCCTTCTGAAAAATCAACAAACATATAATTTGAAAAGAAAACAATTCGCCCCTCAATGCTATGCGATTTGATTTGAGAAAAAAGTTGTTAGTATAAATGAAAGAGAACTAGAAGAGATGTGAATCAACACAATGATGTGTGCATTGATTTTGAAGAACTCCATGTTTGAATGTCAATCCAAACATCGAATATTGTACCACAAAATTTTCAACTTCTGGAGTGATTTGATTCTTTGCTCATTCTGTTTTGGAGTTCTTTGTGTTTTTGCTAACAATGTGATGTAGGACAGCTTGCATTAGGGTTGAGCTTCTTATAGATTGAGGTTTCCATGTATTTCCTAGGTGCAAATTAAGATTGGTATTGCAAATTCGAATTCAAATGAAGTTACAAGCATTGTCTTCTTATTTTGTTCTCTCCTATCATATTACATTATGGTAGCTACATATGTCAGAAGTTTATATATTTCTATGTTATTGGAGGTAAAGATGAGAAAAAACTTATTTTGGCACTAGTTTTTTGCAATTATTTTTTGATGCGGTTGACCTATTTCTCAAGTTACAAATGTTTCCTCTATGATTCTGCCATTGTCCTTCTTTATAAATGAAAATCTTCTTTGTTATTCTCGTAGAAACATAACTTGGTAATGCGTAGGTTTTAGTTTAATTACGTATCTCAACCCTGCAACATTCTTGATGGAAAGTGATTTGAAGAGGATTGCCTTAAAATAATCAAGCGTAACTGATTGCAAAATCACTAAAACCATAAATTCTTGCTTTCATTGTACTTCTCATCTATTCTACATGACATTAATCTCCTTTCTAGGTGCATGTGGTGTGCGAATTTTATTGTGTCTTGGAAGATATTTAATAGAATTATTTTGAAAGAGTGGGCTAATCTATTGTCTTCATTAAGTATTTGTGATCATGATTTGTTGTTGACGTTGCATTAACTACACCCTTGGTGGCAATAATGACAATCTTCACGGAAAAATATCAGATTAGATTTGCAATCAATTTCATCAATTTGTTTATCAATTTGGAATGTTGAGGCTTTTATTGTTTAGCAGAGTTACTGGAGGTTTATTTCAAACTGTATAATATTTTTGAAGTATAATATGCTCTTTGAATGAACCCGTATTGATACAAATGCTTTGACACATGTGGTCTTAAAGTAATTTTTTTGCCAAAATCTACAAATGCCAAAAGTAGAAGTGATGGGTGGTGTGTAGTCATTGAGGAATATCCGTAAATGCACTTTTGAAAGAACAAATAACGCATATGCTCAATAGTCTTTTAGTGTGATTATGACCATTGAAATACTTTTCATGTTTTGTGTAATACGTGTGATGTAATATAGGGAAATGAAAATCATTTTTGATAATTGACGGTGCGCCGCATGTACAAAAGTTATTCTCTAACTACCCGTCTATTGCATTTGTATATGGTTTTACACTATCACCTCAAAAAGAGAAAGTTATTGCCTGTATACACTATGCATATATTATATTATAAACCTACAAAGAGTTTTTTATATTTTTTGAGCATCAATTTGATTTGATATGATTATAAGAATTCAAAACCACGTTCCCAAATTAAAATCATCAAAAACATTTTTAACAGGAGAACTTTAAAATCATGTAAATAATACTAATATACAAATAAATTATCTAAAATAAAATAAAATATGTGAAGATTTAATTTTATATATTTATATATTAGAAAAAAAATTAGCTAAAAATTCCATGTACAACATCATATTCTTTATCTTTCCCTCAATTTTGGAGTGCGTCAAAGAAGTGTAACAATGCATTGGTCATTTATTAAAGGGTTCATTTAATCTATTGAAGAAATTTTTTTAATTTTTTAATTTTTTCTCAAGTAATTGATAATATCATTTATCTATATACATACTTTTGTTGCAAAATAGTAGATGACAATTTAATAGGTGATGTTTAAAAAAAAAGATTGAAATCCTATGAAACAATGAAAAATAGTGCATTGCAACATAAAAACTAGTGCATTGCAACATAAAAACTAGTGCATTGCAACATAAAAACTAGTGCATTGTACCACACAAATGCCCTAATTATCATTTGATTTTTTGGGCTATTGATTGAAAAGTTGTTGAAACTGTTTCTTGGGCCTAGGACCATAAATGAAAAGTATAAAAAAAAATTCCTAAAATTTAAGCATGTCCTATAAAACACCGAGCTTATTTAAAAAAGTTGTTAAAAAGTTTTGGAGAGAATGAACCTTGAAGCTTCAAACCTAACTTGTTGCTTAAGTTTTTCTTCCCACAACCTTATAGAAAAATACTTGAAGCCTTTCAAGGACTGTTTGATTGTTGTGGAAATATGTATTTTTTCTTAAAATCTTTCACCAATAAATGAGATGCCTTGCAAAGCAATTTTACATATAACATGATGTACAACCATCTTAGTGATAGGCAACAAGTAAAACAACAAGCAAACATGTCATAAAAATACCAAAATAAAAAAGCAAATATAAAACTTACAATTCTATAAAATTACAAAATTACAAGCTCATATCTATAAGTTCATGAATTTCAATTTTTAACAATTTATTTTTTTGTAAACTTTCAACTTTGATTTCAATTGTCATCTTTCTTGACCAACATCCTTCTGTATGTTCCCAAGTTGCCACCTTTTGTGGGCAAGTTTTAACTCAAACAAATAACTTTCCAATAAATTGTAGCACTAGAATTCACATTGTAGAATACGATCATATGAAGGGACATAATTTCTTGGGGAGGATCATACATATGCATTAGCTAGGTGTTTAAAAGAAGAGTATATAATATAAGCATATTCATAGAGTATCAAAAAACATTCTATGGATATTCTATAAATATCCTTGAAATTATTTTATACAATTGTATTTTTGTAATGATTATTGATAATTATTGCCTCCAAAGAATAAACATGATCCTACGATTTTCTCCTAATGACCGGCCCAAGCTTAATTTATAATTCCCTTGAAATTCTTTAGAAGTCAATTTTGAAGGGCCAAGTCTTTTCATTTCATCTATATTGCATTGAATCCCTAAGTGTCATAGAGAAAGAAATTGACATTTGGAGTTTTTAAGCAAATTCAATTATATATCTTAAGAATAATTTAGACACAAGATCTTCATTTTTGTAAATTTTTCACTTTTTTCCATCTCTAAGGTGAAAACACCCAATTCCATCCCTACACTCATTCATGACAAGTAGACTTCCATTGAAAGTATCCACAAAAGTGCAATTAAATCATTCCCAAATTCAATTGTGATTGGTGAACTACTTATTATCTAAATCTCAATTTTATGACCAAACTATGTGATGGTTTCAATGACCTAGAGAGCTCCCACTTTGTAAATTCATAGTAATTACTATGGCTTGTCCAAAAATTATAAATTAAAAAAAAATTCATAATTTTCAATTGCTAATACCATGCCACATTTAACTAATTTTGGACCATTAAGTGAATTCAAGACAAAACATCAATAGATCTTTGGATGATAGCATTAGGAGATCTTTGGATGTTTTATAGTGATCTCTGGATGTTTTATAGTGATCTCCCAATGTTTTGCATTATCTCATGATGACCATTTTTTTTTTCTCACAGTGACCATTATAAATTCTAGACTTTCAAAAAGTCTAGAAGTAGTTAAATGAGTCATTTACTACAAAAATGTTGTTTTTCTTGAAAAAGTTGTCGATCTCTAATTATATTGAATTGCTTATTTTGACGTTTTGGGGTATAGTTTCACCGTACATGACCTCATGTAGAACCTTGCACGAACATCATGCTACACCTACTAATCACACTAACTTGTGTAGTCACATTGTCGACAAAAACTAAGCCATAGTAATTGCTTTTTCAACACACTTGCTTCATCCATTTCCTGTAGCTCCCCTCAATAAGCTCTTTAAGGCATTCATGATAACATATGCTACAATTTCCAAGTACATTTTGTTTGTCTGGCATAATCAGAAAACCACAACCTAGAATGTCCCAAAATTCACATATTTCTCCGACCTCTTCGAATGATCACCAATAACCCTGTGGAAATGCTTACTCCTCATACCAAAAGCTAATCCAAACTTGTGACTCAACAATGCTGATCTATGTTAGTGCCTTCCCCCCACATGTAGTAAATGAAATTATGAGGCTGACCTCTACAAATGTGGAGTTTTTGTAATATTGTTTTGGATAATGATCCTGTGTAACATCAATTGACCCAAACTGAGTAGCGAAATGATATTGAATAGCCGTTGAAATCCATATTCAAAGATACAGAAACACCGCGTTACAAAGTCCTAGTTGACAGGATCAATGATTTGTGAAATTCAACAAAATAGAGCGAGTAATCGGTAAGTAATTACAGGGTAATGATCTTGATTCGACATTGATTTCTAGTAGGTCATATATTCAATTTAAATTGTCCATTCCTGAATGCTGCCATATTGTATTTTGCATTCCTGTTCACAAACAAGGGATCTGCTGAAGCATGAACATGTGAAAGGCAATAACAAATGCAATACAGGTAGAATGTCTCTTGGTGCATGGTGTCAGGACTATGCATTAAGAGAGGTTTATGCATACTTAGAGAGGCCATGAATACTGTTAACATTTAATTCAGCTTTCCATCTTGAATCACGCACAAGCTCACCTACTGTCTACAAACTCTCTCATTGCATATTATGCAATACAAGAGGATGCACTAACACATGTTCTACATGTACTTACTCAACGGAAATTCTTCTACCACAGCGTCAATGGTTTTACATTGAAAGAAAAACCTTTACAGACAGGAAACATGCAAGCTACGCTAATAACCCAATCACGCATAACTGTCATCCCTCAAAACACTACAAATACATTCATAATCTTCAGAACCCAGACGAAAAAAGTGCACAAAATACAAAACAGATAATGGGCGCCATGCAAACCCGACCCACCCACCCCGACCTGAGAAAAAGAATGAGTGACCATGTTGTGCATTATTTCAACAAGGAAATGAACAGCTCAAGACAATTAAATTTGAATGGCTGTCCCAAGAAATGGACTACCGGAAGTACCAACACTACCAAACTAATAAAAGAAAAAAAACTAATCAAATTATCAGTTATGAACACAAACCACCTACTCATTCAATGCAGTTGAACCCACTACTCGTACAAACTCGAACTAAGCTCCACAGAGTGCGCCGTCAATCCGCCCAACCCTTGGCATCACGCGAACCATTTCTCGAAGAAGAATCCGCGACCAAATCACGATTGCGGCGTTCGAAAAACCTCGGGTCAAATCTTCTTAAAAATCTCGCAACAAAGTCGTGATGATAATCACGACCCTCTGGGTCAAAACCCACGGCATTGTACCGTTGGTAAAAGAATAGCCTCCTGCAGAAGAGTACCTCAATCCGAGCGACGAAACCAGCAAACTCAAGCTTGATAGGAAACTGCATTGCAATCAAACCAGGAAGTTGATGCACAGGAAGAGAGCCGCTGTGATTACGAGAACAGTCGGTACGGAGGTCGTTGCAGAGCCGCCTTGAGCGACATTTAAAGGTCCTCCCGGTGTAGGTCCAGGACCGGTGACCGGACTGTAAATGGGGCTCGATTCCGGACTGTAAATGGGGCTGGATCCCGGACTCGATACAGGACTAGTTTCTGGGCTGATTTCCGGACTGGTTTCCGGGCTGATGGCTGGCGATGGTGGGCTTTCAACAGGCGGCAAAACAATCAACGAGGGCGAAGGAGACGGCGGCAGAGGAGCTGCAGGTGGTGGCGGCCGAAATAGCGTGGCTGGCGGTGGCACCATAGCTCCATCACTGGGCGGGGCGGCTGTTTCCACTGGTGGTGGCGCGGTGTCGACTGGCGGCTCATCCGCGGGCGGATCCGCAGTCGGCGGCAACACAGGTCCAGTGGCAGGTCCCGAAGCTGTGAGATCGAAGCAGCCGATTGCGCAGAGGTACTCGTTGTACAAGGGGTCGAAGTAGGCATTATCCAGGGGGACGTAGTACATAAACCCAGAGAGACCCGCGGGATTCGCCGTGCTGAGAGACGCCCAGAGCGAGGTGCTGCAGTTCTGGGTCCCGGCGGGCGGGTAGTTCCCGTTCTCCCACCCGTACCAAATGCACTTGGCGGCCTTGTTCTTGTACTGCACGGCGGGTTTGAGCCCGTAGTTTGTTGTGGGATCCTGGTCCATCCCTGACGGACGCGGCATTCCGTCGTAACCATCAAACACAGCTACAACCACAGACCCACACAGCAACACCAGCGTCATAGCCAACACAGCTCTCATTGGGATCCCCATCACACCCATCCACCCACCCCCACAGAACCTCGCAAGTCTTACAGATCGAGCATGAGAGATCTAGGACGAGAGACCAAACATTCGAGTTCTCGCTTACGAGATGTAACCCGAGATCTACCAAGAGGCTAGCGGGCTCCGGGAGACATGAAACTGGTGTGGCGAGAGAGCAAGATGAGCTCTGAAAGCAATACCAATGCCAATGGAGACTTCAGTTGTAGAGAGCATGGAAGGTGAAGGAGGCGTCTTGATGGCGCCCAGCTCGGCTGTGAGCCTGGCTATATGAAACTGCTGGGGGCAACGATCCAAAATCTTCGGGACATTCAATATTTTAGAGGTGGAACGTGGAACTGAACTGCGGATGTGTGTGGAAAGGTGCCGGAGCTGGTGCTTTGGTGCGAGGGAAGCGGGAATTGATGGGGCCTACTACTGGAGTTGGCCCACAGTTGGCGCTCACTGCGTGACGGTCGCGCCGCTGGAAAGGAAGAGAGTTGGAGCTTTACATTCCGTTCTCTGAAGCGGGGAATCCGGGATCCTTTCTCGGGCGGGCTTGCTGGAGTTTCGTACTGAAGTCAAGGCTGGGTTTCGGTGGGTGAAATCAAGTGCAGGCCTCTAATTTGTAAAATCATACTATTTTTTAATTTTTAATTAATTTTAAAATTCACACTACTTTTTGCTATTTGAAATTTGTGCTTTGCCTTTTAATTTGTACTGTTTTTGACATCTAATAAGTGCTCAAATTTTGCAGGGTTTGCAAAGTATGTTTAAGACTTTTAGTACAAGTAAGAAAAATTTAAAGATTAAAGTAAGTGGAATGAGAATTTTCTTTTATAAATTTTGTAGTAAGAATTTCCCAACTCTTAAAATTTTATTGAGTTAAACAGTATTCCTAATGAAAGTATGGCTCCAAACATTTATGGTTTTTATAATTTACTCCAGAAATTTCCAAAAGTTATGGAAATTTTGAAAAGTGTATAAAATAGTAATGTATTTTTTTCATGATTTTTTGGAGATTTTTGGAGTAAATTATAAAATTATGTGATTGATAATTAGCTGATAATTGGTTTCATATTTTAGTCAATGATATTCCACTCAATTATTGATGGCAATTGTTGTTTTTTTTTTTTTTTTTGAACAAATGGGAAACCCACTGATGGCAATTTTTGAAGTATATGTAAAGTTGTAAACTGATAAATTAAAGTCAATGTAACCAAACCATTTAAATTTTCAAATGTTAACTTTGCTCATCAATCATGATGCAATAGCAATATAAAATAAATTAGGTTGCTATGTAACATCATCATTTATCTTCAATATCATTGGAGTGTAAACAAGAAGTGTCTAGTGCAAATAAAAAAGCTTGAGTGGAAGCGAAATAAATGACTATGCTTCTAGTTCTATTTCCACTTCCACTTACAAAGTGGAAATAAGCCTTTAACCTACATATAGTAGCAAATTTTTAGAATAATTAATTAAAATTCCTCCAACATATCTATATCATTGATGCATGTAGAACATTATTTATTTGTTCCATTGATAAATTATATCTTACAAAAAAATCAATAAAACATATTGTGAAAAGTGAACTTGAAAGAAAGTGTGAATGCCTTAATCCTTAACCCCTAAAACCCCGAGGGTGTTTTCTGCCAAAAAAACACTCCAAACTACCACTTCTGTTGTATTCACTTAAAGAAACCAATTTTTTTGTTTTTTGGGAAATTTAACCGTAGGATCTTATACTTAACTTGTCTGAGATCATGTAGTAAAAATTTCATCAACTTTCAACGTACGGATTGGAAGATATTAGCATTCAAAGTTGAACAAAAAGTTTTTTTTCAAGAAGATGCTTAAATTGCCCAAAAAACTAAGATTGTCCATAACTTTCTCATCCCTAGTCCAAATAGAATGAATCAAAGCTTCACGTATAGGTAAAAACATAATCTTTAGAAAAAAATTCAAAAAAAATTATTTTGACTTTCTGTAATTTTGGGGGGGCTGCCCGAGAATCTCCGATTCTTGCTCATTGTGCCATAACTTTTTCATCCGGCATCCGATTGAAACAAAAATTATATATCCACAAAGCTCTTGCAAAGCTACACAACCTCAACAAATCTCAAAAAATTTCACTTCAAATTGAGACAATAGGAACCTACCCGGACCCAAATTGTCCCCCGAGGGGACAAGTGGGGTTTTAGGGGTTAAATGACATTCCGGTGTTTAGTAGACAATTGAAGGGGAATAAAAATCTCATTGAAGCGGGGGGCATAGGTCTTGTTGCTTGCTTAACCCCTAAAGGTTTTTGACTATGTTTTCACCAAAACCGCTCCAGAACTGCCATTTCTAATACTAGTGCCAAATTTTAGAAAAAAAACATTTTTGGACACTTGTAGCCATAGGATCTTGTAGTAAACTTGTTTAAGAAGATGTGGAAAAAATTTCAGAATTTTACACCAAGTGGATTGCAAGATAATAGCGTTTGAACTGACAAAAATCCTTTTTTTGTCTTTGCGAAAAATCGGGCAGCTGCCCTTCACAAGGTCACATTTGTATGAAAAAATGTCCAAAATGATGGTTACTCTTTGGATTTATTCTTGAAAAGGCAAGTTGGCTACATGTTTGAAAAATTTCAGATCATTTGGAATTGTACAACATATAGGAAAAAAATAGTAAGTAGGAAGAGGTAGAGAATGATTCAAAACACTAAATTGTCAAGAATTTATTTATGAAATTGAAAAATGCCAATCCCAACGATTGTAATGTTGTAATAAACAATCTACACCCAATGTTTGTTTGTTTTTTCAAAAATATTGAAAATCGAGTTAAATAAAGGACTCCAAAGTTTATTTTAGAGTAGAGATTCCATAACTACCCTCAAACTAAGAATCCTCATAACTTATGACTCATTGATCGGAATGGAATGATTCAAAGCCTCCCACGTACATATAAATCTAAAGAACCAATTTCAAATTTTAGTTTTTTTTAAAAGTGATTTTTAAAGAATTTTTTTTTGCTGCCCCGGCTGCCCGCCGAACAATGAAAATGACATATCATGCAATAACTTTTTAACCATGTAGTCAAAAGTTACGAAAATTGTTGAACCTTAAAGCTACTCCTCAGGCACATCTTACGTGAAAATTTCAAAGAAAAAAAAGAAAAATTCCGGTCATAGTGAGCTGCCCAAAATCGCTATGTTGTCAAAAAACGGTGTTTGGTCCTTTAGGGGTTAATGTTTGTGAGGTTAGAGCATGCAAAATGAATAGTGAATAGTGTTATTACTTTATAGCCTAAATACAGTGCTTGACAAGCCATATTTATTACAAAGTGGATATAATAGGTTGAAAACTTGAAATATAAAATAAAATTCAAAAGACATTTTTTGTTGACCAATGATTCTCTCAAAACCAAACTTGATGGATTTGGCTTGTTATATAAGGGTTAATTGAGTGATGTTTATTTTTTACAATATTCATCATCTACTAAGTGGATGTTTGAGGTTTTGGGGATTAAATAACCTTGTATATTGAAAAATAAATAAAAATACAATTGGTTTGGATTAAAAGAACCTTGTCTACAAAAGGAGTGAAAATGATCATTTGCAATGATCAGATAACAATGAAAAACCTTCCTAAAACACTTTGATGGTACAACTTTGCTTTGTTTTGTTGCAAACTTAAATTTTTAGATGATAGTAATTTCATTCTCTCATTAGTAGAATGAAATACATTGGTGGATTTGGTGCAGTTGTTGAATAATTCATTTGCTAATCATATGTTGAAAATACAATAAATTGGTGCAGTTGTTGAAAAAGTATCCAATCAAGGAGTCAAATTTTTTTAGAAAATTTTGACACCCCTATAACATTGAACACTCTTAAATAAAATATGTTTTGTCCCCTATAAAATATATTTTTCCTTTAAATTTTTCCAACAAGTATGTTGATTTTACTAAAGAAGTCGACATGCATGTCAATACATTTATGATTTTTTCCAAAATGATGGGTCCAAAATGGTCATATATATATTTTTTTCAAATCTTGGGAGCTGCATAATTGCCTAAATGCCTAGTACTTGGAAAAATGCAAAATTGGTTAAAAAAATTTAAGCCCTCAAAAGTCTAAGAACTATTTGCATTCTAAAAATGCACACATATAATTATCATCTATATCATGCTAGTTGATGTTTCAAATAAGCAATTTCAATAACATATGTAAACTTCATAATGAAATTCCATGTTCAAAGTAGTTAAAAGATAACACAAGGGATTTGTAATTATAATTCTTATAAAAGTTGGTTATTCACTTTCAAGATTTAGTTTAAGGTTCAATAGACAATAAAAAATAGACTTTAGATAGGTTCCTACTTCAAATAAATAGCCCTTATTTTGTGGATCTTTTACCTTTAAAACATCCATGAAAACTCATGGATAATAATTTTGAACTATAGGCTTAATACTTAATTCAAAAATTCCAAGATATCCCATAGTATATCTACAATGGAACATCCAAAAAATGAAGGTTATTTCGAAACATGAAAATGGGTAAAAAAGAGGGTCGACCTTTTAAACATTGATGTTTAATTGCAGACCTATTCTTTGAAGATTGTGGGCAATCTTGAACTCCACATTCATGATCCAAGATACAATTGTTTTAACTAATGTTGTAGACCTTCCACTATTGAATGGTGAGTTACAAATAATTTCTAAGGAATATCTTTGATATAATATTGTTGAACAAAGTTCTATTCATCCCCTAGAGAAATCTTTATTCCACATAAAGATAATTTGTCCTAAACATACACTTTTGGGCTCATGTAAACTCTTATTCATTTTTTCTAACAAACTAATTTTTTCACCATCTCTTCTATTATTCTCTCTCTTTTCAAAATTGCATAGGTGGCACCCAAACCTCAATATAATAAGAGGACAATTTAGTCTTGATACAAGCAATTTTTTAATGAAAATAAATAAATTCACATTTGTCATATTAAACAAAATCAAGCATGTATATGATGCAAAAAAACTAAATCATCTATAACTTTCATATGAAATTGATAAGTGTCGATTTTGGTGGTGAAAATGTTCTGGAACTTGTAGCTACCCATGATTACGTACAACATGTTGAAAAGAATATGATGAGCAACAGAATGGCGAAATCATAAAATTACACTTGTTCCATTTTTTAAGCCATTACCTTCTGCTCTACAGGCTTATTGTTCCTTCCTTGAATATTTATGGTGTTTTTTAACTTGTCTATGTTTAGATATTTGTGTTGACAAGTGTTTATATCTTGGGCTTATACAAAGTTATTAAATGATGCATGACAACATATACTCTATTGGCATTGAATTGTCTTTTGCCCAAATTGGAACTTGGTTCCTACACTTCTAACTTTCAGATTTTTACATCTTAGATGCATTTTTTTATGTTTTTGAAGATGGCCTATGCTTGTTGATTTATAAGATAATGTAATTTGAAAATCAAAAGAAAGAAACTTAAAATCAACCAAAGAGTTTGAAAAACTTTTGTAAAAATATTTTCATAAATTATAATTCAATAATTACAAAAGAAAAATTGAGAACCTCTATTTAATTCCTAAGTGCTTATACAAATGATAGTAGGATTAGTTTTAAGAAAATCATAATAAACAATTGAGACTCCCCCTCCAAAAAAATTTATCAAATATTTATGTAGAACAATTTTTGTACTTTCCACCCGACTTTCCAATTGATACTACAATGTGCCCTATATTGTTTCCATAACCATTGAGATGTCATTTTGTAATTGCCACAAAAGTGATGGCTAAACCTTCCTTAATCTCCTTTCAATAAAAGTAGAAGTAATTTTCTAATTTTCTAATATCTTTCATATCGTTAGAATACCACAAAACAAAAGTTTGTGCACCCCTCCTTGCAGACAATTTTCCAATGATACAAAGAACGCAATCAGTATAGTAAACAATCCTTTAAAAATAAATATAGAAATAATCTTCTAATTTTTTAATCCATAAAAAATATTCAAATTCAATATCTTTTTTGCCACGAGTCAAAACACCATGAAATAAAGTTTGTGCACCCTTCTTAGCAAAGGGCTTTCTAGCGGTACCAAGAATGTGATTAAGGATTCTGGAGATCTCATTATATTAAACAAAACAAATAACCTAGTTTAAGGTATAGATGTTATTTGATTAAAAAAATACCATGAATATTAATAATACAAGTATCATTTTCAAAATAATAACCATCCTAATAGTCAATGTTTGAGCTTCTAGGATTCATAAGAATACAAATAATAATTATGGAACATTGAAAATTAAAATGCAAATCTCAATTTGAGAATTGATAGAATAAAATTGATGCAATTAGACCAGATTTCTTCTGTCAACCTAATAGTCAAGCATGGGATTGTAAGGAGTAGGAGGTTCTAAAGTCACAAGCTCTAAAATTATCCACTTTTTGCTTTTTTGTAGCCTTCACCAATGCGCAAACAGTGTACATTTTAGGGGATGGGTGCATTTAGAGTCTTCTTCCATTTCAACTTCAAACTTTCATAACTAATCAAAGCTCCAAAAATATGACACTACTTGGGTTAGATGCCAATTTCATTTATTGAAAAAATAATTCAGGAAGTTTCACTTTCCCCAAATCTAGTTTCAGCTCTTAAATGGGCAATTTGTAGACCTCCTACCTTAAGTCTTGGAATCTCAAATCATTCAAAATGAAAGGAACCAAATAAATAAGAGGAGATAATGCAAAAATCAATTTGTGTTGATCACTCAATCACATTTCTAATATGTCAAAAATTTGAAAATTAGCCTTTGAGGAGCTCAAGCAATGCATGCATGCAAAACACAAACATCTAAATATTAATATATGACATCTCGCATTGAAAATGAAGCATTTGATTCTACTTGTATCTTTATGGAATGATTACTCCCAAAATTGTACTGGAAAAATGCTTTGCAACAAAAAAAATTAATATATGTTTGTCTTGCAATGCCTTTATTGTTGTCTACATACCAAAGTGCTTGAATGTGTCTAAGCAAAAATCCATGAAAACAAATTCTTGTTTGGGTTTAAGATTGGGTCCCTTAGAAAAGGAGATTGTTGGCTTTGGAGTTTGTGCAAAATTAAGGTGACACATGCAGGTCCTAGCAACAAGCAGGGTTGACTAATTTCAACGTCTGGCTCAAAATCGCGTCCGAAAATCGGATGTCCGGACTTCCGAACTTCCGAACTTCCGAATGCTGCGGAACCTCAACATCTGGCAAACGGTGGGCGGATGGGCTCAGTGGACAGTAAATTCCACTTATCATGGGACGTCCGGGGACCTCACATCTGTAGACGCTAGACGTCCGGACAACCCTGGCAACAAGTTGCTAGATGGACCTAGTTACATATAAGAAAAAAATTAGATTATCTATAAGACTTTGTGAGCCTCAAATAAGATATTAAATTGATTTGGATAGATACTACTCTTGATCTTAGATATAAAGATTGAGAAAGGTATACAATTCTTTCATAATCGAGCCCTTTTTATTTTCATAATCAATCCTCCTTTTCCTTTTCCTTTTATTGGATTTTTTTTCTAATAAATTTATTTTTTGGAATATCTTTCTATGGAAGATGAAAAACCAATTCAAAGTCAAAGGTAATTTTCAAAGAGGTATTCTTCTACACTTTCATTTACAAAATTTGTCAATGCCAACACATTTTGCATGCATTGTTTAAGCTCCTCAAATGCCAACTTCTACAAGTGACAATTTAGGTACAACAACTCATAGTCGTTACTTTGTTCGGCGTAGACAGTTAATCCTTAATCCCTAAAGTTTCATGATTATGTTTTCACCAAAACGCTTAAGAACTGCCATTTTTAGTACATGTATCAAATTTTTGAAGAAAAACTTTTTTTGACTTATGTAACCGTAGGATCTTGTAGTATGCTGCCTTGAGAACATGTGATAAAATTTTCAGAAATTTCCACCGCGTGGATTGCAAGATATAAGCATTAAAATTCATTAAAATCATTTTTTTGGCCCTGCAAAAAACAGGGCAGCTGCACTTCACAAGCTCACTTTTCTATGAAAAAATGTCTAAAATGGTGGTGCTTCTTTGGATTCATTTTTCTAGAGAAGTTGTCTACGTGCTTAAAAATTTCACATCATTTGGAGTTGTACAACATATATGAAAAAAATAGTAAGTAGAAAGAAGTAGATAATGATTCAAAATACAAAATTGTTAAGAATTTGGTTATGGAATTAAAAAATGCCAATCCCAATGGTTGAAATGTTGTAATAAACAATCTACATCCTAAGATTTTATTTTTTTCAAAAAATATTGAAAATTGAGTAAGATAAAGGACTTCAAAATTTATTTTAGAGTAGAAAATCCATAACTACCCGCAAACTAAAATTCCTCATAACTTTTGACTCATTGGTCAAAATGGAATGTTCAAAGCTTTCCATATATATATAACTCTAGAAAACCAATTTTGAATTTTTGTTTCTGAAGAAAGTGATTATTTTATTTGCCCAGATTGCCTAGCTAAGGAAAAAAGTCACAAATTAAGCCATAACTTTTGACTTGTATATCCAAATGTCATGAAATTTAGTGCATATGAAAGATATACCTCACGCACAACTTCTATTAAAATTTCAGCAAAAAATATGCAAATCTCCAGTCATAGGTACCTGCCCAAAATTTCTATACTGCCAAATAAACATATGCTAGTTCTTTAGAGGTTAAAGGACAAATGAATAACTTTGGTAATCATCCCTTTTTATTACTGTGTGAATCATTCGCTTAAGAAATAGCAAAAGCACTAACTAGAAGTCAAACTACTATAGATGACCTCTCCTTTTCACAACAAAATTCCAAGGATGAATAGTTGCACTTTTGCCTTATAAGAAGGATTCCTTGTCATCCATTAGATTTCAAATACCTGTGTCAATGTTTAAGGCTTAAACTTATTAGATTAATAGGTTTTCATTTTGCAATAGAATGGCAAATCAAAGGATTTTTTTATCATCTATTTTAGTTAGTTCATGTTTGAAGAAGAAAAAGAACAAAAACACTTGTAGTGGTCAAAATAAAAACATTTAACTTCCCATTGTTGTTTCATTGGAGGGACTATTTTAATTTTCCTCCTCTTGGATGCTAAAGTGATTCCCTTAAATGAGCTTTGGAAATGCATTTCTCTATTTTTGTACCCTTTACTTTGTGCCTCTTGGTCTAATTCTACTTCAACAATTAGTCTATCTATTTATTGGTGCTCTTTTCCCTCTGCATAAGGCTTCCTTTTGTGTTTGCAAAGAAAATTATTATTCCTTCATCCAAATCCTAAACAGTTTTTTCATGATTACAATAAGAGGCGATAATAGTGAATATACCTTATGCATGGTTTTCTTCAAGAAGGATGATCTTCTGACTGCTCCAAGAATTTTACGAAGTGAAGTGATCATCAGACCTTTCGTGACCCGTGGCAAAAAATACTAGCATGCAATTTGAACCAAATTAGAATTGTAGGGCGCCACTGTTATACTCTAAATCAGTTTCGTTTCAAAAGTTCCAAACTGAGACTCGCGGATTCATTCCAGCCAAGAAGCAATTTCATGAATTGTTGAAACCATGTTAGAATCAACCAAAAACTTACTCAGTAGCCACCTGGATACATTATGGTGGGAGAAAATGGAAGGTGTCACCACCAGCGTTCTAGTCTCGTAAAGCATGAAATGGATAGTCCCTGCCGAATGGGCTGGAACTGCACATAATTCCTCCAAACGCTAATGACAGAAAAAAGCCAGCGCATGAGTGGTGTACAGTATATGCACTCCTGGCCATGTGAAGCGTGTAAAATAGTGAAAACATTCACTTGGAACTAGTAAACCTATCAATCTGCACAAAGAAGGAAAAGCTAAGGCTGATGCCAGAAACCTCTAGTATTTATACACAGATGAACCGCTAGGAGGAGGGGGTGGAGCTCGCCGTACAGGAGTGCGGCGACTGCTACCCACATCCCCGTTTTCATCACCATCGCTATAGTTGCTATTGCGGGACGAGGGTCGCCCATTCATGGAAGGAGAAGGACCTCTAGATGACCGCGAGGACGGAGAACTCGGGTAGCTAGATCGGGTCGAGGCAGCTTCTTCAAAGGCGACACGCCAGTCCTCAGTTTCGGGTATGCCACCTCCTGCTTTGGAATCCGCTGTTTACAGAAGCACAAAAGCATGAGATAAAGGCCTGTACGTCAAGAAAAAGCCTGCACCGTATCAAAATAAGATGTTATGGGTCTAAAAACCCGTGTACCAAGGAAATGAACTTACAGGAGTCCCCAAAACTAGAGGAAGCAGCCGATGTGCGCGCTTCCTGCATACTTAGCTGCCTGGTCAGCTTGGACAATGCTGATGCTTGCCTCTGACATCTTTCCCGTCGAGATTTGACCTCTTGATCCTCTTGTAATAGCTCTTCAATTCGCCCTGTAGCATGAGAACTGCCACAGATAGGGTAACGAGTATCAATTACTGCAAACCTGGACCTTCGAAAGCGAAGAATGTATCACATCAAAGAAGCCAAAAACTATTATCCAGATCCAAATGACGTGTACCTGATGGAACTGTAAAGCTGATTCAGCATGGCCTCCTTCGCCCTCTCCACTTGACAAAGAACAACAGCCTGGGAGCACGGATTACGACGTTGAAATGTCAAAAATGGTACCAAAATCGATGAAAGAGCTACTATGAGCACCCAAAAATCACATGAACTACAAGCTACAATAATGCTAACAATCTTCCTAGACCATTCAGTATGCAAAGAGTATGCAACATTCAGAGTGCGACATTTCATGTGTAAACCTTCCATCATCACCATTCCGATAATCCAGTCTTGCACCGCAAATTGCTGAAAACGGTTCGACATAAAACTGACAAAATCCATTACGACCTCAATTTCTGCGATTTATCATAGATACTACAGCACCAATACAAATACCCACAGAACTCACCTTGGGAACATTTGCAGACAAACTATTAAGCACCGCCTCTACATAGTCTCGAACTTCTTGAGCCATGAGCCTCAGATCTTCCTCTGGATCCAGCGGTCTCCTTAAAGCGGTTGACGAATCCTATAGAATATTTTGGACAAAACAAAACAAGACAAACTATGGTTAGAATGTCAATACCAATGCGTGCAAGAATATACCTACCTCGAAATAAAAACAGCTCAGAATTCTAACAAATCTACTTACCGAAAGCCCATCGTAAGTAGACCGTGCCATAATGCTGCTGTCAGATTCCTTTGAAGAACTGACAGAATCCTTTGAGGATCTGACAGAATCTTCTGGCCCTCCCTTAGCCTCAATACAGGCTCTAATTCTTGACATCCAATCGAGCTTCTCAGCCATGTTCTCAGCTTTCACTACGAGTGAATGACTCGCTGCAAATACAACAGACAATCTCAGATCTGATCATTCGGTATTTTCTAAATTTCTGAAGGCAAGGCATGCTGTATCATTCGCTGGTAACAGAAGTGTAATAAAGAATACGTGGAAAGGCAAGAAATAGATCAACGAAGATGAATCAACAAAAAAATCCTCGTCGACATCTTATACCAAGTTGGATGTGATCGTAAAGTGAAGATTTGCAATACCTTTTAAAACCGTCTTGTAAGACACCTTATGACTCACTCTGAAGATCAAGACAGCAGCTGGATCCTCTTTCTCTGGTGTTCCTGTAGACTTTTTACTCTTAGATGATTTCGCATTTGAATCCTCTGCTCCATTTTCCTTGTTTTCAGGACCATCCTCAAGAACACACTCTTCTAAGTTGATCACCCCTCGAAAGTTCCTTTCCTCAGGCTTTTTGGTGTATGCAAGCTGCAGACAAGATGCTAAGATAAGCAACAATTACAAAAAGCAAGGAAGAGCAAGAAGTACATCAAGTTGCTAAGCAAATAAGGCACATAACAACTTAGAATTATAATCCTGAAAAAGCCATGAAAGTATACCTTGCATGTCTTTTCATTGAGGACAAACCAGCGCTTTGCAAATTCACCAGTGTCACTTAGTTTTAACAGATAACCTGCAGAAAAATCCAAGCATGCGCGCACATCAATCTCAAAAGACTTCCTTCCTTCCAAACAGCAGTAAGTACACATCTACAAATTTACACCTACAAGTGAAACAAATTTACTACTAAAAAATGATATGTTCACACCGTGAAGTTTGATAGAACAGGCAGTTACCTGCAGCATTGTCACCCACAATCTGTAAGGTTGATGGTGCATCTGTGCCTTCCTTCTTAACATCCTCAGCTTTCATAGACTTCAAGTTTCCTCCAACATTTGTTGGAGCTGTTGCCTGGGAAGTCAATTTCGCACCAAAGTTAGCTTATCAGCTACTAAAATATTTACTCACATTATAAAGCTAGCACTCTCATGAAGTGGACAGTATTGCTGAATGTCATATGGGACAATTTCCACTTTCAAAATGCATGTGCTAACTCAGAACTTTAAGAAATTCTTCAATTGATATAAAATTTTCACTTTCTTGACTTGAGAGACAAGGATTAAATAAAAAGTAAAAAAAATAAAGGATAAAAACAAGGATAAAATAAAAAATAATAAGTACCAAGGACAAGACCAACCTTAGAGGTGATAAAAAATTCTAGACAACAATGTTAATCCCACCTAGAAATGACATCAATGCACCACAGCAACCACTATGCAATTCTGGCAATTAAAAAAGCACCTTGCTCAACAGTGACTGCTCAGCGTCCTGAGCCTTCTTTGTCTGCCGTCCCTTTCCATCATCTTCCCTTCGTAATCTGTCCATCCTGTTTGTACAACACATTTTCAGAAAAGAGACGAATAAAAACCTCGAAGTATTTAGCCTCTCTTTGTCCACTGGGTACCAAAAGGTCAGAAAAGTGAAACTCAATTGTAGGTCAAGTAGGTAGGGTTGTACCTGCGTTGGACAAGTCTGATAAAGTGTTGAGGCGGGATAAATGCTCGCTCCATGTCAACAAGGGCAACAACCATTTTCTTCGAATCTACCCTATACTCATCAAGCGCAGAACTGGCAATAGCAACAATCTGCAGAAGCATGACGTTAGATAACCATTGAGTATTCTAAGCACGAGCACATTGAATAAATAAAGGCACATTCATCACTCATACATTCCCCAACAAGGAGAAGATATTTCACACATTAAATACTGGAAAGACCTGCAGTTGCGACACACACCTCTCTTTTAAGTGGCGGATATCTCGCTAAGCCCGCAGTCCCATTGGCAGCAGCAGATACTATATCAACAAGAATACGGTGAACCTGAACATACAATTCAGCAAATAGTAAGACATCTGCAATTGGCGTTTCATGGTGCATTATCCTTTATTATTGATGCAGTTCAAGACTATCAGTCTTACAGAGTGCCACCGAGAACCTACTAACACAACAGATAATAGAAGAGTGACATACGTATACAAAAGAAAATCAACTGAACGGACAGAAAACCACACCTCATCCACGCAAGCCTTAGCTGGATCCTTTGCCAACTCTAATGCCTTTCTTACAAGTGCTCTCAAACCCTTCTCTGGTGACAAAAGGTAGGGTTGATACCCATCTGCTTCGAGAACCAGCTGTTGAAGATAATAAAGATTGAAAGATTAGATACAGCAGCCGTACTGCAGTCGGAAAGTACCGACACATCTTAGAAGCACCAGCAAAATACAAAATAGCTCAAAGCTTTCCTATCGGTATGAAGATTAATAATAAGTTTTTACAATGCTTTGATAAATAGGTTACCTTTTTGATACTGCTGATCTCAAACATCTGATCAAGGGGAAGACTCTTGATTCTCTTAGGTAACACACCTTCAAAGCTAGATACCACTTTCCAGCCTTGACCCTGTAAAGATACCACATATCTGAGTCAAAATTAAATAATAAAAGTCACCGCTGAAATGCTTACACGTAACATGCAGATAATGAGCCAGAAAGGCAAGGCTACACTGTTCACAACAATAAGAAGTCCAACATGATTTGATTTTTCTGTATGATAACACACAGAATTCTAGTTTTATTGATAAAATACTACATCTTATAAAACAACGCAGTAGCATACCTCCCCAGTATTAATGTGCTGCAAAAACGTGTCCTCAAACTCTCGACAAAGTTCTAGTGCGATTGCACGCGTCCCTTCTGAAGTCTGTACTCTTTGTTCTCCTAATCTGGCTAATTCTTGTTCAACGACTTGTGACTTTCCCTGGAGCCTACACACAGGAAATCAATCAAATATATTAAAGTAAAACAGCTAAACCCCAGAGAAGAAATAAGCAAAGGTTTTCATAATGACAGGCAACATAATGGTGGTAGCTTGATGCCCTGCTTACAAACCAAACCCAATGTGCTCTTGGTTATCACATCAAAAAACTAAGCAGTATTGCAGAAATAATAAATTGAAATGACACACCAGCAACAGGAGCTAGCCAGCTTTAAATATGACATGCAAACGCCTACACCTACCGAAAAAACTTTTGGATGGACCATCGTACCCAGATAATAAATTCGGGAGTCGTTGCTTCAGTCGAATTCGGATTTGGTGGGATAACGTTTCAACCAGGGCTATCCGTCCCAGTTTAGCGGAAGGAGCACCACTTAAGATTGACTTCAATGATTCCATTTCAGCCTTCCAAGCTGTTTCTAAAGAATCTTCACCACTAGAATGTGCAGCCGCTATTGAGACAGACTGACCAATGAGTGCAACCCAAGGTATATCTGCGGTGGAAGGAGGGCCTTGTCCAGAAATAAGTGCATTTACAGCAGCTAAGCTCCTTGAATCGGAAGCTGCTTGGTCAACTTTGCTAATCACGCCTACAGTTCTAGTGCCTGTAACATATCAGGGAACTTTAAAGGTAAGCCCACATTTACACGGCTCTGCAGAGAGGGAGAATAACCATCCAGACCGCAGTTAAAATTCAGATATTCCAAACCTAAAGCAGACGGGCTTGTAAAAATGACACTTCCAACTACAGTACTACATTCAAAAGCGACAAAGAAAAAGTCGCTGACCTTCTGAATCTAGTTCTTGAGCCAGCTTCAAAGCTTTAGAAGCAGCAACGTCACGACATGACGTTGCTGGTATCACAATGAGTAATATGGTATCGTTGTTTGCAGCAAGGTCATGAGCCTGCACACGAAACGTTTGAGACTAAGCTTTCATCACGACGGTAGAATAATACGTTCGATACAAACAATACCAATATGCACATCCACCCAAAACATGTAGCTTAAAAATGTGCCAGAACTCTGCAGGAGAATATTCTCCAAATCTTACTTGGAAAAAGGGAACAGGAAATAAATTGTCTACGAGAAATAAACTCAGCTTCACAAGACCATACTAAATTAGTGTACGAGGAACTGTATCCTATCAACTCAAAAAGCAATGACGAGTCAAAACTTACAGGAGAGTCGTCGGTTGATCTCGAGTCAAGCCCGGGAAGATCAATCATCTTTAATGGTGGAGCTACACAGGATTGCAAACACGAATTTCAGATCCAAAAGAATCCAATACCAAAACATGTACAAGATCCCAACTAAGAAAACAACTAAGACACGTCGAAACAACTAAAATTTTCGAGTAGCACTACAAATGAATGAGCTTGTGCAATAGACTTTGGTTCTGCATACTAAACTCACAACTGTCTCCGCAACTTGTGTAACATTTTAAAGATAAACGTTCATGTTTGTCTGTAATTCGTTTACAAGCACAAACAGCGCAATTTCGAAGAAACTTACAAGCATAAGCAAAACACGTGTAGCAAAGATGAATTGCAAATACTACTCACTTGAGGCTGAGCGAAGAGTCAGACGAATTCCTTCAGTCCTCCCTTTCGAGGCACTTGCATTCTTTAATCTCCCCTGCAATGAGTGTCGCACATCACCTGTAAAAAGTCGTCACAAATCTAAATAAGTAACAAGTTTCAGGCAGCTAGGCACCAGTCCAAGTATGTAAGTGTGCAATTTTTGGGAGACATATCTATCATGTGGCAACAGCAATCGCAAAAACTTTGCATATACACTACTCACTTGCTGATACGTTCTGGGTTCTTCCGTCCAATACAACTGCCAAACCTCTGGTGCTAGCCGATTTGTCACGTTCCATATCAAGGATAATAGGAGCGCGTGTGGCTCCATTTTCTCCAGTTGGTAACACAGGGTGCCCAATAAGACTGTTCAGCACTGCAGACTTCCCTGCACTCTGAAATTTGACAACCAAAACAACAGAAATGAATAATCGTCGCAAAACATTAGATGTACATTTCAGAGAGAGCATAGAAACAACGAAAATATGTTGGCAGAATCCTAGTTAAAGGGAGGTTTCCCATATGAATAGACCTAGATACAAGTGTCTTCACTGTCTTGTAACCTCATGTTTTTGCAATTTTAAAGACGCAGACAAAGATACCGTAATAACTCCTCCATCGTGGACAGCAGTGACAAATTAAGCAATTCTTTTCCTAATACGTTTCTGTTACCTCTAACATCGACGTACACTTACATTACAATGACACACTTAAGAAGTGGTCACCGAATTCAAGGCACGATTATTCCCGCTGCCTGATTTCGATCAAAACCGAAGTGAATTACTCAAATTGCACTGATCGCAAATCCGTAGATCCCGACTAAAAGTTTCTAAACACGCATACCACTTTTTACAGGGGATAATAAAACAATGCCTACTGTGAAATTACGGATCAGAAGAGCTGCGCCAGATAGATTTGCGATTTTCGCTGGTCATCAGCATCCCAATCATGCCCAGACCAAAACCTAGATTCAACTATCCTGAACCTATCTAAAACATTCGTCAAATTACTTTCCACTCTACCATGTTCTCCCTCTCCAAAGGCAATCTAGATTAACAGCCACATTGTTTGACCGAGTATCGGATAAATTTCCATCGCGACAACACCAGGTACTTTATCTGGGCATTTACCTCCTGCAAGTATTCGCACGTACTGTGCGTGCCTTGTCATCCTAGTGTGGGGATACACAGTCCTTTAGAAGGACGGTTTTCGTATGAACACACAATACCAACGTGTACTTAAAACGAGGGGAGGGGGTAGATGAGAGACAGAGGGATGAAGCGTCTACCACTACTCGAAAGGCGCAATTGAGGAAAGGTCACAGAATTCCACAACTAGCAGACAAACCTCTATGCTTTCATTCAAAATATCACCAAACAAAAAGAAAAAAGAGAAAAGACAATCTACTCCGCCCCAGCCCGTTGTATCTAACAGACTCAACTTAAACCTAATTTACGTCTCCTACGCCGTAATATGATAGTAACCCTGTTTCATAAAAAGTAAGAGGAAGAGTGATGAGACACACACCACATTTCCAAGAGCAACCACGCTGAGGAACGAGGTGGAGCCTCCGGACGCATCCCCATCCTCATCCGCCAAAAGAGACGAAGCCTGTTGCATTGACTCTCCGAGTAACACCAAACTATCCATTGCGCCTGCAAACCGATCGATGGCAGCTTTGTTGTCTCCCATGTCGACCACGAGATCCAAACCCCGATCCAACACTACCTCAAACCCCAGCCACCTCAATCACCACGCCTCTTAATCCTCTCAAACAAAACGGCGCCAATTAATTATCCGCCCTGCAATAGATGGCAAGCCTCGCTGAATTTCTCCAAATTATTCCAAATGCCGACACGGCTCATTGAATCACCACACCCCGATCCACTCGAAAAACGCTCCGCAACACCAATCCTCAGCTCCGGCGCATGAGCTCACACAATCACTCGGTCGACACCAAACGCGCTTTTCTCATCGTCACTCCAAACCCCAGCGATCACCTACACATACTCGCTCTGTTCCCTAAGACAAACCGGAAGTCACCGCCCAGTAGGCTCGAAAGCCACTAAGTAAATTGTTGGGGAAACAAGGATGCAACCCTGAAAACAAAAGAAGAAAGGGGAAGAGTCGAGGGCATGCGGGAAGAGGACGGCAGGGGAGAGCAGGGCAGGTGGAGGTCGGTCGTAGGTAAAAGGTGTCCGTCCTCCTGCCGTCGTGGCCTCTCCAGAAAAACACGAAAAAAAAGAGTCTCACGGTCAGTTAGCGGGCCACACGGCGAATCGGCTAGTGAGTAGCAGCCGCAACGAAGGAGAGGAGCGGCGAGTGGAAATGAGGGGCGCGAGAGCGTGGGGCCGTGGCTATGGCGGACGGGGGTTGAGTTTCGAGGCAATGCCTGCGAAACACGACGGGTCTCGGAGAGTAGTGATGACTGCCAGAATTCAGTCGGACTCCGTCGTCGGGAACCGACTTGTGGGAACCAGGTGCTTCCGGTGCGTTTCTGCCACGGGGCGTGTTCTCCACTTGGAACATTCCGGGAACATGCGCTTTGGGGCACCTTCTACTTCCCTCTCTATTCATGGTAAAAGGGTCACACACAAAGCACAACCTACAATCACTAAAGGAAAGGTTCTATAGAATTTGGATGCAAAATGCAAATATATTCCCTTTGATATGATCAGATTTGGGTCCACCTACAGGACGGTTCCAGTGGTCTAGGGGATTGCAATTTTGAAAATTCATAGAAAATACATGCCAAGTCCAAAAAATCTAATTTAAAAAAAAAAAATTCATGATCTTCTCTTGCTAACACCAAAAAATATTAATCTTTTGAAATAGTGCCTCCAAGTATGCTGAATTCCTTATTTTTATGTTTTTGGGTGCTTCCACAATAGAGAAAAAAAAATCCACTTCAATGTTGTCAATTCTCCCAAATTTATTTTGGAGATAAAATTAAATATAATTATAGGATGTATATTATTTATTACGATATTATAACCATTGGGGTTGGCAATTTTCAATTCCATAACAAAATTCTATAGGTACCTATATTGTAGATTTTCTTTTTTTATATTGTGCCAATGAGTGTAAAATAAATGGTCGTGTAAATAAAGATTGTGTAATATGCAATCATTCATAAGAGACCAATTATTCAAAAAACCCAAAAGTTCGAATGCCAAATGGTACACGATGTGGCGTTTGTGCGAATTATGAACTGAATGGGTCAATTGGGGTCTCCTGAAATGAATGTAGTGCCTCTCATATCACATCCACGATTTCTCATCCATCCATCCATCCACTGGAGGTCCAATTATGGTAATTCAAATCCAACGCCAATTTGAACGGGGTCGGACGTTTATTCAAACTGAGGGACAAAAAATTCGTCCAATACAGTTCACACCAGCCCTACATGGATGAATGTTGTACCCCTTCATCTGTCAATTCTAGATGATACTCATCACCGTTGAGGCTTCGCTTCGTGTATGGTCGAGTGCCATTTGCTGTGTTCCGAGACTTCAACTATTCATTGCGCAGGCTTGGACGAGCTCCTGAGGTTTCCTGCACGCGCGAGTGGGAATTGTCGTGTTGAATTCTGCCTCCGACGACCACACGAGCACACTGATTTTCTCATCAAGCTGTGATTCAGGTTTCTTCTTGTCGAAAGAGATTTTCCTCGTCGTGCTTGGCCAAGGGAAAAGGAAGGTACGTATTTTTGGGGGAGGAATTGTGGTTGTTGCCTCTTCTTTCATCTGTATGTTGGAGAGACAGCAGTAATTTGGAGTTCCGGAGTTTATTATACGGTCGCATATGTGATCGCAAGTTTTTTCAGTCTTTCTTGGAGTGGAGGGTGGCTTTGTCTGAGTTCGTGGTTCTAGGGTGTGGAGTCTTTTGAATGAGAGTGGCGTAATTGGTCGCAGTAGCTTTGCGACGCAATACGGTGAGTGTCGCTCCGGTTTCTACTTGGCTTAAGGTGTCGTGTTATGGTCTTCAACGGGTAAAATGAAGTGGTCTGTGTGGGTCAGTGTTTGCATTTTTTTGCGGTCTATTTTGGTATCGTCTTCTTTGATCATAGTCGCTTGCCATTGCTGAGACGGATGTCGTGTTGAACCGACGAATTTGCACCGTCTTTGCATCGCATTTCGTGGAGGATTGGGTGGTCTGGGAATCGCTGCACTTTTCTTTGTGCCTATTTTAGACGGTCTAAATTAGGGTTTGAAATTACTAGTTTTTTGAAACGAAGGACGCGTGGCTGTTGGGACACGGAATCGGTCGGCCCGCAGTACAGTTTTAGTGAAGTGTGGGTCCAGTTAGGGTGCCGACCTGAGTATCTTGCCGCTGGTTATATTATTGTATTGGTTTGTACTTGCGTGCTGTTTGTTCTGGCTGCTTCACCATTTTGTCTGTGGTTTCGCCGTTTTTAGTCAACCCTTCTGATGTGCAGGTGGTGGACTTTTTCGAATAATCTTTCTCGAGCGGAGGCCGCTCACGCACGGTGCGGAATTTCAGTTTGAAGCTGACTGAAAGCGTTAACGATGGATAACAGCTTAATTGGCTTGGTCAACCGGATTCAGAGAGTTTGCACGGCCCTGGGTGATTTCGGGGGCGGGGATGCAGTTGCGAGTTTGTGGGAATCATTGCCATCCGTCGCAGTGGTGGGAGGCCAGGTACGTGTGCCCGATTCTTTTCGATGCTAGCTCATTTTGTCCACTTCTTGCGAAACGCCACCTTCCAAATGAGACTTTGCAGTAGTTTAGTGAACTCTGCTTAAGACCTTGATGGTGACGATTGATGGCAAGCATCTGCGCAAAAACATCTGCGTTGTGAGCTCACCGTACCTGGCATCGTGAAAAGTGTGCGATACGATCAAGAGATGGCAATTACTTTTCCTTATGTAGCAGGGATGCGAATTGCTTAATGTTACAAAGAGTCTGTCGGAGGTGGCGCGGATGAATTGCGGATTTATGCAATTTACAATCAGGAGAAAATGGCGATTAGTATATTCGATGTTTTAAGCAAGGGAAATGGTGGTCCTGCTTTAGTTTACTGATTGAACCTGTGTGTTGGACAGAGTTCTGGGAAGTCTTCGGTGCTTGAGAGTATTGTTGGGCGTGACTTCCTTCCCCGTGGTTCAGGTGATCCTCCTCCTGACCTCTGAAAAGATGGAGTTGGTGCAGCCTATATTCCGTTCACTAAGAAGCGAGAAGCATCCAATGCAATTCCTGCTTGATCATTTTTACTCTGCAGTTTTCTGGCTTGGAGCTTCTTTCTTGTGCCATGCGAGGGCCAAAGCATTTCTAGCTTAGGACAGGTATCGAGTGGTAAATTTATGTCCGGTGCTAAATTGTGAAGTTTCCTGTCACCGATCTTTGTTGCTGAATGGCAGGAATTGTGACGCGGCGGCCTCTGGTGCTGCAACTTCACAAGACTGACGATAAGTACGAGTATGCGGAGTTCCTTCATATGCCCAAGAGGCGATTTACGGATTTCGGTACGGCCGACCCTCCAATTGCCTCTACACGAGCGCTGTTAATTGTTGCCTTGCCGTTGCAGTAGAGCTATCTCATCTACTTTTCCAGTCTGATGTTTGCGAGTTGCAGCAATGGGTAACTTTTGTGTTGACATGTTATGATGGGGAGTTCCAAGTACCGACAGCTTCGTGTGTTGTGCAGCTGCTGTGAGGAAAGAGATTTCAGATGAAACTGACCGGATCACAGGCCGGTCGAAGCAGATCTCTCCGGTGCCAATTCATTTGAGTGTGTACTCTCCGAATGGTGAGTCACTGTTTCTGGTTGCCAGCCAGAAGTTCAGCGTAAGAGAACAGGCTGGTGTTACTTCTGGCTTGCACAGGGGTTGAGTTTCTTGGACATGCTGTCCATTCAGTGGTGCAGATGTGAATACGTTCAAAGTGGTCTGGTATTTTCCTAGAATAATATATATTTTCATTTGATTGAATACTTACTAGAGAGTGGTCTTGCAGTGGTCAACCTGACTCTGATCGACCTCCCGGGTTTGACCAAGATCGCCGTGGGTAAGTGATGTGATTTCGATTCTTCGTGTTTGAATTGGCATAGGAATGCTTTGTTCTTTTGAATTCAAGTTATCTTTGGATTGAGCATCTGGAAACCTCCATTGAGAATTTTAGTTTTGCTTATTTAGCTCCTGTTGAGGAGAGGTGCAGTGGATTCTGTGTAGAAATTGAAATTTTTTGTTTGAATTGATCTGATGAGATTTTGTGCTTGGTGTACTTCAGATGGTCAATCCGAGAACATAGTTACTGATATTGAGAACATGGTCCGATCGTACATTGAAAAGGTACCGAGGTTGCTGTGTTGATGCTGTGGACTGTGTCTTTGTTGAGTAGGAGAATGTTCTTGTGCATTAGTGTCTGATAATCTGGCTGGTGTGGTGGTAGATAGAGATTCAGTTGGGAAATCTGATGGGGTTCTTTGCTTGAGTTGAAGATGCCGTCGTAATTGTGTTTCGCGTTGTGTTTTGTGCAGCCAAACTGTATCATTTTGGCTGTATCTCCTGCCAATCAGGATATTGCTACTTCAGATGCTATTAAGATAGCAAGAGAGGTCGACCCACAAGGTGAGATATGACTAGATGTTTGAAGGGCTGCAAGCGATGACGCATTTAGAATTTCCTATTTAATATGCGATATTCTGCATGACCCAATTTCCTGAATGATGTGAGGAGGGTAATGCTATTTCATCTTCATTCGCACCGCTTACCACTGAGCGTTGGTAACTTACTCGGGCAGTGTGGAAGACCGAAGCTACTTGCATGCTTCATCAGATCACCACATGTTCTGACTGCAGGGCGCTCCGTTTTGCAGGGGAGAGAACTTTTGGTGTTCTCACGAAACTGGACCTGATGGACAAGGGTACAAATGCTCTCGATGTGAGTAATTTTTTTCCTGGGGATGGCTGCATCGCTTAGATATGGAGCATGTTTGGTAGGGCTTTTTCATGTGCACTCGAGGGAAATTCTATGTTTGCAATCTTTCGTGTGTACTTTCAATTTGGTGGCTACCTTAGCGTGAGGTCTTCATAATAGACTGGAAGTTTTCAGTTTTGATGGGAAGGAGTTTGGCTGCGAGATCCAGCTCCGGAGTTGAAACTCGGGATACATCAGCTGGTCTGTGGAGCTTAGTGAGTAGCATGTGTATTAGTTGGAATGGAGGCGACAAGCTTGCGATGATGGTTTGTAAAGGCGTGTTGGAACTAAAGCTACGGTGTGTTGGGTTACAGGTGTTAGAAGGGCGGTCTTACCGATTGGTGGCTCCATGGGTAGGAGTTGTGAATCGTTCTCAGCAGGACATCAACAAGAACGTAGACATGATTGCTGCAAGGCGACGAGAACGGGAATATTTTCATTCGAGTCAGGATTACAGTCATCTGCAGAGCAAGATGGGATCGGAATATCTGGGCAGGGTTCTTTCCAAGGTTTGACTCTAGTTCTTCACTTGCTTCGATGTATGACTGGTTTGTTAAACGCGAGTGTATCGGGGTCGGCGAGTGTTCACGTTTGTGGAGGTCTTCAGTTTTAATTGTTACAGTGTCCTTAATTTTTTTATTGTGTTTTGGCACTTTTGTTGCATGTGCTATGTTTTGTTTTGATGAAATGTTTGGGTGCAGCACTTGGAGGCTGTGATCAGGGCACGGATTCCCAGTATAGCTGCGATGATCAACAAGACCATCGATGACATCGAGGCAGAGTTGAACCAGATTGGGAGGCCTTTGGCGAATGATGCGGGGGTAAGTGGTAGTTTCTACACGGGCATTTTTTCTCTTTGTAAGAATCTCGGGAGGTTATTGAAATGGTCGTTGTGTTTAGGAAGGAATTAGCGGACTGATTTTTGATATTTCTCCTCGGGCGATGAACTGATGGCATGGTTGATGTGCTGGTCAGGCTCAACTATACACCATTCTGGAGCTTTGCAGAGCCTTCGACCGCATCTTCAAGGAGCATTTGGATGGATCGTAAGTTTTGTCATTGATGGTGGAGTGGTTTTGTAAGGGCCTTAGGGATTGTACAACATTCGTGTTGCATGCGCATGTCGTTCATATAGGAGGACTAGTTAAATTGACAAGACCTTGTTTCGTGTTCCAGGCGACCTGGTGGAGAGAAGATCTACTCGGTGTTCGATAACCAATTGCCGGCTGCGCTGAAGAAGCTCCCGTTCGAGAAGCACTTGTCGATGCAGAACGTGCGGAAGATTGTGTCAGAAGCTGATGGATACCAGCCACATTTGATTGCTCCCGAGCAAGGTTACAGGCGGTTGATCGAGAGCTCGCTTGTCCTGTTCCGAGGACCTGCTGAAGCAGTCGTTGATGCGGTGCGTATGTGCGGCTGTCTCTGATGCATGATGGAGTGCATCAAGGATTCGTGAATGGTTCTATGACGTGACGTGATTGCATTTTCGGTCGATACTTTCTTTCGCAGTGGTTGTAAGTTGATATCCCTGTGGCTCTGAAATTTGAGTGTTGTGAATGTGCAGACGCATTTCATTTTGAGGGATCTTGTGCGAAGGTCGATCGGCGAGTGCATGGTAAGCGTGAACGAGATTTTCTTGGCGTTGCTTGTGATTGTGATTGGAAAAATTATGGATCTTTGAGACATATACAAACTTGCGTGTCTTATCTTGTTTGATAGAATGATTTGAGATTGTAATTTTGCTTACTGAGCCTGAGGTTCTAATCGTTGTGATTGATTTAGACTAGTTGCTTTGGGCTAGGACTTGAGGTGAAATGGTTGTAGTGAAGGTCGTGGCGATCTCTTGGTAAAAGGACTTAATGAATTTGTCTGGTCTTTGGCAGGAGTTGAAGCGGTTCCCGAGCCTTCAAGCTGAGCTGGCTCAAGCAGCTATCGAGGCTCTAGAGAAGATGAGAGATGACAGTAAGAAGACCGCTTTGAGGTTGGTGGATATGGAGGCGAGCTATTTGACGGTGGACTTTTTCCGAAAACTCCCTCAAGAGATAGAGAAAGGAGGAAACCCATCTGCGTCGACAATGGACCGTTACACCGACGGTCATTTGCGACGAATTGGTGAGTTCGTATGGTTTCGGCTTCGACAGGAGTATTGATAGGTGTTGGTTTAATGCTGAGCGTGGGAAGCACTTGTTTTGGTGCATGCTTTGGGTCTTGGAGCTCTTGAGAGACGAACCGTTTAATGTGAAAGCGTCGATCATGTCATTGTTTGAGCACCCTAAACCCCGGGAGAAGCGCAAGGGAGGGAAGGTTGGGTGTCTAATGTGACCTTTAGAGCCTCGGGTGGTAGTTGTTTTGACCTGGACGTGATTTTTATGTGGATTGTGTTGACAAATGTTGCAGGGTCCAATGTGTCTGCATATATTGGCATGGTGTGCGATTTGCTGAGGAACTCTCTGCCGAAAGCAGCAGTGCATTGCCAAGTTCGGGAGGCTAAGCGGTCCTTGTTGGACTATTTTTATACCCAGATCGGCAAGCGAGAGGTACATGCTGTTTTGCCGTTTTGCTTCTGACTTCCTGAGGCATCTTTCGCTTGTGATATGAGAAATGGAGTGATGGTGCACGTCTTGTGAGGGCGCCCTCTGTTGCGTTGTCTTTGTGGGATTTGCAATGACTCCGTTTGTTTTATTTTCTTGGCTTGTGCAAAACTGGGATGTTGTTGTGGGGTGATTCTGATTTAGGATCGTGATCTGATATGCAGGGAAAGCAACTGGCAACCATGTTAGACGAGGACCCTGCATTGATGGAACGCAGGGTTCAGCTGTCAAAGAGGCTGGAGCTGTTCAAACAAGCCCGGGATGAAATCGACGCTGTGGCATGGGCAAAGTAAAGCCTGAACCTAGACAGCCGGATGATGGATACACAGTTTGACCCACTAAGTAGATTGCACGATTTAGGACGGACGCAAACTGCACAGCTGCTTTCATCTTGCAGGCATTACATATGTGGTGACGAAAGTTGGGAATTTAGGACAGGTTTTGTCTTGGTCAGTGAACCAGGAATTTGTATACTGTTAGGTCATTTGAGTTGAAAGGCAGGCAAAAGATTTCAATCCTAAGATTGCGTGCTTGGCATAGTTTCGAAATTTAGTGTCTGTTGGTTGGAATGGTTAGATGAACTCAGGTCTTTCTCTGAAAACCAGCGTGAATTTTTGGGAACATTCGTTCGAGACGTCACAGCAACTGTATGGGATTATGTAGTAGTTCAAATGGTTCAGCGGTGGCAGCGGTTTAGTACATATGATGCAATTAGGTTTCGAGCTCTTTGGGCCCAGTTTACGTTCTCTGTAAGCATTCTTTGTCCTATTTTTAGGCAGCCTCTTATAGCTGCATGATTATTTGACTTACATGTTGAGTTCCCTTTGTGGAGGAGGGTTTGCATCCTGATGCATTCTTTTCCGTGATATCCATGATTCGACAGCATTACTGCTTCTGGTTTGGGTTCTTAGCTGATGTAGCTATAAGCCAATTCTTCCCCTCTGCCTTGTATTGTAGTAATCTGAGCTTTAACCCCTAAATGACAATTGGGCACCGAGTGCACGATTGGGAACTCAGCTAGGTTACTATGAAGTCAATATTGGGTGGATGAAAGTGCAATTCTTATCAGAGATGCACATTTTTATAAGCCTCCTGAATTTTGATTTTTTTTCAGTCAATTGTCTGAGTTAAAAATTTACGGGGCTTCAAAGTTTAGGGGCAGCTTCGGCAGTGTGATAATAGAGAGGGCAAGCAGTACGGCAAGCTGAGAAGGGTTTTTTCACTAACTTTGAATGCTTATATCCGGCAATCTATGAAGCCAAAATAGGCTGAAATTATGTCAGCACATTCTCATAGTACTATAGAGTATTAATGTGTAGTTGAAAATGAATGAAAAAAACAAAAAAAACGATTTTCACTCAATGCAATTGAAAATGGCAGTCTTAGAACTACTTCAAAACCAATAGTCCAAATTCTAGTGTAAATTCATGAGATTTATTTTTTGTTTTAAATTTATTCTTGTATATGATTAAGAGAAGGAAATTTGGGTCCTCCAAAAAATGAATTCTCAAAAAAAACTTGAAATTTTGCCCATGTAGTTGTTTTTGGACATCCTCTTACTGCAAGATGTTTTGGAGTTATGTTAAACACCTCCATTATCTTTAAGAAATTCACGAGCAAATAACGAACATAACTACCTACTCAATGGCCTAAGTTTCCAAAGTTGGATATTGCCACTTCCACAAAGTTGAGTCAAACTATGCCGGCCCTTCAAGGCAAGGCCCAAAGCAAAATTTATTTTCTTTCAACTTCAAATGTTATAATCTTGCAGTTTACTTGATCAAATGGTGTAAATTTTTTTGCATGAATTCCAAAAATACTCTAGTACAAATTTTTACAAGTTTGAAAGTTTAAAAAAAAATTCTATATTTCAATTACTCTCAATGTATTAGAAAATGACAATTTTGAACCCTTTTTTTTGTGGAAAATAGTGATAGAGCTCACTTGAAATTTCAAGCCGGGAAGTTTGTTTCATTGTTTGGTTGGATATTCCGTGAGAGCATACAGAAGAGGAATCTATTGATTTTACTTTCCTATTTTTAGCTTACCGGACAGTTGTTCCCATTTCCATGCATTTTTTGAGAGGGAATTCCAACACATTTCAGGTATGCTATCAATAAATTGTACTGTACAATTCATTTTGACGTACTGAATTCAAATTGAAATTGATTGTATAATTAATTTCTGAAATGTAACACTGATATGTTTCTCTGACAGCTCCAAGGGTGGACAGCGTCGATCCTACTCTTCTGTGGTCGTGTCGTCAGGAGAGTATGAAGATGCACATGGTTTGGTATCTCTTTGCATTGGAAGAAATTAGCTAAGCTTAATTAACTAAGTTTAATTAACTAGGATTAATTAACTAGGCTTGATGGTGCATAAATGGCCATTCGCCGGTTCAAAAGTTCAAAAGTTCAAAAGTTATGGTGCTGGAAGAAAATGGAAATGAGATATGTGGTATAAGCAATTCTAGCATCTCAAAAGTTATGACCCACTAATTATTGACGATTTCAATGTTGATTATATTGAAACTTTGATAGGAAACTATTACAAAGTCATTGTCCGTCTTGGGGCATCCGCAACGGAACTTGGCCGTACAAATTGGTATTTCTATCTTTTTCGTCACTGGTTTGTATTGAGAGCTTGAAATTACTATCATTTAAAAAGCATGTCCAAAAGTACTTTGAGTAGGTACAAGAGAACTCAAATTAGACATTGGACAATGAAAGTAAACCGCTTCAAGAGCTAGCAAAGAAGGAAAAATGATAGAATTTGGAGCAAATCACAATTACCAATGCACATCGCACTCCTAATTGCACAATTTGGAGTGAAATAGTGCATTGATGATTGTGATTTGCCCCATAATCTATGATTTTTGCCTTTTAGCTAGCTTTGGAAGTGGTTTATTTTCATTGTCTAATGTCTAAGTTTGAATTATTTTTGGACCTATTTAAAGTCACTTTGGGATGCACATCCAATGATAGTAATTTCAAGTCCTAGCTTTACAAACTAGTGAAAAGTTAGAAGTTTATTTGGAGGGGCTAATATGTTGTGTGCATCGAGGATGCCTTGAAGTGTTAAAAATAAAATAGAACCAACATTAACCTTGTAAGGATGTTGTGGACCTAACTTTGGAAGGACACTAAGGAAGTTTTCATTGTAACCTTTTGATGGTCAATTCAACTTTGTGTATATTGAAGAATGAATGAATTTCATCCATTTTTTTGCTTTCAACTTTATATCCATTGTGTGAAATTTGAGACATTTTAGTTGTTTTATTTATTTTATGTGGGATAATTTTTATCAAAAAAATGGTATGCTATCCAATGTATTTCAATACTTTTAGCTTGTTTTCCCTTAAAACTTGATTTTGACAATCAAAATGGTTTCTTTTGCTTTTGAGTAAAGCTAACAGAATGAATATTATAAAGTTTAATTTCTATTTCACTTGGAAATTTTGAAAAATTCCTTAAAATAAAAATTTCAGTAAAGCTTGAAGTTGAGGACCTATAACTATGTTTTTAAATGTGGAGTGACATGGAAATTTTCTTTATAATTACCACAATCCTCTACATTATAATGTACTTCTATTCTAAAAAAATAATTAATTCTAATTGACAATTTGTGTTTGATACAAATTTTCTTCATTTTTTCTTCAAAATTTTTTGGTAATTTCAAATTTTTATAGAAAAAAATGAAAATTTTATGACAAATTTAAGACATGCGATTTCATCTCTGAAAAATAAATATAAAAATTTTACTCACAAATAGAGGAAATAGAACGAGGAACTTTCAAGATTGACTAAAGAGTTATAGGCTCTGTCTTTTAGAGGCTAAATGGTCCAATGGATGACTTCACTATTAACTATAGAGACAAAGAATGCACCTATTGGTCCAATAATCCAAGTATTTTAGTGATACCTTGGTCATGGGGGGCCACATTCTTTTGAGTTAAAATTAGGTCATTCTTGTATTAATTAATACTTGGGCTCAAATGTTTACCACCATGTATCAATAACAACTGATTGTTAGAACATGATATTGTTCAGCGGTGAGAGATTTAATTTCTATCAAAACCAAAAATTAAAACCAAAAATTAAAACCAAAAATTGAGAAAGATATGCCTTTTACTAGGAAATAATTCTTCCATATTGTCCCTTCCAAAAAAAAATCCTTTTCCAAAAAATTACTAATTTGGTTCAAAAATTGAAACAATTCATGAAACATACTTTAGTTTTTGTAATTTATAGCAAAAATGTCAATTTATATTTTCCATATTTATGGAGGAAAATGTAAATAATAAAAAATGTCATCATCTCCTCCCCAAAGTGAACATCAATTCACAAAAATTGGAAGAATGTCCCAAAATCACAACATGGTTTTAAAAAGATTTAAGGATTAAAGATGATACTATATATTATCTCTTTTTGTTTTAAATTATGAATAATTGTAGACTTAAATGATAATATAGAATCATATGTCAAAAAAAATCTACTCTATTTGTGCTAATTACTCCAATTCAACTTAAAGAGACCTAAATGATCCTTGTTACTAAGAAAAACTTGTTCAAATAAAAATTCAATAAATGTTCACAAATAAAAGCAATGTATAAAAATGATATGTTGGAAAGATGCCTCTACTTGTAGCAAGCATAACACTCCATAAACAAATGCAATATTAGTGACCACAATCCATCTAATTGCCACACCACACATTATGGTTGAAAATAGAGAAAAAAGTTTGGAGTCATAGTCCCAACTTCCCAATTGTCTTTGATAGAATTGTAGATTTTCAAGATTTGGTAGTCTTGATCTAACTTGATCTCATTTCAAAGAGAAGGCTATGTCCAATAACTGACTTGAATCTAACAACTCTTATTTGGTTATGTAATATTGATACACAACCAATTGCTCATCGAAGATGTGAATGATTTATCATATTCATTATTAATAGTGTATACTATTTCATTTACAAAGGTGTTCAAGTATTCATATCCTTAAATACTAGTTATATCCAATAACTAACTTAACTTTTAAAGGACACGACCCCTATGACCAAGGTAATTACCAAAATATTCCAGTTACCCCCTAAAGACTATGTTTTCACCAAAATCGCTCCAAAACTGCTATTTCTAATACAAGTACCAAATTTTAGAGAAAAAAAATATTTTTGGAAAAATATAACCATTGGATCTTGTATTGCTCTAGTTTGAAAAGTTGTGGAAAAAATTTCAGAAATTTCCACTGTGTGGATTGCAAGATAACAACGTTTGAATTGACAAATATCATTTTTTGGTCCCTGCGAAAATCTGGGCAGCTGCACTTCACAAGGACACATTTGTATGAAAAAATGTCCAAAATGGTGGTTACTCTTTGGATTAATTCTTCAAGGCAAATTGTCTACATGCTTGAAAATTTTCAGATCATTTGCAATTGTAAAACATATAGGAAAAAAATAGTAAGTAGAAAGAGGTAGAGAATGTTCAAAACACTAAATTGTTAAGAGTTTAAATTTGGAATTGAAAAATGTCAATCCCAACAGTTGTAATGTTGTAATAAGCAATATACACCTTTTCTTCTTTTTTTTTCTAAAAATATTGAAAATTGAGTTAAATAAACGACTTCAAAGTTTATTTTAGAGTAGAGATTCCATAACTACCTTCAAACTAAAACTCCTCATAACTTTCATCTCATCAATCAAGATGGAATGATTCAAAGCTTCCCACGTGTATATAAATCTAAAGAACCAATTTCAAATTTTTGTTTAAAGAAAAGTGATTTTTAAAGAAATTTTTTCAATTGCCCGGGCTGCCCGCCGACCAATGAAAATGACATATCATACAATAACTTTTTAACCATGCAGTCAAAAGTTATGAAAATTGTTGGGCCTTAAAGCTACTCCTTGGGCACATCTTGCGTGAAAATTTCAAAGAAAAAAAATAAAAATTTCAGACGTAGTGAGCTGCCCAAAATCGCTATGTTGTCAAAAAACGGTGTTTGGTCCTTTAGAACCCATATTTAACTAATTATGGACAATTACACCCAATATGGACAAATTCATATTGCATATTTACCTAAAAAACAAAAAGACCGTGATTAAAATGATGGAAAAGTGTGGGCAGCCCACCTACATACTGTTGAGCTTGTCTAACAAAATGGATTCATCATGAAGGAGAATTTGCATCGAAGAGAAATAGACATTGTAAAATGATTCAGTGGCAACGTGAACTTGTAATCCAAGAAGAGTATCTTATAACCGTGGAACCGAAACCAAGGCGGATCCCCAATACAAATCCTAAAATATGAATCCTATCACCTCCGGATCCAAAACAGATAACACCCCGAGCCCCTCAACATGTATAGGCTGGCAACCGATAAGAGAGTCCAGAGCAACATGTGCAGTCAAATGCAAACAGTACCATGAAAATCAGAGCTGAAAAAGTCACCGTTCCGTGAGTGCCATATAAAGAAACAGTTGGAAAAAAGTCCACGGAGGAGTTTATATATATTGAAAACCCAATCATACACATCCGATGCAATTTCAATACGAGAAGAGTAGAAGATACTCGACGACTAGAAATATCGTATCCACTAGTGCGCTAATCATATAGGCTAACTGTGTCGGCGGGCAGCCGAGGGAATGGAAAAAAGAAAATGGAAAATGTCAGGGATATCGAGCATGAAGACATGAAGCTACTTTATTCCTGACCGGAACCGAGACTAAGTGATGACAACAGATGGACAGATCCCACCATGGTAACCGAACGGAGCGTCCAAAACGCAGGAGTGTCCGGCGTATCGGCTGGCAGCCGACACCAGGATCTCAGTGCTGGATCCAATCACCGGAAGCCGGAAGTGAACGCAATGAACAACACGTGTCCTATCGGCTGGCAGCCGACATATCCGGTAACTTGAAGACGTCAGTCATCTCCCTCGTCTTCTGCGTCTATTTCCATAGCTGCGCCCACGGCCTCCAGATTCGCAATCGCAGCAGCAACCGAGGCCTCCAGGATAACATGAGACATGGGAGGTCCTTTTTTCGCATGCGAAGGCATTCTGTGCGAGTACAGGACTATGTTGATATAAACAACCTACGGAAGAGATAGTTCCTTATGCCATCTCCGGGTCCAGCACTCCCTCGCCACAATTGCTTTACCCTCCCTCTTCGCCTTCATTGGAGTCCACCATTCCAACTTGAAATTGCCATAAGATGGTCCCGGAGTCATGTCCATACACTCCAGTACTCGGCCAAGCCAAACCGGAAGGTAATTGTTGTGACACGGTCGACAAAGAACAAAATCACCAAGCAGAATATCCCTGAAGGGATTAAAGGTCAGCCGCGGCCTGTCCTTGGCAGGCCCGCAGTATGGAGAGGGCTCTGTATCGTCCTCCGGAGTGCTGTCAACTGGATTATTCGGATCCTCTCCCTCCTGCTGAAATGCAGATCCGTGATCTCTAGTCCAGTCAGACAACGGCCAAAACCCTTCTTGAAGCAATGATGGAGTTGGTGGGAGTGGCAAATTAATCTCAGAGTGAATTTGTTCCCAATATGCCACACAACCAGCCATTTCCTCTACGTATCGCCTGTTTCTGGCCATTCCCTATTTCCAGAATTCGATGTACTTCGCGACTCCATTTCTGATAAAACTTTGCTTTTCACTGCATTCACTAGCCCTGGTGACTTCCTTGTCTGTATTTCGCTTCCTGTGATTTATCTCGACGTTCCCCCAGAGGGCCTTGAACGGGACTGGGAGTGGATCCCCCCTTGGAATTTTCGGTCTGCCATCATCATCCGAAGTCCACATTTTTACAAGAGGCCCCGGAGGAAGCCACGACGAATCCGTCGTTCTTTTCTTGTACCTCATGACCGGCCATCCTCGATCACCTCCAGAGTCCTCCACGTAGAATTTGAATAGGTGTTTATCCCTGAGCCTGACGATCCTGTTCACCCCATCATGATGGAAGCCCTTGAGGTACGATTTGAAGTCCGCCACCTCTTGAACGAACTCCGGTACGAAGACCACCGTCTTTTGTGAATCCATGAACGCCTTCATAAGATCTGCAAGGACATATGTGTTTTTCCTCTCGATTAGTTTCGAGAGATAACTGAAGTGCGCATCAATGTCTTCGTGCATATGCCCGACGATGAGAAAACCAACAGTTACTTCCTTGAAAACGCGCCTAGCCGTGAGTAATGAGCAGAACGCCATGAGGAACCGATTCTTGTTGTCCTTCGCGGAGTTGTCCAGTTGCAAGAACAGTTTTCTCGGAAGCGGAACATGTGGTCGTCCTGTTCCTGGGGTGCTTGTAACTTTGTCGGAGGCCGGATGAATCGATGAGTTGCATCTTGACTTACCATGAAGCAGAGCTTCAAAGAAGCTATTTAGTGGTGGTGTTGAGAAGAGCATCTTGGATTCCCAAACAGGTGGCATCTCCAAAGCTCGAAGGACCCTGCACAGCGACGATATTGTAAAATTAGAGTCCCTCGGCCAGAGAGATGTGGAGTAATGAGCATATGCGCCATCGCCATGTCCGTGTGTGAGCATTCCAGTACATGAGATTGGTATCTGCCCGAGCCCAGCAGTGGCCTTGGTGATGCGCTACATCCTGGGAATAGCGGTCTTGGATGTGTCCATTTTGTCGTGTATAATACATAGAAACTCCAATGGATTTTGCACCGACTGCAAGGTCCACCCACCATAGACATTTCTACAGGCACGCTGGTAATTGAGATGTCTTTCTCTGTCACCGACCAGCGCTTGCCACTCATCACAACCTCTTGGATACTTGGCGATGCATTCGACAAGGAAGTCACATTCTGTACACTTGGAGAAATTGCTCCCAACCGCCTTAACCTCAACGTTCCTGAAGTGAGCCCTCCGAAGTCGACTAATTGCGGACTGCGAGACCGGCATCATGTTGCATATTCCATTGATCTGAAAGCCATACCCAAGTGGGTGAGACAGTCTGACGCGATAGACAGTTGTATCGGCCAACAACCGACATAACTGTAGTGCATGGACATAACGAAGGAGTGAAGAATGACTGAACGTTAGCGCAGCTAGAGCTGAATGTATCGGCTGGCAACCGACATAATTGGAATGCATGAACCCAACGAAGGAGTGAAGAAAGGTTGATCAATAGCGCAACTAGGCCTGACTGTATCGACTGGCAGCCGACAGAAGAAATACAGTCATGCACAGGAAGGGAAAAGGGACAATGACACTTACATAATTAACTTGTTCGCGCATGTGATCCCAGTTCATTGCAGAGGGAACGACCTTAAGATTGTCGATGCGCTTATTTTCCACTAGTCTGAACTCGTTTGGCATCTGGTCGGCATTCTCGTTAATAATTGTCATGAGAGTTGCTTGAGCTTGAACCGTTTGCGGACGTGGACGGCGAGCCCCCGCATTACCATGCGACCCGCTAATGGATCCTCCAACTGCCGCGGCCTTATACACATGATAGGCCGATCTGGAAACCCCGTGAATGATATACCAGGCGTTTTCGCACACGTCTACATTTGCGAGAGTGACAAAGTTCTTCCCCAGAACAGTACTTGCATGAAGTTGACTCTGCACCGCATAGACGATCTCCCTCCTCGTCTCGAACGTGCAGGCGTAAAACTTTCGGCGTAGAGTTCTAGTGTCCTCCCAGGGAAAGGTTTGGCAGCACCTCAGCTTGCAGCACTTCTGGGAGTTGACCTTCCGGATGTCCAGCTCCGACGTCTTGGTCTTCAGCTTGGACCCGCGATCCTTGGGAAGGACCCTCCGACGCACGGACCTGTATGGATTTTTGGGTACGCCCTGCATTCCGCCGTCGTCAGATTCAATGAGCTCAGCAACCTTGGAGCATAGCGTGACAATTTCCGAGAGTAGCATTCCTCCTTCCAATCTAGCGTAAGAAAGCCGCCAGCGCATGGTTGTCATTTGCAGTGCATCATTGTCCGACACGAACATGACACCCACATCCGAATCTCCGAGGACACCGTCGTCACACGCTTCGTCAGGAAGACAGACCTGGATCATCGCTCTTCCGAAGAAGGAGAGTCATCGTTCAGGAGTTCGCAGTATTGATTCCTCCAAAGTGGTCTATCGGGGAATGGAAGACCCTGTTGAATTCCATCCGAGCAGATGTTGACGTCTCCACTTCCGCTGGTTCCAATAAACGCGTCCATATCGACGAAGCTTCCAACAGTGCTGGGTTTTGATCCAGCATCTCCAGAGCTACTGAGACCATGAACATTGGGAAGCTGATCAGCGGACCCGTGGCTGTCATCCTCAGATGAGTACAGTCTATCGTCTCGATTGTCCTCGTCTAAAGCTGTCGCATGAATTCCTGCCTGTGCCGGCACGGGGAACTCAACCTGGACACCGATTGAGCTACCTCCACTTTCACAATGGCCGTCCAGAAGCACTCCCCTCAATGGGGTCCCCGAGGAACCTGTCGACTGGCCACCGACATCTGTGGGAATTGCACTCGAGATCACTACAAGCCTGACCTTATAACCACTCCACAGTATTTTGTATCCAACACAGAGTTTGAGTGTCATCAAATCTGGATTCTCACAATAGGCATTGTGATCCTTGAATTCATCAACGACTTGCTAAAGCTTGACAACCAGGAAGAAACTGTGTGGAACTCGAAAGCCATTCCAAAATCCTTTTGGGGAACACTCGACAATTACGCCCACCCCAGCATATACCAGGTCAGAGCCAACAGTGTGTAGAAGAGCAACATCCATATTAACAATGAGTGATAGGAACTAGTGAATGGGCTTATCATCCGCGTTCACTTGTATCGGCTGCCGACCGACACTAGTGGAAGTAGACCCTTCCGACTCCGCATGGGGATAAACATTGATTGCGTCCCACAAAATGGACCTTCCCGGGCAATGGCGGAGGAAGACCAAATCGCCCTCAGGATACGGAATCGGCATGTCGAGGTTATCAGGAACATCCAGTACATGCACCCGCACGAGGTAGGGATCGCGGCTCACCACCTTATCTACGATGGCTCGCCTAGCATAATAGAGTCCTTCGAGGGTAAGAGCATCGACAACCCCGTGCCGCAGTTTGAGTCTCCCGGAGCCACCATTTCTTGTGAATGCCTCGAAAGGACTTGCCTCCAGACCAATGTCAACAGATTCATTCATGATTCCTTGTCGGCGATCGGGACCTACAATATCGGAAGTTGATGCACTGAGACCCAGAATTACCTTATCGGCTGGCAGCCGATACGATTGACAACAACCTCCTAGAAGCCGCCTACAACGTCCTGCCGCTATGGGTATTTGCAGAACTCCCTCCACTGCGGCCGGTATCAGCTGGCAGCCGATACCCAACAACCCTATCGGCTGGAAGCTGACAGTGACGTCCGTATGGACAAGTTGATGACTCAATCCTGCGCGTGTCACGTCCTCAAAATCATCTAGAAATGTAGATTTCAAACAAAAGGCACTGATTTTCTAACTAGACGTGATCTGTGAGACATGTAATGTCAGAAAGTGCGCAAATCGGACAGAGAAAAAGATTTTAGAAATAACTTTCTGCAACGAAACTAAGCATGTCTTGATCTACAGAGCGCTGTCTACTGCATTCCAATCATCCCTGCGGTCCACTGCATTCCTCTGCATTCCAATCATCTACTGCATTGCCCTACATTCCCCAACATTCCAGTGCAATCCATTCGTCCCTAATGCTTCTTGAACGGCCTAACTATGTGCGCAGTGAAATGAAACTGAAAGATCAAGATCCTTCCAAGACTGGATCTAAGTCAAGAGGCCAGAGTGGGAATTTGGCGCTTGAAATTTGAATTTGGAAGGGGATGAAGTTGTTGTGATTGCGAAGGAGACAGGTACGTACGTTTGAGGATCGGCTGGGGAAACGTACGCATCTTCTTGCAATGAGTGATCGTCACTTTGATGTGCTTGGGTGGAAATGAAGTACTGTTTCTTGGATGAATATCGGGGATGGATGAAACTATTGGATGAAAGAACTACATTTGCCATCATTGCGCCTATTGGCTGGCAGCCGTCACTTGAGTGGGGTGAGGTAGGGTATACTCCCCAGGCCACCTTCATTTTTCCTCATTTGCAATCCGCCTCTTTTGCTCTGGCTCTCTCTCTCTCCCTCTCTCCCTCTCACCGTGTCATGGCTTCCAGCTGACACTAGGTCGTCCTTCCAAGGAGCAGCCGCCCCGCGATTCACGTCAGCCGATTCACACCCGTGGCCAGCCGACACACCAGGCAGCGCAGGCGACCAGGAATATCACCAGCCGACACCTTTATCGTCCCAGCCGATATTCCGCGGACTCCGGCGGAGATGGCGTCCTCCTCTGCTGCTCCCCACAGGTAATGGCCCCTTCCACTGTATCAGCTGGCAGCCGATACATTCATGCTTTCACTTGTTATGTTAGTTGTTCATGCCCCTATCGGCTGGCAGCTGACAATATTCGCTATGTCGGCTGGCAGCTGATAGAGGATCCTGCATTATATCGGATGCTACAACTGTATCGGCTGGCAACCGATAGAGTTACTTGACATAATGAGGGAAGTGATGATATTATCGGCTGGCAGCCGATAGAGATATCACTTCCCTTATTATGACAAGTAACTCTATCGGCTGCCAGCCGACACAATTATAGCATCCGATATAATGCAGGAATACCGCTATGCAATGTCCCATCTCGAGTAGTGGCGGCCGTCATAACGATGACCTTGTACAGCGATGACCTTGTACAAGGTTGTTCCTTGTTCTGTGAATAGTATTCGCCTGTGTCGGCTAGCAGCCGATACATGAGTACCGTACTGATCATAAATATACCTGTGCAGGAAACCGACCCTAATGGCCAGAGTACTCGGCAATGAAATCCCGAATTTGGGGATAATGGGAGACGGGTTTCCCCCACGCGCGACCTGGACAGCAAATCCGGCCATCCAGGCTTGGGGTCTATGCTAGAGGGAGGGCGCCGACAGATATGTGGAGATTGCGTGCTCTTTCATGCTGAAGGGAAACATGACGCCCGGACACGGGAATGTCATGTCAGTGATGGCGGTTGGCGGGGACGTTCACATCATAATTTGTTTGCTCCCTATCGGGAACCCAGACGGAGTCGCGGACTACATTGCGATGGAGTTGCCTGTCCACAAGTGCACGGAGGATGTATGTGGATCCCAGTCCATGACGAAGGGAATGACGTTTGCCAGGGACACCCCTGAGGATGCGGATGACCTTGTACAGGGATGGGAATGCCTGAACGCGGAGAGGCAGCAACACAACGCATTGGTCGCCCGAGAGATGGAGAAGGAAAAGAAGAAGGTGCCTGGGTCACGGAAGCCGGTAACAAGGGCACCATGCGCGGAGGTGGAATCTGCTGTCGTGGAGACGGGATCGCCCAGCAAACCTAAGCGGAAGAAGAAGGATAAGGACGACCCCAATCACGTGCTCACCTTTACACTTGACGAGGCACTTGTCCGCGGGAATCATCTCACGACCAAGACAAAGGACAATGAAGTGAACGCCATCTACCAGGCGCTCGAAACGGGGTTGCTTCATGCCTTCCCCTACAAGAAACAGAGACTTCCCGGTGTCATCCCATCGGACAAGCTCCACATTGCACCGGACAAGGTGAAGTACCGCAAGATTGCGAAGGATCGCGTTGGTAATTCGTGCGGCTGGGCATTCACTCTGGAATTTCATATAACCTGCTTCTCCCTATCATGTCGGCTGGCAGCCGACATATTCTTCTGTTGATTATGATCTCCAGCGGTTCTGTCTTTTCAGGTGAAGACCATGTACAAGGGGTATGGCTCTATCAGAAAGAAGCCCGAGATTCACGGCATCCCCCTAAAGCGAGCTCCACTTCCGACTGACAAGGGGTTGGACGCCGTCATGGACAAATGTCCGGCGGAGGGCGACATGATGTACATTGACGGTCATCCGGTGCCTTGGTGGCAGACACCATGGATACATTGGTATATCATTGGGGGGCAGCATACCATGACCGCGTGCAGGGAATTGGCCGAGCAATACCCCGACGGCTCTGCGGCCAAGAAGGATCTCCTGGAGTTCGAGGTCATTCTCGTATTCAGCAGAGATCCGGATACTCTCGTCCGGGTTTCTAACGCGCTGAACTTAAACATCGCCGAGAAGGTGGCGAAGGAGACCTTTCGATCTTGCGCATAGATGGGGAGGGCGGCGTGGGTGAAGGTGAAGTGTCCGGAGCCGCACCGTGGAGGTGGCAAGCCATCAGCAGCATTTGAGGTACTTGTCGCCGTATCACTTATTTCCTGGGATTTGAATCGTATGGATTATGCGTTCCTCTCATTTTTGTGTGTCGGCTGGCAGCCGATACCTAGTGGATTCAGTAATTTTGGCTGGCCTTAGATTGTGAGTTACAAAAGTCAAATATAGTTCTTGTTCTGGGTGTTGAGTGCACTATCGCAGGCTGCGAAGCTCAAGGTCATGGCGCATTTCGTCGATGAGAAGGTGTCCTCCAAGTTGCCCCTTATCTTCATCAAGGAGAAGACGTGGGAACTATGGACGGAGGTGTTCGACGCCTAGGAGAATGGTGAACTCATTGGCGACGACGGGACCGTTCCGAATTCCATTGTCAATCGAAAACCACTCACTCACATCACCAAGACTGACCTCACGCCAACTCTGGAACTGCGGGACTTGGACCTCTGCGAACTCGTGCGGGATATTCTCAACCTCCGCATGAGTATTAAAAACAGTGCCAAGGCAAGGTCCTCAAGGAAGGTGACTCTCTTCGACTAGTGCAGAGACAAGAAGCTGGACAGAATCGTCATGAACGAGATAATGTGGACCAGGAAGAAACACCCTCTGCCGTGCAAGGATGCTTCTTGGGTCCCCTACACTGACGAAGCCTGGCAGGAGCTCGTAGACAAGGAGGGATACTCGGCTGCTGTCGTCCGGAATGTGTGGAAGGACATGAAGAAATTCACGGACGGCAACAACTGGTTGGAGGGGCGTGTCAACGCCATGCATCCCACGACAGATAAGTCCACCGACGGAAAAGCACCTGGGGTATTCTTCACGACCTTGTCGAAGTATGCCAATGTTGCTGTCGACCGCGGTCAGGGGATTTCGTCAGAGCTCAAGTATGAATGTCGTTTGGGCCAGAGCGTGCAGGAAGTCATAAATTCCATTGGCGGAAGTGCAGAGACCCCCGGTCTGACACCTGAGGACTTGAAGTTTTTTGTGCTCTTCGCGTATGATGATGGTGGGCAAGCGCTAGCAGTCAACAGGACTGACTTGCTGGGCCTCTCGTTCGTCGCGCAGGAACCTGAGGAAGGTGAGGGCTCAGGAAGCAGGGAATCCTACATTCCGTTGCCAATGCTCCTCATAGGGAACTCACGGTTCAGGGATTCTGTCGCGTCTGCCTCAGACTCATCTGCGTCGTCGTTCTACTTCCACACGGTTTACTACCAGCCATCTCCCCGTGGTGGGTTCCTGAAAGACGACATAGAGACGAAGCCGCTGGTGACACTCTCTCTGACATTTAATAAGCTGGAGGACCGGTCCTGTATTTACCCGCTTTTCAAGAAGTTCACCGAGATCCAAAAGCCGCTCGACTGGTTCAACGTAGATGTCGAGGGCGAGGGCGACTGGAATGGTGGAATGTGCAGGGTCGGCCACGGGCTTCTTGAGCAATTGCTGAAGCCCGCATTGAAGGCCAAGGTCGCCACCGTCATCAACATTTGGGGTGGCGGAAATGTCACTGAAATTGCCTTGGTAAGTAATGCACTGCTATGTCACTACATATCATGCTAATCTGTTTCTATCGGCTGCCAGCTGATACATGGTGATACTGACTGCATCATTGTGTCTGCAGAGGAACGGACGTCCCGTGTTAGAGTTTGTCCGCGAGGCCGACGGCATAGGAAGGGTGCATGAGTGCGTGAAGGGAATGAATCTTGTTGCCGCCGCTCATGTAGTACCTCCACAGCAGTCGCTCGCTGCTCCTGAACTCGTGACTGGTGGCGGATCCGAATGGAGGACTTCGTTGCCCCCTTCGCCTGCGTCACCGCCACCGCCCATTTCGTCACCCATGTCTTCGAGGCGGGGATTTGTCCGCTTCACTAATCCCCCTCGACCGGCACTACAATCCGGGCCGATCCTGATCCGGCCACTAACACCGGATTCGGGGAGTGAGGAGTCGTGCGTTGAACTGATTCATAGACCGCGGCAACGCCATACCGTTTTTCCTGTGCGAAGTCGTCCTCTGTCGCCGAAGCCGGGTGTCCCCCAGCGCACAACCTCGAATCAAGACCAGCCGGCCAGCCCACAGTCCGCGGCACCGGTCATCCGGGCAGTTCTGGGCACTGGTGGGGACGCAGCGGACGGAGGAAGCAATCCGGATGCCATGGTCGTCGACCTGCACATCGTCCTGCCGTCCGAGGAGATCATCAGAGATACCAACGTATTCTCCTCGGCTGAGCCTCATGCCCAAGGCTCTAAGGATGTAATTGCGGAAGGAAGGCCTGCCACCACCTCTGACGCTGTTGGCAGGCAGCCAATATTTTTGGAGGGGTCGGGGGGTGAGCCCAGACGTGGAAGGAGCAGTGGTGCCCCGGCGGATTTGACTACCAGTTCGGTGGACTCCTGTCGGTCGGGACGGTCGCAATCGAGGAGGAAACGATCGCGCACAGACGGAGGCATAAGCGCGGCATCGCGGGACATGTCCGAGCACGACTTCCCGAACGAACCGATGTCTCCGGTCCAATCGTCTAAGCGGACACAATCTAGAGGTTCGTAGGCTATAGACCTAGCTCGGACTTGTTCTTAGGGACTTGTCAGTGGGAGCCTTTAGCTGGTCAGGATAGTGTACTTATGTAGTGTGTCGGTTGCCAGCCGATACGTCATTGTACTGTTGTCCGATTCCTCACATTGAATTGCATCTCGTTGCAGATTTTGGTTGTGGACCTTCAGAGAACTCCGAGGATACCGTGTATGATGGCGGGGCGGAGTGTGACCAACCGGCTCACCAATCTGGAGCCAACCTCCCTATTGTTGTCGCTCCTCAGGTAGCGTCTCCGAAATTGTTCCTTTTTATCGAGGTTTCGGGAACTATATTGTATTATGAGCCTCTCATTTTCAAGGGGAAGAGTATGCATCAGAGGTCGCAAATAAGAGATCGTCCGGGTCTCCGTGAGTTCCTCAGATTCTGCCATAGTCAGGAGATCAGGCTTATTTACTGGTCTGATTTATCCTTGAAGACTCTTCAACACCGTCTAGACAATATTACGTGGAAAGTGCCGGAGATCAAGGATTATGTCCTGGCCGTTGGACAGGAGTCATGTGACGAGAGTACATACCGTAATCCTCTAAATCCGGGAAAACCTGTATTCTTGAAGCGTCTGGCACGGCTTCTAGCTTCTTCTTCCGGATTATTCAACGATGGTGCCTGCATAACGAACTCGCTGATCGTTGACCATCTGGCTTATAGGAATGTGTTGAATTTACCATTCAGCGCGTTCACCCACCTCCTTGTACATTGTACTCGGAGGCGAAACTCAAGGATGGAAAACTGCCCTGGCTCCAGTCGACGATGATCCCGTTTCTACAAGGGTTGCTGTCGTCTGGAAGCACGGTCCCGAAGTACTGTGAGCGGCACCCCAAAGTCGGGACACCCCGCTGCATACCGGGTTCACCCTTGCATGCCCAGTACGCTACGATTCTGCCTCAGTTTCAGAAGGGGTTCGAGGTGCCCTATACGGATGAAGAGCTACGTGCCATGGGAAGTACCAACTGAGGTCGCATGCAACTTTGCGGAGGAGGGCGCTAACTGTATTGGTTGGCAGCCGACATAGACTTTTTGTATTGTAGATATAGCGAGAACCTTCTTGTTTTTTTAAAACTTATGTAATGGTGAATTTGCTAAGCAATCAACTATAATAAAGGCACACGGCCGGGTGTCCGGCTATACCAGGCGGACATTCCTTTCGCTCTCGAAGCATGCAAATGCTTCCTTCAAGAGTTTGAACGATTGGGCACGGTCACTGTAATCAAGTGTTGTGAAAGATTCACCTGCAGTCGTTGAGTTTCCACTACACAGCCTATGCTTCACGTAATGACATAGTCTTGTACATTGTTGGGATAAAATTTCCGGTGTAATATAAGGCGAGATCTTGTCATTACTTGTAGCAGAGGTTGTGTAGTGGAGGCACACCGCTTGCGCCCAATCTTCTGCAGCACATGATTACAGAGTTCTGCTTTACCCTTCAACTCTCGATGGTTGCGTTTGTTGAGCGGAAGTATGTTGTCTTGTATGGCCGGGCATGTCCAATTTTCTATTATTATACTGCGTCCCTCTTCCTGATATTCCATTCATTGTCTGTCTTTTATATCGGCTGGCAGCCGATACCACATGTGGCACTCTTCTTGCCTGTCCTATTCTTGTCTCATGGTTTTGCATCGTCAATATTCTATTTTGTTCAGGAGTCAAACAACGGACAACCCCATTCGGTCAAGAAATGTGTGGTTCTTTGCGTTGTAGGACTGCTCTGTTTCGTCGATCCAAAAATCGAGGTGGATAAGTGGGATCCACATAGAAACGTTGTCAGATGGCCGGGGCTCGTAGGATTATTTTCTACATTGTATGAGAAATTTCCACGTCGGAATCTGGTCGAAGATGCCAATGCAGGAACTTCGGCCATTGCTTGCGCATTTACTTCCACAACATGTCATTGACAGGCTCTCATTCGTGTATGGCCGAGAATATTGTGTTGATAGTCAGAATTTTCCTTGGTGCTACAAGATGCTCTCAACGCTTTTCAGTAGGGGCCCGTCGAAGGAAATGTATTCGGAGGACCAAGTGCTCATGGTCGATGTCTCACCGCTTTCGCTACGGAGGACACCTGATCCGGCGTGTTACATGCTGACACCATTTATTGGTGATCTTACCTTTCCAAATGAAGGCAGAGTTATTCCAAACATTTCAACGGACATTATCCCTTTTATATACCCCATGTATGAGCATGAGTCGGTCTCGGAATACATGAAGCAGTCAAGAAGACCCGGACAGCTACACTACAAAGTGTCTCAATCCATCAAGTACGGGCGGCCTAACTGGGAGGGGATATTCTGGTAGATACTTCTCTGGAGTGTCGGCTGGCAGCCGATACCCTTCTCCAGTGGGGTTGGTGGATTCATTACACTTTCCTCAGCGTCGTCGCCTTCCTTAGCTTCCTGGCATTCTCTGGGATATCGGCTGCCAGCTGATACTGCTAATTTTTGGTAGGGCTTAGGATAGATTTATTGTTTGTTGCACTTTTTGCAACAGATGGACCTCTTTGCCGGCTTCTGTATATCTCGATTGCTTGCGGTTTTTGATAGTTTAGTACTTTCTAGGCACTAGCGAGTTACGAGTTGGTGGTGAGTATCGGACGGCAGCCAACACATTTTCTAGCATTTTCAGCCAACTTCTTAGGAGCTTGTACATTTACTTGTTTTACTGGTATCTCAATAAAGTACGAGCTCAGTACTCAATTATTCTTCATATGGTGGTCCTTTCCAATTATTTTTTCTTGCACACAAATCATTGGATTCTTGGTTGTCGGGTGCCGGCCGATTTATTTCTGGACTATGGATTTGTCCATAATTACTTAAATATCCGTTTTAGGGGTTAATAAACCAATGGGTGCAGTCCTTATTTCTACAATAAATAATGAAGTCATCCATTGACCATTTTTTTACCTTAAGCATCCTTCAAGGATTAAGGAATGTACATGGCTAATCTATGTCTCTTGTCATCCACTCTCCTTTCATTGGTTATTTAAGATAAAAGCACCTAATTTCATCGTAGTTATCAAAACCAACCCCAACAAATCTTTGCCTAAAATGTACATCTTACACCTAGGATTGATTTGGATTCACTTATATTCAACAAGTTGGAAATTCATAGCTTGTTTACATTGTCCAAAACAATGAACAAATCTACCCATATATACGAGACTTGGCGGGTACCAACTCTCCTGCTCGTCATATTCGGGTCTTAACCTCTAAACATCAAGAGTTTTCTCTAGAGTTGATGATTTGAAAAAAATCATTATAAAGTATTATTTGGAAGAATATTTTGAAAGTGATATACAAATGAAAGCTATAGATTTTGAGTTTTAGATTCCATCCAACAATTAGATTGACCAATGCTATCACCAATATATTTTTTGAGTTTTTGAATGGAAAATTTTAAAAATTCCTTCAAAATTCAATTACAGGCAAAATACTATCATTTTTGAAGTAAAACTTGTTAGAATGGATTTGGAAGGAGGTTCTTTTGGCATGGTTATTTTTTGGAATTTTTTAATTCTTTACATCTATGACCTCATTTTTGCAAATCCAATTTTGAACCAGAGTCAATGCAATTTGGGCTTGGTCAACCACTTGACATACTTCCACATTTATATAATTTTAGAAAAAATATGTACTCTAATAACACCAAATTTAATCACTAAATAGGACAAGAACTTGATAAAATATCTCCACAAATTAGAATGACTTTCATCCAAGCAACAACAAGAAAGAAACAAGGATATGAGTGAATCTATTCATTGTCCAGAAATTGGATGTCAAAGCGCTTAAGAACATCCCCACCAATGGCTTCCCTATCTCTATCTCCAACTAGATGAAGGGGAGCAAAAATGGAGATAAGAGCATCTCCACTAGGCTATTCCCTATCCTTATCACAATTCTTCATTTCAAAAAAATAGGGATAGGGAAGCCCCTTCCCACTAGTCCTTTCCTAAATGGTAATAAGTACAATATCCAATAACATCAATAACGGCTAATATAGAAAATCTGCATGGATATAAGTCAAATACAATCAACAAATTGTAAGAAATCATGCACAGAAATCATGCACTTTTCAGTAAAAAGAAGGATACATGTTACCGAAACCTAGTTCCCTATCCAGCATGTTCTATACGGAACTCAGACCCCCCGTCCCTAAATTTTTAGGGATAGGGAAGCCCCCTAGTGGGCATGCTCTAAAGAAGGCAAGCACCCACATGTTCTTCCCTAAATTTTCAACTTATTACTAAATATAAACAAGGAAAAGTCAAAATGAAACTATAGAAATAGCAACAAATCCAAATAAACAATGCTCCCACGAATCAATGAAGCACAACTCATGTTGAAAGAGTGAAAAGTGTTTTAGGGATTACTCCATTTGAGTTCCCTATCCATCACCCCGTATAGGGAATTTGAATTCCCCTAAATATTTTTAGGAATAGGGGATGCCGGTGGAGGAGTGCCTATCCGGATGAAACTCATCCGGATACGGATAAGGAAGCCCTGGTGGGGATGCTCTAAGGGTTAACCCAGACCTCGTGAAGCCCCCGTTATCTGCATCCGCTCTGGTGCCTTGGACTCTTGGACTGTTGGGAGCAGATTGCAACTAAACCTGCAGCTATGGCGATGCCAACTCTGTCCAGCGTCTTCACCGGCCTCTCCGTGTCCTCCAGCTCCACTGCATTCTTTATCGCAGGCGAGTCGCGCCTCTCCACTGCCCAGGAGCCTACTTCGCTGTCATCGCAGAGGTCTCCTGCGGGGCTTGTCATTGAAGCCGCGCACAAGAAGGGGTCTGGAAGTACCAAGAATGGCCGGGACTCCAAGCCGAAGATGCTGGGCGTGAAGATTTACGGTGACCAGGCCGCGCAGCCGGGGGCTATCATTGTGCGCCAGCGGGGAACCAAGGTTGGTGATTGCAGTTGCAATTCGAGCTTGTCAATTGGAATGTGGATGATTTGATCGGGGATTTAGGGTTTTCTCACTGTGGACTTTTTGTGCAGTTCCACCCTGGGAAGAACGTTGGAATTGGAAGGGATTACACCATCTTCTCGTTGATCGACGGGCTTGTGAAATTCGAGAAATTCGGACCGGACAGGAAGAAGGTGCGTCGTGTCTCTCCCTCCATCCTACGCTGATCGCCCTAAAAAATACGTGATTGTTGTAGAAAAAGTGCGTGATTGATACTGAAAAAATGTGCTTAATCAACAAGAATGAAGAATTCTTATTTCTTCGACGCAAGCAAATTGGAGTACAAAACTGATCATGTTAGAATTCGAATCTTTCTTGAATACCGAATTTGTCTAATTCTAACAGTATCTTATCATTAGCTCTTCACGAAGTTTCAAATTCATTTGTGTATTGAGAATCATATTTGTTGCCTAATGTAAAGATATTGAGAAGTTCAAGTGCTTTAAAATATATGAAGCATTTTTCAAAGTGCCCATATGATGTTGAGCTTTTGGCATTTAAAAATAATTTCAGGGCATTTTGATGTCCAAATGGACGTCTCAATGTTTGTCTGAAATTAAACTCGCCGAAAGAGCAGGATAGAAAGGATTGAACCTATCATTTACCTCTTTCCGAAACATAAAGGATTTTATTGGCTGCATTTTGAACCGTAGTGTGCGCCAATGCAGATTAGTGTGTACCCCGTGACAGAAGAGAAGGTGGAGAATCCGAACAGTAGACGTGTCAGGCGGCGAGAGTTTTACAGGGAGCGCCGGGAGCGTCGTAGGGCTTATCAGGAAGGTGCAGAGATCTTTGAGCCTAGCTTGGCTATAGCTTCAGCTGAGAATGCTGATGAATCGGAGGAGAAAGCTCTTTGCTAGTGTGTGGACACTCATAATGTCGCATCAATCAGACCTGATGTCAAGTGTAGAAATGGTTCCTTTTAGATATTGGTCATTTGAGGAATATAATTTTAGGAGCTTCTGGCACACCATGGAAGTAATGCGAGTGGAAAATTTGCAAATGTCACATTCCTTTGTAGACTAGGTAGTGATGACAACCTGCTTTAAAGAATTTAGCGATTCTTTCTTGCCTTCTGTTTGCGGAGATTGGAATTGTGCAATGAGGAAGTAATTGGCCAAATACTTGTGTTTCTAGGTCTTGTTTCCTTAAGAGCTGGAAATTTTAGAAACCAGTGCCGCTAGTGGCTCACAGTGAATAATTCGAATTAAATTTGCTAAGTAGGAACTTAAATCTGCGCTTTGATCAGAGGTTAAGAACATCAATGTCATGAGCAGCACAACTAGGTGTTGAGAATTGGAACAGTTCTGATATGGGTATCCACAACATTGTAAAACTTGCTACTGCCTTCCCCCCAATGATTCAGGGCAAAAGAGATATTCTGTCCCTGGATACCTTCAGTGCACTTCAGTTCAATTCACGAGCCACTCCCGTTAATCTGTTAGGAATGATTTTGCAGGGAGCCAGATCCTCCCTTTCGAGGGAGAAAAAGGGAGCCCCCCGGCATTGTCAAATATCAACGTATGTCAAATATCAAACATGGTGTTAGCAAGTATGAAAGTATATTACTCCCTCTGTCCTAATGTAAGTGTACGCAATTTTGTTGAAAACATTTGATACCATCATGTTATGAAAAGCATAAATTCAGAAGAGCCCAAATTTTATCACCATTGCATGAGTTCATTACAACCTGAATAAAATTGGCTAGAAAGCAACCTCCATACAACCTACTAAAAACGACCTTAAAAAACAGGAGATCTACGACACTTCTTTCATGGGGGGTACCATATTCCTTCTTCATGTGCCACGACTGGAAAAGGGACTCCTCGAAGTTCTTGTCATTCCTCGTACCGACTGGCCAACGGTATGCTTCCACTTCATTGCTTTCATAAATTGAAATCAAATACCGCAATGTACTGTACTGCAGGGTCACGTTCAACACCCTAGTTCGGACAAATTTATTTTGTGGGACACCAGGCTTACACCAGGCTTTGAACACTTGGAATGAAATAGCCCATGGGTTCAGAGCAAGTCAAATCAAAATTTCAACAACCCCCGTAGAAGGCTTCACAACTTTCACAATACTTGACATTGTTCGTCAAGGAATCTACATCTTCCCTCCCTTTCATAGATCTCATGTTTTTTAAGGTTGTTTTTAGTAGATCTCATGTTTTTTACTAAGAGTACAAGCGCACAGGATTCATGACAATCCTAAATTGTAACATCGCGGGCCCTCATTCAGCCCAGGATTTCTTTAGCAGGCTCATATTGAATTAACAATCCGTCCTGTTTCTTAACTACGCTCCGTTCTCCGGAACCAATTCGCCAGCAGCCGAACAATTAGGATACTTGACAATTTCCGTTCTGTTTTTTGCTTCAGCGTCCATCCAACTTGTCCCACAGTCCGAACTGTGACCAGAAGCAAATAATTGTCTATACATGAACTAAAGGTGGACTATTTCAAGTGATACTGAACACTCACACAACATCGTTAAAAGATGACATCACCACATTCAGAAATACAAAACAAAATTACTTCAGTCGATGAAACCACGTAGTGCGAACATCATATTAACTTATGGCAGAAACCTGCCTTTTCTAGGAGGTTACAAAAGATAAATTTAGTCAAAGAGAGAGAAGCCCATGTCGTCATCACTCTCCTCCTTCTCCTCCACCTTCTCCTCCTTCTCTTCAACAGCAGGTGCAGCAGCACCACCACCGGAAGCAGCAGGGGCAGATCCAGCAGAGAATCCACCGCCTCCTCCACCAACAACAACCTAAACCAAAATAAATACAGAATCCCTTAGCTCCCTTTAAAATGCTCACTGACTATTCCGAAAATCATCACATAATAATGAAGGCTTATTCACGTTCTATCAATAAAATGTCTCCAGGAAATCCAGCAAACCCTATTTTTCTAAATGCAGTTCCACCCCTAGGGTTACAAAAACACACGTGAATGCGACAGACAGAAACATAGCGCAGACTGAGAGAATAGAACACAAGTCATCTTTCCGATCATGACCAATTCAAAATCCAAATTTCCAACATCAGGAACATTCAATCGAGGCACAGGGAAGCCAAACCCTAGAAAACGCATGAACCCTTAAGAGCTTTCACTGAATTACCTGGGCAACGGCCGAGTTAGGAGTAATCAAGGAGAAAGAGGAAGAGACGGCGCCTGAGCCAGCGGAGGTCAAGGCCAAGTTGGTGAGCTTCCTCTGAAGCTCCCAAGTGGACGCAGAGCTGGCCTCAAGGTCGGCCTCGCCGCCGTGCTGCTTGGCGGTCCATGTGCCACCGGAGTGCTTGACGATGAACGTGAAGACGGCCATAGTTGCTGCAGCTGAAACCGCGCACAAACGGTGGTCGGGCTTGAGGCAGCCTCGGGTCACCAAAACATGCAAAACTCCGAAAGGAATTGGTTAGGGCAAAGCCTTGAAGCTTAAAGGACGAGCCGTCTTCTAGGGTTTGGGGCACAGGGAAGAGATGGTAACTGGTGATAGCCGGTCCCCGCTGATATCCGTCCACGTAATGCCAGGAACCGGCTGCGTTACCAAGGTAAGAGCGGATCTTCCTGATAAGGTACCGACCGAATCGCATGCAAACTTCATGCATTGAAAAGATTTCTCAAAATTTCTCAAAATTGCCCCCATGTATCAAAAGAACGAAACTGCACTAGAGACACCCAAAACTACCATTTTTTTAAATGTGAATCTTTTCTACTATTAGACTTGTGAAATATTTACATTTTCTCATTGGTAAGTGATAGAAAATTTCAATGCACTAAACGAACACATCATTTGGATACCATATGCAAAAGTCATGAATGAAAGTCAAATTCTTTTAGTAAATGTTCTAAAACCGTTTCTTCAACAATAGGTACATATTGATTTAGGAGATGTAATCAAGGTGATTATCTCTCCAAGTTGTGCATTTAGGCACTTGGTGCATTTGGATGCCCCTACTTTAAAGTCTTAAACCACATTTGCTCATCTTCATTTGGGCACTTCAAAAAGAAGTTATCTAATTTTGCATCTTTAAATTGACTATCCACCAATTAATCATACACTTGGACACTCATGTGCTGAATTGATTTAATTTGGAATTCAAATTGTAGAAAATGTAATTTTTAAATTTTTAAATGATTGGAATTTATTTATCCTGTTAATGTATGTGATACTAACTTACCAAAGTTACACAATTTTAAATTTGTGCAAGCTAAAATTTTATTGTATAAAATAAAAATTTATCCAAATAATATATATTTGTAGTGACACTAATTTTGCACCTTTATTACTATAATAAGATCATTGTTGGACCCTAAGTTCATCCTTCTTCATATTGTTGTAAACTTTTTAGATGAATAATATATGTGGGTTATAATTAAAGTGATGATTAAAACATTTTCAACCTATCAACAAATGATAATAGGCTTCTTCAATGGTAGTTAAGCAGTTTATATCCCTACAATGTGATAATTTGAAGATAAGAGGATTTAAAGTTTGACTACAAAGAATGGTAAGGTAGAAAAAAAAAATTGTTTGTTTTTACTATAAATGCTAAATTTCATAATGTATTGCTTCAAAAAATTTGAAATACACCACACACACTTCATTGCAAGCACTTAATGTCAAACATTTTGCATCCTAAACCAACATGAACCTACCTTTACAATTATTTTTTTGAATAGAAGCATAAGTATAAGATGAATTGGGTCTGAAAAACTCCATCAAGAGTAAATTTTAGATTCAAGGAGTAGAATTTCAAACTCCCTCATAGGATTCACGATGAACGACATCACATTTCAAACTAATTACAAATATTTCATGAAAGCTTGCAATTTTATAAGTATGTAAGTTCTCACTTCATCGCTTCTTTGGATGTAGTAATCCACCTCCTTCCAATTATTAAGCTCCAACTCTCCAAAGCTTAATTTTAATCTTGCTTGTTCATGAATCATAACTTACATTTTCATGTGTTAGACACTAAAGAATCCTCATAATTATTCTTGTGCTGTGGCTTTTGATGCTTCAAATCATCTGCATTCCAAGATTCTATTAGCCAAAAAAAAGAAATATTAGCAAAAATTTTAAAAACAAACCCTCATGCATTAGAAAAATAAAAATTGCAAAATTTTAGTGAGCTCCTGTAAGAAGCCAGTAGCCGGGAGTAGGTTAGAGGGAGGAAGGGGAGGAGGGAGCAGAGGGGCAGGTCGCAAGGAGGAGGTCGCTAGGAGGAGGTCGCTAGGAGGAGGTCGGGATTTGCCACCTCATCCCTCCGTTATCCAAAGTCGGGCAATGAGGGGGTCCCCTCTGTAATATGCAAGGCGGCAGCACCAAGCCTCAAGGAAGGTCTCGTCGGGAGGTTGGGCAGCACAGCTATGGCGTCCCTTCAGCTGGCCATGGCAGCAGCAGCCCCGACTTGCGCTGCTGCTGGGGTTTCCCATGCTGATGGTTCCGCTGCATTGCGAAGCTTCTCATCTCGGGCAGCTAATTCGACCACCGTGGGGAGCAGGCAGTTTCTCTCTGGAGCTCCAATTGTCGAGAGGTTCAGGGTCACGCATCATCTCCCCAGGAGGTCACCCTCGTCGTTGCACTGCCAGGCCGCGGCCACTTTGGAATTGTCCGGCAGTAGCAGTAATGGCGGGGCTCGCGTGGACGAGAGGCAGCAGCAGCAGACACCGCAGCTCGTCTTCGGGCGCCAGTTCTTCCCGTTGGCGTCCGTTGTGGGCCAAGACGCCATCAAGTCGGCCTTGCTGCTGGGCGCGGTGGACCAGTCCATCGGCGGAATTGCCATCGCCGGGCGGCGCGGCACGGCCAAGACTGTCATGGCGCGCGGATTGCACGCCATTCTGCCGCCGCTGGAAGTGGTGGCCGGGTCTGTGTGCAATGCGGACCCCAATAATCCAGATGATTGGGAGGAAGGGTTGGCGGAACAAGTTCAATACAACGGCGACGGGAGCGTGGTGACGGAGATCATTAAGGCGCCGTTTATCCAAATTCCGCTCGGGGTCACAGAGGACCGCCTCATCGGCTCTGTGGATGTGGAGGAGTCCGTGCGCACCGGCACGACGGTCTACCAGCCGGGTTTGCTCGCGGAGTGCCATCGAGGCGTGCTGTATGTGGACGAGCTCAACCTTCTCGATGACGGGATTAGTAACCTTCTTCTCAACGTGTTGACGGAGGGGGTGAACATTGTGGAGCGAGAGGGCGTGAGTTTCAAGCATCCTTGCCGTCCCTTGCTGATTGCGACCTGGAACCCGGAGGAAGGCGAGGTACGCGCTCACCTTCTCGACCGTGTGGCGATCAACCTGACCGCGGACATGCCCTTGTCGTTCGAGGATCGAGTGAGCGCCGTGGAGATTGCGACGGATTTTCAGAATGTCGCGGCCAAGGTGATGGGAGAGTCGGCGGAAGCTACCGAAGTGGCGAAGACGACTGTAACGCTGGCTCGGGAATGGTTGAAGGATGTGACTATTAGCAAAGAGCAGGTGAAGTACATTGTCATGGAGGCGATTCGAGGTGGATGTCAGGGCCATAGGGCGGAGCTTGCAGCGGTTCGAGTGGCCAAGGCATTGGCGGCTTTGGAAGGTCGGGACAGAGTTGGAGTGGATGATCTGAAGAAAGCAGTGGAATTGGTTATCCTTCCACGTTCTATGATTATGGACATGCCTCCAGACCAGGGGCCGCCGCCTCCTCCACCTCCTCCCCCGCCACCACAGAACAATGACGAAAAGGAGGACGAGAAAGAGGAGGAAGAGGAGAAGGAGGAGGAAGAAGAGAAGGAAGAGCAGGAGAACGAAGTGCCGGAGGAATTTATTTTTGATGCTGAAGGTGGCCTTGTGGATCCTCAGCTCTTGTTTTTCGCGCAGCAGATGAACCGACGGCGTGGCAAGGCAGGGCGTGCTAAGAATGTGATTTTCTCTGAGGATCGGGGTCGTTACATTAAACCCATGATCCCCAAGGGGCAAGTCCGGAGACTGGCTGTAGATGCGACATTGCGTGCGGCCGCACCTTATCAGAAGCTGCGGCGGCGAAAGGCTTTAGAAGCGGGGGAGGATCGGAAAGTGTTTGTGGAGCAAGGGGACATGAGGTCCAAGCGAATGGCCCGCAAAGCTGGTGCGTTGGTAATTTTCGTGGTCGATGCCAGTGGCAGCATGGCCTTGAACAGGATGAACAATGCGAAAGGTGCTGCGATGCAGCTCTTGGCCGACAGCTACACTAGCAGAGACCAGGTCTCCATCATTCCCTTCCGTGGAAACGAGGCTGAGGTTCTGCTACCTCCTTCTCGATCAATTGCCATGGCTAGGAATCGTCTGGACAGGCTTCCTTGTGGTGGTGGGTCTCCACTGGCTCACGGATTGACGACCGCTGTGAGGGTTGGCATGAACGCCGAGAAGAGCGGGGATGTAGGGCGAATTATGATTGTGGCTATCACTGATGGGAGAGCCAACGTTTCCCTGAAGAAATCGACGGGAGATGAGGAGGCCAACAAGCCTGACGCTCCGAGGCCCACGCAAGCAGCTCTCAAGGATGAGATACTGGACGTGGCGGGCAAGATTTATAAGGCGGGCATGTCATTGCTGGTTATAGATACAGAGAACAAGTTCGTCTCTACGGGATTCGCCAAAGAAATGGCTCGAGTGGCACAAGGGAAGTACTACTATTTGCCGAATGCATCCGACGCGGTGGTTGCAGCGGCAACGAAGGAAGCGCTGACAGGTTTGAAGAGTTCGTAATGGACGAGATGGGGTTGTTATTGTTCCCTGATTTCAATTCTATTATGTTGTCAGGGGATTGGTTTTGTTCAGTCGTTACTGTTGTGAATAGGTCATCGAATTCCTCGTGACTGACTTTATTGAGTGAGGTGCAAGAATTTACTTCCTGAGTTCACTTTCATTTAGCGTTACCATAAATCGTGGTGACAACATTATTAGGTCATCGGCAACTTAGAAACTCGAGAGATCATTAAATGATCGAAAATTCCTGTATCAGTACTGCAAGTCAACTTGCAGCACTCTCGTGAAGGGATTTAGTGTTGGTTATGTAGAGGAGTTCTTAGCATCTGAGTGGTACTGTACTTCTGTACTAGGTACTCTAGGTGAGATCGTGAGAAGTTCATCCCTTCACTCGTACGTAAGTTGAGTACCATGTGAAGGCAACGACGGTGTTGCAGTCAGTTTTGCTTCAGATGAAGTGAGAGACACAGCAAACGCAGTGTGTGTACGTTATGCTCTTGTAAACGAAGTATAGATTCGGATCATTAATTTTCTATCGTGTTCTTCGTTCTAAGTTATGTGCCGCCAGATTTTTTTGGTTTCTAAGTTACTAGACACCAATAGTAGAAAAGAAAATAGTTTTCACTCGTGCAAACACTGGTACTGGCAGGAAGTTTAGGCCTCAAATATCGATGAACTGAAGGTGGAGTTTCAAATCACTTTTAACATTGGTAACCAGCCTGAAGCCCTGAAGCATTGCCCCTTCCAGGAGGGATAAGATAATGCCTTCCTGGATCTCTGGAAAGAATTTAGTTATAATCTCTAGAAAATGATTGGATGGCTTTTGGAGCTGCAAACACTAGTTTCATTGGATGAGTGAAAAGTTGAAAGAAAGGCATAGGCTAGATGGGAAGGTGCCATGCTGGGTGGGTGGCTCCTACTTCATGTGGAAGCAATAGGGGACCTTGTAGTATTGGTAACCCCTAAATGCTTGTGGCATCAAATTTTGGTGTCGACAATATTTTGAAGCTAAATAAAACCTAACCAAGTTGCTATTTTTAAAGTTTTACATTTTTGAAAAATTCTTGTTGAAGTCAAGTTTTAGCATCAAAAATCTGATTTTTAAAATGATTGATTATAATATTTTTATTCAAGATTTTGTGCAAGGGTGTCCATTTCAATCTTGACTTTCTGTAGTGTTGATGACTCTTGGAAATGAGCTTCAAATACACTAGATCTTGGAGAAAAAAATCACAATAGAAATTCATTTAAAAAAAATTGTAGAGTAGATTTTGAGAAGTCATAAATTAATTATGGGGTTATGCATGTTAGGCCCTTTATCCTCGTATTTTTTGGGGTGACCAACTCTTTAGATTTGGCATGTGAAAAGAAGATTGAAAGACTTTAAATCACTTTTGCAATTTTAACACTTTCATAATCAAACATTTTAATCTTTCAATTCACAAGTGATATTGTTGTGTTTTTATTTCCAATGTGATCTCCAACATGTCTAATTTGAATTTGTATGGTTACAATTCAAAAAATCTTAATACAACTTATCAAAATGTTGGCTTTTTGTTCAATTTAGAGCAAATTCCTAGAAGCTCCTTAAAGGCCTTGGACATTTAGGGATCAACAAAAGTTGTAAGCTATTGTAGCTATACTAGATTAGTTAATGGTTAGCGTACCAAATTGGATTCAAGAAATATGCCAAAAGAAAATATCATTGTTAATAGTGAATTGATAGTAATTAAAATTGAGGAGTCATTTTGTTTAGAATAAGTAGAAAGGATCCAAAGATCCATTTCAAAGAGTCAATTAATAATAGTTAAAACTTGAATTAATTTTGATAAGAATAAATACAAAATATTTTAAAGAACCATTTAAAATAATTATACCAAGTAAATGATTCAGAATGTTGTTTAGCACACTAGGTACTTCAACAATGTTCTTTAGCCATTTTGGAGGGACATCATGGGGACAGATTGCATCATTTCAAAATAAATGTCTATTTTTTGCAAGACAAAAAATAATCTTTTTTCATCAAATTTTTTTCATTTCTATTCAAAAGGTGGATGCAATCACCAAATTTGGATGAAAAAATGTATGAATATGATTGAAAAGTGTTTTTTTGTGCAAAATATGGATGAAAGTAGAAATACAATGCTTTACCAAATTTTAAGAGGTTTACAAGTAAGTAAGAAATACAATGCCTTCATAGCACTTTGTCAAAATGTAAAAAGAAGATTGGTCACTATCCAACTTCTACCTAGAAATATAGTCTGAGTATATGTGGCATATATATATTCTAGCATTTGATATAATTGATTCTTATGCATTAATTCCTAATAAAGAATCTTATGACAAAAATCATTTGTGAATTGAAAATTAATTTAAAAAAGAATAATTTACTAATTATTTTGAAATCAATTTTCACACATAAAAGATAAAATTTTAAAGGTCGAGTAGAAAAAAACTAATTATAATAACCAAACAATTACTCAAAAAGATTGCATCAAATTATATGCAGAATGAAATTGCACATAATTATTAACACAAATGGACTATTACATGTGATGCATCTAATTATACAAAGAGATTGGTTACAAAATTGTTGCAAATCATAGAGCCAACAAATTACATAATTATTGCAAACTATTCAAGTTATGGAATTGACTTACTTGAAAATAATAGCACTCTCCGTGTCTAATATTTTACACAGACATTAACACTCATAATGTAACACAAGTATTTATATGCATAAACTTATAAATTATGTAGGTTATGACACTAATTGAACAATAGTTCCCAATTTATGTTTTAACAAAATCATGCTTTGACTAAACAATGGAAAGACTTGTGACAATGAAACAAAGCTAACTAATCTACATAGAATTGTGGCAATGTAGCACATCTTACCAATCTACAATAACCTAAAAACTATCATGCAATTTTATATATTGATCCAAATTCCAACTAATCTATAAACATTTGAGCCAACAAGGACTACAACTATGACTTATTTGTACTAGTACAAACCATTTCTACACAAATTAGATGATTTTAACAAATTTAAGTGTACAAAAGTAAGTGTGTATTTCATAACAAGTTATAGCATGGATTTTGAGACTCAACTTTCAATGAATGTAAATCCTTGAAGCTCTCTACAACAACACCCTTCAGAATAATTTTACTTCCATCAACCACTATCAAACATCTAGTAGCACCAAACAACCACTAGCAAGTTGCTACTTTCCCATTTGCCAATAAGAGGCTTTGAGCTTTACAAGTCAAGTGAATGAATTATATGCATGAAGACATGCTATTGAAGGTGAACAACCTCACCAATGATAAAAAATAATGGAAAAAGAACACACGAGGTGTGATATGGCCAATGCATCAACAAATAGTTGCAAAGCTAATCTAATTCTAAGCGAACATAACACATGGCTTCCTTATGCCTTAAAGAACCTCCTCAACATTGTCATACTCTTCAAGCCGCTTCCATGAACACCAGTCGTTGACTTGACATGGAAGCTTGTCTTCATTTTTTTTCTATTTTGTCTTTTGTAAAGCTTTAAGACCCACTTTTTTTGTCCCTTATTTTAGCAAGGTGAAGGATGTGTGACATGAAGGCATGTACTGGAAAGGCATGTGATAGAAAGGCTTGTGGCATTTGGTCCAAAATTTGTTACTAAAATATAAGTTTATTGAAGGATTTCAACTAGTGGTAAGAATCATTGAATACAACCTTTTCACCCCTTCAATTTGATGTTCAAAAGTGGTCTTTAGACTATTTTACTAAGGTCCTAGATCAAAACTACATTATCTTAAAGAACCCTTAGGATCTAAATTTAGTTCTAATTTGTGTCATTTAATCCCTAATCTAAACCACCACTTCAAATCATAACATTCTTAACTTTCTACTTCACAACCCATCCATGACCTCAAGAAGGATAAATAAATGCTTGAATGGATACTTAGGTGGTAATCCAAGTTAAGACCTTAGCCATTCACAACACTCATATCCAAGAATAAAAACATAAACTTTACAATAAGCTTGCAGGATGCTTGGGTGTCAACAACTTGTGAATAAAAACATAAACTTTACAATAAACTTGCAGAATGCATGGATGTCAACCTCTGTAGGTAGGGCAAAGGGACCCCACGGGGCCCTCACAAGAATTAAGAATGTTATGATCTTGTAAAAAAAATTATTAAATATTAATAGTGTTGCAAACTTTAGTCACATTATCCAGACAAACGTCACTATGTTTCATTCTTTGTCTCCAATAAGCTATTCATGACAAGGGTACTGCAAAAGTTGTTGAAAGCGTTCATCAAAAGACTGTAGCCATCTCTTGCATGCATAAAGTTTGGAAGATTCTAATATTTTCACATTTCGAGGCACAAATGTCAAAAAACGAATTTAAAACATGAATAAATCATAAGTGGTTCACATTTAAGTCCTAAGTAAGTTTTACTTGGCCAATTAAAATCTGTACTAAGTTAAGGTTTTATGTCCAAACCAATTCCATAAGGGAGGACTCAAAAATACAATGATAGAATTAGTGTACAATTGAAATTCATTACAGTACACATATATGCCCTGTAGTTATTTAGCAGAGCCAAGTAAGCTTGACCATAACACTATCAATACTGGATATCAACTGGGTACAATTGTGAATTTCAGCGCAGGTCTCAACTTATCAAATCTGCTGAACAACACTTAAATACTTGAAGACAAACAACCTTGTGGCTGTTGGCTTGCGAAGTGGATGCACAACCGACTCAGACCAAGAACACGACAGATGATGCTATTCTGGAAAGTCATACAGCATCGCTGCAGTAAGTTGAGGAAACTCATAGAGTTCTTAGGAAGCTACAAGAGTAGTAGAAAACAGAGTATAAACTGTAAACATACATTTGCTGAGTCTTGCGGACTATCCCTATATCAGATTTGAATATAGACAATATTTACCATGGAAATCGCAGGTAAGTCACCTGTGGATTCTACAGCTCCGAAGACTCAAAACTCTCATTGGCTACTTCCTGTAATGATTCCCCCATTCTTTCCTTGATGTTCACGAAATCAACTACCTCCCCCATGCCTCTTGCTCGCATTTCACGAGGAGTGAACCTCCGGCGCCTGAGGAACCAAAAACACACTTCACATATCATACCACAGAATCCAGGACTCGATGTCAACCAAAATAGAATGTTGCGCATAGAAATTCACGCCTCCAAAATCACCACTAAAAGAACACCCTCATTCCCACCACGACCGAACATGCGAAAAATTAACACAGACGAACCTCAACTGCAACGATTCCCAGCAGATTTGAACATTCCAAAATGGAATTGACCACCATGAAATTTATGACTTACCTCCTGAGTGCAGGCTTCTGAGGGTCGGGCTGGCAGTGAGGACCTTCGTCCCAACCTTCGCACATAAGGTCACCGTTCTCATCGTAGTAACAGATGATACCATTCGACTCATCCTTGAAGACCTGCGTACTCATGGATCACACAACGGCTGTCAAGGAAAGAACAAACTAGCGAGGAGCAAAACATGAGCTAAAGAATTACCAAAAAAACAGAGAGATCTCTCAAGTCAAGCACACCGCAACAGTCTCCACCATTTCGACTCCATATACAATAACAGGGCAAAACAACAAGCACAATATGAGATCGAGCCTTACGATGGGATATTTTCCCGCCTCCTCTTCATGACCAACGCCGTTGGCGGGAGAGGAACGGCAGATGGCGAGTCCTCGGGACTTGGGAGGAGCCATGCGGACAGTGGTCCCGAAAGAAGAGGACGACGAAGCATTTGCAGCAATCGAAGGCGGGGAACACCGAGGCAGGCAACACGGCGTCTGGCACAGAAGCGTGGCCATGGTCACGACGTTTCCGCACGCAAGGGAAACAATGACAAGGGAAACAATAACAACCGAGAACAAACAGTACAGTGAACACTGAAGTCGATGCGGGTATGGCGATGGAGATGGCGAAAGCAGGAAATGCGTAGCGAAAGGACGGTTTAGAGCGATTTAGGGTTTGCCCATTCAGGCCCTCTGGTCACGGACATTGCCGCGGTCAAGGAGTTGGGCCCCGTGACCGTGATATCTCGGTCGTTGGTTTTAGTTGGTACTTCGTGGTGGTGGAACCAACCTGGGGTACTACGGTATTTGCAGGTTCTGTTCTCTTGCGGTGCTTTTCTGGACTCTCCCAAATATAGCGTTTCTCTTTGACCCTTAACCCTTTAGGGCCTAAGGAGCCCCAAGCAACCTCTCGAATTCTTTTGGAATCAAATTTGCATATTAAAATTTTATGATTTAATTTAAATTATTATTTTTCTACAAATAACCATTTATATCTTCTATCTGAACTAATTTTTAAATATTTTTTGGAAAAAAAATGAAATTTATAAGATTTTTTAGAGTTTCTATCTTTGAAAAATTATAGTAATTACAAAAAAGCTCATTTTACCATGAAATTTTGGTAGAAAATAGAAGAAATTATAATGAACATTATGGTGAAGTTGGCATGCTCTCTTTAGTTATGCACAAATAAATTCAATAGAGAAACATGTTCCACAGTGCATTTTGAAACTCTAGAAATCCCAACTTCAAATTGCCATAGACAAATCATTATTGCTCCAATTTTAATGGCCAATGGCTCATTGGAAGTGGAATTTCCTTGCCCTCACATCTCGTTCACACCTCATGGGCAACTGAGGCTAGGAAAGTGTTCCAATTCCCAAAATTCAGTTTAAAACGACCAAATTTGGCATGCTCGGCCCTAAAGGGTTAAATGATGGGCTCATAACCATGGAAATCATTTGTTTTAACACCGTGTGAATTGTTGGATTAAAATAATGCAAAAGCACTCATTGGAAGTCAAACTAGTGTAGATGATGTTCTCTTTTCCCACAAAATTTGGAGGATGAATAGTTGCACTTTTGTCCTACACAGAAGATTCTCTTGTCATTCATTGGCCACAAAGCATCCGCTTCGACGTTTAAGGGTTAAGACATGGCCACTATTACACGTCCAACTAGGCACACTAAAATTTTCCATCTAATTTTGAAGGGCCCTCAATTTCCTTGTCCCTCACCCTCGCTCACCAAACATGGCCCATAACAAGTCGAATGATCACTTGTCAAGAAGAATAAAGGATAAAGCAACTAAAGTTAGGATGAACAGTAGCTTTAAGGACCATTTCTTGACATTTCAAGGATCAAGTGTCAAGAAAATATTGTGAAGGGCTTGTAACACTTTTCATCCACATTTGAAGAGTGTTAGATCCATAGCATATAACGGTCGTCATGTTGTTAGCCAATGCTTTTCTTCGTGAATTTTGAGTATAGCGATGCTAAGGTAAGCACATCCAATTGTGCCACTTTGAGATCTCCAATGCCTAATAATTAAAAAATGGCCTTGAATGTACATTTACATGACTCAAAACCATCACAATTTTTCAAAAGCAATCCAAATAAATAAGAGGTGAGGAATCTTTAGAAGCAACCATTGAAAGTTGAGACATTTCATGCTTCCACAATGTTCATTCAAGGTGAGTCTAGTGTTATGCACAAGGTACTTTACGTTCTCAACTTTGAAATTTAAAAAAAAATACAATAGGAACATCCAAAACCAACAATATATCCAATGGCGTCACTTTATAGGCAAGGCAACGATTTTAGAACCTAAATGTAGGTAGACTATAGATAGCTCATCATTTTGGTCAACAAACAATAAGCTATCTATGGTCTACCTATATTTTAAGTTCTAAAATGACTACCATGTGTAGAAAGTGATGCCATTGGGTACATTGTTGGTTTTGGAAAATTTACTCAAGCGTGTGGGAAAATTACAAAACCACATGGGGTGCATTTCTCTTCATTTTGTTGATTATCTCCTCAAACTTAAACTTTTGTGGCTGTTCGACCACTAAGATAGTGGAATAGTGGGACCAAATTAGCTAAGAGAGATGTAGAGAAATACAATTAGCACGGCACAAAATAAGTTTTTTTTTTTTTTTTTTTTTTTCATTTCACCCTTGCCTGGACCTCCGCAAGACGCTCGTAGCGCTACTTTAGGCTCAATCCTTACAGGACGTGAGGACCCTCTTTGGTTCCTGGTAGGGCTACCTTAGCCACTCCTCTCATGCTCCAAGCACCGTGTTTGCAGCTCCCCCTCCCCCATGAAGTCCACGAGGAAACAGAAGAAAATTGGAGGAAACGGAAGAGAAGAGTGGCCGCATTGCCATTGCCATTGCCATTGCCGTCGTCTTCAATGGCGAGCTGCAGCAGCTGGCTGTTGCACAAAGCCATGCCGCCCTCAGCACTTTACAATCCCCCACCTCGGATCTCCGCGAGGCCATGGATCCACTGCACTTCGCCGCCATTTCCACGCGGGGCCTTTCCGAGGTGAGTACTGCCTCACGACCTACATATGCTTCTCCCAATTGGTTCTCCAATTGTCCAGGCTTGCTAAGTACTTGGGTGCAACCCGCAAGAGAAATCTGCAAAAGCAATGCATAAGAGCAATCCGTGACTAAGAGCAATCCTACAATGGGACCCGTGTTGTTGTGGTTGTGGTTGTGGATAGGAGTTCGTGGAGGTGGAGAGGATGGAATCGTGGGTCTACAGCTCCTGCAGCTGGTTTCGCAAACCGAGTATGTTCCACGAGATTGAATGTTCTCTCCTTGCTTTTGGATTCCTCTCCGGCTTGGGATTTTCTCGTCTCGTCTCATCTCGTCTCGTCACTTCACTAAGATGTTATCTGCAATCCACATTTCCTCCCTCGATCGACCTTACAGGGGATTTGCAACATTTGTAGGGGAAATTGGCAATTGCCTTGGGGATTACGTGGGGAGAGTGAGAGCATCGGGGATTTTTTTAGGGTTTTATTATGAGATTCCACGCGGATTTCAATCACCAGGGGGTTTGAGTCCATGGGGAATCATACAGGACCTTTGAATGTATCACAGAAGGGGTTTTATATTTATTCTTGTGGTTTCAGACGGGGGATTCTAAGTAATCTCCTTTGTGCATGTGGGCAGAGTGATGGCAGCTATGGTCATCCAATTTTGAGTCCGTCCGGAGAAGTCTCTTTGCAAATAAAGGTACTTGAAGGTTTGGAGAAGCGGAAAGGAAATGAGACCTCCTGGGCGAGATCAATGGCCGTGAGCCTCCTCTCGTACTTGCTGTCTCTTCAGCTGGGAGTCATGGAAGTGCAAGCCTACCCTCAACTTGAAAGCAGCAGCTGGGGTCTGAATCCCAATCTCACCGTTGAAGTTGATCCGAAGAGTGCCGTGGACACAAGATTTGGCAATCAGCTGTTTGAGCTCGGGGAGAGCGAGGGAACCATGTGCGAGGAGACGTATGGTTTTCTGCCTTGCTCCACCAGCGTTGGAGGGAATTTGTTCTTGATGCTGGGCTATGGCTATCTGCTCTTCATCGCAGCCAAGTTTATCTCCGATGGCAGCGAGCTTCTCCTTGAGGTAAAAACTTTCCCTTCAAACTGTGCATTTCATTCTCTTCGAGTCCTTCAAGTGCATGTTTGAAGGGAAAGTTTGAAGGCAAAATTTAACATTTGTTAAGAGCAACAGCAACAATAGTTTGTTCAGGCTGATCATTCTAGAGAGCGAATTTCGACATTGGGTTTTAGGAATAGTGGCATTCTAAGATTGTTGAAGAGGGCCTTGGATTTTTGAATTAGTGAGGATTATATACAGTGGATTGCTGAGAGAAAGACTTATGAAAACTATACATTCCTAGGTAGGGTAGAGACACTTGTGATTAACATGTTTGTTAGAGGAATTCAATTTGGGAACCATCTGACACCCCCAGTTTTTATTTTTTTATGACGGCAACCTATTCTTTCGAACCAACTTGCAGATGGCGTTGTTGGCTGTGTACAGGTTATGAATCCAGGTTTATTAGGAGGACTATTACTTCCCATTCTGGGAGCGTTTCCTGATTCGATTCTCATCCTTGTTTCAGGCGTGGGTGGATCTGTTCAGCAGGTTACGTTTCGTATTTTTCACCATTTCTTGCACATAGTTGGATGTGCAACTTCTGCCACGTAGTACATGGATTATGTTGTTGTTGTCTCCTCTTACTAGAAAACTCAATTGAGTACTATCCCGTGTAGATGAGGACTCTATTGAAGGTTTTAGAAGGACCAACACATGCAGGCGCAAGAGGAGGTGATGGTAGGGGTGGGAGTGCTGGCAGGCTCAAGTGTGATGCTCCTGACGATTGCGTGGGCGGGGTCGCTGATTGCTGGACGGTGTGATTTGTCTGCTCCTTCTGGAACCGCAGCTGAGCTTACTCTCACTCGCCCATTTGACCCAATTGGAACCGGTGTCACAACCGATGAACAAACCAGGTACTTAGTTACGTATGTCCTCGTCTGCCTATCACTCTCTGGTCACTCCTTTTCGGATTTTCGAACTTAATGCCATCATAGCATTCTTAAGTTGTTCTGAGTCCTTGCTTTTCATCTGATAACATATTAAAAAACGAGATATGACTTGGATTATATATGGCTGAGAATGGTGTTGCAGCAACATGTTACTTCTTTTTGCTCATAAATGTCAATCCAATTCAAGAGCTACTAGCTGGGAGCTATTGAAGGGATTGTTGTCGGTGACTTCGTTCTCCTAACATTCTCCAACTCAATGTATAAGAGATTATGTGCCAAATAAAGCAGTTGTGAGACGATTGAATACCGTAGTTCGTCCTTGAATTGACAGATGGGTGGTGAGAGCTTGTTTCAGGAATGTTTTATGAAACCCTAAACCCTAACCCTAAATCCTTCAAGATTTTCCAGTAGTAATCCTTTGTTTTGTGGTGGGGACGATACGTGTTGATTTCAGGGTGGGGGCATGGATAATGATGGCATCGACTCTTCCCTTCTTGTTTGCGCAATTGCCGTTGTTGCCAGGTCATGAATTAGATGGTCCACAAGCAGCGCTTTCTGGCGGCATTGTTGCAAGTATTGGTCTGTTGGCATACTGTGCATACCAAGTGAGTTTTCTTAGTCAAGTCGTTTGAAACAACGTGCCATGAATATATGTGATCTCCAAGTTTGTATTTATTTATATTCACATGTTTTGATGATCACTTGGTTATGTAGAAATGGGATTAAGGTGTGGCACTGTTGTTGCTTGGGTGATCAATTCTGAAAACGTCAGTGGGTGATTGCTGTCACCCTTTGGAGGACAGGTGGCTTCGCCCTGGTTGCAACAGAAGAAGATTGAGGAGGCACGGTTGCAGTTTTTCCGTTCCCGAGCATTGCAGCGCGTTGCATCTTTTCCTTCGAAGTCTGATTCTCGCTCCAACCTACTCTTTCAGGTACGTGAAACACGCTACTCTTTCATGTTTGAATCACGGTCAAGAACCTTCCTTCATATAAAGTGAAGTTTTCATTGCTTACCTTTTTGACTGTAGTTGAGTAAGCTCTGAACAATCCTCCAGGACGAAAAAGAAGGCCACTTATCTGAGACTGTGAAGAGCCTGTTCCATACCTTCGACGGTAATAAAGACGGCAAGATTCAACAGGAAGAGCTGAGGGGTCTGATTATTGGAATTGGGCTTGAGGAGGCCGGGTGCGTGATCATGGCTGTGTGCTTTTTTTTCTTGGTTCGTTCGTTCGCTTGTGGTACTGACACCCTAATTTTCAATCATACTAAACGTGTCAGTGTTTCTTAACGTTGGGAGGTTTACAACATTTGAGGAGATGGCAGTTAAGTAGGTCAATCATGGGGAGACACCCTCATCCACTTCATTGAAATTGCTGAAAGGTTGTGAGCTTAATATTCCAAGTAGTGACATAAGTACCATACAACTAAATTCATAGAAGTAAATACAAACGGTTGATCATTGAGAGACCTTTCCATGAATGATGAGGACTCTTCATGAATTGCATCATGCTTATCTCGCCTCCCCATCCCAAGGATATTGTATAAAAATTCAATTTCTTCAACCCAATTTTACTAAAAAACCATGTTAAATGGTCTGCAGCAATGGTCTGAAACGGGTCATGTTCTGTGTGCACCAGCTTTGTGCCTGCGGAGGAGCAAGTGGAGACATGGTTGAGAGAGTTCGATCTTGATGTTGATGGCACCATTTCGGAGCACGAGTTTGTGACCGGGATCCAAAAGTGGGCCAAGCGAGTTGCGAAAGACAAGCTGTCTTACCGGAAACTGCGCTCAAGTGCAGTGAATATCCAAGACTCTGATTTCTGGGCTGCCAAATCGAATGAAGCCAAAACAGTGAGTACATTCTCTCATTCTTCTTCTTATGCTCTGCATCTCAAATGACCCCAAGGCATTAAATTAATGTTAGATTAATCATAATGCCAAGTCTGGTTTTCAAGGAAGATTTTGTCATCATTCCATTGGACAGTAACAAAAGCGTTATAACTCATAATGCAGACCCTCTTTCTACATCCTTAGATTTGCGAAAAGTACAAATATGAACGTTTGAGTTTGAATTATTAAACTTGGCATTATGTCCCATAATGCTCTTGAGCCTCCCGACTCTCGAACATTATCTAGTTCATAACATTCGTTGAACAACATTACAAGCTCCATTCCAATTTGAAGAATTTGATAGGATTTGAATATAGCCCCCAACTATCCATATGACTCATTGCCAAGAGAACTTGGAATTGGATCATTGGCTCTTGGCCATTCCTTGTGACATTGAAACCCGAATCCCAATAACAAAGGAATCCCCAAGAATGTAAGAAGAACAAATTGTTGTTGAAGAATGTTGTAATGTTGGTATAATGCCCATGATAAAAACTTGTTGTTTGGCTAATGTTATGTTGCTAAAATGAAAGGCATTGTGAATCTAATGTGAGGTCCTTTGAGATGTGAGTGTCTCATTATTGGATTAGGGTTTCTTGTTCTCAAGTTGCATAAGATTTTGATAGACTTAAATAGAGGATACTAAAATTGTTAAGGACTTAATTCCCACACTTAAATTGACCCATGTTACCAACAAATCATTTATTCATACACTTTTCTAAGATGGCTTCTAAAATGAAGCCATTGAATAAGGGTCTTTATATGAATCCAACATTTTGTGTGCTCATTGTCTTCTTTTCAACATGTGTTGTGCTTAGTTTATGGGTAAACACTACTATCAATTATTGGTGCTTCATGTAGATGAACTTTGGAAGTGCATTATTTTCCTTTTGGGGGCTGAAGTTCTCTACTTCCATGTTGGGAGGCGTACTCTTTCATTTGCAAAGAAACAAACATTATTTCTTAATCTAAATTTCAGTCATTTTTTAGTTAATTGCAATTGGTGATGATTATAGGTGCTCACCTTAAACCCAAAACCCTTTTTTGTGAGCAGGTGCTAGAGCTTCTAGAGAGTGAAGTTGGATTGACAGGTGAGGAGTCAGACAATGACACAGAGGAGGCTAAGGAGTTGGATCCTCCACAAATTTATAAGAAGGCTTCATTGTTCATGCTGCTTGGGGCAGCACTTGCAGCAACCTTTGCTGACCCAATGGTAGACAGCATTGGCAACTTCTCAACTGCGTCGCAAATTCCACCCTTCTTTGTGGCCTTTGTTGTCACCCCATTTGCCTCCAATGCAAGTGAGCTTGTGTCCAGCATCATCTTTGCCAAGAAACGGCGGAAACGGAACATATCTCTCACTTTTTCTCAAGTTTATGGGGCCATCACTATGAACAACACTCTGTTAGTGCCAATTCTACTTCCTACTTTCCCTTCTCTTTGTATAAGGTAGGCATATCCAATATGGACCTCTTCCCAATTGTGTCTCTATCTACATCTATCTAAAATTGCAACCTTTGGGAAGTGGGTCCAAAATGGATATATTTACCTTTGTTGGAGTTCAAAGTAGCCACATTCTCATCATTGAACTGAACTTGCAATGTGGACCACTTTTATTCTTCAACAACTCTTTTGACATTGCAAGTTGTTGCCTATTTCTTTTGAGGTGGGCAACAATCTTCTTCATTGGAAATTTATCTTTATGCATTTAGTTTTGGGGGCCTCATCTTCCTTCAATTAAAAATTTGAGAGAAGATGGGATTTCATAGTACCCATCATTGTTACCAGCTCCTCCTTGTGGACCTTCCATTTCAACATTAAAAACACACAATGTTGAACATTTTGCCATCTAAACCACTTTGAAATTCACTATTGTTTTGGGGGTACAATCTATTTTGTAGTCCATTTTGAAAATGATACTAGTTTCCTAAAAATATTGAACATTCAAATAATATGATGCACCCTTTTTTCTTTCCACTATTCAATATAGAATTTGTTTACAAATTTTTTTAACCTTGGAAGGATGCTAAAGCCAAAGAGTAGTTAATGGATGATGCTCAAGATTATTGTAGAAATGAAGAATGCACCTATTGGTTTATAAATCAAATCATTTTTGGCAAAGTATCTTGGTGATAGGTCTCATCTTTTTAGAGTTAAGTGATTCATTTCGATTCTTAAAGATACGAAAGTGACTACTTTTGACCAAATTCAGATTTAGGAATTAGTTTGTTGACTAATCATAATCTACGTTGGGTTGATTCTCAGGTGTATGGCAATATTTTTGGCCCTTGTATACATTCGTGGATTGACTTGGGATTTCTCTAGTGAGGTATGTATTATCGAAAAACATTGCCTTGTTTAATACAAGTTTCAAATTGTTTTCAAAAGTCATATATTATAGCATATGTAAATTTTACTCGAGACTCCCTTTTAGTGTTTTTCTTTTTCATTTTGGAAAAGGAACCAGTTGTTTCTTCAATACTCATGTGATACTTGGTGATACCTATATAAAATTTAGGTGATATCTAGGTAATATTTGGCTCCTGGTACTAAAATACAGTAGTAATCTGGCTATTTTGATCCCCAAAATAAAAATTTCCTTTACAAAAAATAGCCAACATCATTTGTCTATACCCAATTGGTGAAAAAGTCATGCATAAAAAAAATATTGCTCCCTTGGCATTTCGTGATAAAAGTCAATTCTTAGGATTTTTGAATACTCTCTTCACGTTCATAAGATGCGCTTTCCTTGTGCAGGTGACTGTCATAGTGGCGAGCACGTTTGCAGTAGGAGCGATGGCAGGGACTAGGAGCACATTCCCCACTTGGCTAGCCCTGCCGGTGCTGGCCGTGTACCCTTTGGCTATTGCAGGTGTTGCCATCTTGGATAACGTACTAGGGTGGCACTAAAGTAATGGCCCTATTCTTTACTCTTTGCAGAGCGTTTTGAAATAAAAACATTTGATGCAAATTGATCACGAACTGGTAAAAAAATCTGTAGAAAAGATTTCTAAGGATTTAAAAAAAAGAAATGTACATGCACCAATTCTTGCTGTGTGATTAGAGTCAATGCGAGAAGAAAATGTGATGCGAGTAACAAGGACCGACTTTCCATTTGAAATAAGCACATACTGTGTAACATGTTCACCTCTGCAGATGGAGATTATCATTCTATTTTATAGAACAAACCCATGCTGTGTTGAAGTATTGTGCAGTACACGTGTGTCTGCAGTGTGACACTAAACTTTTAACTCCACTCCTATCATAACCCATCCTCCAAGCTGTATGCGAAAATAGTGGGAGAGGCTACCTCTCAAACTCCTGCAGAGCTTGCAATCCTTGATGATTAGTATTTTCTCCGTGACCCGTAATTGAACCGCACTTGTAGGAGGTAGCGCATGCGAATCTGGGACACATCGTACACGATATACTCATTGTACATCAAGCACGCCTGAAAGGAAACAATGATAAACCACGTCATTACTTTGGACGAGCTCAACCTTCAAGCACAGGGTACCATCGAAGTAATATGGCTAAGCTACCACATATTTCATCAAGTACTTAGTAGAGGTATACCAAACAGCAGATCCCGAATTGAATTGCAAAAACGAAAAGCCTTTATTTTGGTCTTCAGCTGGCAAGTTGAAATGCCGCAAACTCAAAGAGAAGTTCACAACCTCACAGCTTAACAGCTCAAAAGCCGAGAACGCACTTCGTAACGTCCTTGCAAAGGATGCATGAGAAAGATGTAACCATACCTGTTGCTGGGGACTTGGAACTGGCGATCCCACAGGAACAACCACTCCATCTTCTAGGGTCTTGAACTCTTTGGGATCGGGAACAGTTCTACCGACGCCCTTTGTGCTGCAAATACCCAAATCGAGGAAGTCAGGGACACAACCTGCAGTCGAGTACTCTAAATACACCATTTACTGTAGACCACGGCATCACGAGAGGGCACATTGATGTATATTTCTCAAATTTAGAGTAGCACTTTGACCACATTGGAAACTGCAAAGTAGCTTACAACCTCATTACTTAGACATAATTGTTGCGGGTAACATTAAATTTTCACCCAATGCTATTGAAAATTCACAGCTAGGTGTAGAACAAGTGAGAACAAGAATTCTCAAAACACCAAACATTATAGTGGGTTCAAAATTACAAAGACTTCTACTTATGTGGTGAAAAGCAACTTCGCAATAAATAATTACAATTCTTGGTGTAGTCGAGGAGAGATGGACACATAATAAATACCTAAGCTTCCCTCTCGGCAAGTTGTTAGCATTACAGTCGCTGTTAAACAGCTCGTTCATGTCTCCCAAGGCCACCTGGATGTTACATAGTCCATGAAACCCATTAATATAAAAACTTCATTGAGAAGCATGCACATGGACAGTCTCCTGCAGATTCAAAGGCAGAAGTGTCTCTCAAGGCCCTCAAGCAAGATATCCAGCATGTCAAGTTTGATCCTCACGAGACTATATAACCACTATCCCTGCCAAAACATGTGCATACTCAAGGTTATGACTCAGGACGTACCTCTGACAGGAGAAGCACGCCAACTGGATCTGAAGGACTGGTGCAACAATAATTTGCACTCTTGGAGACCATATCCGCAAAATAGACACCTTTACCAAACATATATCCTGTGACAGGAGCTTCTGGAGGTGCTATTCGCAGTCCTGCACACGACGAGCAAGCGATGGTGAACATACCAGCCAATTCAGGGAAACTCTTGTGTTTATAGATGGCTTCAAGAAAATAAATGTTCATGGGCAAGCCCCGAGAAATTCAAGCTATTCAAAAGCAGAACTAAGGAATCCAGGAACTTTCATAATCAGGCAACAAACACAGTAAGAATCCAACTGACTTTCAGGGACATGAACTAAGGCTCTTGCATTCGATTGTAGGTGGGATTCAAAAAGGAGTGAAAAATACAAACCTTGTGATAGAATACCCGTCCAGTTACTCAGTCGCGACCCATGCCATAACAACATACGATTTGATGTCTTCTCGAACTGATGACCCAAAAAAAAAAAGGTGCGTTAATGATACAAAAAAACAGCCACTACCGTTGCAAAATCTAGTTCAGTGTTAGCTTTAAGCCCATTTTTGTGAGGAAAACACATGTCCAAATTTACGTCAGGACAAATATCTCAATATATCAACATCAAGGAAACTACAGTAAAATATACAGAGAAGAAAACATACAGCCTGAAAGCGATCCGATTCGCCCTCCCTCTGTAATTTGAAAACATTCAGAAGTTCGAGCTTGTAACCGGAATGCGTCTGTCCATGCGTCTTCTCCACATATTGTTTAATCTGAACAAACATTAAACCACAAGGATGAAATTTTATCTCTCAATATTGCAATCTTATCTCTCTAAACACGTAATTTTATAATCGCTGAAGCTCTTCAAGAGGTTCAATTGCAAAGTTAAGCCTATTAAAAGCGTCAGCTTTAAGGTTCTGCTCCAACAATATGACAAGATCTGATAATAAAATATGTCTTGAATGCTTGAATACAGCAGTCATAGGTAAGAATGTAAAACGAGCCCAAATGGGTATGCCAGTTCACCAATTCAAATTCCTCGCATGAAGTGTCCAAGGGCTGTAGTTCACAGTTGAGGCGCTTGTAATGAGTGTATGCTGGATCCTGATTTGGACAAAAGAAACCCAAGTGTAAAAATTGAAGTAAATGAAGCACAATAAGATTGATCTCACCGTTTCTCTAAAGAGATTTAGAAAATTGAAATGAGCAATGTTACAAATTGAGTGAGAATAGTGTACGCACTTCGTCCTCCGGAGAATCATTGACTAGAAGCTTTGTGGCCACCTCAATTTCACCCAATGCTTCCACCTACAATCCAGTTGAAATTTCAGCTGTCACGCCATTTGAGAATAGGACTTCTGCTGTCACGCATGATGTTCATGTAATCCATACCAAGAACGAAACTATTGAAGCAATAAATCGTATTAAGATACCTGATAGCAAATAATTAGCATGAATCTATTAGAGTGGACGAGAAGCGAGTAGTACCATCTCAAGCTTCTTCTTCAGTTTTTGTACAGTGTCGATAATAAATTGTGCTGTTGATCAGATCACCAACCAGAGAAGAAGCCAGTTAAAACCATAATTCCAAAAGCATTTTCAAGATTAAAACACATATGGCTTTGGATTTTTGAGTATCCCCAAACCTACCAAAACCTGTTGAAGATTAAGTTGAAAACTTACACATATGTTTAAAGCCGAAGTCGTGGGGAATCACTGTGTAAAACTCACTGCAAAATAATTCCAACAGGTTTCAACAGATAGTCATATTTACTTTGGAACACAAGAGTTGGAAGCGCAGAATCACTCTAGTATATATATACATCACAAATATTCAAGAATCCGGTATCATGAGACCGAACAAAGGGAATTCCTCTTTGCAAGAAGAAGCACTTATCTACAGTAGATAGCAAAAGTGAATAGAAACCTGCTTAATTCTTGAATGCCTCTCTTTGATGAGGTCGATTTATCATCCAAAGCAGCGGCTAGTCTCTTCAGAACCTCATACCCCTGATCAACACCACAGTATTGGATGTCGATTCAGAATCTAATATTTGGAAACCAGCCAATTCCACATAGGAACTAGCACTTCTTGACAACACCATATTACAAGGCTCAAGTTAGAATGACTACAGTGATGGTGTTACATCAACCAGTAATCTGATTAAATGTAGGCAGCTGTAACATTCCCAAACAACATAGCGTACAGAATCAATTCTTACCTTCAAAATCGTCGATTTACTCAACTTCCCGAGAGGCATCTTCCGCGCATCATAACCTGAGAAGCAAGGCAGACACCCAAAATTTCAACAGTCCTATTCTGGCCAAGAGATCTGACTATCATCCATTGGGGCAATTGCAAAGAAATCATTATGTACAAAAAAATATTGTCATAGAATCAGGACGAGGCACGACAAAAGAAGAAAAACGGTACTGAACAATGCAGAACTTGATTGGCTCAGGAAAATTAAAAAGTTCCGTAATTCTGCAGAATCACCTTCGGCAAAACAGCAAATTCTAAAACTAACCCATATTCAAAGCACAATAGCAAAGGAAGTTCTCTAAGGACTTAAGGAAAATGGACGTAAGGAAGTGTCACATATTGAAGTCGACAGGCAGGATCACCTTCATACTAGCAAGCCAACCAGATGAATAAATAATGAGAACACACTAACCGATTTCCATCATCTGCTGCTGCATCATGCTCACATTGCAGACAAGATCAACAAACTCTTTCACCCTCCAATCGAGTTTGCTTGGCTTGTCAGCAACTGGTTTCTTTGATTCAAGTTTTTCTTCTTTAATATCCTGATCCTGTAATGTGTACAATACGTGAGAAGTACTGTACGCACGAAGTCAAATCGAGCACATTTCTTTCAACATCAACAACAATATCTAAAAAATCTCATTGCACCGATTTGTCCTAATAGTCCCTGTTACAAAATGAATTTACATACGGTAATAACTATTTACAAGGGAGAAGTATTTTTTACCAATGAAATTTGTGATGATAGTTCAAAATGGATAGCACTAGTAACATGCAAAGGGTAAAAACATTCCTCCCTTGTAAAAAGTTATAACTATATCTAAGCTCATCTTGTAACACTCACTAATAGGACAAATCACAGTAGATGGCCAACATCAAAAAAAGTTGATTACAAACCGTGGGCTTTTTGTCAGAGTCCTCTTCATAGTCCATCTCAATCCAGGTGTACTTATTTGGATAGGCGACAAATTGATGACGTTCATGCCAGTGATTCTTTGTTTTGTCATAGAATTTATTCTGAAACTCAGCAATAGCTATTGAAGCATCCCCCATTGGGCCAAAGAGTTTCTGCTGGCCCTTCACGCCAACCCTTCCCCAGCGGAGAAAGACGTAGTAGTTTCTTCCTGAATCCGCCTCTATGCAATGACAGACGAAGTATCATAAATATGGGCACAACCTGAATGCCATTAGCCTCGAAGTGCCCAAATGAAACAAAATGGACGCTTCCATACGGAAAAGGAGTTAAATTAAATCATGTAGAAACCTTCAAAGAAGGTGACAGATGTACCAATAGAAAGAAGAACCAATACCGTACATTCTTGAACGATAGAAATAACATTTGAAAGTTAGTATAATCAACTCTTAGTTTACGAAGTGGACCTTTGATCTTTAGATCGAGCACTTTGGAGTTAAAGCAATCACACACAATTAGCAGCTTGTCATCATAATCAACTCCATTGTTTAAGTCAACTACATAATGGCCAAAAGTTTGCCAACAGGTCAAAACGAGCAAGTCGTACCAAGAATTTGAAGCACATAGAACTTGTTGTTGTTTTCTCCCACATTCGTTTGATTGAGCATGGCATCGAACACCTCCATTTGCTGCACACACATCGATGCATTGTTGACCCATTGCCAATTTAATCATTCAAAATAGGAACTCAGAGAACGTCAATAGGATTTTCCATTACTTGCAAACCTTTTGCATATTCCTGCAGCATATCAAGTGCGAATTTCTCTATTCATCTCACTTCCGTCAGGTATGTACTAAATGCTCTCATCCAAAAGAACTGTATCTAAAACGCAATGAAGTACAATTAGAAAGTAATCAACTGCCGCCTAAACTTCCAATGTGATCTTTCTAATCTTGCACAAAGAGAAGGAACTTACATTATTTAACTTGCCCTCATAAACATGATAACTATTTTTGATTTTATCATCAATGTACTGGTCGAGCACAGCACGTCCCTTCTTCAAAACCACAACTTTGGCATCTGCAAACATGAGCACAAGGTACTTCAAGTAAGCTTTCATTTGTCTGTAAACATCTGTCATTCACGAGAAAGCTCAAAAACCAACGGTGAGGACATCCACACCTAGATTACGCAACATAATTTGAAGCAAGAACTGCCTTCTCTATTGAATTCTACAAATGTTGATGACAAATATTCAAATATGCTCAATTAAAAAAATAACACAAGGGCACTCATTCCAAGTAAGTGCCCCCAAGCCCATACTCTATTCAAAAAAGCAAGACCTCAACAATACGAGATTCTCACCTTCATCATCTTTTGGTGCATTCTTGCCGGTCGAAGCACCGTTCTTAGCTTCCAAGGCTTCAGTCAGACGCTCAACCAGGTCAATTTTCTTACCGCTTGTAGGTAAGCCTCTGGTGGACAAAGCTTCTTTGATTTCTTTCACATTCATAGTACTTATGTCCTCCACCTTGATACTTTCGTCCTCCTCTTCATCAACATTGCCATCAACCACCAGTTTACTATCTTTTGAAGCCTTCGCCTCAGCTTCAGCTTCAACAGCGTCAGTGAGCCGCTCAACCAATTCACCCCTCTTCCCAGAAGTGGACAAGTCCCTTTGGGAGAGAGCCTCTTTCAGTTCTTTTGCAGTCATTCCGCTCAAATCTTCCACTTTGAGCCGTTTCGCATTCTTGCTTTCCTCCTCATCTGGCGGAGAATCTGAAGATCGCTTCCTTTTCTCTCCATTCGCCCCATCTTTGTGCTCGTCTTTGGATGCAGCTTCTTCCTTTGCAATTGCTTCATCAAGTCGAGAAGCCTGCCAGCAAACTTCGTCAACACCTCTTGAAGCATGTTATCTCCAAAAATAAAAGACCAAGGATTCATGGTTCTAAACTGGTCAATACAATTGATCACATTGTGGAAATCTAAAGTTTGGATGGGGTCAAATCTTATACCACCAGAATCAGTGAAAGACACTGCATCTGTTGGTCAACAATTGCACCCAAAAAAAGTCCTCATATAACCTACCCAAAACATACTCAAAACAGCTAAAAAATCAAGGCCAAATTTGAGCTTCTTGGTCTTCTAGGTGCTAGAAACCCCACTTTCATACTTCTACAATGTATTGGGCAATGTCCGATGTCAAGGCAGAAGAAAAAAAATACGATGGTTCCCAAATACAATATTGAAATACTTACGCTTGCAGAAAGATTATCAAAGATAAAAAGCAGAATCAAAGATGTATCATGGCAGAATCAAAACTGATCGAAAGAGTAGTATACCAGAACGGGTTTCAGTCCAATCGTGTCCAAGCATCGCTTCTCCAGCTCATCTCGAAGCCTACTCACAGTCAATTTGCTCGACATGATTACCTGAAATCAGTTCCACAGCTCCCTCACCATCAGTTGAACCATCTCAGATAGGAAAAGGAAGCCCACCTCTACTGCTACCTGCTACCTTGTACATTCCAGAAAGAGTTCAAATCACCAAGACAAAACGAAAGTAAATATGATAATCATCTCCTAGAACTAAAGAGCTTGCTCATGACTTAATGATGTGAGCAAGACATGGTCACTATTCAAATTGATAATTCAGTGATTAGTTTGATGAATAATCATTTTATAGTGTCCGTTTTCATAAGCAAACGAAACACCTAAGTGCGCTTCCAGAAACAGCTTTCAATTCTCACCTCCTATTTCTTACTCCCAGCATCATCCTAAAGAAAAATGAAAATGCAGGGAAGCGATCACCACCACACCAAATTATAAGAAAGAATTACGTCACACGCGTTACACTAACAAAAATATTCATGTTCGTCCATCCAGAAGTTGACAGCCTTGCTTAAAGATTCAAAAGTCTCAGTAATTCAATACATCGACCTCATGCAGCGAACTGTACAAAACTAACACTTGCTCCTAGCGAAATGTCCTCAGGGTTGTAGCACCAGGAGAACTCAAGCGAAAGTAAGAAAACAGAGTATCATAAGCGTCCACACCCCACACCCCTGCGGTCGCTCTTTCAAGCTCAGTCGCGCATGCTCTGCTCTGGCTTCCACCACAAAGGTGACGGCGCTCAAAAGAATCACCAAGCAGGTATGTGAAAAAAGAAATACAGCTTGCACGAGGAAGATTTACCAAATACTGAGGAGAGTACTAGCCCCTTGGAAGCTCGGTGAGTGCAAGTGAAGCTTGGATTGGAAGGAAGCAGATTAATACACAGCGTTGTAGCATTGGAAAGACGGATTGACAAGAGGGTTGAGGAATCGTGATGAGGAATCGTTATGAGGAATCGTGAGGTTGAAGAATTGGAATTTGTTGTCCATGCAGAGTCGGCAATCGTTGGCGGCAGAGAAAGGTCGACTTCTCTGGCCGCCGGCTTCAGAGAAGTCGCCTGGTGGGACGGGCGGGGAGCTTGGCGACGAAGCTGCGCAGCAACGCAAGTGCGTGTCAAGAGGGGGAAACCATTTCGAGAACAGGGAGTGGTCGAAAGTAACGTGGAAATTGTCTCCTGCGCACCGAAGTCCACTCTAGCGTTATCAACCCTAATTACAATTGAGCACAGTTAAACATTATTGTTAAACATTAATTATTTGTATTACGTCTCCGTGGAAACTGAATGAAGATTCCAATGCACTTTAGCATGCATCATTTGGACACCGTATGAATAAGTTATGAATTTTCTTAAAGTTTTTTCTCCAAGTGTATTACAAGCATCTCCAATGTGGAGATGGGAACAAGCACAGTGCCTAGATTTTGAAGTGGAGGTAAGCGGACCTCATTCCATTCCGTCCACTTTTGGAAAAAAAAAATTGACCCAATGCAAAGCCAACAATCCAAACTTCAAATGGATTTTTATGCATAATAAAAAGAAAAGAGAAGAAAAGTTTCTTCATTAAATTAAGACCTTTCATGCAAAAAAGGAAAATTCCAATTTATTAGCACGCATAAGGAGGTTGAAAAGGTATGACAATGATGACTTTTGCTATTGTGAGCCACCTTGCGGGCTCTTCATTTGTTGATAAATTGCAAAGTCAGAGAAGGAAATGACAAGGGCAGGGGGAACAAAGTATGACCAATTCTGGTTGTATTCGGGTGTGTTTTTTTTAGTAGCCCCCTCATTGTGCGGTTGACATACATGTTTGGCGTGCTACATTGGAGTTGCTCTAATAGACTCACAAATTCATAGACTTTCATTTTTAGATTGTGTATATCTTGTCTAATCAATATCTAAGATAAAGTGTCTCTTTTGGGTTCAAATGTAGGTGTCGTTTGGGGGGCAATGTTGATTGTAGATGTATTGTCTAGTCAAGTCCAATACTCTTATAAATTGCCTATTGTGCCATTTAACAAAATTTGCTTAATACAAAATAGAATTGACATTTTTGTCTTGCATGATTAACATTCCATTCTTACAAAATCCCAATCAAGCATATTAAATTTTAGTTTCAAAAAACTAAAATTTTATTTTTGATTAATTATTATATTTAATATTTATGATAATTGATTGAAAATATTAGTGGTGAATTTTAAATTTTGATTGCGTACACATCTAGGAAACATTCATCCACACATTATTTCATAATCAAGCATCTCAAAAATAGTTTCAGAATTTTCCTCTATACAAATTTCAATATTATGATGACAGTGTCCAAATTTTGTAAAAAACATATTTTTTCATTGTTTGTGATTGAATTTTGCTATTTGACCTTTTCATTGTAATTAATTTTGTACATTTGGGCATGTGTCATGACTATTGATGGATGAATGCATTGATGGATGAACTCATTCATAATGAAATGTGGACTAATAGACAAGTAGAAATTGCCTCAAGATAGATATCTCTGGAAGTCATAGTGGATTTGTGCAATGTAGTTACACAACTACACTTGGATGACTAGTGCACTGGAGTTAGACAATTCCCAAATAAAGATAAGTGTATTGGAACTTGGAGTAAGATAACTCTAAGTAGAATATCAAGATTTGGATAAGATATGATTTAGAGAAGTATAACTAGTACTTTTACTTTAGTGGATGGTTCTAGATAGAACCAAGGATAGGAAGCTAAAAGTAGAAAAGAAGTCCTAATCTATGTTAATGACAAATAGTCTTTATTGATAGTTTCTATTATGTAAGATGGAGCTTGGGGGTGAGGAGATGCTCTTTTAAGATTGATCTCTCTCTATGGTTGGTTGGTTTGAACTCCTTGTGAAACATTTTAGTAATAAGTATATTTTGTATTTGTATTTAGAGTCCATTGTGATTTGAAGTTACAAGTTGTAGGAGGTTTGTAACAATATGATGGTATGATTACTGTGCTAAAATATAATTAAATTATAGAGATATCTATTTTGCATAATCAAAGCAATGACACCGCAACATTGAAATCTCTCTACCTATTGGACATACCTTATCAATATTATAGTGATTTTTTTAATGTGTTTCACTTAGAATGTGGTCGGGTTAGAGAATTCTTCTATTTTTACTCATCAATCCATCAATTTTTATTTCTTGTCAAAAAAATAATTAAAATGAGGAAATATAATTTGGAAAATACTTTAAAATAAAAAAAATAAAAAATATTTATATAAAAAACACATTTTGGCATCTATTTAAAAAAATATTATTTGTTGAACTTGTCTATCGCCTATAATATATGCTTTCATCTATAAAATTATGTAAATTTAATAAACTGTATACAAATTTTGGAAAATCTTGTATTTTTTGGAGATGCTTTTGGCACTTTCAACTAATTTTTTTAATATTTCTAGTTTAACCCCTAAATTTCTAGGGCCTATTCATTATTAACCCCTAAAGGCCCAAGGCCTTTTTTCTGCCAAAAAACACCCAAAACTGCCACTTTTTTAGCAATAAGGTAAAAAAAATTAAAAATGTTTTTTTTGCACATCTAACCGTAGGATCTTACACCTAACTAATATGAGAATGTGTGGAAAAAATTTCAGAATTCTTGACCGCACAGATTGTAAGATATCTACGTTTAAAGTGAAAAAAACAAATTTTTCAGCACATTGTGGGACAGGATTTTTTGAGTTTGAACATTTTTAACTTAAAAGTTTTGCACTACAGAGTTTTGAGCTTTAAATCTTTATAGTGGAGAAATGAGTTGAGAGTCTAATTAAAAAAAATCAAATCAAAAAACCATAATTTTCATTATTAAAAAAATTGTTAAGGAGAAGTAGGTACAAGATAGAAGGTTAATCTAAAGTATTCATATATTTTAAATGGAATTAAAATGCACTAATCCCTATGGTGAGATTGTTCTAGCAAGTAAATTTAACCATGCAAAAAAAAAAAATTGAAAAATTTGAAAAATTTCATTTAGAAATGAATTCTACAAGTTATTTTTTACAAAAAGATGCTCTAACTGCCCAAAAAACAAGAATGTCCATAACTTTCTCATAACAAATCCAAATGAAATGAATCAAAGCTTTCCAGATAGACAAAAATATAATTTATGAGAAAAATAAAAAATTTCAAAATAAAAATTTAAAAAGTGCAAATTTTTTTTGCTGCCCGCGCTGCCCTCCGTCCCCTGTTTTGAGCTTATTTGGTCATAACTTTTGTTACCGGGCACCGGTTGTGAAAAAAATTATATTCCCACGTAGCTAATCAGCTTTTCTACCTCCAAAAAAAGCTTCAAAAAATCAAGAGAAAATTGCAGCCCGTAGGTACCTGCCCAAAAATGCATTTGTCGCCCGAAGGGCCAATGGGCTTTTAGGGGTTAAAACCCACTCAAAACTACCATTTCTATTGTAAGGAGCAATGTATATGAAGGATTGAAGATCTTGCAATAGACTAGTATAAGAATGTATAGTAGAAATTTCAAAAACTTTGACTATATAGATTGCAAAATATTTATGTTTAAAGTAAACAAAACAACTTTTCTAGCACCTTAAGTGACAAGATTATAAGACTTTAAATCTTTTTAATTTTAAATTGATCTATTATAAATCTTGATTTTCTATTTTTTTATGTTGAAAAATTGAATTTAAGCTATGGGATTAAAAATTTAAGAAACAGCAACTTGATTTTCATTCTTTCAAAAATTATTAACCCCTAAAGTCCTTATGTCCTTTCAAGAGACAAAATGGATTTGGGGCAGGCTCCTATGGGCTCAATATTTGTTGTGATCTTTTGAATTTTTTTGCAAAGATAGAACAACACATTAGCTTTTAAAAATATAATGTTTATTTCAGTTGGTGCTTTGGAGCAAAAGTTATGGTACAAAAATCCCTTCTTTTAGTTTGGCAAGCAAGAAAAAACCCTTAAAAAACTAAAACCAAAAAATCTAAAATATTTATTTTGAACAGATTGTGTTTTATCTACATAGGAAGCTTTAACTTATTCCATTTGGATTTGTTTTGTGAAAGTTATGGGCAATCTTGTTTTTTGGACCAACAAAGCATTTTCTTGAAAAAATAACTTACATGATTCATTTTCACAATTTTTCAAAAAAAAAAAATTTACAAGGTTAAGATTTCTTATTAGAACAATCTTACCATTGAGATTAGTGTGTTTTGGTTCAATCTTAGAGCTATAAACAATTTGATTTTTCCTTCAATTTTGAACCTATCTTGAACCTATCTTGAATCTTCAAAAAAGATTAGTAAGTGAAAACTAATTGTGTGTTTTTGAATTTTTTTTTCAAGACTCTCAACTCAATTTTTCATCATATAAAATTCAAAATTCAAAATTAATAGAGCAAAATGTAGTTGAATATGGTTCCAAAAAAGTTATTTCCTTCACTTTAAATGCAAATATTTTGCAATCTACATAGTCAAAGTTTCTTAAATTTCTTCCACACATTCTTAGACTAGTCTAGTACAAGATCTTGCAGTGAGATATGCAAAAAACATATTTTTTTTATTTTTTGCTCTTTGTTATTGAAATGGCAGTTTTGAGTGTGTTTTTTTATAGGAAAAAAGGCATTGGGACTGTAAGGGTTAATTAGAAGTTGGTACAAAATAGATTGAAAATCAAAATAATTAGTCGCTCTAAGATGGAATTGAAACATACTAATCTCAATGGTAGGGGTTTATTATTGCTCAAAGAATGACTTTTTGAACTTAGAGTGGCATAACTATTTTCCTTAGCGTTAATTAATATTAAAAAAATAATGTGTTTTTTATTTTTTTTAATTAAAAAAATACCTTGTCAAGAATTGAGATTATAGGACATGTCCAAACCTTTAAGTGTTTTTTGAGGAGACACTTGGAATTTTAGAAGGTGAAAGTAGCCAATTCAAAAAAAAATCTTATAAGAGTTTAGCAAAAGTTTATTAACATAGAAAACTCTAGTCTACACTAGTTCCAAATTTCCATTGTGTAGGGAAGCAAACCTTATTAACTCAACATAGATGCCAAGGACACTACCATACTTGAAAAAAACTTCTAAATTTTTGGCAAATTTTTGCCAAGTCTTACTTGAATTTAGTAGTGTCTACCAATAAACCAAGAAATTAAAAAATATTGGATGAAATTGCCAAAAATATCTCCAAAAAATATTAGATTTGCCAAAGTTCGGATGATATTTACTAATTTTAGAAAATATAGATGAAATTATTTGTAAGGTAGATGGATGGTAGAGAAAGGGATGGTTGTTCTAACTAACTTGCAGGTCAAGGTGCTAGTCACTCTACTCATAAGATAATAGAAATAAATATTTCTCATAGGATAGGCTCAAAAAATATTTTCAAAAAATAGAATCTAAACTTTTCCTTACGTACATTATAAAAAATTTGACAAAGAAGTGTCAATCTTGTCCTTATATTAGATATATTAAGTGTCTAATGAATTATTTTTTTAAAGATAATATAGATTTTTAAAATGCACCTATTCATCTTTTACCATAATAGTGTATGTATTTTTCTATTGGGGTTGTATAAAGCTCCCTAGCTCTTAGGTCACTTATCCAAATCATGCTAAACTTGTCCCATTGGATTTGTAGTTTGCATGTCCAAAACTGTTCTTCATGATTCCCAATCACCAATCTTAAAATATTTTCCTAATAATCTTTTTTGCACCCCCAAATGCTTGTGTGGTCTTTAGAAGCATTAAAAAGATTTTTTTAATGGAAAATTCCAAGAATGGACTGCTTTTCTAGTTCTTAGGCATGTTCCAAACAAAATCCTAGATTACTATGTGACATGGGCAAACTCAATTTTTATATGTAATGCTAAAGCAAGCTTTATTTATAAAATTTGGAAGCTCCTATTATTTGGTTCCTAATCAAATTAAACCTAAATACCTTCTCACCTAGGAGATAACATCTCCTACATTTTGACTTCAAATTCTTTGAATATTTTAATTTTATTCTAAGTTTGTATTCCTCAAGTTGTATCTTCTAAATTAAGATTTCTTAGATACTCTTTCTTGGAGAATTTTGGATTTAAAGACTACACATCACTGCTTTTTTTACTCCATTTGTTTGACAATTTTTCAATTTCAATTGGATGGTAACAATTTGAAAATTGCATCACTGAATCTTGAAAAAACTTTATTGTTGAGTCAATATTGACTACTGCATAACTGAATATACTTAATCTCTAAAGCATTAGCAAGTGTTTTTTGGCAACATTGAAATTTTGCGTAGATATGTGTGACCGGAGATTTGCAAATTTTAGGCTAAAATTTTAATAGAAGGTGGGTACAAGGATTATCTTTCATATGCACTAAATTTCATGACATTTGAAAATGTGAGTAAAAAATTATGGCCTAATATGTTATTTTTTTCCTTGGACAGACAATCTGGGCATATAAGAAAAAAATCACTTTTTTCATATGAAAAAATTTGAAATTGGTTTTCTAGAGTTTTATATACGTGAAAAGCTTTTAGTCATTCCATTCAGATCAATGAGTCAAAAGTTATGAGGAGTTTTAGTTTGCGTGAAGTTATAGTTTCTCTACTCTAAAATAAACTTTGTAGTCCTTTATTTTACTCAATTTTCAATATTTTTTGAAAAAAATAAAATCGTAGGATGTATATTGTTTATTCCAACATTGCAACCATTGGAATTGGCATTTTCAATTTCATAACTAAATTCTTAACAATTTTGTATATTGAATCATTATCTATTTTTTTCTACTTATTATTTTTTTCCTGTATGTTGTACAATTTCAAATGATCTGAAAATTTTCAAGCATATAGAAAACTTGCCTTGAAGAATGAATCCACAAAAGCATCACCATTTGGGACATTTTTTCATACAAATGTAAGCTTGTGAAGTGCAACTACCCGTTTTTTTGCAAGGTCAAAAAAAAGGTTTTGTCACTTCAAACATTAATATCTTGCAATCTACTCAGTGGAATTTTTTGAAATTTTTTCTACATCTTCTCGAACCAGGTACTACAAGATCCTTTAGTTACATGTGTCTAAAAATGTTCTTTTCCCAAAATTTGATACTTGTATTAGAAATAGTTGTTGTAGAGCGTTTTTGGTGAAAACATAGTCACAATCCTTATTTAAGGGTTAAAGATTCTACAATCATTTTATTGAATTGTATAATGACAAAGAAATGTCAAATAGATTTGTGAGCAAGAGTACTTATTTAGCCACAAATGATTGACCAACCCCAAACTTTACATTTAGGAACATAAAGAGTATTATATAATGGCAATTACAAATGCCCTTTACGGGTGCAATTCTACTTTTGGATGCATTGTGGGTTTAGGGATATACACAATTTGGAATTCAAACTATTTTATTATGCAATACTTTAAATTTGTGGAAAGTGTGCTACAATCAAGCGAGCATATTGTTCAATGTGTTCTAAAATGTCATAGTAGAGAGGTATATAATAAAGAAGTTTGAAGGTAGACTTCCATACGAAGTCAAAAGTGAAAAAACAATTTTCAGGTTTCCCAAAATTGGAATTGCTTTTGCCAACTTCCATGATGTTTACACTTCTACTTGATTAGAGAGAAACTACATTTTAGAAGTAACTTTGTCTTGTTGTCAAATTGTAAACAACCAAAAAATTCAAGTCCAGTTAGAATTAGTTTTCTAAGAAGTCGAAAAGTTGCCTCTTCCACTTTTCATAGGCCTCTCTTTAAAATGTTGCCAACCAACAATTCCAATTCCGGTCTTGCAAATGTTTCAAACATCAATATAGAATCCTAGAAAAGCTTTTGTGTTTTCTACAAAGTTTGGCCAAACTAAGGTAAGTACAATGGTCAATTGCAACGACGCTAGCAAGCGAGCCTAGAGCGGCGAGCTTGTGAGCCCCAAGCGTGGAGCCTATGAGCCTAGAGCCCCAAGCACAATTTTTTCTTTAATTTTAGATTTTTTTTAATTGAAATAGAAAAAATCACTATTTGTAATAAATTTTGAGACCTATGACCGTGATTTCAACTGTGGCCCTATTACCGTGTGTTTTAATTTTTAACCTTTTTAGCTTGTAATTATTATTGTCTATGGAAGAATTTTGTGAAAGTTTTATACAACTGCATGAACACTTTGATTGGCCATGCTATATTTGATATGTGTAATCAATTAGAAAACTCCACTACAAAACAATAAAATGTATACCTTCAATACATAGATTTTACAAAAAAAGATTGGAAAAGAACAAGCTTCTACTACAACTATACTAAACCTATTTGTTTAGTTGTCATTTACCTCTGAATAGAGACAATGACTAATGGCATAATTAGTAGCCTTGTAGTATTTGAATGACCATCAAATTGTAGTCTTATTGACTTTTTGTAAATATATACTCTTTGTCTCAAATAAATATTGGTGATTTTTTGCAAAATACAAAAGAAGCATTCATTTGGTATTATTTTGAGACAAAAGTAGTACCAACCTAATGGAGTGCCTCCCTCCCCCCCCCCAAAGAACAATATAATATGCAAGACATAAAAAAATCCACCAAAAAAAAAAAAAAAAAAAAATGGAAAAAATGGTTATTTATTAAGGATTTTTATTAATAACTATTAGTTATTAGCCTTAGGTTTGTGGCATAGAATCTACCTCCAAAAGTAGGCAGCAAAGATAGACCTTACTTTCTATATTTTTGAGAATTGGCAAGTTCAAATACCTCCAACAAACTCTTCATTTATATGGTCTTTACACCAACATCCTTGTTACATTCAATGCTAAAGTAAAAGGTTCCATTAATGTTTTGTCACTTCACTTCAATGATTGAATTGACAAAGGCAAATACATAATGAAGGCAAATACTTGGTCCACTACATATAATTTAGGAACTTTGCACATCTAATTGCATATGAGTGCTATGCTGCTCATGAACTACCCTTAGTTGTGGTCTATGCTTATTCCAAGACATTTATGATTCCAGCTCGGACAAGGAGAAGCTTCAATTCATTGAAGCTGTAGCTAGGTGCATGAATGAACTTGTCCTCAAAAATGTCCATTTTACAGAAGTACCTAACAAGGTAATATAAATGCTTGCAGTTCACATATTGTTGACGTCCTCCTATGGCGGAGACAACCATATTCACAAAGTCCGGGCATGTACAGGCCGGAAACATGCCCACTGTAATTCGATAGACATTGGTGTTTGCCATTGACCCGGTCTCCAAAGATACTATAGCACCAAGGCCCGGAAAGGGAAGCAAGGTGACGCCCAAGATTGTCCCTTTGATATTCCCCGCACTCTCCCACTTATTTCGTTGTTCAATTGTAGGTGCATTTGCAAGTCGACGGATGGTTTTGTTATTCCTCACAGTCGGATACGCATCCGGGTTGGAAGGTGGCAATTGATCATACAAAACGGTCTCGAATATCTTTGACATTGTGAAGAGACGGCGGGGAGACATTGTCAGTCGCTCTTGTAGACAAAAGCCAGCATGTTGCAGCATCAATGTCTCTTCCCTATCTAGGTTCGTCCCTGTCAAAACAGGCCACACCTCTGGAACTTCTGGCCAATCGATGATCCAAGCCCGCTTTGTTCCTTTGACACATCTTTCAATATCATCCCAACAAAACCAAAAGTCAGTCACCACCTCCTGACGGGTACCATAGTCCTCTTTTCTCCCGCGATAAGTTGGGGCAGGTCTTCCCTTTGGTCCCTTTGCAATTTTTGCTGTGCACTTCATATTTGATCCACGTTGTTGAGCTTGACATCTACTGTTGGATTTGTGATTGATCCTTGCTATATGCCACTTCGATGTATCACAGTCGCTCTCCAAGGCCTTTGTCACGTGATGCACTTCTGCATTTGTTTGCTTTGGGATTTCCACGCTTTTGGAAGACTCTCCTTCTGCCCTTGTGGATCGTGTTTGAACTCGACGTTGGGAGAAGTTCACTTTGTCTGGGCGATGTGAGTCTCCTTCCGAGCCAATAGGAAGATCTAATTTTCTCTTTGTACTTCCAAAGACCTCCTCCCCTTCCAAATGAGGAATACAAGTCCCGACATTCTCAGCCCCAGGTAAGGTATTCAATGCCTCTGCAATCTTCTTGGGATCTCCACTTCGCCTTGCGGTCCGCAACTTCAACTCCCCCTTTGATGGACCAGATCCAGATGCGTGGCCCTTCAAATATGCCCAATAATTTGTCATCTGCATCCATGCGCGAATACTATCGTTGCAAGTGGCATCAAACAAATTGTTCCCCCGATTTCCAGACATCTGCAACCACTTGTTGTGAACGGTTTCCGATAAATTGCAAGAAGGCATGTCTGCCATTTCGTCCAAACTCAAATCCTGTTAAACCATTTGATATCCCCATTTAGTATACAAATACAATCTGCAACTTCATATAGAATGAGACATTCTAATTTCATATCCAAGTTCAAATGTAAAAAAAACCCTATATACTAATAGATCTTTCCAAAACACCTTTTAGGATGAAAAGATGTTTTAGAAAGACCTGCTAGTGTTTTACATTTTAAATGCTTTTACAATTTAATCATCTTTCCACAACACAAAAGAAATGAAAAATAATGAAAAAAATAAAATATATTGAAAAAGTAAAATATAATAAAATAAAATATTTTAATTTAATGAAAAAAATTGAACAAGGAAAATTTGGACCTACCATTTGCATAAAGCCGCCCCACTGCCTAAGCGAAAATGCCAGAATGCAAGCCAATGCTCTAAGTGATGAAGAGCATCTTCTGTTGCAGCTTCGGATGAAAGCCACCATGATCGAATGGCAAGGTATCGTGTCTCTGCCTCTTCCATAGTTGTTGAATCTTTGTATTGCTTGCACAGTCGAGTATGTTGATGCTGTAAATCCTCCTTGATGTACTTTTGAGTGTGCTTTTGTAGAGAACTACTCCAATGTAACAAGCATGTCCTTTCACGCTTCACCATTTTGTCTTCTGCAGAACCAGTGCCATAAACAATGCGAACTGCATTCCAATTGGCCATGGCGCTGTCCGCCATGAAGCCTTTGAAGTTTGGATGATCGAGTCCACATCGAGACATGACTGCATTCAAGCACTTCCAAAACTGCACTTGAATCTCTGTATCCTCGGATTGCATATCACATACTGCAATAGTCATTACCTTCTTGTAACTGGGGTCATACACGTGGCACGCCATTGTTGTCCATTCTTTTACGCGCTTCACGTGGTCAAACATAACCCACGCATTTTGGAGGTCCCCTCTTGGTTGCATGCGCCTCACCAGGTCTACCCCGCTGCCCGGTCCCTCCGTTAGCATCTTGAATATGTACACCTTCTCCTTGCTTTGACCAGGGAAGACGCTATCATGTATGTACTCAAACTTTGAGTCCTTCTTCATGGTCATGATGTTGTCGATTACACCTCCACGGTTGTTTGAACGAAAGGACGAAATTACGTTGCGTATGTTTGGACTGCTCAAGAATTGAAAGCGATCCATAACATCCTCCAATTGATCACCCCGTATCATCTCCTTGGGTCCTTCTTTGTTGTGAAAGAGCTCGTTGCTTAAGAATTGTTTGCTTGCAGCCAGAGCAATTGCAGAGTTGGTGGCCATAGGTGTTTTGACCACCTCCTCTGCAATGAGACCATAGATAGTCTCTACTGAATCTCGGCACATACCTTTGGCAATAGGATGTGTGTGGTCTCCCAAATGAATAGCTGCTCTAGTCATTTTGGAATTGTTGCCATAGCAATAGTAGATCCTAGCATTGCATACATTCAAACAGATAGGAGATGTTTTGCAAACCTTGCATACGAGAGTAGAATCCTTGGGAACACAATTGCCTATCGAAAATGGATAGGTAGTGCTACCACTCCATTCCGTTTCATTTCTCTTTGAAGATCTCTTCAAGTAATCACAATCTTCATTTGTACAAGCAAGATGGCCTGCACAAAATGACTTCCTGAACTTGAGGTAGTCATTGTTGTGAATGTTGGTCGTGACAAGTTTGCACCATGGATGACCGTCATACCGCTTGTCCATTCCCTCCAAGTTCCTCGCAGCCGATGAAGAAGCCGACGATCGACATGGAGGCAACTCAAATATGACATCCCCGTTGAACACTAGAGGTAGAAACTGTAATCGATGGTGTTGCATGCCTTCAAAATTGATTGTAGACAATTTGTTCCTAGAACGATGCACAGAAGAAAGTCTCTTCAAGCAATCTAGGATGGACACTTGGTCAATCGGATTTGGATGTAGTGGGGGTCGAGAGAAGCTTGAATTTGCGGGACTACAAGATGGAGTGTGAACCACATAACTACAAAAAGGCTTGACATCACTAGCTATTGGAGAAGGAGAACTCTGTTTGAGAGACGGTACATTTGGAGACTCTCCTTCTGATTCACTTGACAATAGAATGATGGGTTCTAGAATCTCTTTCTTCACAAAATGTAGTATGCTATTTGACAGAACATGGTCACCGTCATTTGGAACAAGACTGCTAGACACTATTGGAGGCACGTATGGCATATCCACGGTAGATGTATCAGACTGACGATTGCGGATCTTAGTGGAAGCTACAAGAAGAAATAGAGGTAGTCCATAAACTCTAAAACTACCTTCATGAAGATACCAACAGTGTCCGTCTTCTTCAATTGTCTTCAACGCAGGCACAGATTCCTTCAATTCCAAGCTCTCTGACTTCAACTCTTCTTCAACATAGATGGATGACTCTAAAAAACAAAAACGAACATAGAGCAGGTGAGTGGATACTCTAGCTAGTCCTTCGTGGTTCAAAGGGAATACCAATGGCGCTTCATGCCCGTCTGCTCTAATTGATGCCATTTCAAAACACTCAAGAAGACTATGAATAATGAAGTAACTTAAGAAAAAGACTAAGTTTAGACAAGGTTGAACCATATATGATATTTGGAAATTGAAAGCATCATGAGCATTAGAGACGTGTCTCAAATGTATTTGCAGCATAATCATGGACAATTACAGTTAAACAAACTAATGAATTTGAATTCAAATTGATCTTTAAGAATTCTATATTCAAATTAGTGTACTAGCGTATATTAGAATACTATTAAATACAAGGACTCTTCTTAAATAGATTGGAGGCTTTATTAGAGATGGATCCACATCACTTAATAATGAGCCGTCACTAGCATGACTAAAAGGTCATGTTGCTAGGTGGAGAATTTTAAAGCAACTATTCTTAATGAAATGGACATTAAAACTCGCTACGTCAGCGATGACAGATTTAAAAAGGACACCTTCACCTTGATTTGAATAGAAGAAGTTAGGCAAAAGTGGTTTAATTATGTTAGAGACTCTCTCAAGTGTTTTGATAACTGCACCAAGTGCCAAGTGGTTCTTCAAACTTCTTTTACAGCGCAATTACTATATGTCGTACTTCTGAGAGTGCTATATAGTGTTCTATATTTTAAGATGACCCTCACAGTTCATTGTGAAGTTTGTTAGTTTCCATGTTCTTAGAGAATTAGAGCGTCATAGGTTTGTATGATAATAGTACGAGGAAGAGGACTAGGAGCAGGTCCTTTTTTTTTTCTTCGCCGAGGATACTAAAGAGATCTAGAACGAAAGGAAAGAAATTAGCGTCAAAGAGTAGGCAATCTAGTCCTGGAGACACTTGCAAGGTTCTTTGCTTTGGTGGGCAAGAACGGGAAGAAACTATGAACACTTCTCGAAATACTTTAGAGACGCTTCACCAGGAGGCAACAGAGAGCAAGGGAAACCTCACCATTTCTTTGCAAGACAGAATGCCACAGACTACAAATGTAAGCACTTCTTACCACTTCATCTTGCTAAGTCCATTACTAACCTGCCTTCAATCACTTCATATGTTGTATTAATATTTGAGGCATTCAATTAAAGTTTTGATACATTCCAGTCAACCAACCTTGTTTAGGAATTGTTGTAGGACATCCTTAGCATAATACATACAATGGCCAGTGCATTTTGAAACCACTTTACTCCACTTTTATGTGATACTAGTGAGAAGTGATCCAAGGGAGGTATTTTTTGTCCTTCTTAGAACAAAATTGTAGATGTTGATTGTTATTGGCATAGAGTTTAGTTTAAGTTTTATGTTCAAATTGTTTGCTTGATTTATTTTGGTGAACTCATCATTATGATTATTAATTGGAACTTGAATTTTTGAATATATATTTGAGCATCAAATGCACATTCACTTATTTTTGCTAGAATCAACACATTGTCTTTCCAATAAGACAATCATATGATCAAAGGATTTATTGTGTTTTCTTTCTTGCTAAACTTTACTTGAGTTTTTTAGATTGTTTTTTTTAATTTATGAGGCTTTTAAATTTGTTCTTGATATTGCAAATATATGAGTCAAATCATAGTTGGCAACAATCTAATAGGTTTGATTCAAGGGTCACTATTTTGTCCTATCACCTTTGCAATATTAGAAGAAAATGGAACAATGTTCAAAAAATACAATTGAAGGTAATTTTTTTCTATTTTTGTGCGAGTAAGTGAACAACTAAACATCTCTAAATTTCTATAACATTTTTTTGTTAACTAAATGCTGACTGTGATATTGGACAATCAAATTAAATGGATTATAGATAAAAATAGATTTAAAAAATAATAATAACAACCACATTTTTTGAGGAATTTGTTTCTTGAATTACTACTATTTCTATGAAGTTTGTATTGCATTTTAGAATTGTTGGCTTATGTAACTTTTACCTCCAAGAAGGTCCTCCTTGGGAATAGAGAGTTTGATCGTTCATTTCTAAAGAACTTGCCACTTTATTTTTTAATATCTCACTTCATTTTTTGAATTTGACATGTCATACCCAAGAAGATGTTCATTTGTCTAGGTTCCCTAAGTATTTTATAAAAATACTAACGGTTGGCATTTGCTATGCTACGCATTCATCATTAGAATTTTATTAGAATTTTTATGTATTAGATAAAATGCAGAACAAAAATTTCAACAAATCTTCAAATAAAAATTACTAAAATCTTTATATAATTTTGTTTATAAGTAAGCATATATTGAAATGTACAATAGAAATTTATTGAGTGATGAATGAAATATACGCAATGGTGAATATTGTAAAAGATACACGTTTATTGTAATGCATTCAAAAGTTGACTCAATTGTTACAAACAATGGCAACCCCAAAACTTGGTGAATTGAAAAGGAAAACTTGTAAATTTCAAAAACTTCATGAACAACTTAATGGTTGTGAAATCCAAAATTGCTTCAATTGAATAAATTTCTCAAATCATTTGGTAGTAGCAATAGAATTTTGAAATCATAAAAGCTGTAAAAGTGATATTACAGAGGTGATTGCAAACTACTACTCTATTTCTGTAATATAACATTGTGTGAAAATATTATTTTTATATATGCATGATTGAGAATATTTTTACAAAATATTAAAATTAATTATTTCAAAGACTTATTTAAATCATTATCATGCACTCTATTCAAATATATCAAAAGTTTACTAATATGTGATACAATGAATGTGTAGCATAGCAAGCATGAGCCCCTATTATTAATGGTAGCATTTGTGATATTACAGAGGGAGTTATGATTTTAGTAATATGATTAGACTTCCTCTACTTTTGCAATATTTAGGATATAATGCTTGGAGAGTGATAATTAGCATCTGCATTGTTTTTAGTCTATCTTATTCAAAATTGAAGAGATAAGGTATAGAAATAGAGTCTTTGAATGGTCATCCTTGAAGCACAAAATGTCTCAATAGTCGTAGCTCTACCTTTGGTCACTTAGGTATTTTGTGGTCAAGAGACAATGTGTAGAAAGGATTTCTAGAGTCATATTTTAATTTGTTTTACTTCACTCAATAAAATTTAAATTTTTTTAAATTATTGCTAAGAAATTCCAAAAAGAATTCTCATTCCACTTCATGAAAAAATTTCAAAATAATTTATTAGTATTAAAAGTTAAATTTACATTTATAAATCTGATTGAATTACAAAAACATCAAATAGTGTTTCAAAACCTTTGACAATTTATCTTACATAAGCGTGTTACTTCATTTACTTGTACTACAGAATATAAAATTTTGATTAACATTAATATAGAGGCACACAAGAAAAATCTAAAATAAAAGTGCGCTACATCTACCAAGCTTAGTAATGAAATTTTTTATTTAAAAATCCTTATCATGAATTAAAGCCGTGCACTTCTTATCTACAATGCCCTAGATTTTAGATACATTGAAATTTGGTTGGCTGTATGTTGTGCATGCATCTGCTCGGTGTTGTTCCCGAGATTTTTGCGTGGCGTTGATGGTTGGTGGCTTGGCGCTCAACCTCTTAATAATTACTACGCGTCTTTAATTACTCGAGGACCTAATACGCGTCTTTGCTCCTCCTCCCGGCCTGTTCCATCGACCCTTCACCATCGCATCCTTGCTCCTCCTCCCGGCCTGTTCCATCGACCCTTCACCATCGCATCCTTGCTCCGCATCCTTTGTGCAATATCTTGCTTCTATTTTTTAGATTTTGAGCTCTTCCATTGTATAAGATTGTGCAGGTTCACGCAGGAGTCATGAGGACCACACGTAGCAAGGGGAAGGCCCAAGAGCAGGAGCAAGAGCAGGGAACCAACCGCGACAGAGAAAACAATGTGAGTATTTTCTTGCCGCAGTTGCTATGAAATCGTCATGAAGTGGGAAAGAAAAGTGATTGTGTATTTGCAGTCAATTGCTGGTAGGAATAGGAAGCATAGTAATGCTCTTTTGAGCTTCAAATGATTGTCTTTTGGGGATTCCGTAAAGACCCCACCAGATGATCTTCGGTTCCGAAGGTAGACCTTGAGATACTAATTCAAATATACATTTCTCAAAAGTGAGCAAGAGTCACGTCACTACATATTCAAAATCCGGACTTTTTATATAGAGCTAAGGAATGGAATGTAGGGCTAAAGGATACGAGTATTGTTATTTAGAACTTTGCAATTGTAATGCGTGACTGTGACCGGTAAACACGTCCACGAAGTGCCGATTGTGAGCAGCTAGTCTACGTTTCTGTCTTGACTGTACACTCAGGCGGAATCCTCTTCGATACACTAGAGCTATAGTATTATGAGGTTTCTACTTCACTATAGGGTACACATAAGACAAAGGATGAGTATATATATCACATTGTTGTACTTGTCCTCTCTTATCTTTTCTTCCAGTCACTGAAATATTCAGAAAAAGCACAAAACGTCTTGAATAAGAAAATGCTCTTTTGTAACGATTAGTCTCCTTTGTAAGGCCTTATTGAGCATCAAGCACGATTTAGATATTATCATCACCCTCTCTTTTCTTATATCTCTCAATCGAGAAAGAACCCTGGTGATCGGAAATAATATCAGCAATATTTATATGAAAGTCCACAACTGTTCAACTTAGCTTTGGTATCCTCTACATGGTCCAAGATACTCATTTTAGTGGGAGTTGCGATTTTTTTCTAGCTCGAAGATGTTGTAGAACATTCTGAAGAGGGTGTTGTTGCCGATACGTTTGTGATTCTTTTCAGTATAAAACTGGGGGAGTGACTGGGAGATCGTCTTTTCTACCAAAATGTTGAATCCACGTATAAGGCCTCAAAGTTCTCTTTGTATCAAATACAAACCCAGGACTCGCTTGTAGCCTTGATGATTGAAAACCCAAACAGCAAAGATTTAGAACAAGAAATAAACTTACTAGGAGATGACTCTCTCTCTTTCTCTCCGTAGATAACAACTGGGTGTACACACCACCAACAATGTTGGAGGTGTACTTTCCTCCACCGCCCACAATACATCCAGTGTCATGAGGTCGGAAAAAAGCCTTCATGATCGTTATCAATGTTCACAACTTGACCAAAAGAGCTAGTAGTGATTGATGCAAATTAAAATTGATATCATGATTCCAAACAATTTGGATTCTCGATAAGTTGCTTGAGTCATAGAACTAGAAAATTAGTATCCTGGCTTCAATACTTGATAAACGTGTACAAAACTAATGAATCATTTGAACCTAACCATCTACACTTGATTCAAAACTTTCAGTCAATTTTTTTTGTTCTGGAGATACTAGAGGGAACCACTGAGAAGGCTTTGGTCCCAAATGGGGTACCGGAGCTCTAATTTGGTATCCCCAGAACTCAAAATTGTAGGCCCAACTTTTTGTCATCGTTGAAATTTAGCTTCTTTCCAAAAGTGCATGGGGGCTTGGATATTTGTTGTTGTGCATTTGTTGTAGTCTAAACTTGCTTGAATTTCCTTTTTAAAGCTCATTTGCAGTTGCCCTCATAGATTTAGAATGTCAATCGTCACCTTCAGTGTCTCTCTGATTGCTATTGCGGAAGCTTGTAAATGTCAGAGCTCCCTCAGACTTTTGTACATTAATTTCTAGTAATTGGCTAAGTGTGATTCTAATTGCTTTTCATTTTGTCATAGAAGTCCACTTTTGGTTTACTATGGTCTTCTTTAAATTGTAATATAGTAGGAAGTCTGCCTTGTAGATTCATAGGAAATCCTAAACCTATATATTTTAGCCATAGTTTAGGGTTTCATACATTGAATTAGTTGAAACTAATTGATCTGTCAATCCCTCTAGAATGTGATACTCATCTCAAGAAATTCTTATCATCTTCACCATTGTTAATTAATTTTGACAAAGTGAGAAAAATTTCAAATTCTTGGGATACCGAAGTAACCCCTCGCAAAGCCTTTTGGTCCCAAAGGAAGTATTATAACTTTGAACTGATATCCCTATTTCATGAAAAATGGTATGAAGCTGATGATTTTGAGTGTAGAAGAGTTCGTCATGAAGAAGTGCCAATTGAAGTTAGCAATTGTCAACTACATGATTTTTGCAATTATTGAATCTTTGTCAATACTGATTGAAAGTGGTATAGTCAACAATTGCAGATTTTTGTTTTTATTGTGCATGTAGTGATACTTTTTTGTTGTAAGGTCAATATAGTTGACTAGTGAATGGAATTTCTAATAATGAAAACTTTGAATTTTGTCACACAAATGATATTTTCTACAAGATTGATATTATTCTTAACACTTCTGGCGTTTTTGAATCTTGCATAATTACGGGTTGTCAAAAATTATGATTTTTGGTTTTATATTCTTGAAATTTGGGGATATAAGGCAAACCTCCCACAAAGGCCTTCGGTTCCAAAGGGGGTCCTGAAGGTGGCTACTAGTATCCCTATTGAGTCACAAATCCCTACACTGAACCAATCCATCAATGACAATTGAGGTACTTCTCCTTTGCTATCCATTCTAGGACTTAATCATTAGCAATGTTCATTTATTATATGAATCAAAAAAATACTAGAGAGACCTCTCAAAATGGCCTTCGGTCCCAAAGGAGATCCCCGAGGTGACCACTGGTATCTCCATTTAGAGTCACAAAGCCCTACATTGAACTAGTCAATTGACAACAATTAAGGTGTATTCAATGTTTGGACCTCAATCATTAATAATGTTCATCTACAAATTATTAAATGGGGATACCAAAGAGACCTCCCAAGTGGGCCTTTGGTTCCGAAGGGAGTCTTGAAGGAGCACTTTGGTATCCCTATATTTTGAATGTCTTTTGGATAGTTGGTACTCGTTGATTTTTTTAATTCATTTTTCAAACTTGAAGTTGAATTTTATAATCATCAATTGGAGGTAAGTATGTAAAGAATATTTTGTGCATTCAATTATGCATATAAAAATATTGTAATCATTATACACTTTCTCTAACTCTATGTTCTTATGCAATTGTGAATTTGAATCTTGCAGCCTGAGGTGGAATCACAAGAGCTTCTTCAAACTCAAAGTTCCCCTCTAGCAACTGAGGACATTGAGATTTCTTCTCCACCTCCAAATCCTATTCCGAATACACCCATGGTGGTGAGTCTTGAAGATCGATTGGATGCTATTGATAGGCTGTGGGATTTTCTTGATGTGCAAATGAGTAGTTCAAAGAAAGCCACCAAAAAAAAGAAGGATTGTCCAATATTTTCATCAGAGAGCTCTAGCACTAGAGATGCAAGGTTTGCTTACTTTTCTAGAGATGATGAATCAGATGGATCAGTATCGAGTCCAATTTTTGAGTCTGAGGTAGAAAAGATTTGACAAGTAGGAAGTTATGGACAAATGAATGAAAGTGATTAGACTTTCGGAGTCAAAGCATTGATCAGTAGCTTGTATTTTTCTACATGATCAATAAATCTACTTTCTTAAAATTTAGTGACATTCCAAAATTGTCATTCAAAATTTGAAGTATATGATAGAATATTAGATTTATACTTACTATTGTATACAAATTGCAACGTGACAGGTCACTTCTACTCCAGATAATTCTACAATGGTTGATGTGATGGGTAGTCCTGGAACAGATGACACCGCTCAACCTGAGCTTGGTGGTGAGGAGGAAGAAGATGGAAATCAAATGGAAGTTGTGGAGTTTGGTGACGAGGAGGAGGACAAAATGACAGAAGATGAGCTTCACCGTTCCCAAAAAGTAGATTCAGTGGCAACTATTGCCAGCTTGAGGGCAAAGCCAGAGTCATTAACTCGTCTACGCATCCCCCTTTGCCGTATGGTTGCAATGCCTATGGTAAGGCCAACTCTCTCTTGCGATTTGGTAAAAATGGAGCAAGATTTTGTTTGTGGATATCGTGAAGGATCATCAGTTTTCTACGTGTCTACTGCAAACGAGGAAGGGGAGAGCATCGAATGGACAACAAAGGAGAAAGAGGAGTGGGGGCCTCTTTGGAATGCAAAGAACAATAATTTCACAAAATACTTGGATTCACATGAAGAATTGCGGCACATGAAGAACTTAAAGTTCTTTGTATGCGATGGCAATCACCGTCTTCGAGCTTGGATGAACCACATCATCCGTTTGCATTCATTTGATATGAGATGGCACTATGCGGTGGATTCAATCATATTGGAGACAAAAGGACGTGTTGAAGTTGTCATGCAAATCATGCATGATATAAATAAGTAAGTTACAATTATTTTTTATAATATGTTTCATTTATTTCATACATTAGTTCATTTTTCATTAGCTCTGAACAATGATTATTCTTACTCATTCATTGAATATTTGAATGTTTTCTAATTTAATTGAAAAATTATGCAGGCAAACAGAGGATTCTCACGTGAGGACAAACCTTGTGCACACCCTTTACCGTGTGCAAAAATATGGTCTTCTACCTATGGAGAAGTTCAATGAATTGCTACGACCATCAGAAGTAAAGAAGTGTGGATCACAAGGTGCTCGCAGGACTTGGTATTCGATGCCAACTGACGTATTTACGTCATTTGTATTTCGGGTAAGTGTAATTGTCTTTATACTTTAATTTAAAGATTTATTAAATTGAATTATTGGCATTGACAATAAATTTGTTTTTATGTGTGTATGGTGCAGCAAGAGATTGCCTCTGCTGGTGATGCAGCGGTTCGAACATACCACGAGACAACATCTGAAGAAGAAAAGACTGGTGAAGGTGTAGCCAATGCAATGAGAATTGCATCAAAGGGAAAGGCTACAAAGCTAAACGCAAAGATGATGAAGTTGTTGGCAGTTGCAAACCCTACTCATGGCCCGGAGTTCTTGAAAGAGGTAATTGAATTTTGTGGATGAGACTAGTCATTGGTATTGCATTTTTTTTGTAGTCTAATAAAACTCTAATGCCCAGGTGGAGAAACATTGGAGTTCAAATAGTAGTCCTGAGATGAATTTGGAGAAGCTCCAACTCGTGGCCACATGCAATACAACACCATACCATAAAGTCAAATTCCTCAAGTGGTGGAACCTTTCAGTACCATCTCGTGAAGCTCGGAAGTTTCCTCCCAAACCAGTTGGGGAGGACAAACTCACTGCATTTTTGAATCGATGTGTATGGTATGCTGGGGTAAGCATTGTGATTTTAATTTTATTATACTCAAACATTCAATTTCAATTATTAGTATGCTAATTATATTAAGTTCAAATAACTTTGGATTTTAACCAATTTTTGTATGTCTATAATGTTTAGGTGGAAGATGCTGCTAATGAACTCTTCGATACCGTCATAAAAAACGACTCCATTGTTTTGGACATGGACTCTCCTTTAGAACCTAAGACGTTGACTGAGTATATTGAAGGTTGGAGGATGAAGATTTGGGATCACGGTTTTGGATCAATCTTGAGAGGCAATGGCAACTTCAAAAAGTCTGATTCTTTTGCTGCCACGGATGGTGGTGGACAAGTGGTGAAACGTGTGATTTTTCGGTGAGTTTTAAAATATTTTGTTTCCTATGTATTTGAATTGAAGAGGGTTGAAATAGGAGATCTCTAATGTTCACATATTTCCACAGGTACTTTAAACATGAGTTGTTGTCAAAAAAGGCAATCACGCGGGTGGATCTTCCTCCTTTTTGGGCTACATGGCAAGACCGTACTTCACCAGATTTCATGTTCACGGCAAATCATCTTCGAGTGTGGACCACAGCTTATCTTAGCAGCGTTGCTTGGTACCTTGATTGCTCGGGAGGGTACGTTCATCCATCTGAGGTACGATTACATGACACTCTTGAGAAAATGGATGTGCAAGACATTCAGTCCAAGGAGTTTGATGGCATGGATGAAACGGCAAGAGAGAGGGCAATGGCCAAACGTCAAATTGCTGACAAGAAGAAGATTGATAAAGCAAAGGAAGAGCGTGAGAAGGCGGCGGCAAGAGAAGTGGAGAAGAAATTGAAGGCGGCAGAGAAGGCGGCAGAGAAGGCAGCAGAAAAGGAGGAGAAGGGAAAGGGGAAAGGTAAGAAGAAGGTGGACGGAGATGTAGCAATTCCGGCATCATCTACGGTAGACCAAGCCTCTGAAATGCAACCCCGTTCTCAAACAAGGTTGAAGAGGAAGGTTGAATTGATGCAGTTGACTGAAAAAACAATTTTGCAAGGGGTTGACGCCATTGTCACAGGCATAGATGATGAAGACAACGTGGAAATGCTCATTCTAAACATCTCCATCAATGAAGTGGTGGAAAACATGGAGAAAGAGGTCCCCAATTCATACACTGAGGTCATGGACTTCTTGAAGAAGGTATAGATTTATGATGATTGTTACGCACTGTTTTTAATGTTGAATGTTCAAATCTTAATGTGGCTAAATTACTTCTAATTTGAGATTTTTTTGCGTGGCAGTTGTCGACTGGAAAGGATCGGATGTTTCACAGGAAGATGAACCGATGGCCTGGCGTTGACCTTGTCATTGTTGATTGTCCTGAGAACTTGCCCGTGCCGGGGGTATCTTCTCCGCCAAGTGCAATACCAGTGTGGAACGCAGATAAGGAAGATGAAGTGCTTTAGTCTGCATTTGTTTTTGCAGAAAAGCATCTACAAGACCACGGATGCCTCATTGTCATCCACTCGTACTCCACCGACTGTAAGGCTAGTCTAGCGGGACTTTGCGAGACGTACCAGATGTTGAAGAAGAGGGAATGGATTTGCAGGAATCCACTTCATTTGATCTCGCCCTTCGATGTTACTTGCACGGTTAGTTTTTTATAGTATTTTTTAATTTCATATTAAAATTTTATTGTACTATATTTCATTCACTTCTAATGCTTTCATTGTTTGGATGTTTCAGACTCAAAAGTTTGGGATCACCCTCATGGTGAAAGACCTTGGGGTGAAAGGAAAATCTAATTTCACTTTTAGATGCACTCCGACAATGAAGAAAGTTGATATGGACATTGGACGGGATGACATGCTCATGAACTTCACTAGCATAGGAGATTTGAAAATGAATGGTGCCAAACCATGGCAAGGTGCTCGAGAGAAGGACCCAAGGTTTTTGCAAATTCTAATCGAAGCAACAACGGAAGAAGGAGATGTTGTATTTGACGTCACAGCATCCACTGGTAAATTCGAAATGAATGTTATTGTATTCTCCATTTTGAATTAATGAATTTGACCATTTTATTGATGATAGTGCTTTTGGAATTTGTTAGGCGCAGCAATTACCGCATGTCGTGGCACGGGGCGCCACATTGTGGCACTAGAAGAGGATGAGGAGATATTTAATTCTCTCTTGAAACCCATGATGATGATCGAACCAGCCGCGGTGATATTGGAATCCCCAGTTGCAAATGCGACAACACAAGATCCGGATGCTATGACTGTTGTTCCGCGGAAGTTTGCACGGAAGTCAAAATATAGTAAGGAAGTTGTCATCATTTTGTTTGTTGGTGTGCGTGACAAAAAATTTTGCTCTTTCATTTTTTTTAACCAAAGATTGTTTCACTTTTTTGCAGTTGTTGTGGACTGATGTCAAGAGAGAAAAATCAAAGACTTCAAATTAGTCCGCAAAAGCCATTTCAATTGCCGGTGTATGCAGAGCAAATGGCATCAGCATTTGTAGATTTTGGTTGTTCTAAGCTGAAATCTCGTAAACAAACTTATGCGCTTAATGTTCTACAGTTTATAGATGGATCGGCATCAGAGGGTAGAGAGTCATCAGATTTGTCTAGTAGCAGTGATTCATCTACTGAATCCACAAGGACATAGACTCATGAGATTGACATACCTCATGAGTTTAACTACTATGTATTGGTTTGGTTTATGATTGGATTTGTGTGCTTTATGGCTAATCACTTTACACGTGCATTTTTTTAATTTCAACTACTCTTTAATTAATTACTTGGAATTAGATTACATAGAGTTGTTACCAAAGACTTTAATTTAAAATATAACATTGCCTAAACTTCCTTGAAAATAACTTCTAATTTACTTTATTTTTAAAGACTAAAATCCACGGTCATAGGTCATCTTCTCTAAAAAATTGAAAAAAAATTCATGCTCACAAGCCCATAGGCTCATAGGCTCACGCTCACAGGCTCGCCTGCTAGCAACCCTGTGGTCAATTGTACTTACTTTAGAACATCCTCACCAAAGGTCTTCCCTATTCCTATCTGAATGAAATTCATCTAGATAGGAAAGAATCCCCCCTTCTAACAATGCATTACGTCCATAAATATTTAGGGATGGAGGTTCCCAATTTGTTATATGGAAGGGGCAATACATAAATCAACCTTGTTAATTCCTAAACCTACATTTACTAAATAAAACACACATTGTTATCCATTGTTATCCAATGAGCATTGTTTTTTGCCTAATGTGTTACTGCTTGTATTCAACAAAGATTCAGTACATGGTGAAATGTTCAAGTTATAGAGAAGAATTGGTAGGGATTCTCATTCCCTATCCCCATATTTGCTCCCCCTTCATCCACATGGGGATGGGGATAGAGATAGAGAAGAATTGGTGGGGATCAGGGCTTTTTTTTTCATTTTCGAAGAAGTGCCATAGTGGCGATATAAAATTTTACAATGGTGTTCCAAATTGCAACATTCATCCACTTATTGGATGTATAGTATAGTTTTCATCCACAATTAGGCGATTTCATGTAATATTTTTTTTAATTTCAAAGTTGTCTGGCGATTTCAACCAATATTTTTGGCATTTTTTATAACCTTTTTTAGCCAGATTTTTTTTTCTGGTGCAATCTGGCACCAGAAAGCCAAAAAAAAATCCCCTGGTGGGGATGCTCTTACACGGTATTAAGAACTCAAACCCGAAACCGTGGGTCTGATGCAAGACCGTGCAGTTGAGCCCAAACTTTAGCCTCGCTTCTGAACTCCGCGTTTCTGCCATCACCATCGTCGAATCCTTCCGCTGGAGCGCAATCGCAATTGCAAAGGTACGTAGGGATTAAGAAGGTCTTGTCATGCTAGTGATCTGATTCCTGATCCTGTTGCATCGCCAGGAATCATACATTAATGCAAAGGATCGCATTCTTTTGGAGCTTGAATTTCGTAGGTACTCGTCGTTGTCTGGTGTATTCGTGCACCTTCCCAGTTTTATAAACTCCCAGTTAGGGTTTGGGCCAGTCGCTTTGGAGCCAGAAGTGCTATGCTGTCGAAGTTGGAGAAGCCCCTCGCCTTGTTCTGTTGCTGGTTCGCTAGGTGCTGTTTTTGAGCCATCATTTTGATAGTTTGGCAACCTCCAATGCCGAGGATTCGTCAAACTAATTACATCTAGTTGCATCCATGAAAAGCCTCGCCTCTGGTGACTCCTTAATTGGAAATATGTTGCCGTGAAATTCGATTCCTCCGATTGGGGATTATTGTCATTCTTAACAGTGGAGGATTGAAGAATGGCGCATCATGTGTGTGCAAATTCCGCAGGGGCAATGTGAGTGATGATGCCGCTCTTTGGTGTTAGGGTAGGGGCTTGTTGAAGAGCTGGAGGGGAGAGAACCCTACAACCGAGGACCATGAGTTTTCGTCGAAAATTTACGTCGGTGCTAGTACTTGCGGTGACGGGAGTCGGAGCATTCAGCATCTTTGACGACTATCTCATCTTTCAGCAATGTAGCCAGTGAGACTTTTCTCTATGCCCTTGCTTTCTATATCTCTGTTGTTAGATTCTGAGTCCTGAAATCACACATGAAACAGAGGAAGAAAAATGGCGCACATGGTGATGATAAGTAAATCTTCTTCTTTTGTATTTTGTACACATGAAGTTTAGGTCGAAAGCTCTTGACCTAGGAGCAGGTGTGCATTGTACTCCTGTCCTGACATTACTCTCTCTTGTGAAACTCTTTTTGAATGTGGAAATAGATTTGGTGTAGACGCATCCCTTTGCAGCAGTTGTTTCACTAGTTCTGAATATGACGGGAATTGGTTGACTAGGAGTGCTTTGGAGACGGCAAACACAGATGTGGAGCTGAAAACAGTTTTGGGCGAGAATATTGAGCGGGGGCCGCTGTACGCGGCCACTATGGGGGTAGACCGTGAGGGCACCTCAGCAAATTGCAGCTTTCCTGTAACGGGAAGCTTGGCGAAGGGAAACCTCCATCTTCGAGCGGTCCGGTATGAAGGTAGGGCCCTCTATTGAATTCCTTTTGAAGCATAGTCCTTGACCCTGCCACATTCTGCAAAAGAGCAGGAGAATATGTTTCCTTTTATCCTTAATTTCCTCATACCCGCTCACTGGAAGTCACCATCTTAATGCAAGGCTCTTGAATTTCAAAATTCAGCTCCAGGATAACCGCAAGCTTCTCTCTCTCTCTCTCTTTTATTCCGAGTGCGTCTTGTCCATCTGAGCATGAATAATTTGATAATCTTCTCCTTTACGTGTAAGCAATACCTTTCCGGTTGTCGAAACTGAAAGTGCGTCCTACGTCGTCTGCTGGCCTCAGGGGCGTAGGAATTTTGTTGGTTCTGGAGGTTTTGCTGGCCAGGTCCTCTATTACCATACCAGTGTCTTTGGTTATGGAATCTTTTCACCTATGACGTACTCATTCTAAAATGTGCAGCATAAGTGAAAAGAATGTATACCTGCACAGCACTGAACCCTACCATTTGAGAAATCTCAAAAAGATTAAGTGACAGGTTAGGGGATGTCCCTTTAACCGTCTCTAATGACACTACGCTTTTAGGGGACATGGGGACTTTTCAATGTGTTCACAATTTGACATGTGGAAGGAGTCCAATCCTTTTTATATACAGGACAGATTCTCAGCATATACCCCTTTAATCTGATTAATCTGACTACTAGGGAGATAGTCATATTACGGGTCAAATAGTTTGAGCGTGTGACAATTGTAGCACAATTGAATTGAATGTTTGAAAATTGAATGTGCTACAAGCAATGATAATGTAGCAAGTGTGCAAGATAGTCCAGAATGTTATTAGAGGGTCAGATTTAAAGGGAATATGCAATCACTGTGTGTGTCATAGGAGAGGGTTGAATGTAGGATGTGCAAGAACTTATCAAAATGTTTCAAAAATGTAAACGTGGTAGTCGAACAGGTAAAGAGCATCGGAAGTGCCTCTGATTGTGTGACATGGTCGTGATGTGGCAGAGAAGTACAAATGGTTGACGCCATACTTCCCCGGTTCTTCTGGCGGGCGATGGGAGGTGTTAGTGCTGGAAGCTCTGGTGCCCACTGACAAACCACCTGCGCATAGACGCCTTAGTGTGATCCATAGAGGGCCCAAGGTAGGAACGCCCGACACCGCTGGACACCAGGAAGTCTGAGGTTTCCATTTTTGTTGTCATGCAACGTAAATCTGGGTGCTCCAATCATTTAAGCAATTCGTGCAAGTTTTGTGCATTTGAACGCAACTTCATTGTGTCGAGATTTGTATTGATTGTTGGGAACTGCAGGTCCCGGAGGTCATTCCTGGAATTTTGCATCTCCTCTCATCTTAGGATTTGGATGTCTTTTAACTATTATATTGCTCAGAGTAATGGTTCTGCAGATGTGCATTCTGAATCTATAATTTATTCTTCCCATGGAGAGGGAGACGTGTATTGCTTTTCTAATTCGTACTCTTTTCTGTTACGAAAGAGAGGTCTTCCTATCGACTTGTGTACTGTACAAGTGATCAGAATGCAGAAAACGCATGGAGGCGATAAATGTGCTATGCTGATAAATCCTGTCCTTGTAAGAAGGCGGCCAATTAATTTCCTTGCACAGGTACCTCTTGAAAGAACAATTGAAACATTATTTAATAATGTTACTTGTTTGGGGCGACTCATTACAACAGTGTCGACTGTCAACCTTTGTACTGGAAATCCTCTCTTGTAAGTTACCTCACTATCCATGAAACATCCAATCAAGTGTTTGGGTAGCTTTGAAATGACACGTGGTAGAAAAACCATTGCAAGTCATGGGATATTTCACACTGAATGTTCTACAAATATTTTAGTCCACTCATTTTAGTACAAGAAAGAGATGTATTGGTGGCTAGAGCTAAAATATACAGGATTTCTTTGTGAACCATGGGGGATCTAATGTGATTGCAAAAATCGAGTATATGCTTTGTTCAATTTCACTCTGTGTGCCATACATTGAAAATGAGTGGCCAATGTCGAAATGAGCAAACATGAATGTTGTAGTATCTTATGATACTACAATCCTGGCTATAAAAAATTGAAGCAAAAAGCAATTATGGTTTGGAAGTAAATGAATTTCAAAACTAACCACTCTATAAATTCAATTGTGGAGGTAGTTTTCATAATCACTCCAAAAAATGCCTATGGTTCTTTTTTAAGCCATGATGACTTCAATATCTTATTGCAAGTTGTTGTATAGTAAGGTCTACTTCATTTACAAATTGCTTGTTTGAATTGTTCAAAGATTTTTACATAATATATAATTAAAATTGGCATTTTTCATCCTGCATATTTAATATTCAATTCTTACCTACTCTCAATGAAGCATACCAAATTTTAGTTTCAGAAATTTATTTTTGGTGAATTTTTAAAGTCAATTTTCATGATTTTACATATTATTTTATTAAAAACAATTGATGATGAATTTTTTAAATATATTTTGCCAAAATCTAGTTAAAATATAGCGATATCCATTTCCTCAAAGTTTGGTCATATGACACTTTTCATTGAACTCTTCATTGCTCATTTGTTTGTTACTTAAGGGGGTGTTTTTTAATATGAAAGATGTGTGTATGGATAATCCCTATATATCTGTGCAAGTCATTGTACCATCATGCTCTAATGTTACAAAATTAGTCAACATGTGAAGGGTAAATAGAAAAATCGAATTACAATAAAGAGATATCTATTGTACAAAATTTGGGCATTGTCACCTCATCATTTAAATCTCTATAGAAAGAACTATGGGACTTTTTTGGAGATGCTCATTTGAAGGGAAGATGTGCATATGGATGTTTCCTACATATTTATGCAATCGAAGTAAAAAAATTCATCACCAATGTTTGTCAATGAATTATCTTATATTACCATAAAAAATTAAAAAAATTAATTCACTAAAAACGGAGCTTTGATTTTTTGAAAGTGAAAATTGGTATGCTTCACTGGGATTGCATAAAGATGCAATGATAATTATGTTGGCCAAAATAAAACAATTTAAATCCACAAAATTTATACAAAACTTTCTGAATGACTCAAACAAGCAATTTATAAATGAAGTAGACCTTATTGTACATCTTTTAAGATCCAACCCCATTGGTATTGTAAAGAATTGACATATGTGTATTTTTTTTAAGTTATAGAAAGAGAAAAATGCAGATAATATTTATTTGAATGGAATTTGAAGATCCTTAACCCCTAAAGGATTGTTTGTTCCCTTAGGGGACAATGTGGGTCCGGTAGGTTCCTATGGCCTCAATTTTTAGTGAAATTTTTAGAATTTTTTTGAAGATGTGCATTTTTGCAAGAGCTTTGTGGATATATAATTTTTACTTCAATCGGTGCCTAGGAAAAAAAGTTATGGTACAATAAGCCAAAAGTGAAGGTCGACGGGCAACACAAAAAAATCACAAAAAATCAAATTATTATTATTTTTAAATCCCTAATATATTATATTTTTGTCTACATGTGAAGCTTTGAATCATTCTACTTGGACTAGGGATGAGAAAGTTATGGAGAATCTTAGTTTTCTGGGCAATCTAAGCATCTTCTTGAAAAAATAACTTATAGAATTCATTTCCTTTAAAGCAATTTTTATAATTTTCCAAAAAATATTATTAGACATGGTTGTATTTTCTTGCTAGAACAATCTCACCATTGGGATTATTGTATTTCAATTTCATCTTAGAGCTATTAACAATTTAGTTTTTCTTTCAATCTTGAACCTATTTCTATTTAACAATTTTTTAATGAATAAAAATTAAGTGTTTTTTTCTTGAATTTTTTTTCTAGATTCTCAACTCAATTCTTCAACATAAAAACTTAGAAAATAAAAATTGATAGTGCAAAAAATTTAAGTTAAAAAGATTCAAAGCCAAAAAATCTAATCAAGTAAGGTGTAAAAAAATTGGTTTTCTTTACTTGGGATGCAAATATCTTGCAATCTATGCGGTCAAAATTTCTAAAATTTCTTGCATACATTTGTATACTAGTCTAACATAAGATCCTATGGTTAGATATGCAAAAAAATAATAACTTTTAAGATTTTTGCTTTTTGCAATAGAAGTGGTGTTTTTGAGTCTGTTTTGATGGAGAAAAGACCTTAGTGCTTTAGGGGTTAATGAGTTAAAGATTTGAGATTTCATTTACTATCACAGATGATATATAGGTTGCAATTTGACTTGTTGTTGCATCTATCTTGAATAAATTTAAAGATATTTGTCCTAAGAATTAGATAATTAATACAAATCATTTTAATTTGTATGTATTTAGCAACCAAAATAATTAATATTTTCACCACAATTTTTTTAATCTGAGATATTAGTTTGTAAAGATTGTATATAGTACATTTGTTTGAATTATACGTGATTAAATAATATGTTATGGCAAAAACAATTTGATACCAAAAAATTGACAATTTTGACAATTCGTCTAAATTTTGTTTTTATCATATGTGTTTGTCAATATTTTGTCAGATATATATTTTTATTTTAGAATATATTAACTATATATATTTAATGCATTAGAAAATGATTGAATTTCAATTAAAAGTACTTATTCAAAATAATTCGTTAGAATTTTTAATTATAAAATATAAATATAATTTGACCATTCATAATGACTCACAAAAAATGGATAGACCTTTTAAAAGTTCATTGAGATTTAGTCCATTTAACTTGCAAGCATGAAGGATCAAATAACCAAACAAGCACAAAGATATTATTAGTGTTTTCATCTTTGAAATATAAAATAATCATCAATTTAGCTTGACTTGAAATGAATGGATTATCTTTAATTTGAAGGCTCATTCAACCCAAGACAATAGGTAAAGGTAAATAGACAAGCACAAAATTGTGAGTTATACTTTAATTTAAAGAATACAAAAAAACATTGTCCATTCAATTCAACTCCATGGATCATTTGGTTTTTGAATTAAAATTGAACTAAACAGACATGAATATGAAAGGTTAAAATAAATAGATAAGCACAAAAATATGAGTTGAATGGATTAGCTTTTGAAGACTCACTTAATTAGCTAGAGTTGGGCTATATATATATATATATGGTCAAGGTAAATAGAAAAGCCAAGAATTAGAGTTGTACCTTTACCTATGAAATGCAAAATAATCATTCATTTAGATCGACTTGAGATAGTAGCTACTCCCTCTATCACACTAAAAACCTCCAAAATTCTTTTTTTTGAGGGATTAACTGTATCTTTTAGTCATAGTGCTAGCAATACATGTATTCAAGAACAAGTAAGCTATCATTTAAATCCATGCAAAATCTCTAGCTTAGGCATTGTCGTTTAGGCACCTAAAATCCATGTGGAAAGTATGATATTTGAGCATAATTTGTAAATGTTGCTAGCTCTGTCAATTTAAATGGTTTAAAGGATGGTGGCAACAATAGGATTCTAGAAATGTGTTTCCCAACCTAAACATCTGCAATAAAAAAAAATAGCCCACTTTACAAACAAATTTTTATAGTGTTGAAGTGGTCACTAAATGCATCATCAACACTACTATCTAAAGAAGCAATTTGTACAAGGTGCCTTATATGAGCAAGACCAAACTTGCTAGGCCAAAGGAATGCTCCTAGATTGTTTCACTTGCCCCCCCAAGTTTGTTCAATACATCAAACACTTACTCAATGTTCAAAATCAAGAAACAGAGCTTTTTAGTGGAACAAATTTTTTGTTTGATTTGGAGGTTATTAGTGGAACAAAAGGAGTAGATTCTATTACAACTTTTGGCATATATTGAAGGATGGTCCTACTATTGAAGACCAAATCCACTTCAATAGAACATACATGAGAAAACACCTTGAGGATGTTGTAGTCATTCATTTGGCCAAATGTGTGATTAATAAAGACAATCATTTTAGGTCAAAACCTTTATGTTTAATACTATGTATATGTTTTTTCTCTTTAGCTAAAGGTGATGTACAACAATTTTACACTCCAAGGTCAAATAATAGACTTTGATATAGACCATGATCATCCAAAAATGATTGAAATTCTATACTACAATCTAACAAATGAATTGAAGGTTGTGCAAGAGGCTTATAAAATGTGGGATTCCAATAAGTTGTTTAAGTAGAGGGTTGATTATGGTCAAGGGCTACAATGGTTGTATAGTATATATCAATTCAATTATGCCATTTTGTGCTTGATTGGATGCATGTAGACCAACAATCTTGGTCAATGCCAAACAAATTCACATACAAGAGACCTTAGAGTAGTTAATCCCTCAACGCCCAAGGGGCTCAAATCCCGCCCCTCTGATTTTTCATTCGGTGATGTCCAAGGGTTTTTTAAGATTTTTTTTGTGGCTATTGTTACTTTTTATTCTTATTGAAGACTCCTTTCAGCATTAGAAGTCTGATTTTGAAAATGAATTCATATGATTTGTCTATTCAAGATTTTGTACAAGGGTGTCAATTGCAAATTTTCACTTTCTAGTGTTGAAGGCTCTTGGAAATGAGCCTCAAGTACACTAGAACTTGTAGAAAAAATCACATTAAAAATTCAATTAAAAAAATTGTAGAATAGATTTTGAGAAGTTGTAAATTGATTGGGTTATGCATGTTATACTTTACATACTCATATTTTTTTGTTACCTTCAATTTTAGGTTTGAGATGCAAAAAGAGGATTGAAAGACTTCAAATCACTTTTGCAGTTTTAACACCCTCATGATCAAACATTATAATCTTTCAATCCATAAGTGATATTGTTGTAATTTCTTTTCCTATGTGATCTATAACATGTCTACCTTAAATTTGTACGGTTACACTTCAAAAAAAATTGATAAGATTGATCAAAATGCAGAAACTTTGTTCACTTCCAAACAAAATCTGAAATACTCAAAAATAGTAGGGGCGTTGAGGGGTTAAGAAAAGAAGGGTGACTTTTAATACGTGCAATTTTAATCAATGTTGCAGATAGGTTATGGGTAGGGAGATATAGGTGTGACACATAATTAAAGCAATAGACTTTTTTCAAAGTTTTCTTTAGTGAAATAGATATATAATTAATATATATAAACATATATTATTTAATTTATTATATATGAGTGTAGTCCAATCCATGATTTTGAGATGATTATGATTTCATTTGTTTTTTGCATTTCAGATGGATAGTTGTATTCTTGTATTCTGTGCATTAATTGGCTAGAATTGTATTTTAATGAGATATCACCTGGAGACAATCAACTAAAGAATGAAAGAAGTGATGACAGTTTATCTTAATCAAGACCTCATATAGAAGTGAATGTCATATTTGGGTCTTGGAATTTTTCAATTTAGCTTCTTAAAGAATATGGAGTAGTCCAAATTTTTTAAATTGTAAAGATTTATTATAAAATAAAATTTGGAAAAATAATTTATTGATGATTCTCAAGCATTAGTTGTAAAATATGATTCAAAAATCATATTAATATAATTAGATCAGTTAGTACACAAACTGATATTTCTCAATAAAATTTAAAGCCAAAAATTTAAAATTCCTTTTCAAATTGATTTTAGATTGGATATTTGTGATTTTCACAAGATTTTTTTCTTTAAGTTCAAAATATAAAGTTCTAATCATAGTGATTTTTGAAGATTTATATTTGACTATTTGACTCAAGTTATTTTTGAAGGGTTGTTTTTTGAACTAAAAAATTATTATTGATGTCAAATCTACTAGTATCCTTTGAATTATAGAATATTTGCAAAGTCTTTAGAATCTAAACCATATAAATGTTAAAGAACTAATAGAAGAATCTTTAAAAAAATTATGGATTAAAAAATGCATTTTTGTGTGCTTAGGATGTATTTGTATTCAACTATTATTCAAAATTTGAATGTTTGACACATAGAGTTTGAAATTGCAATAATTAATTGAATACTAGTATTTAAAATTTTTCAAGATTTCTATATAAAATAGGAACTAAGAATTTAACTTGTCAAACTTCATTTTCTTTGTAAAAATCATCTATAAAAAATGAATATTTTGCAAGCTTCAATCAAGATTGGCCAAGGTGCATCGAACTTTTGAAAGATGGGATTTTTAGGGGTTAAGATATTTAGATGTTGTGTTCAAAGGGCCACAAGCTCTCAATATCAATTTTGGAGAAATAACATATTATTAGAGTTATGGTTTCACTAATGAGCTTAATTGCATTTAAAACCAAGTGAAATTTAATTTTGACTTTGAAAATATCCTTAAAGGCTTCCAACTACAAGACCTTGATGCAATTCAAATCTTTAATGCCAAAATTCATTTTTTAAATTTTGGCAAAACTCTTCTTATACCTTTATACAAATAAATTATTTATTCCTCAATTTCACGAAATTGGTTGTAAGGAGTAGATTTTATTTTGAATACTCAGCTTAGGAATTTGAATGAATGAAAAATTATTTGGACAAACATCCCTGCAAAGCATTTTAGACATTAAATAAAATATTGTACTATATTAACCCCTAAATGCCCCAGAGGATCAAATGTGTCCTCACAAAGTTTCAAGTCCAACTCAAAGTGTTGTAACTTTTGCACTTGATGTCCAAATTCAAACAAACTTGTTGGAAAATTTGCGCTCTCTCCTAGTTTGTATGGTAAATTTTTTGGGTCAATCCAAGATGTATTGATTTTTTGCAAGCCAATCAAAGTTCAAAGGTTAAGTTTAAGTTCACCAAACTTCATTTGATGGCTGCAATTTGGGGGGTTTGTATCTTGTTCATCCAATGTTTATTCTCAATAAAATTTTGTTAGATTATGTTCCCATTAAAGTCTAGTTATTGTGGTAAAATTTTCATGTCAATCCAACTTTTTTTAGTACTTGGGACTATTGGGAGCAATTCAAAGTTCAAAATCTCAACACTTTTGGATTATAGTGAACTTCTGCAGTTTGTTTCTTCTTCATACAATGTCCGTTTCCAATATATAAAAGTTGGAAAAGTTGTGCATATTAGTCTAGTTTGTGTGGCTAAATTTTTATATCAATCCAAGAAGTTATAAGTGATTAAGAAGCATTTTAGTAGAAGGAGATTAAGCCTTAGATGTTGTTTTTTCAACTTTCCTTGCTATTTTTTGACATTTCAAAGCTATTTTGTAGACACAATGAGTCAACTAGATGATTTTTTTTTCACCAATGTATTTGTATGTTGTTTTTTAATTACTTCATAGTTTGAAATATTTTTAATTTGAGTAGGTTTAGAAATCAAAATTCACCTCCAAATGCGTTGCTAGGAAAATTTGAGCATCCTTTTTCAACATTATATTCTTGATTGCAACATTATAATCTTGCAATCTAAGTGGCCAAATGACTCCAAATTTGATTCATGTCATCTACAACATGTACATTATAAGATTGTATGGTTGAGATTTCTATACCATAGTGACATTTAGATCTATAAAACTTCAAAAGCAACAATGTTTTTGAACCTCCAAAAAAACCTTGGACTTTTAGGGGTTAACTTTGGGGAATCAATAACATTGATTTCATAAAAATTGTGTTATTCTATTGCTTTGGCACATTTCTAGGTGTGCTACCTTGGAGGCTGCCTAAAATATGAACCTATGCATATTAATTTCTAGTTAGTGGCTTGAAATTAGACCTTTACAAAGTTTTTTTGAAGGAAAAAGAATGCACCAGGTTTTGGGGAATATAGTACTTATTTCAATCTATGCATAAGAAAAATATTTATGCCCTCCTAAGTACAAAATGCTTGAGTCCTAGAAACACAAATCAATAAAATATAAGTGATAAAATTGTTTAACTTATGAAATATATTTATGTTTATATAAGAAGCTTTTATTCATTCCATTTGGATTATTGATGTCAAAGTTATGAAGAGTCTTGTTTTGGGGCAGTCAAAGCATCTTCTTTGGAAAAAAAAATGATTTGTTTTTTAACTCAATTTTTGCAATTTTTCAAAACAAAAGGTCCATGGGATGTAAATTACTTACTACATCAATCTCACCATTAGTTTTGATATGTTTCAATTTTGTTTTAGAACTTTTGACAATTCATTTTTTCATTCCATTTAGTATCTACGAGAATATCTACTTCAACTTAACCAATTTGTAAATAATACAAATTGTATTTTGGGTGGAGATGTCAATAGATTTTTAATTCAATTCTCCACCATGAAGATTTAAGCCTCAAAACTTTGTAGTGCAAAAAAGAAAAGTTAAGTGGGTTCAAGGTACAAAATTTTAATATCCAAGGTACTAAAAATCTTTTTTTAACACTTTCATTGCTAACATCTTTCAATTTATTTGGTTAAAGATTTTGAATTTGTTTCCATATATTTCCACATATTAAGTTTTATGCAAGATCCTACAATTGGATAATTATGCAAAAACATCAAATTTTTCTCATTATAGCTCAGTGCACTAAAATGGAAAATTTGGAGTGATATTTGATGAAACATAAAGACCTTCTGTGATGGAATTATCAAAGACTCCCTCTTGCAAGTTATAGATTCTGAAGAAAAATTCCACGAAGGGAACTTCTCACAATTCATCCCAAAATTTGAATGAAAATTTGACAAATCTCACAAGTAGTCTTTTCATCTAATGAAGATTGAAGATTTTTAGGAAATTTACTTGGCACTTTACATTTGGGATAATTCCCTCCACATCGATCTTCTTCCTATATCTAATAGTGAATCTTCAGGGATTAAAGAGTGGTTAGATTTGGTGGAATGTTGGCTAAGGTAAGAAGGTTTTGGTCAAGAGCACCATCTTTTTTTTTTATTAGTGCTAAATGTGAACATCCCATTAGGGATTTAGGGAGGTAATAAAAGTTTTTTCCAATGCCAAAAATTTATAATCTCAAGTGTGAGTTACGAAAGCAGTTGAGTTGAAGTGGGCAAAGCGCTAAGAGGTAGGAGGCTCAGAAATGGCACATCTAAGGGCTGGTCTGCCTTTTTTGTGTATTTCATTGGATAGGAATAGTTTTAGCTCATTTTTTTAGACAAAGAGAAACATATGAGGAATCTTACCCAAGTGGTTTCGTATTTAACCCAAACATTTTTTAATTACTTATGAATTTTCAAACGAGTTCAGTCATAGGTCCCAATGTATGACCCTTACTAGGTCTTTTATAAGTGGTTCACTTGCAATTCTAAAGAAAGATGGGGGAAAGCAAAGCAAATGATTGGCTCTTGCAATTGATACATAATGCTTTTTTCTTTGATTCATTCAATGACTATACATGTCAATTTAAAAACCAACTCCTGTCCATTTCATAGCCATTTCATAGGGTCTGTTTCTTAATGCCTGTTCCATTTCAGAGCCTCCTACGTTAACCAAAGGACTACCAAAAGGCCCAAAGTACCTACAAGCCCAAAACAAAACAAAAAGAGCTTAAACCAGAAAGGTACAGATTGACACAAAACAAAAGACTGGATAAGAGAAAACCTCAGCCCTCCCCAGCAAAGAAAAAAAGATCACAACAACTTTTAAACTCGACTGATATTTCATGACCAAGTGTTGGTTTATATTTTTAGTCACATGTGGTCCACGCTAAAACTGGGGCCACCCCGCCACTGCCCCCAAAGCGAAGAAAAGGACACTCTGAATCCATGTCTTCCATGCCTTTCCATGGTACAGTTTGTGATCTCAAACTTGAACTCAGGAGCTTCAAGATATTAACCCCTCACCGCCCAAGGGGCCCAAAAGTGGCCTCACACAATCTAGCAGTCGACTTCAAAGTGTTGTAACTTTTGCGTCCGGTGTCCAAATTTAATAAAACTTATTGGAAAAGTTGCGCATACTAGACTAGTTATTGTGGTAAAAATTTCAGATCTATCTAAGATGTATTGGATTTTTAGAAGCCATTCGAAGTTCGCAGATTCAATTTCAGTTCACCACACTGCATTGAGATGGCTGCAACTTCGGGGGCTTGTATCTTATTCATCAAATGTTATTTTTCAATAAAAAAATTTGGGTTTTGTTCCCCATAAAGTCTGCTTAATGTGGGAAAATTTTCATGTCAATCCAAGTTGTTTCGAATGCTTGGGAGCAATTCGAAGTTCAAAATATAGACATTTCTGCATTACAGTGAACTTCGGCGGCTTATAACTTCTTCAAACAAGGTTCGATTTCAATAATTTTTATTGGAAAAGTTGCGCATACTAGTCTAGTTCTTGTAGTAAAAATTTCATACCAATCCAAGAAGTCATGATTGACTGAGAGGCATTTTAGTAGAGGTAGGTTCAGCAATAGATGTGATTTTTTGCTACTTTTTTCACTGTTTTTTGACATTTCAAAACAATTTTGCAAACGCAATGAGTCAATTGAATGATTTTTTTTCCCACCAAAGTGTTTTTCTTTTGGTTTTGAATCACTTTTTAGTTCAAAGTTTTTTCATTTGAATAGATTTAGAAATCGAATTTCACCTCGAATTGTGTTTTGAGGACAATTTCAGCATCTTTTTTCAACACTAAAACATTATAATCTTTCAATCTATACGGTCAAATGACCTCAAATTTGATTTACACCATCTACAACATGCACACTACAATATTGTACGGTTGAGATTTTCATACCTTACTCACATTTAGACTTATAACACTTGAAAAGGAAAGTTGTTTTTTGACATGGTTAGGCCTTGGGTGGTGAGGGGTTAACCCGAGGAGGATGCCGCGGACACTAAAGGTGTATGTTCCCACGTAGCCTTATGGTGGCGATGTTAAGGTGGCATTAAATGAGTTGTAAATTGTAGAGCATTCCTTACCTGAGTGCTTAGCTATCCATCAAACCTACATGACAGTCGAAGTAGCATGGACTTGACAACGCAACTACGACCATTAATCATTTTTGCTTTGATGGCCCACCGATGTGAAAGTAGTGTATAGCAAAAACTTGGCAATCTTTTGAAAATGAAGATTTCAGCATTTGATAGCCACTCCTATCAAATGGGGCTCTTGAGAGTCCATTATGTAGTAAGAACAATTTGGTTGCCCTAGGCAAAAATTAGTGGGGTCCGACTTGAAAAAATTAAAAGTACTAGAATTTTCCAACCACCACCTTACGTAAATCTGAAAGTTGTTGTTGATGTGAGGGTATGGAGGTGCATAGGCAATCTCTTTATACAAGTAGGATGATGGGAGGTAAAATAATCCATGTGGAATATGTAAATTAGGATTAGTAGAAGCTCAACTGCTCATACCTAGACCACCTAGTAAAGTCAAAAGTAGGAATTGTGTTCAATGTAAAACTTCAGACCAATTTGAATGATTTGGGTGTCACTCCTTGTATGGTATGCAACTACAAGGAGCTAGGAATTCAAAAAAGCTCATTTTCAATTCACTTTAAACACTTACATCTCATGATCAATTTGCTCAAAGTCTTTGAAATTTCTTCCAAATATTCTCATGCTAGTTTAGTGCAAGATCTAGTGTGTATATATATATATATATATATATAATTTAATTTAATTTAAAATGTTTAAATTTTTTGTGGTTTGCATTGAAAATGACAATTTTGAATTTTTTTCGACAGAAAAATGGCCTTGGAACTTTAGGGATTAGTAATTTCTCTATTCCTTGTGTGCCTAGTTGTCACTCCTTGCATGGTATGCAACCACAAGGAACTAGGAATTTTAAAAAAAACTCATTTTCAGTTCACTTTAATAAACATAAGTGATGTGGTCAAAGTCTTTGAAGTTCCTTCCAGGCATTCTCATGCTAGTCCAGTGCACGATTCTACACACTTGGGATATTCATTAAAAACCCAAATGTTTTAAATTTTTTTGTTGCGTGCATTGAAAACAACAGTTCTGAATGCTTGAGTGTTTTTCTTGAAAGAGAAAAATGGCCTTGGACTTTGGTGACTTTAGGGCTTCCATATTCTCGCGTGCTTTGGCCTGACTCCTTGCATGAGTGTGCGACCACGAGGAGCTAACCTAGTTTCCAGGGCCAGCTCCGTCCGTCCAGCCCTTTGGAGGAAGTACATGAAATTATGATCTATAGACCAAATTTCCTTAAGTTCGCATTGGTGCTTGCTCACTCCAAGTCTGTTCTCTCCTGAGTTTGGATTGGCTTGAATGTACCCTTAAGTTCGCATGCATGAGCCAGGGGTTCAACTGAAGTGACAATCAGTTAATAATCAGATCTTAAGGAGCCTCCCTACGGATTACAGAACATAGCCTTGCCTTGCCTTGCCTTGCCTTTGCCTGTCAGCCAAAGTACACATCCTGACGCCACAGCTCTCGTACATCAGAGGGCCAAGATGCTTGCAAGGATTTGTTATGCTGTGGAAGTCAGGGTCCGCTGCACTAAAACGTAAGCGTAGCTGCTACCAAACTATTTTCACACAGATTCACATGGAAACGTAGTTTAGCTAGTCGGCTGGCTGGCCCATGTGCATTTCCAAGCTTCGCAAGTGGGCCTGGAAAGCTGTACACAGGATGCGGCCAAAGTACAATCATTATGGTTTGGCAACTTTGCATGAAGAATTGAAGATCTGCCGGCATGAACGAATAAGATTTTTAAAAAAAAAGAAAGAGTCCATGGAAGTTCAGTTGATTAAGTTACTTGGCAAGGGGGCACTGACCAGCTCAGATGCAATCCACAGTGCATCATGTCACTTGGAGACACAGGCATGTGATGCTACAGTGCTATAAACTTAAGACAGGGGTTAAATTAGTACTGGTGGTAGAAACAAGTGAGCTCAAAGGAATAATTAATTAAGATCACAACATGAAAGAATGAGAAACTTAAACTAGAAACTGGTAGAAAACTTTAAATCTTGAGAAAGGGTTTAAAGAGTTCAGTTAAGGGTTATAATAAGCGGTAAACATGCCTATTAAGCATCCCAAGTACCCAGACTTGCTATCTGGGGTACCTGGGAGAAGCCATTTGCAAGTAGAATCAAGGCATTTCCAACCAGAAATGAGTTTTATGTGAGTTTTCAAAATTTGTTGGGACAAAAGCAGTGGTACAAGTGTGGGTAGATCCATGCTAAACCAAACATTGAGGTGTCCCCTCCCCCAAGTGTATTGTCATGATGCTAATAGGTTCACTTGCTTACATTGTGGTAATGGATGGGTAGTTTCAAAATGAAAGTTCTCAGATTTTTGTAGAATGCATTTTGGGGGCTCCATATATGAATTATCTATGAATTTTCAAGGTGGTGAAAATAGGTGTGCCCAAAACTGAGCCGCAAGCTCTTATGGAGACTACACAACATGGGGCAAGAATCTAGATGAGACGGTTTTGCAAATGGAGGTGTTCCCTTATCTGAAAGAGTGGGTAAGAACGTCTCTAATGCCATGTGTTTCTCATTGTATCATGTAACCAATAGGGTATCCCTTGCTGATGTGTACTTTGGAATAAAATTCCATGGTGTACCTTCAGCTGACATGCTTCTGGGGGATGAAAATCCATGATGTACCTTGCAAGCCCATGCAATTTTATTCCTGTTTTGCAATTGCTGGAAAACTGATCCAACCCTTTCAGAGTCTGACTTATCCTGAAAGTAGGCAAACCGTAGCTAGTCTGACAGTTGGACCCAGTGTGCGCGCATAACCGGCAGCTTCTGTCACTGAACATGGACCCAGTAGTATCCACACCCTTATATTGCCCACTCCAGTGGGAAACTCCGCGTTGGATTTTTACCAATTAAGTTCTATCTGAACAAGGTTGTACCATGACATGCAAAAACATCAGTTGGAATAACCCCATGTGCATGCCAAAGTACGTCTACAGTGTAACTTATTTGCAGCTAGCACACCCTAGCTAGTGCACAAGGTTGTTGCAGTGTCAAATTCAAACAGCAACTGTTCATAGAACCAGGAAGTACGACTGCTGCGATGATCCATGTATCCAAGCCAAAGCAAATGATGAAAACATGGGGACATGGTACTTCAAATCGTAGCTAGAAAGACTCCATTTGGTGATATTCCAATTTCTGAAAAAGTTTGTGTGCCCATGTCCGTACTGCTGTCCAGAGTCTACTGTAACTTAATAAGAAGCCAGCCAGTTGGTGAGGCTTTTGGTTATAATTTTATAAATGTATTATAAATGTATCAAGTGAAGCGCCTGGTCATTTCAATTGAAGGCCATACATGAAATCAGTCTCTCGTCACTGGGTTCCAAGAATGGGCTGCAGAAGATCTTTGACGGATGTATTGGTACAGTTCTCAAAGTGCTACTGCTATGGGATCGATGCGAATCTACGTACCTCTCTAGTCTATAACCGCAATCACCCAATGTGCACGTCACCACTCCCAAGAACACAGGCTCTCTAAACGGAAGGGCCTGTGTGCGGTGCTCTCTGAAAAGGGCGGGATGGGTTCAAAGCTGCAGTTGAAGCTCAGTACTGCTCAGATCAAGTGAGCTCCATGGAGTTCAGTACACCAGTTCAAGCAGTTTGAGAGCCAATCCAAGTTCACCCCCTGGAGAAGAATGCGTCTCATCTACTGGACTGTATCAACTCGAGTGGTGCAGGGAATTATCAATTCCAGTGGCAGGGAATTTCTTATGCACAGTGATGAGGTTGGAATCGCAGGTGGATCATGCGTCCCTCCCAGCCTCAGGTTGAAGCTGGCAGGGTTTCTTTGTAGGGTGTCTTCTGCAGGTGTACAGGGTTTGTGATTGGACTGAGGATTTCAAGGTGTACTCAATGCTTAATATAGGGGTACCTTTTGCAGTCCGCTCCTACAACTGTATTCCCCACTTCAAACCAATACACTTACTTTTCAAGGAACTTCAATTTCGTTACAAGTGGCGCAATTCCAACGCCATAAAGTGTGACTTGTATGTACTTAAAGGTCTGGAAATCTGAAATCTAGCATTGGTATGGGTTTAAAAATATTTCAGAACAGGTGTTATGAAAGGTGCCTAAGTATTGGGATACCACCAATATAACAAAATTGATGTTAATGGAATATTTGACAGTATATTCTCCTCTTTCAGTGCATGATAAATAGCTACAAAATCTGGAGATGGTGTCCCTCTTGTTTGATGATGAATGAACACACTTTGGGATGAAGAAGTGAAATTTCATCCATGTTGCATGCTTCATCCATACCTGTGGAATGATGAAAATTGCTTTCACCAAACCATTGAGACTTGCTTGCTTGCTGCACTCCCCCAAAGAATGATATAATGAAATAAAATAAAAACTGGTTCAAGGACTGTTTGCGTGGCTTCCTATTTCAGTGAGACATAAGGTGGGTACACCCCAAACCGCCACTTTTTGCTACTGAGCCTAGTTACTACTATTAGACTGGTCAAATTTTCATATATTCTTGTTGGCAAGTGAAAGGAGGTTCCAACGCACCAGAGAACATGGCATTTGGACATTGTATGCAAAAGTTATTAAGGGTCAAAGTTTGTTTCTGAAAGTGCTCCATCCAAACAGGTACATAACTGATTTTGAAAATGTACACCTCCTGTAGATGGCATTTTAAGGTCATTTCGGGGGGGGGGGGGGGGGGGGGGGTGCCTACCTTAAATGCCCAAGTTTCCAAATTAAAAAAAAAATGAAGGACAAAGTTTCTCATCAGGTGCAGTAATGACAAACTGCAGGCAGGACTATAAAGCATACTTTACAGACACTGGAAGTACGAAGCAGTCTGTAGATATTGGATCATCAATACTCGCACTACCACGCTATCTCCGCTCGGGGTTGACAAGCGAGAGCTCTACAGTACGTCATAAAGTACCGCCTTCAATGCACTTATACCAGTTTCCTGCCAGGCGTAAGATACACTCACTTGAATCCTGGCACCGGTGAAATTTGTTATTTCGATATTAATCTATTTCAAAGATTGACTGAGATAACAAACCACCAGCACTCACAAGACAACAGGAGCGAGACGAAGTTTAAGGTCATTATAAAGTACCAAATGAAATATGGGCCATACATCCCGTGTCCGTTACTAATTCAACGGGCGCGTAATACCAGGAACTGTTTTTCCCTGAAATACCGCAACTCGAAAGCCTCAAAAGTGACTGGCGAATACCGAAACAGAGTTCGGTACACTTTCCGGGCCTTGAATCGCTCAGAAAAGGTCGATGGTCGTTAACGAACTAGTCTTCGAATGCATCGGAAATGAGTCACATGGGGTATATTCGGAAGGAATTATGCATGCAGATATTATGGGTGTACAACTATACTTTCGGGGCGCAAGTTAGTCTAGATTCTCCTCATGTCTAGACTTCTGGTTTTAGGAAGTGGTTTGGAAGTGGACGGAGGGAGCTGCATAAGTTATCTTCGATCACGTAAGTGGGCCACACCTTCTATACTCATCAGGTGGCTTGCTTATCCTGGAGGAAACTGAATTTAGGAAAGGGGTGACCACGAAAAGTTCACTTGACCCATTCGGTGATGGGGGTGAATGACTAGTAAAATAGTGGCAAGTATGAAATACTGACTGGATTCAAGATTTGACAGTTCATTTCACGTCAGGTGAGTAGGTGACTACTTAGGGTACGGAAAACAAAGTTATGAGCTCATCACTCCAGTTCTCAGGAGTAATTGGGAAAAAGGACATGCAAAGGAATGACAAAGCTGCCACCCAACCTTTACACAATTGAATTTACTTCCAACAGAAGCTTTTTGTTTTATTGCATCGATGTATTTTTTACAATCTGAATGCTTGCAAAGAGGAACTTGTGGATGCAGGAAACAGTTATATTTGAGATACTTCTTCAATCATCAGTAGTGTAACCCACATTGGTAGCAAAAACTCGGGGCACTGTTGTACATGTAATTGGAAATTGCTGCATCAACTACCTCCCTAGTCGTTGGTAATCAAGCTCCAAGCCCCCTTCCTCAAGTATTACAGTTCTTAAGTGATTCGATTCTCTGGCAAATACAAAAAATAGCAGGAATGTGACAGATTCCTAATCAACTCACACAGACTCCAGCTGAGTCTCTACACAAGTCGTACGAGACTGTCAGTGGATCAAGTGCCACAAGCTGGTTCCTAGACACTAAATCATGTCAAAACCCAACGACATAGAATCCCTGCACAGGACAAAATGGGCACTATTCTACCTATTGCAGCTCACACACCAGAAGCCCTAAGTGCAATTCCGTCGGTCAAACCCGAGCCCCGAAATTTTTGCCGAGGGACGCCCCGAAAAAATGTTGCTCCCCGCATCTTGCCAATGTCCAAAGCTCGCAAACTCAAGACACTTTGATAAGCTCCGACTGAGAGCCACTTGCCTCGGAAGCAATTAACCTTCCAGCCTGTTGGCTAAATCTGAGTGCGTCCCAGCAGCATGAAAAAATCCGAGGAAATTGGGTTGTACCAGACCCGTCAGTGTTTACCGAATCGACAACGACACTCACTCACTCACTAAAGCTAGTTCACACAAGTGTCGGAAGGGGGGGAGCTCCCTTCAGTCCAAGAGACGCCACGGGAGCGATTGATCAGCTCCCGGATCAGACATTCGGATTCCACATCACGCCGCTCATGATACGGAAGCCGGAAGTGTGACCCGGCAGCAGGACAACCCTCCCATTAGCCACTATTGGACCGAAAAGAGCTCCGCGCTAACGACACTTCAACAATAGCGCCAAAAAGTGAAGGTTACCCCGCACACACAAAAAGAAAAAGCAGCCCCACCGCACCCCACCCCACCCCACCCCACGCCAATTTCAAGCCAAATCTGGTACCCATGTCGCCCCCAACATACCAGTCAGCGACCGCGTCACAACCACCCCGTCACATCACATGACATCACATCCTAGCTAGATTCCACAACTCTGCTCCAACTAAAGCCATACAACCCCTTTCCAAACACACATCAGTACCACAATCAGCAGAGCCTAGCTAGAAAACGATTGAACTTCACGCGTGATCGAGCTGCTTCCCTAACTTGCTCAGCTTGCAGACACGATTGCTCCCCTCCACTGCGAAACGGCAAACACAATCAATGAATCCACCAGTGTACGCAGGGTGACAAGAGCGAGGCTAGCTGATGGCTGGCGGGCAGGCAGTGCATGGATAAGGAAAAAGTAGCTATCTAGATGTGGAGATGTGGAGAGTGATCGACTGCAAGCTGGAGGAGAGTGCTGCTGCAGCACGCAGGCTGGTGTCGAGAAGTGAGTGTACAGGATGAGAGGGCTGGAGGCGCTTTATAGGGGCCGGCGGTAGCACGAACTGAGCTGGAAAGGATGGGTGAACCGTGAGAACTGGGCAACACAGGAGTGACAGGAGTGACAGGACACTAAGTTAACAGCACCCGCACCCATACTCAAGAAAAAGTGGACCTCAATCTATGACATACAGGGCCCCCGCCGGATTCGCTTTTGGCGTCTACAGTATAGGGAGTCGCCCACCCTCTCGAACTCGTAGACTCTAGACTACCACGTGGCGCCTCTCTAACAACTTGACAATGTTCTGAAGCAAGGAATCAACTTCTCATAACACCAAACAATATCTAAGGTACACCAAATTTATGCTATGGATCGGTCGCGCAAGCTTACAATCCTTGGCTTGTTTTTAGGGGACTTTTTCGCATGTAGGCCCTTGAAGAGTCATCGAGATCACACGTTGGGAGCACATGTGTGGATGCTCTAAGGTAGGAGGGTCATAAAGCGCTCAAGCTCTAAAAGCATCCACCTCTTGAAATATACACTATTTGTACATTTTGTATTCTCACCATAGCACCAACAATGTATAGCTAGTGAACATTCCAGGAGGTGAACGCTTTAAATGACCATTGCATTTCATATTCAAAAACTCATAACTAATTGTGCAAAGCTCCAAAAAAATATGCAACGACTTGGGTTAGATTCCAATTCCATTTATTTTTCAAGGAAATTTACTAAAAAATATTTTGAGAAGTCTACCTACCCCAAATTAATTTCTTGCTCCTAATCTCTAAAGTCCAAAAAATCCCACATTAGCTTTGTAATAATATAATTTTATATTACAATCGGTGCCTGGGAGCAAAAAATATACCACTCTAAGTCCAAAAAACAGTTAATTGGGTAAGAAAAAATTAAAAAAAATTGAAATTTCATTAATTTTTTTCCCTATAGATTATACATTTGTTTACAAAGAAAGCTTTAACTCATTTTATTTGGTCTATAATGTATAAGTTATCAAGCTTCTTGTCTTTTGAGCAATCAAAGCATCTTCTTCAAAAAAATTACTTATATGATTCTTTTTTGCACTCAATTTTGACAGTTTACCAAAAACAAAATTCCATGAGGTACAATTTGATTGCTGAAACAATCCAACCATGATCCATGGGATTACTGGATTAGTGTGTTTCAATTCTATTTTAAAATATTAACATTTTATTTTTTCCTTCTATCTCATACCTACTTCTAATTAATAATTTTTTAAGTATGAAATTTAATTTTTTTTTTAAAGTTTTTTTCCTACATTTTCAACTCAATTCTCTTCTACAATGATTTTTTACATCAAACTTTGTAGTGCAATATTAAAAGTTACAAGGATTTGAAGTCTTATATTCTAATCATGCAAGGTGCAAACTGCAAAGAATCTAATTTTCTACACTCCAAATGCAATTATCTTGTAATGTACGTGGTCAAAGTTTCTGAAATTTCTTCCACACATTCTTATACAAATTTAGTCCAAGATCATATGATTAGATATGCAGAAAAATAAAAAATTTATATATATATATATATATTCAATTTTTTTTGCTTTTTTGCAATAGAAATGGTTGTTTTGTATGTTTTTTGATGAAAAAACAGCCTTAGAACCTCATTCTAATCATTCTAATCATTCTAATCTATGTGTGAAAGTTTGTTTCACATCAATATGATCAATATTGCAAATGTTAGAAGTCTCTTTTTTAGTTTCAGTGTCAAACTAGGCAAAAAACATATATCGTCAAAATAAAGATTATTTAATTATTTGTGATTGTATAGATTGAAACCTACTAAAAAACAATTGAACTATTCAATTTCAGATAATGAGGTAACATTACAAGAAGTTTTATTTTGCAGGCAATGAAGGCAGAAAAAATATATTAAGCTTTCTTTTGCACTCAATTTTTAAAATTTTCAAAGAAAAAAAGAAAGAAAGATACCAATTGTTTACTAGAACATTATCAGTATTGGAATTAGCAATTCTCACTTTCTTGTCAAAGTTATTAGTAGTTTAGTTTTTTCTTTCATCATTTATGGCCTTCTACTTTATTTATTTTTTAAAGATTAATATGAAACAAAACTGGTTAAATTTTTTACATTTATTCTCAAACCTATTGTTCAAAATATTGACTAAATTCACGTTATAAAATATATGCCTTTTTTTTCTACAAATGTTAAAAGACAAAACTTCACCCATTGAAAGGGCTAGAAATGCCTACATTTTGAAGTTTAGACACATTGAAATTGCAATTGGTTTAGGTATTCATGTTAAAATTTGGGAAAGATGTACTCAAACAAATTAACCAATGGATCCTACAATTAGATTTGTTAAAATTTAAATATAGTCGATAAAGCCTTGCTTTGGGGACAAGTGTTTTGAAGCAATTATTGACCTATAATCAGGAAAGAACTTTAGAGGTCAATAATTAAATAATATATACTTTAATTTATTATTTTTTGGTCTATTCTAACACAATGAGGTATATTCACAAAAAGATGTTTATAAGAATTAGAAGCATGTAACATCTAACATTTTCTTTGAGAATTTAGAATATGTGAAATTTTGAAACATATATGAAACTTTAAAGCTTAATGAGGTAACAAAAATAGAAGATCATGTGTACCATGCTTTGCTTGGCACTTTTCTTTCTCACTTAATTGCCTGACTCCCTCTCTGTCTCCTCGTGCATGCTTGGCATTAACCCTTCAAGGACAATGCAAACCCCTTTGGCACTTTGAAAGTCAAAACTTGAATTTTCATATGTTATGATATGTAAAAAATATCAAATTTTTGATATCTATGTTCTAATGTAGAAATCTAATAAAGTTTAATAAAGCCTGGACATCAAATATCCTTTATGGATTAAGTTTTGAACTCTTATTAACTTTACTTGCTTCACTTCTTCCTTCTCTTGTCCCTAGCTCTCACTTAACCTTGTAATGTCATTGCAAACACTAAGTGTCCGAATGTCCGATGGATGACAAAGAATCTTTCTATATAAGACAAAAATATAGATGTTCATCCTTTGAAATCTGTATAAAAAAAGTTCTTGCACAATAGTTTGACCTCCAATTAGTATTCTTGTTTTTTTACAACAAATGATTCATATAGATTCAAAAAATATGATTTCTATGGTAATCATTTTAGGCTTAAGTTCTAGCGTGGCTCTTAATTCTTAAAAGATTGATTCTATAACTATTTAAAAAAAACTAAAAAATGTATTGCTTTTTATGCTCTATTTTCCATAGATTTGAGTGAAATTTATTTTATTTATTTTTTCAAATATGTGATTACACATTCTCTAAAAATCCTAAAATTTTCAGATTTTTTCATGAAAATTTGAAATTATTGTGAGCTTGAAGAGAAAATGAAGAAATTTCATATTAAATACAAAAATATGCTTTAAATTTATTTATTTATTTATTTTAAATCATGTATTATAGTGTAGAACATCATGTGCTAACCAAAATTCCATACCATTAGAAAATTAGCAAATTAGCAAATTGTGGATATAGGCTCAATGTTCAAGTTTTAATAAAATGTTGAAGTTTAAAAAAAATTGAGTAGAAACTAGGTTGAATAAGCTTCACTTCATTAGATGAACTTAAATTCAAGAAATATTATTTTCATGCGTAAAATTTAGATCAAGAGCAAGGAGGAAGGAGTTATCATTGAAATTCACTAGAAAAGCATCTTTTGTGATCTATTTTAGCACCTTTTTCTATAGAATAGTCAATAATACCTCAATGAAGAAATTTCTACCACCATAAATTAGAGATACTGTTGAAGAAGAATAATGATCAAATTGGAAATTATCCTATTAATATAATAAATTCGTTCCAAGGGAGAATTTTAAGTAGGATTCAATAGTTAGTGGATTTTAATCCTAACCAAGTTGCACAATTTAAAAGGATTTGCATTAAAATATTTCTAACTTAGTTCACTTCCAATTTGCACATCACTCTTAAAGTGTGGAGGTTAGGAACTTTAACTCTTAGACTGGCTCTTAAACTTCCAACTTGGGCTAAATCTTTTTCTCCTAGATTCTTGTCTTCCAATAGGAGAACCACAAATTCTTCTCCAATTTGATCTCTTTTATTGGAATTAAGAATAAATATTATAACAAACAAACATAACCTTCCCAATTTGGACAATTTAATATATAACACTACAATGACACTCACACATAAATCCAATTTGGTCTCATAGTTTAACATATGCACATACTTCAACAACCAACTTGGACTGGATTGGATTACAATTACTCTTTTAATTTTGCAATTCAAGCAATTAACTTAACATATACTCTAGCACTCTAACTATTGATTCAACAACGCAATTACATCCACATCCATCATATGTACACACGCAACCAATTTGGTATATAATTTTTCTTTAATTATCCAAATTGGCGAATAAAATTAGCGTTACCCTTTAAAATTCTTCTATCAATATTACTTTCCATCACACTCCTTCCACACTAACATTGCAGATTTTTCTGTACATTCTCACATACTCTTCCTAATTGGAACCTGATTCTCTCCACTCCATAAATTCTAACTAGGTTAATGTAAATCTCTATAGCTTCGAATAAGCATCAATCCATCTTCACCACACACTCACCAACTCTTCAACTTCCATATACTTCTGCCTTGGCACACTCATTCAACACACAAACATGGACATCACTCCAATTTAATCAATTAGCACACATACAAACATTCTGACTTGAACTCAAACATATTATCAAACATACAAAACAAAAATAAAACGCAACCTGATTAGTTGGGATATGCATTGGCTTGCTTTCAATAGTAGGTGAAGAAAAATGAATGCAAAATTAGCCTAATAGGAATTCCCAAAAGTGATGGTTACCAAATTGGAGAAGATGACTAACAACTTCCAACCTCCCAAATTGACATCTAACTCACAACCAATTTTGATAACCCCCTCACTACTTCCAATTCGATTTCAACACTTGGATTGTGCCAACTAGGACAAATACTCCATGTGATTGATCTGTGATCATTAACCCAAATTGAAAACTATAAAGCCTTAATAAGACTCCTACTTGAAATATACCTTAATATCACATCAAAACTAACCCAAGAAATGTACTTCTAACTAGACATCTCAAAAATTACCAAATTGGGACTTAAATTAGAAAATAATATGCAAAGCACACCAAATAGGCCTTCAAATACACATCAAAAAATCAAAATTAATGACCAAATCATCTATCTATCGATACACTCAAAAATCTCTTTAAAAAAATTATATTAAAAATTGCAATTTTACATCTTCTACTTGTCAATTGAAATCATCTAGAAACTTTGAGGCACTATAGGGATTTGACCCCTAAAAGCCAAAGGTCTTTCAGGGTTCAAAAACATTATTGCTTTTGAAGTGTTATAGATCTAAATGTCACTAAGGTATAGAATCTCGCCCATACAATCTTGTAGTGTACGTATTGTAGATGATGTGAATCAAATTTAGAGTCATCTGGCCATATAGATTGTAAGATCATAATGTTTTAGTGTAGAGAAAGGATGTTGAAATTTTCCTAGCAACACATGTGGAGGTGAAATTCGATTTCTAAACCTACTCAAATGAAAAAATAAATAAACTATAAAATGATTTAAAACCAACATACAAACACATTAATGAAAAAAAAATATCATTTAGTTAACTCATCGTGTTTGCAAAATAACTTTGAAAAGTAAAAAAATAGCAAGAAAAACACATATGAGGCTGAACCTCCTTCAACTAAAATGCTTCTCAGCCATTCATAACTTGTTGGATTGATATAAAATTTTAACCACACAAACTAAATTAATATGTGCAACTTTTATAAAAGAAATTATACAAAACAAACACTATAAGAAGAAACAAGCCACCAAAGTTCATTGTAATAAAAAAATTGTCTAGATTTTGAACTTTGGATTGCTCCCAAATATTAAAAAAAAGATTGGATTGACATAAAAATTGTACCAATATAACTAGCTAGACTTCAAGGAGAATATAAACCAGCAAATTTCATTGAAAAAAAACATTGGATGAAGGAAATACAAGCTCCTGAAGTTGCAGCCATCAAATGCAATTTGGTGAACTCAAATTGAACCTTTGAACTTCAATCGGCTTACAAAAATTAGTACATTTTGGATTCATCTTAAAATTTTACCACACAAACTAGAAGAGAGAATACACATTTTCCGACAGTTTTTTTTGAATTCGGACATTAGATGCCAAAGTTACAAAACTTTGAATTGGACTTGAAACTTGTGAGGACACTTTTGGTCCCTTGAGGCATTTAGGGATTAAGGGTTAGTTTAATTGGTAATGGTTTCACAACTCTCAAGGGTTGTTTTCATTCTCATTCTATGGTCTTAAGCTTAGTTAATACGTTGTTGTAAGTGCTTTGTATCTAATTAAGCCCTGCTCTACATGCAATGTGTGTAAAGATGCCTTAAGTGGTAACAAAGTGATGTCATGCAGCTACAACTATGACCACTGTTTTGTGCAACTTTTTCCCACTTCTGGTATAGGATAGAGGCACTTCATTCTAAGGAGGTCTATGCCCTTTCAAAAAGCCTCATTGAAAACATTACAAAAAGCACTACTAAAAGCATGTGCTTTTTCTTAAATTGTGTCTTATATGTACACTTTTTCAAGATTTTAGGACTAATATGTTTTTTTCATGTAGGGAGGGCCATAGGGAGTAATTGCATTGGGAAAGGAATGGTTTTGGAATCTTTACCTTAATTGTTTAATTGCAATTTTAGACTCTTGTAACTTAGATAAATTTATTATGTAAGACAATTATGTAGACACTTGAATATGATTTGTGTAGGTGACCAAATGAGTTACAATATACAAGTCTACAAAATTCTCTTCAAGTTCATCTTGTTTAGATGATGAAAATGAAATCCATTGTTTTATAAATGGAATATATAGGGTCAATTTAATTCAACACAATTAGGATGGTGCATCTTTGTTGGTAATATAGACCTAAAAGATAAAACAATAAATAACAATAATAATGAAAATAAAACTTGCTATTGGCAAATAATGGTAGCAACTCAAGTTTGTGAGCCCTTTATAAGACTTCGTCCATGACTTTATCTCTATCAAAGACACATGAATGACAATTGCATTGGCACGCTAAACACCACTAACTAAAGATACTAAAAGAGAGTTATCTCATTGTCATTCAACATGAATCATTGTCAAGCTTTGAACCTCACAGTTGCTGGGTGTTGTTGACTTCCAAGTGCAAATACATATTCTATGACAACGATTTCTAGAATCTAAACCGTATAAAGATTTGAAATATCCTAAATCAGTACGGAATGTTTTAAATGAACAACCAAGGTCAATGCTCAATTATTGCAAAATAACTCTTACTATCTTTCAATATTAGTTACCATGTTGAGATGTTTGTCTAGACAATTGTAGTTGTAGTTCCCCTAATGAATGATTTGAAGGACAAAATGCCCGTTTAAGGACGATTGGAATTCAACCATTCAAGTAGGTGATAACGAAGTAAAAAATAAACAAATGCTTTTAAAAGTTTGACACAAGATGGGGACATTCACCTCCTTTATAACAATGAAAAAGCACTTTTGATCATATACTTAGATCAAAAATTATGTTGCCCAAAAAAATCTAGGCAATTTAGGCATTTTTTGTAAAATACGCAATTGTGAATAAATAAGAAAATTTAGTGCAAAATTCCCATTCTCAGAGGAGTCAAAACTCTACTAACCTTGCCAAACAAGTTTTTAAAAGAACACTTTTGTTTAACTACTAACAATATTATCTTAGAATTTGAACATTCAAAATTACTGAAAAAATTTCTATTCATTTCAAATGTTTATCTCTAGGTTTCTATAGTTTGCAATTCAAACCAAAAATATTCTTGCTATAAAAGAAGTCATCAAAAAAGACTAGTGTATTGCTAGTTTATTTGACCTTATATTGCAGGGTGATTTAGAATAAGGTAGACTCTTTAAATTTGTTTCTAAATTTTTTCATGAGTGTGAATAATAAGATATATTAATGAATGGTATACAAAATCAATTTTGGTAGAGCAAAACATTTTACACCAAGAGGGATCAAAGTTCATTGACCTTGTCTTGCAATAATGAAAAAAAAGTTTTCTTTTACCACAAACATTAGAATCTTTTGATCCACGTAGTCAAATGGTGTGATTTTTTTTCCAGATATTTTCATAATATTCTATTTTTCTATGGTTGGAGTTAAAAAAAAATTATTTTCAATTTTGGCCAATATATTAAAAATGGAAGATTTTGATTTAAAAAACACCTCCAATTTTTTAGAGATTAAAATAATGATTGGTCAATAAATAGAATACGTCACATTTGACTACTTCTAGACTATTCAATGAATTATGAACAAAAGATTTGGATCTGTAGATTATTTTGTAATGTTTGTATAGATCTTTGGATGTTTTGTACAAATCTTTGGATGTTTTGCATAGATCTACCAATGTTTTATAGTCTCCTCATGACCAATTTTTTATTATTAATTTTAGACTTTTGAAAGTTCCAAAGTAGTTAGATGTGGCATGAATGTGAAGATCCAAGTTGAGTTTACACTTGAATGAGCAAAAGGCATGCCATTCTTTATTAGTGAGAAATCTACTTAGAAATTTATATGGCCAAAGTATAATGTTTTTTTGGTTTCTAAGAATTTGTTGCCTTCCCACCTCTTTGAAATAGAACTAAAATAATTTGCAAGACCACAATTTTTTAAATCTCACAACCATGATTTTTGACTATTTAATTCATTTTGGAATCACATTGTTGAACCTTGAAATATATAAATAAATATTGCCCCCAAGTGTATGGTCTATCTTGGATTTACACCAAATTAGACCATATAAAGTACACTACATAAATTTTTTGCTAAGACATTATTAAAAAAAATTCTTAGTGGTATAAATAGGACATAGTTTTGAAGAAGTAAAATTACATTTTGGTCCTACACCCCACTTTCCATAGTCACATCCAACCACTTCTTTTTAGGTGGCAAATTTTTTTGGGTCATGTCAAATCTATTCTTAGAAATACAACAATATTAGTACGTAAATAAGAGACATGAGCCTACAAACCTTAAACCTAGTTGTAGGTATGTACCTCTAACCATTTGAAGGTGTGTAAAATATATGAACCTATAAAATAGGTGCACTATTTAGCATAAAGAGTCTATAACATAGATGCCTATAACATAGACACATATAGTTATAGAAGATGTCTATAATATACTCCTAGGCACATGGGTTCATAGATTCCATGCTCATATGCTAGTACTCTTCTTTAGAAATACTAAACTTCAATAAACATCTTGTTGTCAAATTGTCAATATCTTCATCCATATTGAGTAATTATTCATCTACCTAAATTCTTGAAGCAATTCGATGTTTTGACGTCCAAAATTGCTTCATAGTTCTCAAATCCAAAGCAAGGCTAATATCTTCATCTATATTTATTCATTTACAAATCCAACTCTAGGATCCTTTAGTTAACTTCAAAGAGTACAACCTCCTAAAATTTGAGAATAAAAAACCTTACCAGTTGCGAGATCATGATGCTTAAATTTCAACTGTTCCCAAATGGTTAGATTTCATCTTTTAAACTCTTCACACAAAAATTTGTAGATCCTAAAACTTGAAACTCTCCATAGTATGTTGAAGACATAAGTTGTAAATGCATATAAAAAATTTCAAATAAAAAAAATTTCATATTCATGCTTGAAAAAAATAGTAAATAGAAAGAAATAGAGTATGATTTAAAACACTAAATTGTTAAGAATTTTGTTATGCAATTGAAAATTTTCAATCTGAAGGTTGTAATATTGTAATAAACATTCTACATTCAATGATTCTATTTTTTTCAAAAATATTAAAAATTTAGTTTAATAAAAGATTTTAGAATAGGGACTCCGTAACTGCCCACAAACTAAAACTCCTCATTACTTTCATCTTATTTATCTAAATGGGACAATTCAAAGCTTTCCATATACATATAAATTTAGGAAACCAGTTTCGAATTTTCAATTCTTGAACAAAGAATTTTTTTTAGTTACTCAAGTTGCCCGTTGTCACATTCTATATTTGTTCACTATGTAAAAACATATATTTGTTGTCAAATTAGAGGGATTTTGGGGGAGTCTAAAGATCTAGATGGAGTGAACTCTACCTTTTTTACCTCTATTATACAACTATTTGGTATTAGATCTTTTATTTTTATATTTGAAGGCATCTTAAACTTTGTTTGTATATTAGAAGTTGTTAAATGGAAGGGTGAAGTTTGTCTTTTCTTTCTTTTAATTTTTTTAATTATTTGAAGGCAACATAGGAGATAAGGATAGAGTTATGGGAAAAAATGGATGGCCAATGGATAAATTGTAGTACATGTGGCATTCTAGGGGTTAAAATCCACTTGTTGAGGTGGATGGGATGGAGTATGAGGTGGAAGATAAGGTAGAGGGTTTTCTTCTTCCTCCTCATAGTTAGCTTGAGAAAACCGTGTCTTTGGAGAGCCATAGTAGATTGTACAAGAAAAGTTTTGCAATGAAATTTTGTAAGGTTGTTCATCTTGTTTTTTTAATTCTGAAAACCTCTCACTCACTCAATTTGGAGTTTTGATGTGAAAGTTATGCATGAGGAGGTGAGAGAAGGATGATTGTCATGGAGAGTTGGGGCAAAAATTTTGAGGGCTCATAACTATGTGGTGAGGAGGTTTTTGTTTTCGATATTTGGAGTGTTTGTGTATTGGGATGTTAGCTTTTCAAAAAGCTATTACTCTTTTAGTTTGGAGTTAATATGTGAGAGCTATGGGCTGTGAAGCAAAATAGAGATGAGTTGCCTCTGAGTTGAAGAGAGTGAACTTTGATTGGCTATAAAAGTCAGATAGTATCTTAGTTTTAAGTGAAATTTTGAGGGTATGTAAATTATTGTTCTATCTTTTTATAAAAGTATCATACAACCAACTTAAAAATGGTATGTGAAAGTTATGAGCTTGAGAGAAGAGTAGTGATGAGCTACCTTTGAGTTGGATAGAGTAAACTTTGACCGGCTATAAAAGTCGGACAATATCTTACCCAAGGCAAGGCCTCTCTAAACAACACAATGGCACTATAAGAAACTTGTGTTTTTTTTGACATCTAAAAACTAGACGTCAAAAAAAACACGAGTTTCTTCTAGTGTGGAGTAACAAAAAATACATATTATACAATAATTTTTTAACCATGTAGTCAAATGTTATGAAAGTTGGTTTGTCTTAAAGCTATTCTTTGCCCTCATATTATGTGAAAATTTCAGAGGATAAAAAATGAAAATTTTGTTAATAAATGGAATATAGAAAATGTTATATTGCCAAAAAATGTCTTTTGGTCTTTTAGTGGATAACCATTTTTTCATCCAATTTCAACTACAAAAATATTATCATTGATTGACACTATATCTGTAGTTCAAAATTTAAAGAAAAATACCTCCACTTAATATAGTAATAAGGTCAAAGATTCTACTTGGCTATTTGTTCTACTTTTAGCCCCTATGTATTAGCAACTTACATTTGATGGTTTGAAATGTACACTATTCATGTGTAGTGGCGCAAATAGGATAACTTTTGAATTGTACCACAATTAAGATCTCCACCTTATCCCTAACTTCAAGTCTTTGTTCTAATTCAATGTCTCTTATATTACATGCAATTGGTGGCATAATTTCATCCATAATATTCTCATCCACACAATTTTTTTCCATATGTCCTTGCTAAATCTTGATAACGCCCATCTTCTTAGTAAGACCTTGCATCTCATAGATTAACCCAATATAGGAGACGTCGAGGCCTAAAATAGCCAATGGATGACTTTTAAGGTTGATGTTGAAATGAAAAATGCACCTATTGAATGAAACAATAATATAGAGGATCATTTTTGATATTGGTTGACTACCTTGGTAATAGATTGATAAGTTAGGTCTCATCATTGTGTTTTTTATGCATGATTTTTTGCCACTTGGCTACAACCAAAAGATGTTGACTATTTTTTTTAAAGGAAATTTTCATTTTGGAGGGTCAAAATAGTCAGATTATTGTTGTATTTCAAGACCATTAGCCAAATTTTATCTAGATATCACCTAGTTTTCACATAGGTATCACCAAATATCACCCAAAGTACTACATGAGTATTGAAGAAACAATTGGCTACTTCTCCAAAATGAAAAACTAAGCTAAATTGGGTCTTATCCTTTTCAAAATTCTCCAATGCAATCTTTACATTGGGAACTACCCCCCCCTACTCTCTTAGTACTATTGCAATACTAATGGTTTCAATGGTTTCATAGTCCAATATTGAAAGTGTATTAATCCCTAAAGGACCAACATGCGTTTTTTAGTAGTATAGAAATTTGTGCAGGTACTTGTGACTGGAGATTTTCATATTTTTGGCTGAAATTTTGATAGAAGCTGTGCGCGAGGAATATCTTTCATATGCACTAAATTTCATGACATTTGAAAATACGAGTCAAAAGTTATGGCCTAATATGTTACTTTTTTTCTCGGCCAGGCAGATTAGGAAAAATCACTTTTTTTAGAAACAAAAATTTGAAACTGGTTTTCCAGAGTTATCTATACGTGAAAAGCTTTGAATCATTCCATTTTGACCAATGAGTCACAAGTTATGAGGAGTTTTAGTTTGTGGGCAGTTATGTAATCTTTACTCTAAAATAAACTTTGAAGTCCATTATCTTACTCAATTTTCAATATTTTTTGAAAAAAATAAAAACATAGGATGTAGATTACTTATTTCAACATTTCGACCATTGGGATTGACATTTTTCAATTCCATATCTAAATTCTTAACAATTTTGTATTTTGAATCATTCTCTACTTCATTCTACTTACTATTTTTTTCCTATATGTTGTACAATTTCAAATGATGTGAAAATTTTAAAGCATGGAGCCAACTTGTCTAAGAAAAAGAATCCAAAGAAGCACCACCATTTTGGAAATTTTTCATAGAAAAGTGAGCTTCTGAAGTTCAGCTGCCCTGTTTTTTGCAGGGTCAAAAAATTGATTTCATTGATTTCGAATGCTTATATCTTGCAATCCACGCGGCGGAAATTTCTGAAATTTTTAGCACATGTTCTCAAGTTAGCATAATACAAGATCCTACGGTTACATGTGTCAAAATAAGTTTTTTTTCAAAAATTTGGTACTTGTACTAAAAATGGCAGTTCTTGAGCGTTTTTGGTGAAAACATAGTCAAGGAACTTTAGGGTTAAGGTAGGGGTCTATAAAAGCGACCTGTCTCTAAAAGTGACCTCTAACACAGAGGTACATTTTCCTTTCTTTAATGTACCAATGTTGTACATTTCAGGAGGGGGTCGCTTTTAGAAACCACTGCGTTTCAACTTCAAAATTTTGTAACTAATTCCATGAAGGTCCAAAAAATATGAAACGACTTGGATTAGATGCCAATTCCATTTTTCTTCCTAGCTTACTGAAAATTGTTTCAAGGAGTTTAGCTTCCCTGAAAATGTAATCAGCTCTTAAAGGGTTGCTTTAACAACCTCCTACCTTACTCGAGTACAAAAGCAGTACTGCAACTATGTAGTTTCAGTTGGAAACAATGCATTCCCATTGAAACTATATTCTTACAATATAGTTTTTGTATAATAACAGTATACTTTCAGTATTGGGACTGTGAACCCATTGAAACAATACTGTTTCGACGAGTGATTACTTTCCTGATGTAGTTATCCACACATCCAATTGTTCATTCATTTGTTTTTTTGCTACTCGCTAATGACATCCATGATCTCCTCAATGAATCTTTGCAACAGGCCGGCACCCCGGCAGGCTCGCCGGAGCTGACCGCTCCCGGTAAGTTCTCGTCGATCACGAAACTGATCGGCCGTTCTGCTGCACCCACGGAAACGAGTCCCCAGTCTCATGGGGTTCCGACTGACATAACCTGAGCAACCAGAGTTCAGTAGCCTGCCTGCACCCACAAATCACCGTCAGTCCGTCACTACATACTGCTACGCTACCATCTGCTGCAGTGCAGTGCAGGCAGTTTTAATTACAGCTTCAAATCAATGAAAAATTATGATAAAAAGGCATTTGAAAAAGCCTGCAACTGTCTCTTCAGACGGCGGGGATGATGGGCCTGCCCCTGCAGCCCCTGCGGCCCTGCCCGCCTGCGGCTGTCTGCCTGCGGCCCGGCCGGCAAAAACTGCGTCTTTTGCGCGCGGGGCTGACCGACAGTCTGCATATTCCCATCGATCGCCATGCACATCCAAGCTCAGTCACCCACTCACAGCGCTGCAGCCGATGTGGGCGAGGAAGATTTGAAGCGTTCTTGCGGCCTTCACACTTGCCTAAACCGCCAGACCTCCTCCCTCTTCATCTTGAGCTTGCTGCACATGAATTCAGGGGAAGCTTAGCATCACGCAAAACGAAACACGGGTTTCGAAGAGAGCCCTGGCTAAGACTGAATGAGAGGCTGAGGTGACAGATCGATGCATCGGACCTTCCCCCACACAGTCAATTCATTCATCAAATTTAAAATGAAGTACATATTCTAAAATCTCAGAAAAAGGGGAGGGGGACAAAATGCATTAAAATTTGAGGTGTAGACTATTGCTTCGCCATCCCTTCAACCCGTGGCAAGCACAATTTTGCACCTACAACTTCCAAGAAGTGTGGCCATATTCATTAACATCCACCAACATTGTTTGGGCTCTAGACTGCTCTTTAGAATTCGAAAGTGCCTCAAAGCAAGCGAGCGTTTTGTAGATTGATACTTCCTCCATTCTGAAATGATTGTCCACTTTGAATGTAATGTTTTTTTAAAAGGTTGTTTTGAGTGGATCATATAAGGTAAAACAGACCATTGTGGTCAGAATTTGGAGTCTGCCCTCATGCCATTGCTGAAATTTTTCAAATTTTTTTCCACACAAAGATAAGTTTGAAAAATAGTGAGAGTAATTGAAATTTTATTTTTCAAACAAAGTGTGAATTAGTTATGTATTTTCGAAGTGATCTTCCCAACATGGTCTACAAGCTGCCCCATAACCAATAAAAAGTGCATCCAATATGCTCATCTTAATCACCTAAAGTGGTCACAATAATTTCTAATGTGGAATGCCATGAAAAGTCACTTCCTACAATGAACTACACTGAAAAAGTTGGATGTTCCTAATGAGGTCACTAATCACTCCATAGGTGTTAGGTTAGATATTGATTGTGGTCTGAAAAAACCACCATGGGATCATGAGGTGTCCACTATGAGACATCTGACCACAATGGGCTGGTTTACTTTAGAGGGAGGGATCAAGTAGTAGATTAGTGATAAATTGGTGGTAGAGTGGTGGCAAATTTGAAGCAACTTCTAGAGCCTTTAAACCGTGATTGTCAACTTCATTGCTTTAAAATGCTTTTAAGCTACTTTTCTTTATTTGACTTGCTTCAAATTTTAACCCCTAAAGGACCAAATTGTGTTTTAGGCAACATAACAATTTTGTGCAACTCACTACAAATGAAATTTATATTTATTTTTTTGAAATTTTCACCCAATATGTAGACAATGTTTTTCTTTACAACCCAAGTGAACAATTTTCATAACTTTTGATTACATGGTTAAAAAATTATTGTATGATATGTAATTCTTAGCATTTGTTGGGCAACCTGGGCAACTCAAATAATTTTTTTAAAATAATTTTTTTAAAATAAAAATTTGAAATCATTTTTTAAAATTTATATATATATGGAAACCTTTTAATCATTCTATTTTGATTAATGAGATTAAATTTATGAGGAATTTTAGTTACTGGGCAATAATGGAATATTTACTCTATAATAAAATTTGAAGTCCTATCTTATTCTATTTTAAATATTTTAAATAAAAAATAAAATCATACGATGTAGATTGTTTATTATAACATTACAACCATTGAGATTGTTTATTTTTCAATTCCATAACTCAGTTCTCAACAATTTAGTATTTTGAATCATTCTCTACTTCTTTCTACTTATTGTTATTTTTCTATATGTTGTAAGATTCTAAATGATTTGAAAGTTTTGAAAAATGAATCCAAAGAAACACTGCCATTTTGGATATTTTTCCATACAAATGTGACTTTGGGAAGTGCAGCTACCTAGTTTTTTGCAGGGCCCTAAAAAATATTTTTGTGAATTTGAAAGCTTATATCTAGCAATTTACAAGGTGAAATTTTTTGAATTTTTTTCCACTTTTTTTCAAATTAGCATACTACCATATCCAATGGTTACATATGTATAAAATCTTATTTTACTCTAAAGTTTGGTACTTGCACTAGAAATGGTAATTTTGGAGCGTTTTTGATAAAAACATAGTAAAAAATATATAGGGATTAATACCTTTTGTTTATCTTTTGCAACTTTCAAAATATGTTGTTAGTTTTAAATTTGGTGAAAAATGGACTATGTGCTAAAAAGACTAAGCAAGGAATGGATTTTTTTCTCCCTAACTCTAATTAAAATAATAAATTAATCCATATTCATTACATACAAGGTCCAACCACAATAATAATTATGAAAATTAGGGAAAAAAGTTTAGAATCTCTATCAATTTAGTGTATAAAATAGCTACTATTGATTGCATTTAAATAAGCAATTGAGCATTGTTCTTGTTATTAAATTGAATTTTTTCGTTAGATCTTGTTGGAAGGAAAAAAATATTCTATATTATCTTCAAATGTAAGTAAAGATTTTCAAAGTTTTGGAAACAAGTGCATCCAAAAGCATCCCTTAGCTTGCATGAATAGTGGTTGTATATTTTAGGTAAGAATTTGTAGGGATTGGTTTTAGAGATGGGTTAGAATTAAGGCATAAATTTTTGTAACTCTATGAATTTGATTTAGATATCTTTCAATTTTCATACATATCTTATAACCTCTCCAGATTGCATCCGAATAAGTGATTGAGCATTCTTCCTATTATTCAATTGCCTTAATTTTTATTGAATCTTGTTTGAAGTCAAAAGAGTATTTAGGATTACCTTGTTATACATTTTTGAACATTATATGAATAAACTATAAAATTTAAACTACTAAAAGTAAGTGTGTCCAAAAGGAAATCCAAACTCTCACTAATAAAGGGAATACATTGTAGGCAATACATTGTAGGGGGTGATTTTAGAAAGGAGATATATAATTTTTAATGGTTCAAACTTATAATAATAATTTAAAAATATACATTTAACAATATAAAAACATATTTGATTTTCATTCTTAAAAAATTTATTAAGTAGAAGTAGGTACAAGATGAAAGAAACATTAAATTGTCAATAGTTCTAAAATGGAATTAAAACATGTCAATTCTAACCATGAGATTGTTAATCCTAATGGTGAGAATGTTCTAGCAAACAATTAATATCCTTTACTTTAATTTTTATCATAAAAATTTCAAAATTGTAACAAAAGACGACTTCTTATGTTTTTTCTACCTTCATTGCCTTCAAAATAAAACTCCTCATAACTTTTACCTCATTATTTTGAATTGAATGGTTCAAATGTTTTTGAGTAGTTATCAATCTATACAATCTCCAAAAATAATTGATGTTTTTTTAGAATACATTCTTTCCTGCTCGGTTTGATATTGAAATTAAATACTTATAATTTTTGCAATATTTATTAGAATGACATGAAACAAAGCTTCACATGTAGATTATGATGAGTATCATCCATCATAAAAAATTCATGCAAAAATTCAAAATGATAAAGTCATTAGAACCTGCCCAAGTTCTTAAGAAGCCCAAAGTAGTCTCCTTGGTCCTTTACGGGTTAATGAAAGAAAAACTAAATAGCTAGTAACTTTAAGACATTATGAATTGTAAATCCCAATTAAAACTTGAATGGTGAAGATGTTCTTGTAAGCAACATACATCCTTTGTTTTGTATTTTATTTGGAAATTAAAAAAATTGAGTACAAAGGATGACTTTATATATTTTTCTACCTTCATTGCCTACAAACTAGAACTCCTCATAACTTTCACTTCATTATTCATAATTGAATTGTTCAAATGTTTTTGAGTAGGTATCATTCTATACAATCCAAAAAATTAAATAATATATTTTTAGAATATATTTTTTTCTTGTTTGCTTTGAAATTGGAATAAATTAAACCTTCTAACTTTTGCAATACTTATCCAAATGTTATTACTACATTTGGACTCCATTGATCCTTTTGCTAATGATTGTGATGAACTTATCAATTATAATTATGAAAATTTTAAATGCTAAAGATTTTAATTTCTTATAGTTTAAAAATTATAAAACTATGCATTTTAATTTAAGAAAAGATTATAATATTAAAATTGATAAGTAATAAATTTGGAAAGTTAAAAATTGCACACTTCAAATTTTAAAATTTAAAATTCTAAAAGCAATCATTAAAAAATTTCAAATTTAATTAATTAATTAATTCATTTAATTTATTATATCTCTACACTACAATGACAAACGAGAGTGAATATAAATTTGAAACATTTTGATTCAAACAACCATACCATAAGCATCAATGGATAAAGTCCCAAAGTGGATATAGTTACAAAAATTATAGTATACAATATACTTCACGTTACTAAGGAAGTTTGAAGAAAAATTTAGTTGTGATTTGAAAAAAAATCAATTTCAAAGTTAGCCATGTTCGAAACTCAGTTTTGTTCAACATGATTTGGAATTACTTTATCTTTTGCCCAATTTTTTTAGAACTCTGTAAAAAAAATTTGTGCCTTGACATGCTAGTATATATCATATCAACTTGTTGTACACAAAAATTGAAGGAAATTGACATTTATAAAATTTAATATATCAAGAGTTTGACAAACATGCAAATGATATTTTTTCTCACAATATTTGAATTTTTTGGCACTTTTCACTTTTCGACAATATTAACAATGATCATTTTTTTATTTTTTTATTTTATGATCAGTTATGTGCATCATAAGTTCTAGTCTATGGACAAGAAAATTGAACCTAAAAAACCATTATAACGTTGTAAAATATAAATTGAACACATTGTCCAATTCAACAAATATTTCAAATGCAAGGGCATTAAAGATGTAACAATGGTCCATATTGCAACCTCTACTCTCTCTACAATGGCTAATGCTATTCCATGTTGAACAAAACTGAGTTTTAGACATGGCTAACTTTGAAATTGATTTTCTTTTAGATCACAACTAATTTTTTCTTCAAACTTCCATGATAATGTGTAGTATGTTGTACACTACAACTTTTATATATCTACTTTGGGACTTTGTCCTGTGATGCTTATGGTATGGTTGTTTGAATCAAAACATTTCAAATTTGTACTCGTCGTCACTGTAAGTATTTATTTTATTTTTTTATTATTTAATTGAATAACATAGTCTTTTCTACTAGATTTTTATTGCTGACGGAGGTGCGAGCAAATAGTTTTCAGGGCAGTGGGTCGAGTTGGCCACTTGACTACCGGTAAGGTAAACCAGCCTATTCCCGTCAGCTTCCTATTTCCGACATCTTACTTTTGGCCCCATTACCACCTTGAAACTCATCTAAGTCCATCTATTTTTCTGACAAAATCAGCTCATTAATTTCGACTGGGGTAACGTGTCTACCATTGATTGGTGGATATCCAAGTACTCATAGATACAATCTATGGCGGTAATGGGTTGTTGATCTGACTTTTATAAATGAATCCATGGGCGGATTTGTAATTTCAGGGAAGTCAACTTCAACAATTCATAGAAATTTCAATTTTCATCAGAAAATTATAATTTCACTTGGGTTTGATTTGTGAAACATGCATACACCTTTGAAAAATAGGTGACCCCATTGAAGTTGACTCCAACATAGTCAGATCGCAAATCAGGGTGGTAATAGGCTTGTCTACCTTAAGTTAGTGCACAGTACTTATTGTAAGCTACCCCAGCCAAGTCAGCACACTTTTCCATTGGCTCTCACGCGTATCATTCCACGTAGACTTCCACGTAGAGTTCTCCCGCCCTGAAGCTTTCTTGGTCACCACGCATTCTAGCTTCTTCCTCCGGCACTTCAAGTCTCCGACGCTGCTCGAGCTCGGCATCGAGTGACCGGCGCTATCAATTTGTTCACTGGGTGAGGTACTTTTCTCTCTGCGATGCTCGTTTGCTTTTGCAACAAGAAATTCGTCTTTTTTTTCTTCTGTCTACATTGTGTACATTCTGTCAATCAAGAATTTGTGTTGGAATTTCTTGAGCAAGCGTTTCAGAGTTGAAGTACATCACGTTTCCAGAGACGTTGATATTGTTTTAGTAGCAAAGAACACAAGGAACACAATTATGCAACATCTGTACTGATGGAATAGGTGGATTAACGTCGAATTGAGCGAGCTTTCGTTCGTTTAAAATAACTAAATGAAATGTCAATTAGGGTTGAATTCAATGTACTGTAATTGCCGAATCTATTGAGAGTGGGAGGTCTCTTCCAACAAGTGTCTAGTTTATGTGCAATTTGTATCATTAGCAGGAAAAGATTCGTGGCACTCACCTTCTGTTTAATCACAGGAAAAGAGTCAAAAGACCAATAAGCCCAAATTGGGCCGCACGAGTTTTCAGTGGGTACTGTCTTGTGTTCCATTTAAATTTTTTTCTATACCAAAGCATGCAATTTCTTTCACTGGTTCTGGTGATACGATATTTAGCCCCATCTGAGTCACAGTTTGCACAATACGATCCATCAAAAATCGGTCATCTTTATACCTTGAAACGTTGATTAATTGCCAAGTGAAGCTCAGAAAGGAAGGTTTTCTCTTGAAGATTCTAATATTACTTAGTATGAATGTGAAGTTGTATGGAAAAAAACATTCCCCAGAAGCACTCTTTTCATCATCCAGGACATGGATTCGGAGCGTCTGGGCCAAGTAACCTAGACCTGTTCACTTACCTTGGCCTGTACCCTGCGTGAGCAACAGTTTTCTTAACCATCACTCTTTTTCACTATATACTGACTGATGGAGCTTGTTTCGGATCCTTTGCAGATTGAAGGGCGCTAGGTTGTGGTGGGAGCATTGCTGTGCAGGTGTTCTCAGAGACAGGAGCAAGGGTGAGCACGATGTGTCTACCGTTTTTCTGGGTCTGTTGCGATGACGACGACGACTACAGAAGGCCTGGGTACTCCCCCTTCCGACCATCCCCCTTCTTTCCGCCTCCACAGCACCATCACCCTCCTCCTCCACCACATCACCACCATCACCCTCCTCCACCGCCGCCCTTCTTTCCTCCATCCCCTCACCACCATCACCATTCCCACATGGATGAACCGCACCATCACCATCACCACCATTCCCAAATGGATGATCAGTACTATTGTCCTCCTCACCATTCTCCTCCCCCTCCTCCCTATCATGGCGGTCACCATAACCATCACCACTGACCGTGTCTTGGACGCTTGCACCAGGCTGGTTCCTTGGCCTTCCGGTGCAAGATGAGGGTCATATGTTTTGTTATGTTGTTTTCTTGTGTTTTGATCTGCTCTATGTTTGTGCCTTGATGATCAATACGATTAACCAAGGCTCTGTACTCAAGCGTCTCTTGGTATCTCTGGCATATTCCATACTATCCTGTGTGGATTGAATAAAGCAATTTTTTCTTTTCATGTAATTTGTAAAGTTTTGGTGCAAGTGACTTTCTCCCGTGTTTTTGAGATCGAGTGTTCTTAGTTTGGACTTGGTTGAAGGTCTGGTTGACTCCTGAGTTACTTTTGAAACCAGGGAACTGAATGCCTGCGGTTGTATGGTTGAATTTCATCTTCACCTCTTCCAACTTATTGTAGGATTATAATTATGTTTAATGTCTGGATAAAACACAGATGTGCTGCCCCATCTCAAAGTTTATTTTCAGTGGTGTTAAAACCAGATGTTTTTTTTCTGAAATTCTCTCAAGCCCGAGGTGCTTTGTTTTTCGATTGTGATGATTTGCTTGCTAGCTTTAGATTTATATCTGAGGCACAGTACTCGAACCTAATGTTATTTTTCTTATGGAAGCATCGAGTACGGCAATTGAGAAACAACGTACGCATATATTCTCAATGACGCACCAAGGAGGTCGTAAAGATGAGAGACAACAGAATGCTACTGTGAGGTACGGAGTCTTTCTTGTGAACAGCACCCATATTCCATCAAATCTGCACCAGATGCTCATTTCTTGTACACTCAACACTTGGACAGGACAGCAGAGCTAAAGAAGAAACTTCTTTGGGGCTTGTAAACGTAGAGTGTCTCCAAACTGTTAGCAATTGTGGACTGCATGGGGCACCGGCGACACCCTGGCATTTTTCCCCTCTTCCGTAATAGTGACTACAAGAATTTGGTTGAGGCTGCCAATTCCGGTGCAAATCACTGTTTATTTTTGGGTGTGTGATATTTATCAATTTATTTTCATATTTTTCCATTAAGATTATAACAATTACAATTTTTTCATGAAACTAATCAAGATCTTTCACTTTAATACACACTCAGCATACTGTTTCATGTAATACAAATTGAAAATTGAAAATCTTTTATTATATAAAGGAGCAAATTGGGCTTGTGGAAATGATGTATGATTGGGTAGCCAAGAAGCTTGTTTGTCAAGGACAAAATTATCATTTGTGTGAAGCAAAAGATATTTAACCCTTACACAACAAGCCGGTCACCTTGGAAATCATCTATTTCAGTACTATGGGTACCATGTGAATTGTTGGTTTTAGAAAATGAAAAAGCACTCATTGAAGACAAACTACTGTAGAAGATCTTCCCTTTCCACACAAAATTTGGAGGATGAATAGTTGCACTTTTGTCCTACACGAAGAGATTCTTTGTCATTCATCGGCCAAAAAACGTCCTTTGCGTTGTTTATGGGTTAAGGGCCTTCTTTTGATAAGTCTATATAAACTGACCCATGTGCTTGATATCTTGTATGATTGCAAGAGTTGTACTAGCATGTCTTCCTATAGTCAAATAGCAAAACTAAGGAACTAACCTTGGAAAGACATTTAGATCCCAAAGTAAGTGATGGATGACTTTCAAGATCATATATTGTAGATTGAAATGAAGAATGCACCTATTGGTTCAAAATTCAAATCATTTTTGGCAAAGTATCTTGGTGATAGGTCTTAATGCCCTTTCATGATTGCACTACACACATTTGTATAATTGATAAGTACCAAAATGGGTGCATTGACTTGATCAAAGTTGGAAAGGGGTCTAGCTATCAAAAAAACAATCATATAAAAATCATTGTCACATAAAATATTCCTTTGCAAAATCCCTTAAAAGAAATTCCTATCAGTTCTATTTCAAATGATTGCATATAACAAGGTTAAATTGGCCAAGGGTTTGTTTCTCTATTGCATCTATTGATAAGCCTAGGATGTCATTAGGATTTAGCAAGAATGAATAGATGAAAATTATGTGGATGAAAATGTGTCAAAAATTGCAACAAGTGAATTTGTGACATGCTTTGCATTTAAGTGTGTGATTATATTTTGACTTCAAATTAAGAATGGTATTAGCAACATGTATCTTTAGGAATGATTTAAGTGCACTTTTGATCTAAACTCACTTTGCTAACATCGCCTATAACACCACATTCAAACATATCAACAAATACTACATTACTCTTCTTTCATCTACAAATTACTTGTTTTCTATAATATCAATGCAAGTTTTGTGTTCACAAGACAAGTCTGGTACAACACCATCCAAGTAGAATACATGACAATAGTTTGAAGCTTCTCCTACTTAGAGAAGGTATAATAATGATCCAAATTGAGAGTTCTATATGTCACTGGATCAAGCTCAACATAAAGACAAAATTTTGTCACTATTAGAGTTAATCATAAACTGTGTGCAATGAAGGACCAAGAGCCAAAGTTTGAAAAAAACACATGACAAAATTCCTTGAAGCATCCAAATTGGAGTCTAATGGAGTTTGGTGCTATGTTTGTTTTGTACTATTCTTAGTTAAATCTTACTCTGACATCCATGTTTCAAACTAGGGTTTCTTTTACGACTAACTCTAACATGTACCTCAAGCTACGGTCCTTCAATGTTAAATACCTAAAAAAAACACCATTGTTTTCAAAATTGGGCTCTCTAGACCAAGAAGGGTTAATTTAATTGGGCCTTGAATCAATTGAAACAATCAACTATGAATTAAGAATACATGTGAAAAAAATACTCCCTCCATCCTGAAATAAATCTAGAGTTTCCTAGAAATGGATAGATTAGTACGTGGGTAGCTCCTATTTTTTAAGGATTGTATAGTTACTTTAAGCTCTACTACACCCGAGTAGGCATGAAAGAATGGAAGTCGACAGTGAAGCAGTGCATGTTGAAAACGAGCGGCAAAATTGATAAAGTTTCTCCTTTGGGGAATTGCTCTAGTGGTATTAATTTTGTTCATTCTCCAAACAACGTTGGTGCAATGATGTTCAGTGACATCTTCACATCAAGAAAGTTATTGTAGAAGCCATCAACGTCAACAAATATTTCTAAAAATATTTCCATTTGTACACATGGAGGTTCATGAGCCCCAATTACAACAAGACCTAATCCAAAAGTAGTACATTCTTGTATAATAATTGAAAATATTTATATAGTGTAATGTCGAGAGATTAGTGTTGGGCAACCTAATTTCACTATTTTGTGTACATCATGTTTCAAACGTCTACAATTTTTCACACTAAGTCCCTTCAATTTCTTGGCCCCCATAAGGTAGTGTGCTCTAAAAGCGCCCATCTTCTTCAAACCGCCCCTATTTTTTGGTGAAAAATGGAGAAGGGGTGATCCTCAAATGGACCAGTTTAGCAATTGAATGCATTGAGGAAAAACTGTTTTTCTGTTGCAAGAGCCAATCATTATCTTTGATTTCTGCACATCTCTTTACAAGTTGCAAGTGGACTGATTTTAGAACACCTATGTTCACAAATAGGGGCCTACATCCTGAATCTTTGAAAATTTATAAGTAATTCAAAAATGCTTGGAAAAATACAAAACCACTTGTGTTAGATTCCACATCTATTTTTCTTTCTCTGAAAAATGATCTAAAAATATTTTTGTCTAAGGAATCCTGAGAAAAAGGCTGACCGGCCCTTAAATGGTCGCTTTAAGAGCATACTACCTTAATACTCCTTAATGCAGTGCAGAAGGGGAGGTCCATACTCCTGTGCTAGCTTGTTGTGAATTGGACATGGTATATCGACACGCCACATGCGGCCACACCGGCTAGCTAGCTTCCACAGCTCAGCTTATTCAACAAATTATCGAGGATCCGAAGAATTCAACTCAACGGTCAGCATAGCTAGATGCGCGCAGTGCTATACGAAATCAGGCAATAAAGAGCCGGCCATCATCCAGCGCACGATCAATATAATCAAAAGCGCATACAGGAAGTCCACCACGCAGAAGATAAGCTCGTCTAGCTCCAAGAAACGAGAAAATTCATGCCCACATGGGGAGACGGAGGAGCCGCTGATCGAAGCTTATCAAGCTGTGGATGCGATAGTACAGTACAGTACAGGTCCCTCTTTTTCAAACTCCGATCCATGTGCACATCATATATAACATATATATATTCTCCACAGCGGGCTCCACAGTCCGTGATCGAAAGATCGAAAGATTCAGTGTCAACGTGCACACTCTTTGATTTGGAATTGAAGTCACAATCAGAATGACCCAGGCGATTCGTTCAATCTGCGAACGATTATATAATAGAATCAGGTGTGCATGTGTTGCTTCCCATTTACGCTGACGAAGAGCTCGCTAGAAGTAGTTACAATATTTCCATTGCAATAGTGTACATAATTCAATTCCATTGATCGAGTGGGGGGGTAGGAAGTACAGTAAGTTCAGTAGCTAGGTTGGGAAGTACATACGGAATGTAATTCTGGTTGCCTACTGGTTTGGTGTGACAACGGCTTCTCTTGAACCCTAAGATTCATGCAACCGATTGCAGCTCTTCACTCAGAGGGTGATTCTCACTGCACTAAAAAAACTGTAGTTACTGGTGTTATCTACTTACTCAAGTCTATAACTTTTAACAATAACTTTTACAATACATGAATATTTTTGCCAAGAATAGAGATATCAACTGAATGTATTTCAAAGAGGAGGATCTCTATAAGTTACATAGTTGGTAAAATTATTCATCAAGAGGAAAAATTTATAGCATATTTAAATCAATCTCCTTTGACAAATTTCTTCTCTGGACTTGCAGTTTTATTTGTTGGCATGGATCGAATCTCCAGTCGTTATCACTCTCCTGCTGCTACTTGTAAGGAAGTGCAACAGACTTCGGCCATGGGCATTCCCAATCATATTGCATTCTCATGGTCCAGACCCGCCTTTAGCCTGCTAGTTCGTGTTTCATCATCATCCTCAGATTGTGGAGATTCCCTGCATCCAATTAATGCTGTCCTTGCTGCATCCGGAAAGTTCGAAGGCAGTTTATATACATAATCCATCTCGAAGTACGAGATCACTGCAAGGGACGCATCGTGACTGCATCGTGACTGCATGATTTAAAGATTGCAGCGCATAGCCTCCCCATCGCCATCACGGGTGCCATCACAACAGGAGAATTTTTAGTACTCTCGATCTCAAACGGCGCTGGTGAATCCTAGGCTGGAGAAGATGGAGACCAGGACATGGCGAAGTCCGGGCTGGTTCCCCCGGCCCACGACGTGGAGCAGCCCTTCGGCCTTGTGGAAGTGGTGTCGGTGGTAGCGGTAGAGCACCAACACCTCCTCGCCCTCCGAGGCCGCCGAGCACTTGATGTACACGTGGTCCTTGTCCTTCGTCCCTTTGATGAAGAGGTGCTGCAAGTCCAAGTCGATGCGACTGGATCCCACCACCTGGATGCTCGTCCGGTAAGTCTGCATTCTGGAATCCCTCTTTTCCATGGCACTCCCTTTGTTAAACCGGAGCAGAGTGCCTGTTGTGGAAGCCACATTAGCCACCAACAGATCGTCGTATGTGATGAGCACCGTGTCTTGCGGCGGCCTCCCAGCCCCAGCCCCCTTTCTCGATCTTCACTCGAGCAGACTATCATATCACAGACATGGTGAACATTTCAGTCTAAAATTCTCTGTATTGATCAATACCAGACTTCAAATGTTTTGAAATCGGTTCAGGGTTTAGCCCGTTCAAAGCATTCTTGCCTGCAAGGTTTGGCTGTACCCACGGTCGTTGCTCTCCACTCTGGATGTGAGACTCACATCGTCTGTTCTCCATGTGCGAGGGTAGGAAAGCTCCACTGTGTATCCGGATTCGCCATTCACCTCGGTCAGATGAAGAACCGCACGCTTTTTCTTGTACAGCCTCTCAGCGAGGTTCTGAATGGGCACCAAATATGTGACTACGCCATAGGAGAGTCGTTCTTCTCGGGAACTACCGTAGAGCACGATGTCTTTCAAGCTCTACAAGTCGCAACCCACAATCAAACTTGAAATTAGTTGAGATATTTAACTAGCTATAACATCAAAGAGGGAGTTGATCTCATTTATCTTTGATTGGCTTGTTCTTTTAAAAAATATTACCATATGGTCCCCTAAAATACAACCCTCTGTAGAGATTGGATCCCTGCTTTGAGAACGAGATTGAACTGCACTCAAGTGACTCAACTTACCCTCTCTGATTGCACTGACTTAGAAAGGCATATGGACTTCTGAATGTCGTTTGATGTCTGTTCGCAAATGACATGTGAAAGTTGTCCAATTAGATGCGTAATTAGACGACGTGAGAGAGACTTGAGATATACAGGAAATGCGCAATTACAGAGTTGTTGAGTGCATTGGGACACGCTGGGTAGTGGTGTTACAGAGGCCAATTTGATACTCCATACTAATTTAGCCGTGGCTCTACACTAGATTGAAGCCAATCGATGATGCCAAGACTTACCTTTTCATATTGTTCACCCAGCTTGACAGTCTGGGTATGAAACCTCCATGAAAAATCACTGAATTTCTCGTGCGTCTTGTGCGATCTATGATTGTGGGCAGGGAGAGAATGGAGCGAATTCGACATGGCCTTGAGACAAACTTTCTCTATGAAAGCATATGCCTTGGTAGAGTACAAGAGAATTTCTTCCAAAAGCTCCTTGAAGGTATCGACGCTAGCGCTTCCCTGCAGCACAAGGAATGATTTCGCCGCACGTGAAGATCAGAATCAACTCTTGTGAAGGCTCATCCCCGTTATTTACAAATTAATGCCCTGTAAAGCGTCAGAATGAAAAAACAAAACTACCTAGGAATCCCTGTTAAAGAACTGAAATGATGGAAATCTCTAAATCACGATGTGGGATGGACTTACATAAATCGAGTATGTACTACACGCACTCAACATCCTCTAATTGCTCTGCCTCGGGAATGAATTAAGCGTCTTCCAAATGGAAGGGCATGCAGTGACACATGTAGACGAGAGAGTCCAGCATATGTGCAATTACAGAGTGTGCAATTCCAGAGGGTCCGTGTACACAAAATTACAATATCCACCTACCTACCTGGCTAAAATTCCCACGATAATTCTGCAAATACTTTTCTAGTTCTTGAAGACTTCTGGATCCCATTCAGATTAACCCTTGAAGGACATTTGAGGTCCAGACCTGAGAGGGCTGCCCAAACTTGGATTTCAGAAACTTTCTTAAATGGGCATTATGTAGCTTGTTCAAATGACCAATCAATGATAAGCTTCCGCTCTCTTCAAGGCCATGGGCAACATGCAGGCCACTATACAATTTTTTTTTATCAAACTTTCCAATGCAAAAATTACAAGTTTAAATTGTGATTCAAAACTCACTACTTGGATTGATAGATGCATCTTGCAGCACTACTAGAAACAGGGGGGGTTTGCATCACCCCAGACGTTGCTTAATACACTAGAGAAGTGAACTACAAGCTTGCTTCAAACGTTGTTTGAAGCAACGTTGGAAACGTTGCTCAGGTAGAGCAACGTTTTGGAACATGCATTGAGCAACGTCTCTTGTCTATGGGAACAGCTTTATTGGAGTTCCCAATTGGAGTTCCCAGTTGAAATTTTATCGAATTTAAGCCGCAATATTTAGCCAGATTTCAATTTCTAATGGCTTTGGCTGTACAAAAATTACATTGCTATTTTCAGCTTCAATCGGTTGTTATTCTTAGCTTCAATGTTTTTTGTTTTTTGTTTAGAATAAATAGGAGACCCATTGTATTAAAGAGAATGAAGAGAACATCAGCCAAGCCTTCACAGCTGGCCTAAACCCTGAAGAAAAACAGAAAGCAAACCCATACTCTAAAATTGAAAGAAAGAAACCCTATCAACCCAACCCTTTGCTCTACCTTACGAATCTAACAACTCAAAGTAACCCTATCAACAGCCTTTGATGAATAATCTCTGCGGAAGCCTTTTTCCCTTCTCATAGGGTATGCTAGATTTACTATAAAACCCTACACGGGGGGGGGGGGCTGATCCAACAACTTTGCCTTTGCCTTCAATATTGTCTGGATTTAGGGTGTACATTAGATTCTGCAAAAATAAGAAACGAGAATATTCAGCCACTGTGCTTCTGGCATTTTCTCTCTAAAGATTGAGTACACTTTGTACAATCAAATTCAGCTTATATACTAAGTTCTAAAGATGTACACATCAATTTCACACCCTGAATGACTTTGAAGATATTGAGGGTGGATACCTTCTTGCAGATCAACCACAAGCCTTTCAGACAATGGCCAAGATGGTCGCTATGTTGAACTTCATGAATGTGACGTTCAATCTTGCTGGATTATGCTTCTGCATTTTCTTTCAACTTACAGATGCTCGATGAGGATCCAGCAGGGTCTGCCGAGAATGCCTTCAGGCAAAAGAAATTGGATTACGCAAGAACCAATTCCAGACCGTAACCTATTCTCAGCATTAATGCAGGTTGAACTTGGAGGCAGCAACGACCTGAAGGAATCAAATCATATATGTATCAACGACTTGCTTGGACTTTAGAACAAGAATGTCATACAAATTTCAGACATTGAGAACTACTGAAGTGCAGATTTAAAGCATGTGAGACGTGCAATGGGGGCAAACATATGTCAGATTCAAAGCAGGTGATCACGACATATACTATTGCAAGCAGACCGATTGGAAAGGACTTCAACCGGACCTCTTTCTTCATCTGTGGGAAATAGGGGGGAGAGTCATCACATATTCGTCATGGAGTTCCAACTTTCTGTACATCACACTCATCAAGAATTTGTGGGATACCGTGGCAAACTCGTTGATGTCACGACTGGAAATTCTGGTCATGTATCAAATAATCCAAATACATTACAAATACCTAAATGTTGGACTTGCCGGTGTAAACAATGAAGAAATCAAACTCTAACACTTTACGTACCGTATTTGGGTCACAGTCGCACGCTCCGTTGCAACCCCATTGCACACCGTAAACAACACTCCTATGTACTCCTTCAGATGTAGCAACACACCTTCCTCTTGACCTCTAACACGAACAGCATCACCTGCGAATCAACGTCAACAACAACAACACTTAGAAATTGACCCTAAACCCAGAAAAAACTTCCATAAACTTGTAGGGTTTCATCACGAGGGTGGTCGATGTCAGCAACCAACTAAACTAGAACTACAAATGAACAGCCTCGTTGAGGCCGCTTTCTTTTAATTTCCGGGTGCAGCAACCTCCAGATTCGCATCGACTACTCAGCAGAACACATGTAGAAATAGAAGTCGGCAAGTGCTACACAATTTCATGTGGCGCCGAAGGAGAAGAACGAACAGCAAAACATTAGGGCAACTCCCTGCACTTTCAACGGTGGTGTGTTTGGAGTTTCGCGCCCAGCTCTGCGTCAGCGACTCCGGTAACTCAATTTCTAACCCCAACTGAAGCTACGAATTAGGGTTGTTGGGCCTTTCGATGGCCAGAGAGGATTGACCCCTGTATTGCCCACTCTAAGGAAAAATGTAAAAATTGTCCCCTATTTTGTGCCGCTTAAATTTTTTATTTCCCCACAGCTCCTAGCTAATTTAGGGCCCCTGATTGCCAATATGAATTCAAAATTTGAAAATTTTGTCATCTGCAGCAAATAAAAAAAATTTAGTGTTTTTTGCAGGGGTAAAACACGGGGCAATACAAGGGTCAATCCTCCCTAGATGCCTTTTGATGGGTTTCAAATGCCCAAACATATGTTCCCTTATTTTTTAATTGAAGAAAAATTGATGCGGACTCAAGCACAAGTGGTTTCATATTTTTGGAAGCACTTATGAATTACTTATGAATTTCCAAAGAATTTGAAGATTCAGATGTGACATAGACGTACAAGAGCCAAATCAAGCAACAATTTTATGCCAGAGATCAAGGATTCAAAGATACATTTGATATAAGAAGATAACCTTACAAATCAAGAATTCGAAGATTTAGATGGGCTAGACGATGTCATTGGAAACTCAAGGAGTGACTCCGAATAAAAATTTAATGGATTTTTGTATTCACTTTCAAACCTTGTCATAGCGAATTTTTCATTTTACTATATCTATTTGGTTGCTTACGTATAAACAGGGTTACAACTCTTCTTTCTTCCTTCAGCAAGTGTTTTAAGTTTGTACATATTATACCAAAGAGGAATCAATGGTCATATACATAAGAAATAGAATATGTGGCAAAGATAGGAAAAAGGATAATCGGTTTGTTTTGGTTGTTGTAAATAATTGTCATTACAAATTTAGGACTGTATGTCCGAAGGTCTCAATTTGTAAAGGTGGTTTGATCAATTTTAATTTTACACTGAACTTGGAGATATATTTTTCATTGAATTAATTGCACATCAATTTAATGTTTTTTAATTATAAAAAATTGAGGAAAAAATTTAGACATATGTTGATATGTGTTAAAAATATTGAATTTTTAAAATATGTGTTTACCCCTACATATCCTAGGCGTTTTTTGAGCTTCTAGAAATTTGTTGTACATTGAAAAGAATTCCAAAATGTTGATAAATATTATCATTTAAAAAAATAACAAGGAAATGATAGTGACAAACATTGTGTTGTAATTTATGTACTCCTTGAGATTACACCAAGAGAAATTAGGAAGAATTTTTTTTAAATTAGTGTATTTTGAGTTTTCATGATATTAACTTCAAAGTGTCACAAATTACAATTTTAACAATTTTGAAAAAAACTTAGATGGAGTAAAACATAGATTATAGGAGCTACATGTTCTTTTCAAACATTTAAAAAAATTAATATCAATAATTGTTTTATCTAAAAACATCCATTCTCTAAAAGCGATCATGATATCGGGGTCCATTGTGCTTTCTTCAGTGCACCAATATTGTACATTGTCAATGACCACCATGATTCAACTTCAAAAATTAATAAGTAAATCCATGAAGGTCCGTAGGTGAATTAGTTTTGAGGCCCATGCATAACACATGGCATAACATTCTTGAAAAAGCAATGCATGGGTCATCACTGTCAACAATGTCATTGCTCTGTGGACAACAATTGAATGGCAAACTTTCCTTCAAGATTTTCTACTAGAGACTTGATTCATGGAGAGCAAAAAAATCCACTGCAATTAATGAAGTTGTAGAATATTTTGATATGCGGAGCATATGTGTCTCAAATCCATGTTCTAACTAACCTTTAATTTCTTTGTACCATAAAATTGACCAGTATGCAGATGACATTGGTTCTTTGAGCTCTTAAATCAAATTGAAGCAAAAAGCAACCACTTGTTTGACCAAAATCCACAGATTTTCCAATTTTGCGTTGACACTCATAGACATCTATTCAAACAACAAGGAAATATAATGCAACAAACATTTCAACAACAACAAAGTCCAAAGATTTTTCAAATTTTCAAAATTAACCCTGTAAAGTCTTTTTGTCCCCTAGGGGGATATAGAACATTCTCGACGGGTTCTTATGTTCTCGATATTTATCTTGATTTTCTGATTTTTTTAAAAGATAGAGAAATACATTCATTTAACTTTCCTAAGATGTTTTTTTAATTTCAATCGAAGCCAAGCTACAAAAGTTATAGCAAAAAAAGTCCGTGTTTTAGTTTGGCAGGTAGAAAAAACCCTCCAAAAGATGTTGAAGTAAATAAATTTAAAAATTTATTTGAAAATATTATATTTTTATATACATAAGAAGCTTTGGTGTATTCCATTTGGATTTGTTATGTGAAAGTTTGGACAATCTTTTTTGGGGGGAGATTAAAGTATTTTTTTTAAATAACTTGTAGAATTCAATCCTATCCCCAATTTTCACATTTAAAAAAAAATGGTTTAGAAGGTTAAGATCTCTTGCTACAACAATCTCATTTTTGAAGCAAGTTTATTATAATTCCGCCTTAGAGGTATTCACAATTTAGATTTTCCTACAATGTTGATCCTACTTCTTCTTAACAATGTTTTAATGAGTATAAACTAAATGTTTGTGTTTTTTGAAATTTTTCTACTAGACTCTTAGCTCAATGTTTTATCATATAAAATTAGAAATTCAAAATCAATAGAGCAAAGACTATAAGCTACAAAGGTTCAAACTAAGGCAAAAAATGTAGTTGAATAAGGTGCTAAAAAACTTGTTTTCTTCACTTTAAATGCATATATCTTACAATTTGTATAGTCAAAGTTTGTGAAATTTCTTCTACACATTTTTATACTAGTCTAGTACAAGATTGTATGGTTCAATTTGGAAAAAATTAAAAAATTAAAAATTAAAATACATGAATTGCTCTTCTCTATAGAAATGGTAGTTTTGAGTGATTTTTGATACAAAAGACGCCTTGGGACTTTAGGGTTAGTTGCAGTTGACACACTTCTAATTGCAATTCAAAAAAAGAAAAGAGACCAAACAGTTACTCTTCCCATAACAAGAATTTGTACAATCATTAATTACGGCTATCAAAGCATATTTGGCACTTGGAAGTGGCTTTCCAATTCGGGCAAACCCTAAACACCACAGTACCATATTCACTGTAAATCACTTCCGAGATTTCCTCTCACACTACAAAATGCTTTTAGGTTAGAATACCTTGCTCATTTTGTACCCTAAGAAGAAAACAAAAGGGTCCAGGGTCACTCCGCGTCTTCTAAATCTCTGGGTGAGTCAAGTTAAGATAGCTGAAACCAACTGACAAAAATAAATAAGCACACCGGAAAAAAGGGAAAAGAAAAGTTGTTCTGCATTGGGAACGCTGTGAAGCGGCGCTCCATGTGAAAACGTTGCTTAGACGTTGCTCAAACGTTGCTCAGCAAATTTTGCTCGTCTTTACTGCCCTAAACGTTGTTCAAACGTTGCTTGGAAACTTGGACCCAGCAAAAACGTTGCTCACAAACGTTGCAAACCCCCCCCGTTTCTAGTAGTGTTGTAAGGACAAAGAGAATGATACCAAGGAAGTTCACAAGGAGTTGAACACTGGAGGAGTTTTCCCTGAAGATTCTCTGAAAACCGAGCCCATGCGGTTGGGTCTGTCGTTTAAGGGTTAATAGATTTCAATAGCTTACAAAACACTCCTAAATATCACGGATCATACAATTGCTAAAAGGTCGGGAAACGCACACCCTACAACCAAGATTCTGGCTGCATGGACCACATAAATTGTAGCGAATTTTTTCAAGCACTCTAATAACTAGCCCATGCACGAGTGATGGTGCAAAGGAATGATGTACCTGTATCACTGAGAGGAGATCGTGCAAGTCTTCCAGCGAGGATAGAAGTTGATGACACCCTTCCTTGTACAGCACAGAAAGACATTGAAACAGTTTGCACTTCTCTAGCACGACATCCACCACCTTGGCCGCTGTGAAATCGATGTCCAAGGTGTAGTCCAGCATGGAGATTGGCCGGGGAAGGGCGAAGCCCGTCGAGATATCGTTCTCCTCTTCTGGATTTAAGATGCTGTCTCGCAGCATCCTCACGGTGTGGAAGGCCTGGACTTGCTCCACTTGCTCCACGATCTGTACCCGGCCAGCGTGCGGAGTTGCCTCCACTATTTGCAGCTGACGGAATATTGCTGCTGCGATTCAACTACCTGCAGTTGTGCGGAATGCTGCTGCTGACATTCGACAATCTGCGGTTGCCCAGCTTGATTCAGCTGACCAGAGAAGTGACTGCACACACCACCAAAAAATTCAAACTTTGGTTCGTCACAACAGGGATGGAATTTATTCCCTCGCATTTAATTGTTGTGTTAGCGTGGATGGAGGCTTATCAGTCAATCCTGGAGCTTTTGATGGGCTATCACCATCTTCCCCCAAATGGGCAAGGATTTATTTCGTGAAGTGCCGAATAGGGGTGTAGTACTTCAGATTAATGCATGCACAGTCGACTGGAAGCTAGCTACTTAGCTAGGTAACGGCGCCTTTTGCAAATCGGATTCAGCAGGAATTGTCACGTTAGTAGGTGCCCACCAGATGAAACAGAGTTATTACGATGCAGGTGCTATTAATTTGAATTTCTACTTCCTACACAAGATTATCCTTGTTTCGTTGCGCAGATATCGCTCCAGTAAACCGGGAACGGAATCCGGAACCAGAGGTAATCTCCCTGTGCTAGGTCGATTACTCACAGACAGAGTATCAGCTCTTCGATTTTCTCATCTCTACTTCGCAGATTCCACGTACGTACAGTACTCCGACCAATTAATCGCGCGACCAATCGTTGAGCCGTTAAGGCCACTAAAGCGACATCTTGACCAACTGCATAACTAGAGCGGGCAGACTGCTAGCGGAGGAATCATTCAGCTCTCTGGACGCGTACCGGGATAAATTATTCATTATATTCTCATAGAGTGCAGTGTGTCGGACCGTCCGAGTCTCCCTTTTTATTTGATTATGAAGTCCTTCATTTTAAAACAGATGTGAGAAGATCGAGGGTGACACTGTTCACAGCTAGCAGAAGCGCTAGTACGTTCGGACAACGGCAACACAAACGAAATGAAACGCTCAGTACAAAGACGATGACGGCCATTAAGGTCGGTCCCCTGGTCGGTCGACGGAGCCGTCGACGTCGGCAACTCATCGATCATCATCCTCCGCAGCAGGGCGACCCGGCCCCTGTTTCGATCATGACAAGCAGCAGCCTTACCTCGTGGCTTGGTGGATGGCCAGGACCAGCCCAGCCGAGGGTTGTTTGCTATTTGTCGAACGCTGGATAGCCGACTGGGCGTGCCACTTGTGCCGGACTCCGCTCACCCAGCACCTGAACAGCTTCATCTGCACCTGAACACCTGAACAGCTTCATAGTAATCGATCTCGCAGAGCCCGATCGAACTCTAGATCTTGTAAACCCACAAACATAAAGAGGTGGAGCCAGCTAACGCAAGGACGTTCACAAGAGCAAGCGACTGCAGAGGTGCATCCCTGCCGATTGGATGTAGCCGGGCTAGCTTGCTAGCTGAATCTGGAACAGAATCTAAGTTTCCAATCATAGTGAGGTTCGAACTTCGAAAGGAAGGGAAGGGAAGATGCAGATGCAGATGCAGGCTGATTCAAGCGAGATTCACCTGGAGATTCAAGCTTTAATTGTTCAGCAGGTTGTGGTATGGTAGAGCCTGGATCTGGGGTTGGCAACTTGGCACCTCCACTGGTCCATGCCTCCAGCTCCCCGAGTCGTGCCGGGCGCGCCGGACCTCTCGGACCCGGCGATTCATACCGACCGGGGTGGGCACTTTCGACTGTGCTCTTCCGGAGGCCAGGGTGAATTGATCCCCTCACTGGCCTCCAATTTATCTCTGGGGAAAACACTGGAATTTATGTTTTGCAACACCTGATGAAATTAGTCTAGGGAGGTGAAGAAATGGGAAAAAAAAAAAAAAACGTGGCACAAAATAGGGGTCTATTTTTTACATTTACCCTTAGCTAGGGCAATGAAGGGGTCAATCTTCCATTCTTTCCTTGCCCCATGGAAGTCAATTTATAAGAATTGCTAAAGTGCAAAGTGGGTCAAGGTGTCAACCACATGAATTTGTCTGCTACATGTTGAGTTGGGTTGATGCAATGTTGTTGTTTTTGGCAATGACTTACTTCCCATAACATTGTTTACCAATGAAGAAGGGCTCCTATTATGCATCTTTGAAAAGGGGACTTCTACAATGAATAAAATTGTTTTATGTGGCTCTCCAACCAATCCCATATAATTTTAATAACCAATGCTAAGGTCCTCTAGTTTTTCTCCCTTAGAAAGTAGGAGCCCCAAATATTGTAACTTCCTAGGCAACCAATGACTCCCTACAATTTCTTGGTCAACTAATGATACTAGTCTTGCAACTTCCCAACCAACCAATGACTCTCTCTACATTAAACTAAATTCACCCCTATAGATCTAGAGAAGGATTATTCCACTCTCCAAGGAATCCAAAGGGGGATGGTTTGGGCTAGTTAATCCCTTAAAGACCAATTAGTATTTTTGGCAATGTAGCATTTTTGGTCATCCATTTACAAATAAAACTTTCATTTTTTTTTCTTTGAAATTTTCAAACAACATGTGGTCAAGGAGTAGCTTTAAGGCATAATAATTTCTATAATTTTTTATTACATTAATAAATAAATAAAATTGTATGGCATGTAGTTTCTTTTGGAGCTTGGGCAACTTGAGCAACTTAAAAAAAATCACTTTCTTTAGACACCACAATTTGAAATTGATTTTCTAGCTTTATATATATACTAAAAGCTTTGAATTGTTCCATTTTGTTTAGTGAGGTGAAGATTATGAAGAGTTTTAGTTTGCAGGCAATTATCAAATCTCTATTATAAAATTAATTTTGAAGTCCTTTATTGAATTCAATTTTGGATAACTTTGAAAAAACACACCCATAAAATGTACATTTTTTACTATGACATTACAACCATTGAAATTGGCATTTTTCAATTCCATAAACTAAATTCTCAATAATTTTGTATTTTAAATCATTCTCTATTTCTTTCTACTTACTATTTTTTTCAAGCATGAATATAAAATATTTTTTGTTGAAATTTTTTATATGTATTCCCAACTTATGTCTTTAGAATTTTATGGAGAGTTTCAATTTGTAGGATTTATACATTTTTGTGTAAAAAGTTTGAAAGATAAAAGCTTACCATTTGGAAAGAGTTGAAAATACTTCTTTTTGAAATCCAAACATTTCATTCTGAAATCTTGCAATTGGTAAGTATTCTTATTCTAAAATTTTAGGAGGGTATATTTTAACAAGTTAACTAAAGGATCCTATGGTTGGATTTGTTGAAAAATAAATTTAACCCCTAAAGCCCTGTTTGTCCCCTTGGGGGACAATTTGGGTCCGGTAGGTTCCTGTTGTCTCAATTTGAAGTGAATTTTTTTGAGATTTTTTGAGGTTGTGTAGCTTTGCAAGAGCTTTGTAGATACATAATTTTTGGTTCAATGGGATGCCGGATGAAAAAGTTATGGCACAATGAGCAAGAAATGGAGATTGGTGGGCAGCTCAAAAAAAATTACAAAAAGTCAAAACAATTTTTTCTAATTTTTTTTTTCTAAAATATTATGTTTTTAACTATACGTGAAGATTGGTTCATTCTATTTGGACTAGGGATGAGAAAGTTATGGAAAATCTTAGTTTTCCGGGCAATTTAAGCATCTTCTTGAAAAAAAACTTTTTGTTCAACTTTGAATGCTAATATCTTCCAATCTGTACGGTGAAATTTGATAAAATTTTTACTACATGATCTCAGACAAGTTAAGTACAAGATCCTATGGTTAAATTCCCAAAAAAAAAAAAAAAATTGGTTTCCTTAAGTGAATACAACAGAAGTGATAGTTTTGAGTGATTTTGGCTAAAAACACCCTCAGGGCTTCAGGGGTTAAGTGAAGATTTTAGCCTCGCTTTGCGGATTAGTATTTTGAAGCAAATGTGGGCCTCTAAACATGTTAAAACTTTAGGGATTAACAATGTTATGCCATTCCTTGAATTAACTAATCAATCCCTCCTAGACATCTAATAGAATATAATACCTTCCTAGCATAGGGAGGACCATTGCCAATATATTAAATAATAGTATAAATTGGCATCTTTATCTTATAGACCATTGCCACACAAACAACATGGCTAGATTGCTAGAGAGTAAAACATTTATAAAAAGAAGGTCAAGACATAGACTTGCATTGCAATTGCAATTTGAAGTAGATGGCAAAAGCTAGAATTTTGACAAGATGGCAAGAATATGGTAAAAGCTAGAATTTTGAAGCAATCCAAGGGAGGATTTTTACAAATGGTTGTCAATTTTTTAAGCTACACAAATTAACTCACATTCTTGTATCAAATTTGATTTCATTTTTTAAAGGTAAAATTCAAAATTCAAAATGGATAACAATAATGAAAATGAACCGGTGCACATATAGGATGGGTATATCAAAATTAACATATTTATATTTGTACAAGTCTACTCCATTGATCTATAATGCCGTTGTAGAATTAATCTCTTCAAACTTTATCTTCACCTAGAAAGGATCAATTTCTAGGAGATTTTTTGGAGGTAGGGGACAAGTAGATGATTTATTCCATTGCAAGATAAAAACATCACATTAAAACCAGAGAAATTAAATTTCAATACAAAAAGAACATAATACAAATAGAAAAATAACTCGGTTGGGGACTACTTGGCTATCCAATTAATTGGCAGACCAACTCTCACACAAATAACTAGAGGGTTATTGCAAATAACACCCCCCATTTTCCATATTATTTTGGCAAATCTGCATTTCATCCCCGGAGTACTATGAGTACTACGTAGCGGAACAATCTCAGTCATTGATTGTAGAAATCAATAGCTAAAAGTACCATTGCAAGTACTGTAGACTACTTGCAAGTAGTTGAAATAGTATTATGGGAAAAAAAGACAAAGTATCACAAAAATAGAAATAGTTAATTATAAATTAATAAAAAATAAAAAATCATGAATAAAACAATAAAATAATTGGCAATTTGTGAGGACTTGATGATAATCAAGTTTCACCAAAAAAATGAAGTTGACACCATTTTTAATGTTCAAAAGTGCTCGTGCAAAGGAATTCTATTTGCATGGACCTAGAGAACATAAATAACATATTTTTAAATTCCCCTTGGTAGGCATATGCCCACCTAGTGTAGGAATAGACCACCAAAATTTCAACTCCAAATCATTCAATTTTGGTACAGTGAATGTAGTAAAAATTCCTAAACCTCAAAGTGTGACAAATTAACAAAATTGATTTTTAAATATAATATGATTTTTTTTAATTTCTAAAAAACAAAGGATACAATTACCATCAAGTTAGACTTCTCTAATAAAAACATCATGTTCACTGGACTTGTTCTTCAAAAATTATAGCAAATGATAACATCACTCAATTTGTGATAAAAAAAATAGAACATGTGTTTCTTGCAATCAGACCCTACATAGTGAAATCAAACTTTATCAATTATACCAAGGAACCTTTTAGTATGTTGTGGAAGTATGTAAAGATTTATATCCAATCGATATTAATATTAGAATTGACATATCCATTCTATACTAGTGCTTTAACTATCTAAGATTGAGGGATTTCAAACAAGACACAAATGTGTTATAAAACATGACTAAGTTTCATAATTTTAAAATTGTGAACTTAAACTTGAAAATCTTAGTTCAAAACAAAAATTTAACAAAAACAAAAATTCTATCTTTAAATTTTGAAAACTTCTATGATTGGTCAAAACTGTAGTTTCAATTGATTTGTGATAAATGGCATAAGATTTAATGATGAGAATATCATCACTTTCTCCAAATGATAAACTTTGCAATGCTAAACAAAAACTAAACACTTCGTGCTATATTCCTTAAAATTTTGTTTGTGACCAAAGTTTTGAAATATAAATATAGAATGATATAAAAAAAATAATGTATTTCCCTCTTTGCAAGCAATATTTAAACTTTTCTATTTTTAGATTCAATTTTTAATGCAGCATGTTAAGTCCTATGATCTATTATTTTTTCTTATTGTGCATCATGACTAAGCTCTAGACTATGGAAGGAAATAAAGAAAAATACAGAAAGTGGGCCAAAGAAGAAACATAATGCTTCAAGGATTCTTCAAAGTCTTAGCTACTAAGCTCTTAAAGTGACCATTTAAGGGCTGGTCCACCTTTTTCACAGGCTTTCGTGGACGAAAATATTTTTAGATCATTTTTCAGAGAAAGAAAAATACATGTGGAACCTAACACAAGGAGTGTTTTTTTTAAATTTTTCCAAGCATTTTTGGATTACTTATGAATTTTCAAAGATTTAGGGCACAGGCACCTATTTGTGACCATAGGTCTTCCAAAATCTGTCCACTTGCAATTTGTAAAGAGATGTGCGGAAATCAAAGACAATGATTGGCTCTTGCAATAGAAAAACAATTTTTCCTTGATACATTCAATTGCTAAACTGGTCCATTTAAGGATCACCCCATCTCCATTCTCCACCTAAAGATAGGGGTGGTTTGAAGAAGATGGGCGCTTTTAGACCACACTACCTTATTTGGTTTTGTAGGAGCCAACTGCTTCTTGTTTTGTATTCTACTCAAGATTCAATCATTTTGATATTATTTTCAAAGGTAGTCAATTGTCTTTATGTATGTAGAGGAGTATGTGTGCAATGCAATGTTAGATTAGGTAACCCCTAAAGGACCGAGGCGTTTTTTCTACTAAAAACATTCAAAACTATCATTTCTATAACAAAGAGTTAAAAAAATTGAAAACTAATTTTTTTGCACATCCAACCATAGGATCTTACACCTAAGTAGTATGAAAATGTGTAAAAAAAATTCAGAAATTTTGACTGCATAGATTGCAAGATATCTGCGTTTAAATTGAAAAAAACAAGTTTTTCAGCACATTGTGGGACTAAATTATTTGACTTTGAACCTTCTTAAATACAGTTTTTTGCACTATAGATTTTTGAGCTTTAGATCTTTATTATGGAAAATTGAATTGAGAGTCTAGGAAAAAAAAATTCAAAATATTTTAATTTTAGCTCTTTAAAATTTTATTAAGCAGAAGTAGGTACAAGCTAGAAGGAAAATCTAAATTATTAATATTTATAAATTGGAATTAAAATGCACTAATTTCGATAGTGAGATTGTTCTAGGAAACAAACTAAACTATGTGAATTTTTTTTTTTAAAATTGTAAGAATTGCATTTAGAAATAAATCCTACAAGTTATTTTTTTAAGAAGATGCTCTAATTGCCCCCAAAAACAAATCGTCCATAACCTTCTCATAACAAATCCAAATAGAATGAAGCAAATCTTTCCATGTAAAAAAAATATAATTTATGAGAAAAAGAATTCAAAAAATTCAAATTCAAGATTCAAGATTTATTTGTTGCCCCCTTTCCCTTGTTTTGAGCTTATTTGGGAATAACTTTTGTTCTTGGGCACTAATTGAAAAAAATATTATATTTCCATGAAACTAATCAATTTTTCTATATTCCAAAAAAAGTTTCAAAAAATTATGACAAAATTTCAGCTCATAGTTACCTGCCTAAAATCCCATTTGTCCCTTGAAGGGACAATAGTCCTTCAAGGGTTAATGTGCATCATTGTGTGTAGTTTGTTGAGGTCAATTGGGAAAGTTAGGGTTTGGCAATTTATATCTTGATTTGTGAGTGTCCTGATGCTTTAAATTGCAATGGAATGGGATGCTTGTGAATGCTTGTGAATTTTGAGTAATGACTAATATTAGAAGGTGTTTAAAATTTTGAATGCTTAGAATTTATGATAGATGTAAAATTATTCTTTGATGGTCATTTTTATTTTTTGTTGTTAATTAATTCTTTTTAATTCATCTGTTTCTATATTTTTGAATGTTTTTTTCTTCATTTGCAGACAATTTTAGAAGCTAGAAGGGACTAAGAAAGAGAAGGAGATATGAGATTGAAAAGAAAATTGTTGAAGAGATTGGGGTTTAGGATTAAATGTAAAAGTTTTACACTCAATGGAAAAATGGGTATTGTACCCCTTTAGAATTTGTATAAAACTCTTACAACCAATGGAAAATTGACATGTATACCCTTTTTGTAAATCATGTGTGGTTCTTATAATTTTTTACATTGTTTGTTATATCACCTCAAAAGAGGTAGGAACAACTTGTACTATAACAACATTTTTATTTTGAGCAAAATTTTGCATATTCCAACATACTCTGACCTCTTTGGCTTAATAACATTGTGTAACCAAGCAATGGTCTTTCTCATGTTGGAAAAGTATTATGCTTTGCTAGATGTTAGGGAAGGACTTAGTATTAGATAATTTAAAGATCAGGGTTGACTAAGGAGCCATTTAAGACAATTTTGTACATTATGGGGTCCTCTTTTCAAGGATGCAAAAGGCACCCTATCTCATTGGTTACAATTGATTATGCTTTGTCCTTCCCAAAATTGGCTTATGCAATTAGGCCAACAAGGATGGCATTGATCCAAAATTAAAACGCCGAGCTGATATCGCTTGTTTTTTTTACTAGATTTATTTATAATTATAAAATTATAACAACTTTTGGGTAGCTCGTATTGATTGTTTGTGTAGTGATTTATTTTATGAGGGCAAGGAAGTGGAAACACAAGTTTAAAAGCCTAACGTAAGGTAGGTGGCTCTAAAAGCAACCTGGCTCTAAAAGCAACTTCTAACGTAGAGGTACATTTTACTTTCTTCAATGTACCAAAATTGTACATTTCAGGAGGGGGTCGCTTCTAGAAACCACTGTGTTTCAACTTCAAAAATTGATAACTAATTCCATGAAGGTCCAAAAAATGTGAAACAACTTGGATTAGATGCCAAATCCATTTTTCTTCCTAGTTAAATTTACTGAAAATTATTTCAAAGAGGTTAGCTTCCCCGAAAATGCAATCAGCTCTTAAAAGGGTTGCTTCAAGAGCCTCCTACCTTAGTCACCAAAAATTCTCCTCCAATTATTGGACAAACATGTGTTTCTACAGTCAACAGTTATGCCCCAGCAAGACTCAAAGTGCAGATTCAAAAGGGATCCCGGTGGCCACCAGAGCCAACGTTGCTAGGAAGCGAGCGGGGAGCGTAGAGCGGGAAATAGTGAGTGGGGAGCCTACATGTTGGATGGAAAATGAAAAAATGAAATGAAATTAGAATTTTTGGTGGATGAAAGTCTTTGACATTTCAGATGAAAGTCACTGAAAATTTGGATGAAGGTTACCAAAAATTTGGGTGGAAGTCACTAAAAATTTAGTGGATGTCAATTAAATTTTAGACTAGAGCATAATAAGGAGATGGTTTGGATGAAAAAAGTGGATGAAAGTAGATGAATAAATTGAATGAAAGTAGTTGACATATTGGATGAAAGTGGATGAAAGTAGATGAATAAATTGGATGAAAGTAGTTGACATATTGGATGAAAGTGGATGAAAATAGATGAATAAATTGGATGAAAGTAGTTGACATATTGGATGAAAGATTGAAAGTGGATGAAAGTAGATGAATAAATTCAATGAAAGTAGCTGAAATATTGGATGGAAGTTTAGGAAATAAATTCAATGAAAGTAGCTGAAATACAAGATGAAATCATATGCTGTAAGAGTTTAGGCATTACTTGAAAATACAAGGGGACACTGCTATGAAAATGAAAAAATGAGTAACAAAATTCCATTGCCATGCACAAATGAATATTTTGAGATGATGGTACTTATGGCTATAGAAATATAGTGGCCTATGACTGCGGTTTAGGGTACAATATTGTTTTGCACCCACATAATAGTAGAACGGGAATACACCTATTACCGTGAAAATGTAAAACAGTTTGGAAGTAGACCTTGGTGCTTGTTCCAGGGTTTAGGAAAATGTTAATTTTGGACAATAGGTCAGATCACTTGTTTCATATGTTGCCTTTTCGGCTACAAATGTTGGCACGATGCTAGAAATTACAAAAATAAAGCACATGCTGGGTATGACTTCATGCAAAGGAACATTATGTACAATATGAGTGTACTTAAACCAATTTTTGAAAAGGGATGAGTTGATCTAATGAAATGCAAGTACTGGCCCTTTTAGTCTCAGTACATTTTCATTTATGTGTTCAGTAAACATAGGCTATGTTCTTTTACGCAAAAAGACAACCTAATTTGATCCCAAATGATTCAGTATTCCACTAAGAAGCACTTTCTTCACTTCATTGAAACTGAAACTTGCTGCATGAATGAAGGCCTCCGATGTGGACTGTAGGTTGCAGATGATAGTGAAAATAAAATAAAGGTGCTTACAGTTTGCCCAAGTTCCCCGCTTGCCCAAGCACTTTAGCTTCATCTCCTTGAAATTTGGGCAAGTGCAATCTGGAAAAGAGGATATAGTGAGCATGTACTTTTCGAGGCGAGGCTCTAGACCAGACACGAGTGACACTATGCAACCAAATCCAGGGTGGGGAACCATTGTCACCCTCTCTATGCGTGCATTCAGTGTTAGGGCCGATGCGCAATTGTTTTGGTGCTTCACCAGTGGGACCTTCAGGTTGCGGCGAACGACCTTCCCTGCTCGAGTTGTTGGATGTTCATCTGGTGAAGACGGAACCGGGTAGGCACGCACAATTTGTATTCTTGCTTCTCCACCAAACAGTCTTCGAGGCGAAATGACTTGACGTTGCGGAAGTTGAAAGCCTGTCGCTTCAAAGGCCAAAATCTCGGCCTTTGAGAGTTTGGTGCCCATTTTCACTGGCCAAATGTTCGGAATAGCTGGTATTGATAACACCCACTTCCGCCGTGTACCTTTCACACATCGTTCAATGTCGTCGTTGCAAAAGAAAAATTGCATACGATCATGCCTATTTTTTTGGTAATTCACCATCATACCTGTATATGTTGGCGCCGCAGTAGCAATGTTGTTCTGGACTATTTGTGCTGTGCACTTCTTCTTGGTAATTGCTTGGAGTGCAAAGCATGCCTTTGCTGATGTTTTCGGTAAACGTGCTATGTGCCATTGCTCCTCGTTACACATGGTCTCTTGAATTGCTGTGACATGAGTCGAGTTCAGCGTACTAGTGACGCCTCCAATGTTTTCATATGATGTTAGCACTGGAGGGGCCACATCCACACATGGAGAAACATCCTCCAAAACTATGTTCAAATCCGATGCACTTGAAGTGGCTCTCCACGACCGGGTTTGGATGCGTGGATGGGAGAAATTGACTTTGTCCGATCTATGTGAGTCATATTCGCAGCCAAGTGGCATGTCTGCCTTTCTCTTTTGCGATCCAAACACTTCTTCACCTTCAAGGTGAGGCTTTCTACTGAAAAATTCCTCTACACCTGGAATGTTTGAAATAGCTTCCGTGAGTGGCTTTGGATTGCCCGTTCGCTCGGCTGAACGTTGGGCTACGCGGAGCATTAGCTCTTCCTTCCCCGGTCCTGTACCTGGTTGATTTCCCTTTAGAAATTGGTAATACCGTACCATCTGCATGAAGGCTCTAGCGAAATCATCAACCGTTGCAATGTACAGATCGTTACCCCGATTTCCAGATTGTTGAAGCCACTTGTTATGTATTGTCTCAGCAAGGTTGCATGATGGCATTTCTGCTAGCTCTGACTCGTTCAGATCCTGACAGAAAATCATCCATAGACCACAATTAATTACCACTGTCCACAGACCTACTCTGATAAGGTGCATAAAGCAATATTGAGGATCGAATAGCAGCGGTGGTATTAAATGGACACAAATCACTTTAAAGAAGTTTAATGATTCTTCCAAGACAATTTAGAGACAAGGACCCCTCTTGTTAGCGAGAGGAATTTCCAGGGACCAACACCATGGGTCATTGACAGATTCTCATCCTGCCCAATGCGCAATTGACGAGGAAGAAATGAAAGAAATGTAAGCGGTTTACTTACTCACCCCTCTCTCAGTACCGAGAGGGGGGTCTAGGGTCTCCCTGCCATGCATCACTAAGAGATTTTTGCCTAACAAAGACCGCCCTCCTTGCCCACGTTCTAAGGAATCTACAAGGTCCATTTAGAATGGATCGGGTTGGAGCATTGGATAAATTCTAGTTATTGAACAAGAGGGGTAAAGAAGACACTCACTTATTCATTAACATACAAAATCTCTGCATTATTTTCAGATGATAAGTAGGAAGGAGAAGGACTTACAAGTTGCATGAATCCGCCCCATTGACGATACTGAAAATGCCAGAAAGAAAGCCACAACTTCAATCGATGCAGTCTTGAATCAGTGGTGGCTCCTGATGATAACCACCATGCTTTTATGGCTAGGTAACGAGTCTCAGACTCCTCGGGAGTCTGGGCGTTTTTATACTGCTTACAAAGTAGACGATGTTGATCTTGTAAGTCCCCGCGAATATCCGCCTTTGTATGTTTTTCCATGGATTGTGTCCAATGAAAGAGGCACGTTCTTTCACGATGTTCCATTGGTACGGTACTGTCCCCACATCCATAGATTGTCCGCACAGCATTCCAATTTGCTTGTGCACTATCTGCCATAAACCCCTTGAATTGAGTGTCGCAAACCCCATGTCTTTTGACAACAGAGTTAAGGTTTTTCCAAAAGAGGATTTGAGCGGCACAATCTTCAGATTGCATGTCACAAACAACGATTGTCATTACACGACAATACACGGAGTCGTATACATGACACGCCATGGTTGTCTATCCCTTCACGCGTTTGACGTGATCGAACATTAGCCACGCGTCTTTTAGGTCTCCTCCACTTTGCATTCGCTTCACTAGGTCAACTCCACTTCCAGGTCCTACTTCTGACATTTTGAAAACAAAAACTTTGTCCACCTCTGTTCCCTGACCAGGGAATTTACTCTCTTGAACAAAAGCCCACATGCTTGACCCCCTCAACTTGGTAATGCTGTCAATCACTCCAAATCTCCTTAAATATTTGAAAGACGTTACCTCGTTTCGAATACTTGGGGAGCTGAAGTATTTGCATTTATCCAATACAGGGACGAGTTCATTGAAGTCCACAGTCTTGGTTTGCAGTCCATCCGGACACAGAATAAGCTCGCCCAAGAGTTCCTTTGTAGCCTCCATGACAATTGATGAGTTGGTGCCACTCGGTGTTTTCTCCATCTGTTCTCCAATCAGAGTCCGAGTTCTCTCTTTCATATCGCGGAGTTCTCCATCTTTAACCGGGTGATCATGAGTGCCCAGATGTATGAAAGCACGACTACGCAACTCATCCCCAGTAACGTAATAGACCTTCACACTACACCTGGCAATATATGAGGGAGGCTCCTTGCAGATTTTACAAACAAGAGATGAACCTGGAGGATGGATATCGCCAACAGCCAGTGAAGTAGGTGACAATCCTTCCCATTCTATTTCATTTAAGTCCATGGTTCGGTGGACGCGACTAAGGAACTCACACGAGGAATTTATGCAACGAAGATGACCTAGGCAAAAAGCAGTGCGGAACGATAACCCCATGGGGTTAGATATATTTGTGGTTACCATCTTGGACCACGCGTGACCATCACAACGCCTATCCATGCCAACCATGTTCTTGGCCTCAAATTGAGTAGGATAGGATTGTAATGCAGGCAACTCGAATATCACATTTCCATTAAACTGTGTAGGCAACGCCTGCACTCTTTCAATGGAAATAGTATCGTAACTGAGTTTGGACAACACATTTCTACATCCCTTTAACGTTCGAAGTCTTCTCAAGCAATCTATGACAGATACTCCTGAGAGACCAATTGCAGAAGTATTGCTTGTCATTGCTGGGGTCAAGTTTATAGGGGTTGGTACTGTCGACTAAGAAGGAGTGTCCACGTTCCTATTGTTCTGAGGGAGATCTACATCAGAATCATCACTCAAAATGGTGACATGATCCGGGAAGGCCTCCTTCTTCACACGAGTGAAGGTAGAGGTTTGAAATGACGACGAAGATGATCGATGGACTGCAAAAGCATCTGCACAAACAGACCTATTTGAATCGAGTACTCTGTAAGTCCTATATTTTCCGGGCTTCAGATGCCAGTACGTCTCCTCAGTATCTGAAATCGGGACTTGTCCTACGCTGTGAGTGATGTTCCCAGTGTCGGCATCAAATATGTCTTCTTCAAGATGAATCGACTCTACCTTCAGATTGAACCGTACACTTAATCTAAAAGCTGAAACCACGGCAAGTCCGTCTTGGCCCATAGGAAAAATGACAGGAACCTCGTCTCCATTTGCACTAACCACTATCATGTTCTCAAAGTCTACCATGGCCATCAGATTTGAAAACGTCTAAGTAAAGTATTACATGACAACATACAGTAATTGAAACAGATGAGTTGACTGAAATGATAGAGTGAGAATGTGAAAGAATGGTTGAACAAGATATGACTCAAGCAAATAAACAATATGACTTAGATGGTAGAGATATATGAAAATTTCTAAGGTAGCATAATTTAGAGAAGTTCACCTTTTAAATGGAAAATGCAGGTTGGCGGCTAAAATAGAAGTAACTATCCAATGACACTAAATGTCATAAAAGACATAATACGGTATCAACCGCCTAATATGGTTATTTATATTCACAATAATAAAGAGCCTGACTTCTCTGTGTAAAACAATAATTGCAAACTCCTATTTCAAGCGTATCCATGGGATTATGTCTTATAAAATCTACACAGCCAACTGAGACCGTCCCTAAACCCAAACAAATAAAGTACATTAAGTGATAGTCTAGAAGTCATCTATAGGTAATACATTAGAAGCACAGGGCATATTTGGAGAAAATTTTGGAAAACATAAACAACATGAAATCATAAACGTGTAGTATCTTCAGGAGTGGATCTCATTTTTTAATTGGTAAAATAACATAAGGGTTTAGGGTTTAGGATTGAAGCGAGGTATATTACTTTTTCAATTCTCAGGCAACATAAATATGAATTAAATATAGTGCTTTGAAGACTATATACAAGAATATAGCAGATGGTAATTGAAAATCAAAAAAGCAAGTATCAATAAAGCTGCTATACGTTCTGGAAATAATTTTAGTTACCTATGGCTTCAAAATTTGGAAATTCCAACTTTATTAGAAAAAACAATACTTCAGCCTTTTGCAGAGGCCCAAACAAATTTACCTCGGTGTGAAAGCTAACCAACGGCTCGACCAATGCTGCTGATCGCCGGTCACTTGGTAACCTACGATCTCCGGTCACCTAAACCATAACCACCAACAACGAAATCCTAATCAGGAGAACACATTGGGGGCACCGACCGCGGCACTCTCCATTTCAATACCTTGTTGCCCCGTACGCCTCCCAACCGGAACACCACGATTGACAGTTCCATCGATTGAATGTTTCATGGTCTATATGATTCACCATTTGAATGCCTCACCAGTCAAGGAATGCTTTACATGCTTTCTGACTTATTCACATCTTTTGTGAATCTCAGTGTTTTCATCAAGAGCAGGCTGAGTATGGAGCGTAATTTGAGGTCGCGAAGCGGAAAGGCAATTGCAGACAGTGGCGATGCACCTGCACTACAGCCCAAGCCTCCGAATGACACGGTACGATTCTCCGGAATCCATTGTCTTACAAAAAACAACTCGGCCATGGCCGCGTTTCAGCAATTAGGTTTCACTTTCAAAGTTTCGATTAGGATGCAGGTCGTGAAGAGGAAATGAACAAGACCAAGCGCAGCTTGGGGAGAGTCTCGGTACCGAGACCGTAGGGTGGGGGGCGGTAGTCTTGGACATTTCCAAGATTTCCAGTGAAGGCCCGAGAGCTTCGGTTCCCAATTTTTTTTTGATTTCGTGTACTGGTTTCGTTTTTTGAGTTCTAATTCGAGAATCTCGGGGGAGAGTGGCATTCAGTTTTGGAAGGCAAGCGCGTGAGGCTTACACTCGAGGGCCAAATGGTATTTTCTGTGAATCGGAGTCATGAGGCTTGCAACCAGATGTGAATTTAGGGTTTCTTGTTTTTTTCTTTTTCTTCAAAGTTTCGATTAGGATGCAGGTCGTGAAGAGGAAATGAACAAGACCAAGCGCAGCTTGGGGAGGGTCTCGGTACCGAGACCGTAGGCATGGTTGTCATACTGTACGGACGTCCGGTTCGCCCGTCCGTCCGTCCGGGACGTCCGTTAGAGGTCTCACCCGCCCGATACAGTCAACACAAAGTTGACTTTATGAAACCAAAAAAGTAGGCCACGTGGACGCCACGGGGACGCCACGTGGATTTAGGAACATGCAGGGCGGGGACTCCAGAGTCAGGGCGGGGACTCCATTGAGTGGGGGCAGGGACTCCATCCAGTAGGGGCGGGGACTCCAGACAGTGGGGGCGGGGACTCCAGTGAGTGGGGGCGGGGACTCCAGTGAGTGGGGGGCGGGGACTCCAGTGAGAGGGGGCGGGGACTCCAAAGAGTGGGGCGGGGACTCCTGCGTGGGGGCGGGAACGTGAGGAGGACGGGGCGTGGACGGCACGTGTCGGGGCGGGTACTTGAGGAGCGGGGGAACTATATAAAGCGAGTCCCCGCCCTCATTTCTTTGCCAAGTCCGCGCCCTACGCCTCACACACTAGTTCGTCCCCACGGCCTATGTGAGTGAGTTTGGTGGGTGGTGGGCTTGGCCCTCATATGTGACCCGGTTTTTTTCAAATTTTCGGGGCTTTTGTGCTTGCAGAGGCCCATTGAACAATTTCTTTTCGTTATGGCGGGGGAAGGGAGTGCATCGGCGGAGAAACGTCCTATGTTTGTAGATTTAGATGATGTCGGTGAGATGGTAATTCCATCCACGGACAACTTGATGGCCTCAGGTTCATCGAACCCTTCTTCATCAAGCCAAAAGAAACGCAAGAAAGCACTCAATCCCCATATGCCTCCACATGAATTCATAGTTGAAGGGAGAGCAATAGTTGTGGTATTCTACACTCGTCGCAGTACGACTATGTTGACCAGAGAGTATGTGGCGCTCAACGAAGAAGGGTACCACAAACTCACGAGGGACCTGCAAACGGAGCTGGAGTCAAAGTTTGAAGCATCTGAGAAATTCAACAATTTCTCCGATTATTGGTTGCACCAAGACTGGCTGGATAAACAGGTGGTTGCCTTCACAACCAATATAGTGTCAAATTGGTGTTACCACATGGGGAAGAAAGAAGATGGTAGCGATTGGGACACACAAAATAAAGAGGTGGTTGCAAAGTTGAAAATCATTCAAAACTTTGCTCAACAATTTTCTTCATCACGTAAGAAAAAGCAAGCACCTTGGAAAGCGACAATTGAAGACACCATAACAGCTCATTGTGTTAGTGGAACATTTAAGTGGCTTGAAAGTTCAGTAAAAGTCATCCCCATGCCGGAACAGAGTGCCGTTGGTTCATATGGGACCGTGAGGAAGGTGATGCTTACAAAACTTCAGAGCATTCCTAGTTGGATATTTTTTGCTGGGAAGAGCTTGAAAACCACGAATGAAAAGGAGAAGCGCCAAGGAATCATCAATGAGGCGGGCGGGTGTCCAGTGAGACATCCTGGCATCATTCGAATTGCGTACCTCCATCCTAAAACGATGGAAGGCTACACGTTATGGTGGAATGGAGGCTCTTTAATTTCTTTCTTATCCAAATACAATTCGAAAGTAAGCGAAACATTGGATGTCGATGAGATTAAGCATGAACAAGGTACAGGGTTGACAAAAGAGGAGCTTATATGGGTTGCAACTTACCGACGGAACCGAGTGAACATGGCACTCTCTTTGCTTGTCATTGTGGGGAAATGCCACGATGCGCAGTACATGCACAATGACATCACTCCATCCAATATTTTGCTCCATTTTGATGATTATAAAGAGCACACGGTGTATATAGGGATATGTGATTGGGGACTTTCTAGCCGAGCTGTAGAGAAGGAGCCGTCAAGGTATGGCTTTCCCAACAAGGACATCCTAGTGAAGGAGAAGAGAATGCGAAGGTTTGTAGCCCCTGAATTGTTTTATATATACGGAGAGCAAGGTTCGGCAAATTCAATTGAGGCCATGCAAAAAATGCATTTGTATTCCATGGCAGCTGATGCATATGCGGCCGGATGGATAGCAGCACAAATTTGGAAGGAAGAGTGGGACTCCAAATACTTTACAACGAAGAATCCAGAGCAGTATCAGAACCTCAGGATCAAATTGGAAAGCCTCGTAAAAGAGGATGTGAGTGAAAGGGCGTCAGTGCCAGATGTTCTCGACGCATTGAAGAAGGCCCCCTACTGTTGGACTATGCCAGAATGTTGTTATCATATATAGTATTTAGTTTTTTTACTTTTTGTAGCTTAGCATATAGTTCAGGCATAGAAGGTAAATCATCCTCATAGAGGACCATGTGTATGTACTTCGCAATTGCCGAACACCTCAAATATATATGAAGTCGGATGCATTGTACATTCAAAATCTCATGTGAATATATTAACCTGCTATGTCATTGTTCTTTCTCATTGCATGTTTATGAGTTCTATGAATTGATGATAAAACTTTTATAAAAATAGTGAATGCAATAGTTTGGTATAAAAATACATACACTTTATCTTTTCACTATGTCTGTGTTTTACAGTTTTAGAAGTTAATGAAGCCCCTCCAAAATAAAATAAATGATCCAACAAAAAAAAGAATAACATTGAAGTACATTGGGATAATTTTAATCATGAACACAAAAAAAGGTTCAAAAAAATTAAAAATTATAAAACGAAAAAAAGAAAAGGAAAGGGAATAATGGAACCCAAAAATAAGATTAATGGCTTTGAGTTGAGGTGGAAGAACTTTAGTAAATTAGAAAAAAATAAAGTAGGGAAAGGAAAGATTGAACGAATAAAGCTAAACTATGAATTCGAATAAAATAGTCTTCTCACTTAATGAACGAAAACAAAATAGAAAATGGAATGTTTGAACAAAAAAAAAAAAAAAAACTATGAGTTGGGATGGGAGAGTTTTAGGAATGAAGCGAACAAAAAAAGATAATCATCCAAGCCAAAAGGAATGGCATAGAATTGGCATGGGAACTCTTTTGTTCATTAATGAAAAAAAAAATAGGAAAGAAAATCATGGAACAAATCCGAAATGGCTTGGGGTTGGTATGGAATAATTTGTGAGAGACATAGACCCACAAAAAATAGTGTGTCAAAGTGATTTCCACTAACACCCCAAAAAATTTACCATTTAGTTCGGATAGATTTGCGTTACCACAAAAAGTAAATGGAATTTCCTTTAGATGAAAGAGCTTGGCTAATAAAAGCAAAAAATGAAATTAATAGGAATGATCATTCAAAAATAAATGGCCTCGAGTTGGGATGGAACAATTTTGCTAATAGCGGGAAAAAAAAATCATTCCACCTTACACAAGTGGCATTGAATTCAAATAATTTTTTTTGGTAATGATGCCCACAAAATAGGGAAGAGAATGAAAACACCAGAAAAATTATGGCAATCACTTGAAATGGAAGTGTGCTTTAAAAATCAATGTCTAAAAGGGGAGATGGAGTGACCAAAGCTTTAGAAAAGCATACCAATTTATTTTAGGATTTTTAGCGGGGGGAATTATTTTTACGGACTTAAATAATCTAACATTAAAAGAAATATGAATGGTGGAGTGCTTTCTTATATGGAAATGATTTGGGTGTCACTATAAAATAATGTAACATCCAAAAAATCTATGGAATAGTGGAGTGATTTGGACATGGAAGTGGTTTGGGGGTTACAAACTTATAATGAAGCAATTTAACACCCAAAAAAAATATGGAATGGTGGATTGATTAGGATATGGAAATTATTGGGGTGTTAGAGTGATATGATCTAACATTAAATCTCAATATGGACTGCTAGAGTCACTTAGAACATGGAGTAATGTAGAAGGCTCAGAAATCACTCATCTAAGGGCTGGTTCGCATTTCTACAGTATTTCTTTACATGGGAATATTTTTAAGCTCATCCTTGAAACCAAGAAAAATTGATGAGGAATGTAGCCCAATCGGTTTCATATTTTTTTAAACATTATTGAATTAATTATAAATTTTCAAAGGAGATGTGTCCTAGGTCCCTATTTATATTCTTATGTCCTTCATATTGCAATTCTAAAGAAAAATGGGGATAGCAAAGACAATGATTGGCTCTTGTGATAAAGAATGTTTTTTTCCTTCCTTCCTTTTTGTCTTTTGAGGTCAATTTGAAAACTGCATCATGTCCATTCTACAACCACTTATAGGGGCAGTTCTTAATGCCAAAACTCTTTTCGAGCCTTCTACCTTAGGAAATGGAAATATGTCTAAGCACATTAACTTCGTATATTTAAATCATGTCCGCGCCCACTCTTTGGAGTCCCCGCCCCACTCTCTGGAGTCCCCGCCCCACTCTCTGGAGTCCCAGTCCCACTCTCTGGAGTCCCCGCCCCCACTGTCTGGAGTCCCCGCCCCTACTGTCTGGAGTCCCCGCCCCCACTGTCTGGAGTCCCCGCCCCACTGTCTGGATTCCCCGCCCCTTCTCGGTGGAGTCCCCGCCCTCACTCGGAGGAGTCCCCGCCCCAACTCGATGGAGTCCCCGCCCTGGCGTCCCCCAGCTGCAACTATATAAGGCCGTCCCCGCCCTGCATACTCTCAGCCTTCCATCTCTTCATTGAGCTAGTTGTGAGCGTTGTGCGGGGTCTACTTGATTGCCACGTGGAGGATTTCGCTTTTTTCTACAAAAATGGATACACCACCAAGAATGACCAAGGAAGAACGAGATTGGACCCGACCACGAGCCGGAAACAAACATCGTAAGCGACTACATGTTCTACGAAACCCTGACAAGCTTGGATTCAGGGGGTGGGAGGGCGTGCTTGAACCATGGACATATGATGACTGCGCCAATTACATTGAGTGGTGCCACATAGACAAGTTGTTCCCGGAAGAGCGACACAACTGTCACAGACGCTTCCACAAGGCAAATTTAAAATACTGCCTGGACGAAGAGTTTACAAACCGATGCATTGAGGTGTACCAAGTGTTGTATGCTCTCTCAAACGTCATACGCAATGAAGTGCAACTTTTCCTTGCACGAGGGGTCTATGCGGAGCTGAAGTTGAACAAGAGAGTGGATTGGTCAACTTTGAAGCAAATGGAAGAAAATGTCAATATTCCTACTCCAGCAAATGGATTCATTCCAAGGGGGGTAAAAAGATACCCGGAAGGTGGTCTAGGGAAAACAAATACGCAGGTTCAAGCACCACGAAGATATGACACTGAAGACTCATCTACGGACGACGACTCAGATGGATCTCGTGTACCAGTTGTAGTCAGCCATAGAACTCAACTACTACGAGCTAAAAAGAGGAGGGCTTCGCATCAAACTGCTGAGGTTTTACACGAAAATGTTGTGGAGGAACGGGTGCCACCTATTGACGAACCAGTGGTAGGAATTGTGGATGTTACAGCTGCGACAAACCGAATCCAGGGTTTGTTGATTGAAGTGAATGAGAAGAATGAGGAATTGCATTATTTGTATAATGATGTTAACAAAATGAGAGAAGACATGCAAGAGAAGGACAACATTATCAATCAACAACAACGTGAGATGGAGGTACTTCGGCACGCTCTTGAGGCAGCAACATTGGCCAATCGTGGTCAAGATCCACGAGGGGAAGCGCAAGGGCCTTCAAATAATTCTCAAATTCCATTGGAACCTACAGAAGTTGGTGCAACAATGGATACTCAGGATGATTCTTTGTCTTTTGGAGAATTACCCGCAAATGTAGGTGCAGCAGGGCCAGTGGACCAAAGCATCCAACTGACGGACGCGCTTGCAATGAATTTGACATTGAAAAATCAATTGCATGCATTGATGGAGCAGTATTACCAATGGAAGCTGGCATGTGTCTTCAGTGTTGACAGGACTAGGCAAATGGTGGAGGAATTCAAAAAAATTGACCACAATTACGACGCACACAATCAAGAGAGGGTTTTTGGTTTGACATCGTGGGCCCTGGTGGATGATCATTTCAACATGGATGAAATGGCAACCATTGACATTGCTGGTGGACAAACAACCATCGACTGGTCCAAACATGATTGGGATTTCAAGAATGAAGTTGGCTCTGCCGTGGACCATGAAGGCAATCCATTACTACTGTGGCCAAACCCTTCAACCTTCGTACACGATGGAACTACATGTCCCATTTGCCTTAATCCATTTGGCTCGGAAGGTGGAATGCACTTAGGCACGTGTGAACATTTGTACCACCCATTCTGCCTAATTAGCTTGATGATTGTCCGCCGACGTTGTTCACTATGCAAGGCTCCTTTCCATAAGCGCTTGTATGAGTTGTTTGGATTAGTTCCCTACATGCCACCGCATTGGGAATTCAATGCTGAAAATGCCCCTGATCATTCTCAGAAGTGGGGAACAGACTTGGTGTGGAGTTGGAAATTGAACATCCATTTGTTGGGCAAACAACAACTTTGTACCGAATGGGGTTGGGAAAAAGATCCGGCTCAAATTGTGGAGGTGTGCCACCACTTGGTTCCATTGAAGGACAACTTTAGCCAAGGACGACGGAATTTCTTCTTCCAATGCTTCAATGGGCATTGGAATGAGGCACAAGAATACTTCTAATTTGGACCTCATCCTCTTGGATGGTTGTGGGGCGTTGATGGAGTTCGCATTATTGACGACCATGGGATGCAGAGGGGGGAAGACATTGACATGCCAGACCCTGCTGAACTTGCACAACTATCGGAGTCAGAGTGGCGAGAAACCTTTCGAAATGATGGGATGGACTTCTTGTTCGAACAACATAGCCCGGGAACTCTCCAATGTCTTCAAAGCCTCAAGCAATCACAAATATTGAAGGCTCTTTTAGAGGAAGACGGACCAGCGAGGAGAACTCGATCCGCAGTTTGTAGACTTCGTTTGGGAACAGATGAAGACCTTCCAATTCGCGCCGGGACACATGACAATGAGGCTGGACCAAGTGGCAGTGCAAGTAGTCCAATGAACATGGACTAAGTATAGTTTTGAGTATAGTTTTGAGTGTTTTAGCTAGTGAGCTTAGGTTTTCTTAGAAGACTTATTTTCCTAGCACTATAATATTATATAGGCTTATATACTTTCCTACTTTGTATTACACTATGCATATGAAATATATTTGATTTTGTTTTGAATGATTTTGCCCAAAGTGACTTCATTTATTTTTTGCACGTACTCATTTGAAATTTGAATGGACTTGTGGACTTCATACATATTAAAATTATTTATACCATGAAATGAAATGTCATTGAATTGGAGTACAATTCATTCCCAATTTCCACTCAATGAATAGAAGTAGGGAAGGTTGGACGGACCACGAAGGCACGAAGTGGCCCGAACTTGAAATTAGGGGAAAAAACGCTTTTCAAATGTCATTAATGCCTTGATGGAAATATATATATGCAAAGGAATGATGGAACTCCCCCCCAAAAGGGATTGAAATAGGTAAAAATTCACTTGCAAAATAGGCAAAGGAATGATAGAGAAAAGCAAAAAATAGGGAAGTAATTACCTACTTAAAAATGAATGGCATTTAGTTGGGATAGAATAACGTGACAAATGAAGCCCAAAAAAATTAGAATGGGTTTAGAGAATACAAAATTTAAATGGCCTTTGATTGAGAATTTTAGATGGAGCAATTTTGCTAATGAAGCACAAAAAAAGTAGGAAGGTAAACTGAATGCCAAAAATTGGCATTGAGTTGGAGAAAAATTAGGAAGAGAATAATAATGCCATTTAGTTTTTATATAACTTGGGATGTAACAATTTTGCTAATCAATCTAAAAAAAATTGGAAAAGAAATGAATCCAAAAAATTAGGAAAGGGAAAGAATCCCCCCCAGAAAGGAAAGGGAATGAATCCCAAGAAACATTTGATAAGGGAATGAATCCCAAAGAAATAGGAAAGGGAATGATATACAAAAAATAAAGGGCATTGGCCATTGGGATGGCATGGGATAATGTTGCAAATGAAGTTCAAATAAAATTAGGAAGTAAATGATATACCCAAAAAAAAGGCATCTATTTGGGATACAATAATCTTGCAAATCACTAACAAAAAATAAGAAGGGCTTAGGTAATACAAAAATTAAATTATTTAAATGGCCTTTGGGCTCATGATGGAATGGAGCCATTTTGGCATTTTGCTAATGAATTTTACAAAGATTAGGAAGGGAAAGAAATGTAAGTGCATTTTAAATGTTGCTAATAAAAACAAACAAATGTGAAAGAAATATGAAACAAATATTGTTTCACATTACCTCTTATGTCATATGAAAAATGGGAAGTGAATGGATAGACTTCAATTTCGTACCATAAAGAAAAAAATTTAGGGAATCTCTTAGGATGGAATAATTGTGCTAATAAATAAAACAAATAGGAAAAGAAATAAGCAAAATAAAAATGCTTACCGTTGGATTAAACAATTTTAGGAATTAATGAAGAAAAAAAATAGGAAAGGAAGTGAGTTGGATGAATAAATATTGGCATGGAGTTCACATAAAAGAATTTTATGAATTAATGAAGAAAAAAATGGTGTCTTTGAGTTGGGGACTTGGGGTGGGAGAACTTCAGGAAATAAGCGAAAACAAAATAGAGATGGAAATGATTCAACAAAAAAAGATGAATTGAAAATTGGGATGGAAGATTGTTAGGAACAAAATAGAAAAAGGAATGATTCAACTAAACCAAAAAAATTAAATATAATTTGGGATGGGAGAGTCTTACGAATGAAGCATCTACAGAAAAAGAAGACAAAATGATCCAACCCAAAAAGAATGCCATACAATTGACAAGTTGGGATGGGAGACCTGTGCTAATTCCTGGAAAAAAATAGGAAAGGGAATGATGCCCCCCCAAAAAGGACAGTGACTTAGAATGGAAGACTTTTAGGAATGAAGCCTGAAAAATTAGGAAAGGAAATGATGGAATTAAAAATTGCAGTTGCATATTGAAGGCCTAGAATTTTAAATAACTCCCCTACTATTTCTTTCATTTCAAATACAATGCAGTTTTATCCTTTTATCTAGTACACTACATTTCAAAAATATTGATTAAACATTTACTAAATATTTCCTCAAAGTGTCCTAAACATTTCCTAAATCAAAGAATTTACATTGTTTTTTACAACCTAAATGATATGTTTGTTCAAAGTAGTTTGAAGTGTTAGAAGAAGTAAGGAAAAACATTTCTCACCACAACAAAAGAGACATCCTCTTCCATGGATTTTCTTCCAAATCTTAGGCCATGGACCTCTTTATTCGGCATCTTGCTTTCATTGTCTTGTCAGAATCCAAAATAAGTTGTTGAGGCTAAATTAATGCTTCCCACTCTCCAAGGAAAAGGGCGGTTCAAGGATGTCACATTTCAAAGTCTTGCTTCCTGTGCTGGACGAGTTAGTCCCCGTCCTGGAGTCCCCGCCCTGCCTTTGAGTCCCCGCCCTGGAATCCCCGCCCTGCCTTCGAGTCCCCACCCTGGAGTCCCCGCCCTGCCTTCGAGTCCCCGCCCTGGAGTCCCTGCCCTGCCTTCGAGTCCCCGCCCTGGAGTCCCCGCCCTGACTTAGAGTCCGCGCCCTGACTTTGAGTCCATTCCATGGAGTCTGAGATTGAGCTACGCTCTCTCAAGTTCCTCCATTTGTGTGAATTGTCCGCCCCGGAGTCCGCGCCCTGTGTCCACGCCCTAGCACAATCCATTGAGCAAAAACATTGGGGAGTGAAAGCCATTTTCTTTGCCCACAAATTTGGGGGCGTGACGACATTTAATATTCCCCTTTTTCCATGAAAAGGAGGGACACAATCTTCCCAGACCATTAAGGATGGCGAAGGTCAACGTACTTTTCGATGCATCCCCGTGAGCACACCTGCATTTCTGTACTGGAGTCGCGCCTTGGAGTCCGCGCGTTCGAGTCCCCGCCCTGGAGTCCCCGCCCTGTCTTCGAGTCCCCGCCCTGGAGTCCCCGCCCTGCCTTCGAGTCCCCGCCCTGGAGTCCGCGCCCTGCCTTCAAGTCCCCGCCCTGCCTTCGAGTCCCCGCCCTAGAGTCCCCGCCCTGACTTCAAGTCCGCGCCCCCTAAACCGCTAAGTATATAAAGGAAAGGAAGACCCAGCATTCCCCACATTTGTCACCTGGCCTCTATTTCTTGGACTTCAATTCATTTTGAGCTCCTTGTGAGTCTACTTGGGTGGCAGATGGCCCTAATTTGCTGCTGCTGAGGTGATGTCAAAATCAGTTCAAGCAGTGGAGTAGCGCTAACTGCTGTTACTGATACTGTGTTTGGTATATCTTGGATCCTTTTAACTTCAATATAAAGGAGGAGGAAGACGGAAGAAAATATCCTTGGATCGTTGAACGCAATGGCAAGTCAAAGGAAGCAGACCAAGGAATGGGAGCCGTGGCTTCAGTTTACGGAGAATGGGGTTAAAGTGACTTGTGTTTTCTGTGCTGGGACCTTCAGTTACAAACATGAGCGTGCTTTTGCACACTTTGGATATGGCTCCAAATCGGAGAGGTCAATTTGTCGAAGTATGCCTCGTCCAGTGCGACATAGATTTGCCAATTGTGCAGGATTTGTCCCGCTACGAATCGATGTCGGGGACATGTATGAAGGAGAACCAATTCAAAGTGCGCCATCTAGAGCAACTCCTCTTGCAAGTTCAAGTGAAGCCACTGAAAATGAGGTGACGGGTGGGATCAATGGTGGAAGAGCGGAAGAAGGGGCAAACGTTTCAGAAGGAATTGATATTCTACAAACGTTAAATAGTCTTGCTGGATCCAATTCTACAAGATCTAGATCATTACGTCAACAACGCATGGCGGACGCATTCAACATTGCAAAGAGGAAGGAGTTGGATGAGAAGTGGGCAAGTTTTTTCTATGAAGCGAATGTGCCATTTAATGTGGCAAGGCATCCAGCCTTCATTGAAGCGGTGAGGGCAACCTCAGTGGCGAAGTTTGAATACAGTCCACCTTCTTACCATCAATTTAGGACTAATTTGATTGAACCGAGGAGGTTGCAAATTGAGAAGCAGATTCAAGAGAAGGTTGGATTTGCTGTCAAGTACTACGGGGTGTCGATATGCACCGATGGTTGGGATGATGTCAATCGGAGACCCCTCATGAATGTGATGATGTCATGCCCCACAGGTGATGTATTTTTGGGGTCAATTGATACTACCTCGCAAAAGAAAACCATGCGCTACATATCGGACCAAATGAACGTGTACATTGAGAAGGTGGGTCCCAAATATGTAACACAAGTGTGCACAGATAATGCAGCAAACATGCTTGGTGCATTGAAGGACATCACTAACATATACCCGCATATCTTTGCGCAAGGCTGCATGGCACATGCACTAGATCTCATGTTGGAAGACTGGGCCAAAGTCCAAGAATTTTCTGATTTAATTGCCAGGGCAAAAAGATTGTGCCAATACATTCGAAACCATCATGCGACCATGTCGGTTTTCCGCGAGTTGAGTCCGAATCTGCAACTCGTAGTGCCTAGCGAAACCCGCTTCGCTTGTAATTTCCTCATGTTGCAGCGATTGGTGAAACTCAGAGGAGTCTTGGAGCGGTTGAATAACCACCCACGTGTTCTAAATTTCTTTGATACCCTAAGGAATGAACAAAATGGACCGCAAGCAGCTACTGCTTCACGTAATGTCAAAAGAACCATTGAAGATGTGACTTTCTGGCAACGGTGTGTGAATTACGTGTACATGACTGAAGACGTATTGAAGGCTTTGCGTGTGTTTGATGGACGAGAACCAGCCATGGGTCGGGCGTGGCTCGTAATGCACAATTTGCGAGGGCATGTGTTTTCTTTAAGAGAATCACCTTTCAGCTTACATGATGATATAGCAGTCATTTTGGAAGAATCTTTCAGTGCAAGATGGCACATGGTTTTTGAAGATACACACTACGCAGCGGCCCTTTTGAATCCATATCTCTTGGATAACGTGGCGCTCAGGGAAGATCGAACTGCCCTACGTGCATTGTACAGAGTCATCCGCAACATGATGGGGAACCTGGGTGTCAATTTTGATGATGTGATGGCGGAATTAACAAAATTCGAGGAGGGTATTGGACCCTACAGTCCAGCTGAGACACCCAACATCCGTGCGACACAAATGCTTCCCCACCAATGGTGGCACAGGGTTGGAGATCGGGCTCTTTCGAAAATTGCCGTGCGTGTTTTATCCCTCACGTGTTCCGCCAGCTCCTGTGAAAGGAATTGGAGTATGTATTCCTTTGTTCACAATAAGATCCAAAATCGATTGGCCTCTAAAAAGGTAGAGTCCCTAGTATATATTTATACCAATAGCCGTGTACTTCGCCAATGACCAGAAGCCGATCCAGTTCGTTGGTATGATGCGAATATGTACTCAGAGGATTCTGATCCAGATGCCCTTGGACTGATCCCGGTGAATGAACGCAATCGGGAATTTGACGCACTGCAATCAGAGAAAGAAGAAGAGGTTGATGGGGAAGCCAACCGAGGAGCTCAAGAGTATCCGGCAAACCCAGATCTTTGGAGGCAAGGAGCCGATCACCTCGAAGAAGCGCGGAACTACTATGGAGATGCTGATGATGGAGAGGAGGAACTCCTTCGTGGTCGTAGGGGACTACCACCACCAAATCCTCGTCGTAGTCTTTCACCTCCACTTCCTCAAAATGAAGGGGTTGTAGAAGTCCCAGCTTTGTCGTCTTCTTTGGAGACCGACAATCCAAATGACGATAACGTTGATGATGGTATTTCCCACAACAACAACGACGATGATGACAACCTCCCTCCAGGAAATGGCGGCGGAAATGGCGGTGGAAATGGAAATGGTGGTGGAAATGGAAATGGTGGTGGACATGAAAATGGCGAGAGAAACGGGGGGAGGAATGCGAATCCAAATCATGGAGGATCTTCTCACAATCGAGATGGCAATACACGCCCTACGGGAGTGGAACCAGCAACTCGTAACATTAGAGCTCTAGAAAGACAACATGATAGAAACGTTAGAAATGCAAGAGTGCCACACCCTTTTGCAAGAAATGAACCGGCTGGTAACATGAGAAGGCCTTTTGATCCAGAGCATGTGGACCATGATGATGTTTTTGCTTTTGTAGAACCACCCGAAGACATTGCCCCTGTACCGGCTCCAGTTGCGGGCCATCCTGCTATTTCTGAACATGGTACACAAGTGCCACATTCCCTAGATCCATCTTCAGAAACAATTTTCAATGCCATCCAAAGACCTTCTCAAGAAGGATTAGGCTCAGTGGGAAATGTTGATTTGACTCTGCAAAGAGTTTCACGTGGTAGACCACCTGTGGCCCCTCGGCCCTCCGTTCATTATGAAGTAGGTCAATATCAACAAGCCCGTGGACGGACGAGAGGCCATGGTAGAGCTGCAGGCCGTGGAGGGAGTACAGGCCGAGGACGAACAGAAGATCTGCATATTGGAGAAGCATCATCGCCAAGGCATGCTAATCATTCACCCCTCGGAATTGGAGCAAGAGATCCAAATAGGGTGATAGAACCGTTCCTAAGTACATATGTACTAGGACCTAGCCGGTCAACTCCGGCATTTGTTGTTCGAACAATTCCAGGTGGGCCTACTATAAATTCTGATGTAGAAGACCCCAACGCACAACGACACAAGAGGTTGAAGCGCAACGTACTCATGGCCAAACAACTATAGAGCTTCGAAATGAAAACTCGGAAGTTGAGGAACATTGGACCACCGACAGTGGTGAAGCAGAAGATGAATATGACAGCAATGAAGATGCCAATGACGAGGCACCAGAGGATGATGATGTTGTTGTTCGAAATGCTAATGCAGCGAATCCAAGTGCCCAAGAAGTTCGTAGGTCGAGTCGTTTGAATAATTGAGGTTATTGAGTTGCATCGATGGTAGATCTCGGATCTTTAAGAGTTGAAGACAATTGTAGCAATTGGAAGAAATATAGACGAGAAGCCAAAAAAATGTTTTGGATAACCTATGAGAAACAGAGAAAGTGAGCGTATTTTAGAAGTATAGATTCATTATATTGATATTGTACTTTGCAATGCATGAATTTTATAAACTATTTTGGTTATCACAAACATTGCAGCCTACCTGTATTTTTTTTGTGTATTTTGTATTTGATGGGCCTCCTGAAAACCTTGGTAGGGAAATCATGTAAAATACATTCCAGTTACTGGTTCTTTTTAATGCAGTGGGGTCTCCTATTTGTTTCGAATTTTTTATATATATATATATTGTAGAACACATAAATTTAATCCACCATTGCCCGTCCGCGCCCTCCCACTCACGTTCAGGTCCGCGCCGTACCTGAAGGAGTCCGCGCCCTAACGCGCTGAAGTCCGCGCCCTGCTTGAAGGAGTTCGCGCCCTGCCTGTCATAGTGAAGTCCCCGCCCTGCTTGAAGGAGTCCGCGCCCTGACTAAAGGAGTCCGCGCCCTGACTGAAGGAGTCCGTGCCCTGACTGTCACAGTGAAGTCCCCGCCCTTCTTGAAGGAGTCCGCGCCCTGACGCGCTGAAGTCCGCGCCCTGACTGTCACACAGAAGTCCCCGCCCTGCTTCGAGGAGTCCGCGCCCTGACGCTCACACTGAAGTCCCTGCCCTGATTCGATGAGTCCACGCCCTGAAGCGCTGAAGTCCGCGCCCTGAATGAAGGAGTCCGCGCCCTGACGCTTACACTGATGTCCCCGCCTTGCTTGAAGGAGTCCGCGCCCTCACGCGCCGAAGTCCGCGCCCTGACTGAAGAAGTCCCCGCCCCTGGATCCAGCTGTCCAAGCTAACGTGTCATTGAAAAAAATTCCACAACTTTGAGAAATTGAGGCCGTCCAGTTGGTCCGGACCGTCCGTCCGTCCGGTCCGGTTTGCCCGTCCGTCCGGGACGTCCGATGACCCTAACTCGCCCGTTATGACAACCCTGACCGTAGGGTGGGGGGCGGTAGTCTTGGACATTTCCAAGATTTCCAGTGAAGGCCCGAGAGCTTCGGTTCCCAATTTTTTTTTGATTTCGTGTACTGGTTTCGTTTTTTGAGTTCTAATTCGAGAATCTCGGGGGAGAGTGGCATTCAGTTTTGGAAGGCAAGCGCGTGAGGCTTACACTCGAGGGCCAAATGGTATTTTCTGTGAATCGGAGTCATGAGGCTTGCAACCAGATGTGAATTTAGGGTTTCTTGTTTTTTTCTTTTTCTTCAAAGTTTCGATTAGGATGCAGGTCGTGAAGAGGAAATGAACAAGACCAAGCGCAGCTTGGGGAGAGTCTCGGTACCGAGACCGTAGGATGGAGGGCGGCTGTCTTGGACATTTCCAAGATTTCCAGTGAAGGCTCGAGGGCTTTAGATCCAAAAAATTTCTTTCCTTGTCTAAATTATATCTCTTATTCTACTCAGGTCTCAAAGGAGACGCCTTCGAATCAAGCTTTCGACAACACTGCACAGGAAGAGGGCCATATTCACGTGTCCGAGAGGGTCATGGCTGCAATACCTTTGGTAAGCCTCTTAGGATTATTAAAAGAACCCGTGTTGACAATAGATGACTTTTCTAAATTTGGAGTCATTTCCTAAGTTATTCATCTTCTTCCTCTGTAGTTGAAAGTATCTTAGAGGCGATAAATTCATCTCCTCCTCATAGTTTAGAGTACTGCACTTGTGTCCGCATCGAGGTAGTGGTCATATCCGCTTCAGCATTGGATGATGACATTCGAATCTACTACTGCGGACATTATTTGCCTATGATCGAGAGGTGCTCTATGATTATTGAATGTTTTTTCTATCACTTGTTTTGTTGATTCACCTTCTTATGTAGTATACTGTGGTACTCACGTTGAATCGGAATACCTATTTGATTTCTTATATCCATTCATACGTTATGGTCCAGACGCAGATAGACGCCCAAAAAAGCCCTCCTTCGGAGTTACTTGTTCCATCAGTAGCGGATCCAGTACCACAACCGCTAATCGAGTTCTTGGACATCAACGACATGGAAGAAGACAACGCTCCGGGATTCGGTGGAGACATGATGGAAGATGAGATAAGGAAGACACATAAAATGGATGTCGTCTCTATTATTTCGAGCTTGAGGTTGACATCATCCGACTTGTCCAGGATGCGTATCCCCTTATGTCGAATGATACCCATGCCAATGGTTCGGCCTACATTAGAGTGTGACCTTGTGCAACTCGAGAACCAGTTTGCATGGGGATACGAAGAGGGAGCAAGAGTCTTCTATTTTTCCATTGCAGACGAGCAAGGGCAGACCGGCGTGTTTTCGACTGTAGAGAAGGAAGAGTGGGGGCCACTATGGAACCAAGTGAATGACAAGTTCAACGCACAACTCAGTTTCCAGACGGCACTAAGGCATTTGGTTGACCACAAATTCTACGTTTGTGATGGCAATCATCGTCGGATAGCCTGGATGAATCATATTAAGCGGAAGCATGCCACCGACATTGATTGGCACTACATTATAGATTCTATCATTTTGGACACGAGGAGTCGAATTAGCACAACCATGCAGGTTATGCACAACATTAACCAGTAAGTACATTTTGCTCTTCAAGCAGAATACCATTCCATTTCCTAATAAATTGTTTTGTTCAAATCATTCTTAATTTTAAACTGACAATCGTGACACCTTCTTGTTTTTTAGGCACACGGAAAACTCGCACGTGAAGAACAACCTTGTCCATACATTATATTGAGTGCAAAAGTATGGTGTCATGGATCTGGAGAAGTTCCATGAGCTACTCAGCCCCGAGGAAATTAAGACTTGCAAGAATACGGCAAGGAAAACCTGGTACTCAATGCCCCTTGAAGTTTTCACATCGTTCATCTTTAAGGTATGAATTCCTGTTCAGTTTATTTTCATTTATTCTACGTTCGAAATTCCATGTACTCTAAAATAATTCCCATTCTAAATCAATATGTGTATGCATACAGCAAGAGATTTCAGCGTTGGCGGACCTTGCTGTTCGTAAGTACCACGAAGATACCCCAAAGGACGAGGTGACGCCGGATGGAGTGGCTACTGCAATGAGAAGATCTATCAAGGACTCCACGGCCTCTTTCCGCCAAAAGATGTCAAAGATAGTATCCGTGGCGGCTCCATCTCTAGGTCCCGGATTCCTACAAGAGGTAATTTTGTATTCCTCATTTGCTTTCAGGAACAATCAAACATTGAATTGGAGTATTTGGTCTAATTTCCTTTCTTTGTGATTTTACAGATTAAGAGGCATTGGAGCCTTTTCACGGTATCGGAGTTAACCCTTGACAAGTTGCAAATGATATCATCTGCCGTAGCTTCCCCTGCACACAAAGTAAAATGGCTGAAGTAGATGAATGCATCTGCTCCTACAAGGGAGGCTCGTAGATTTCCAGCTCGGCCTGTCAACGAGGACAAATTGATGTTGTTCCTTGCGAGGGCAGTTTGGTATGCTGGGGTAAAGATATGTAACTTTCTCTTGCTTGTTGAGATGTCAACGTTATTTGTTGATATATATCCCTTTGTCAAATTACACTGGATTCTCAATTAATTGCAGACATTGTTTGACTCTTAATAATATTCCATTCTTATTACAGCTAGAGGAGTCAGCTCTTACGCTCTTTGATACCGTTTGTAAGGCTGACAATATTCCAATCAATATGGATATTCCAACGGAGCCGCAAACACTGTCCGAATATTTGGAGGAGTGGAGAATGAAACTATGGGACATGGCATACACTGGCATGTTCAAGGGATTGGAGCCTTTCAAAAAGTCTGATACTTTTGCAGACTTCCATGGAGCTACCCTCGCAGTGAAACGACTGCTCTACAGGTACTATATATGTTTATTGATGGACACCACTTCTTTATGTTTTATTGGTGTGTTTGCAAGAGTTAAAAAATCCAAGGCAAGAATGTGGTACCGGGAGGCTCTAATTTGTGAAGAGGTAGGAAGGCCAGAAGGGTGTCTTGTAACCAAGACGGCCTTTGGAATAGGGGCACCCCATGAAATACTTTCAGGAAATTATGGTTGGAAATCCAGTTTGAAAGTTTAGGAGGGGGCCCAAAAGTTTCAATTTGTCAAGAGATAGGCAACATGTGAAGGTGTCTTGGTACTGAGACAATCTCAAAGAAGGGGAAACTCATGCAGTACTTACATGAAGCTAGTGCTCCAAATACAGTTAGAAAATTTTTGGTAGGGACTCGAAGATTCAAAGTTGTTAAAAGGTAGGGAGTCCATGCGGCTGTCTTGGTACCAAGACACCCTCAAAGGCGGGGCACGCCATGCACAAGTTACTTAGAAAATATCTCTAAATCCTATTGTCTGAGAGTGTGTGTACGTCAAAATTGATGTATGTCAAAATGTGGGCCGGCCATGCTGGTGTCTCGGTAACGAGAGGGTCTCCAAGGGGAGGCAACTTATGGATGAATACTATTTTCTTGACAAATTATTTTTTCTAAACCATGTTTACATCTGTTGAAATTGTGGATTCCAGGTACTTCAAGCTTGAGTTATATACAAAGAAGGCAATAGAAAAGGCGGATTTACCGCCGTTCCTTACTACATGGTTGGACAGATCGTTGACCGACTGCATGTTCTCTGCTTCCCAGCTGCGTCTGTGGACCACTCCACATTTGCAGGCGTGCCCATGGTATCTCGAGTGCAACTTCGGCACCACTCCGCCAGAAGAGGAGGCCCTCTTCTGGAGACTGAAGGGAACCACGGACGTCCAGCCAGAGTTCCATGAATTTGCGGGTTTGGATCCCAAGGCTCGATCCAAAGCCATTGCAAAAAGGGAGGTGGCAGACAAGAAGAAGGAGGAGAAATGGGAAGAGGCTAAGAAGAAAACAGAGGACAACAAGAAAAAGCGCATGGCAGCCAAGGTGGAGAAGGAAGAAGAGAAGGCCAAGAAGAAGGGGACTAAGCGTAAAGCGGAGACACCCTTACATGAACCAGCTACTAGCGCAGCAAAGATGAAGGATACATCTTCAAGTTTCTCACTCACTCAGGAGCGACTAGTGCACGGTCTCACACCGACAACTCAGAATATCGACCCTGTTCTGGACGTCGATGAGTGCATCCTTAACTTGCCTTTAGGAAGTCTCTGCGACCATACGAAGGCACTTCAGGACGTCGAGGCCTTCTTGGGCATGGTGAGTTTACTTTCGTTTATTAATGGCCTCATATTTCCAATATTCTATGCACAACTACAAGACAATAATGGGCCACATGATGTTGATTAATAAGATTAGTAGTCTCGTAGTTAGAGCACCGGAATCCTCATACTTTCTTGATTTTTATGATTTCTGCAACGAATGTCTTTTGCAGCATTCCAGTGACAAGGATCGCTATTTTGATGGTAAATTGAGCACACAAGCCGCTGTCGACTTGATCATCGTGGACATCCCGGAAGGACTACATGTGCCAACTATTTCCGCACCGCCTGCACCCATTCCAAAGTGGAATGAATTCGACAAAGATTATCTCTTAGCTGTATTTGACTTTGCCCAAGAGTACCTGCACGACAATGGCGGTTTGTTGGTGATATATCCTGCCCCTTCTAAGAAACACCGAAGCGAACTCCTTGGATGCTGTGAAGAGTATAAGTTCCGCATACTTCTAACGTACTTCGGTAACAACCATCTCCATCTCACATCCCCTGTAGATCCAACAAAAATGGTAAGAACTCTTCTTCCATCATGTATATTTCATTTGAACTTGCACTTCCCTTGTATCGGCTTCTAACATTTGTTTTCTTCCAGACCAAGCGCTTTGCTGCCTCTCTAGTGGTCAAAGAGGCTGGCCCGAAGACACAAGAGGATTTTCCGTTCCAATTTGTTCCATCCCATGATGCCGTTGGGGTCACCTTATGCACTGACGACATCCTTTCGAACTTGTGTTTCAAAGAAGACGTTACCATGAATGGTGACGTATCGTGGCGGGGCCCACGTGAGAAGGCCCGACAGTTCATGCAGATGCTAGTGGAAGGGATGACGGAACCAGGAGACGTCGTCGTTGATTGCACAGCGGCCACAGGGTTTTTTTGGCTAATTATTTAATTTAATGTCAATGATATCATATCATGAACTTCATATTCCGATGATTTTTGTTAATATTTGGTCAGGATGTTTGTAGGTTCCAGCATCCAAGCTTGCCGCGCCACGCATCGGCATATTTTGGCATTTGAGGAAGACAAGGCTATCTTTGAAGCCCTTATCGCTCCGGTCATGCGCACTGCTGCGGGTGTCTCTAAACCACCGCCACAACTGCCAGTGGAACTTGTAGACCTAGACGACAAGGACGTACCTGCACAAGTTGTCAAGAAGACATCTTGATTCAGTAAGTAAGTTTTACTTTAATATCTTTGTTTGTTCCCAAAGACTGAGCACTATCTCATGTATTCTAATATGTTGTTTCGTGGTGTTTGCAGGAAAGCCACAAAATTGAGGCTCTCTCAACAAGTTCCTTTTTTTGCCAATCTGGATTTCTTTCCAAGCCCTGAAAAACCATTTCAGCTACCTATATACGCTGAGGAGCTTTACAGGGATTTTGTTGCCCTAAATCCTAGACCCACTTCTAGGGCCTACTCGGTATATCCTCGTGCTCTCCGATTTGTAGATGATTGTGCCGTAGGGTCAGATTTGCAGACATCGGATAGTGAGGGTAGTTCTACCTGAGTCCAACTTATGTGAAGTACTGATATCATCAAGCACTCTTGGATCAGGTGCATGTACTTCATTTTGAGGATTATGATTTTTTTAAATCTTTTTATGAGTGATTTCTTTTGGAATGTATATGTATTCTAAAACCGTAATATCTTTTGGGGTGCATGCTTAACCACAGTCATTACACACCTCCCTTCTCATAATCTACAGAACTTGTCAGCAAATTTAGAATCTCCAAAATTTTCTAAGCTATCTTTGCATCCCAGTATAACAAATAGAGTTAGCTACGAGGGGGGGAAGCTAGGCTGCGCTGCCCAGTCAATATTGACGGATTAGGCGGGCTGCCCATCCTGCCCACCTCAACTACCAAGGCTGGCTATCCACCCTATCCACATCGACTGGAAGGCCAGCCTACCTTGCTTGTCTATTTTGAGAGATTGAGTTGGTAGCCTAGGTTGCCCCTACTATTGGATAGGTAGGTGAGTGGGTCGGTAGGTGGTTTGACAAGGAAGGCTGTACTTCACAGAATAGGCAACCTGCCCTTCCTACCAAACTCAAGGGCGTGGGCAGCCCGCCCTTCCTGCTAAGGTGGGCCAGGTGTGCAGTTCCCCAAGGACACCAGCTCGAGAGGTTGTTAAACACCCCCTCCTTGTGTAGCTTGACAGATTTGATAGCCCGCTCTCCCTGCCCAATTGGCCGGGTTGGGCAATCCCTCTCTCCTTGCCTACCTTAATGTGCTAGGTAGCCCTTCCTCCCCCCCCCTTGCTCAGTTGGAAGGATTGGGCAACCCTCCCTCCATGCCCAACTCAAGTAGATGCTCTGCTTGCCCCCTCCAGTCCAGTTGAACAGCCTAGGCAGCCCGCCCTCGCTGCCTAATTGGAGGGATAAGGCAGCTCGCCCTCCTTGTTGAACTGGAGGGGTGGGACAACATGCCGTCCCTGCCCAACTCGAGGGGCTGGGCAGACCTTGAATCTTGCCCAAATCAAGGAGGTGGACAGCCTGCCTAGCCTACTGTACTCAAGGAACAAAGCAGCCCGCTCTCCCTGCCCACCTAGACGAGGTGGGCAGTCTGCCCCGCTCGAAGGGCGGGATAGCCCCCCTGCTCAAGTCGATGAGGTGGGCAATCCCTCCTCCCCTGCCCAACTGGATGAGAGGTGCAGTCTGCCCTTTTTTACATCGGTAACATCGCTCGAAGGACAGGGCAACCCTCTCCCCCTACGGCCCTGCTTAGCTCGATGAGATGGGCAGTCTATCCCCCTTTGCCCCACTTGAAGGGCGGGGCAGACCTCCCCCCCCCCCGCCTAGCTCGATGAGGTGGATGGTCTGCCCTACTCAAAGGGTGGAACAGCCCCCCTTACCCAGCTCGATGAAGTGGACAAACCTCCACACACACCTGCTCAGCTCAATCAAGTGGGTCCTAAATCCCTCTGTGCCCCGCTCAAAAGCCAGGGCAGCCCTCCCTTGCTCGCTACCCATCCGGACAAGGTGGGCAGTCTGCCTTGCTCGAAGGGCGGGACAACCCTCCATCCACCCTTGTCTACCTCGACAAACGGAGCAGTCCCTCTCCCCTTCCCCAGCTCGGCGGACTGAGCAGTCTGTCCCCGTTACCTACTTAGAGAGATAGGGCAGCCCGCCTTCTTAGTTCAGCTAGAAGGATGGGGCCGCCCGCAACCACTACTCACTAGAGTCGGATAAGATGATGTATGGCAAACTTATCACTTTGTGATACACGTCGCCATGTTGTGGCATTTAAAGAGGATGAGTTTGTCTTTGTCTCCCAAAAAAATCCCCGCATGCGTGGAGTTTTGATAAGATTAGTGTTATAGTCTTGTAGAGCTCAAGACAAAGACATCAGATAGCAAGGGTAGTGTTACAGTCAGTGGAAGTAGTACGAGGTCACATTACACTGTAGTAGTTCGAGTGCATGTAGTATACAGAGAAATTGAAGTTTCAATTTTCAATCATATTTGCGGGCGCATTACTCTTTTGGAGTGTGCATGCTCATTGTTGCCTTTGGATTATTACTACTAATCTGTACTTGATTCATTATCTAACACGCTTGACATCTTTGTAACATTGATCATGCATCTTCTTCAATCAGACGACGTACTCCTCCATGAACACATTAGAATTGTTGACTTGCTTACCCTTACACCCACAAGAAGAGCCCCTTCTAAAATGGTGTTCCATGGGACATGCATTTCATTTGCCTAATGATATTGACAGATGAGTGCGTCGTCTACTGTAGGAGATGCATGATGAATGTCTGTTAGATGGTGAGCTAGTTGGCATGTAATGATAATAAATGAAAAATTGATGCTCTAAATGCTGCCATGGACATCAACTCTAAAAAAACAGCCTAAAGCCTCTTAGAATAGAGAATGTAGATGTTTCAACAATCAATTGAACGATAATGCTCCAAGTGCTAATCCTACCATGAAGGTAGAAGCGGACAGAAACGAGTAGGTCCACTTGATTCTTGCAAGGCGATCTTTGAAGACTTCCGAAAAAGGTAAGAGGTACTAGAGGGTAACTACAATGATCGGAATTCCGAGAGTGAAGCAATAATATTTAGCGACTTTCATAAAACATCCAGTAACCATACTGTGTTGTTGCAGTTCAATTTTGTTCGCTTGTCCCAGTCTCTTATGTTGATGCGATTCAATTTCAATTGCTTGTCCTAGTCTCTTGTGTTGATGTAGTTCAATTTTGTCCGCTTGTCCTAGTCTCGTGTGTGGATGTAGTTCAATTTTGTTTGTTTATCCCAGTCCCTTGTCGCCACACGAGTATGATTTTGAAAAAGTAGCCCCATGCAAATTCAAACAAAATTTGAAGCTCTAAACGAGAAGTGCAACAATTCAGATGGACGAAGTCTTTTCTGCTACTACCAAATCACCACTCATCTTATCTTTTCTACATATAGGTCAAAGTAGGAAAATTTATTGCAAAAGCTTCTATCTTGTGTAACCAATTTTTTCATCCATTTTAGTATCTACTGTCATCCATCTTTTGATTCAATTTCATCCATAATTTTCATCTACTTTCATCTGTATTTTTCATCCACTTTCATCCATATTTTTTATCTACTTTCATCCATATTTTTCATCCAATTTTCCCATTCACTTTCATCCATTTCTTCCAACTCCTTTCATCCATATTTTTCATCTACTTTCATCCATATTTTTCATCCAATTTTTCCATCCACTTTCATCCATTTCTTCCAACTCCTTTCATCCATATTTTTCATCTACTTTCATCCATATTTTTCATCCAATTTTTCCATCCACTTTCATCCATTTTCTCCAATTACTTACTTCCATTTTTTCCATGCAATTTCGTGATTTTTTCTTGAAATTTGATCCATTGGGTGTTTTAAGTTCATGTGTTTTAAGTCCATATGATTCATATAATACGTAAGAACTGCATGGTAGTTGTGCATGGCAGAGTGAATCAGTGAAAAAATTTGTGGTGAATTTTCGTCAGCTGCCCCCTTGGAAAAAGGCCTGGCAAATGGTGACAGTTAAATAAAGTTTTTTTTTTCTTAAATGTCGCTTGAGGTCGCCTGATTAGGGCGGCTCGGATGCCCTGTCAGCCGCCCGGGGCTGGTGGCGTCGCCTCCCTAATCTCCCCATTAGGGCCGGGAAGGCGCTACTAATCCGAGCTTTAGGTGTTGATTTCGCCAAAACTCCTCCTGATTACTTGCGCTTCGCCAGCTTGAATTCAATGTCTTCGTGTGTTGTCTTGCACTCATTCATCTCATATTTGAGGTCCTCTGAAAGTTAGTAGCCAATTTTTTTTGTTAGTATGGATTGCAGTTTAGGTTTCTAATCGCAGTTTAAGGCAAAGTTTCATCGATGCGGCTGTGGGATTCTGAGTTTCTGACTTTGTGAGAAGAGATTTTGTACGTTTCTCCTGTTTAGGGTGCCTGATAGTATACAGAAACAAGAATGTGCCTTGAATGACTTTCAGAATTCAAATTGCCAATTCCCCCTTCCATTGATGGAGGCTTCAATTTTTAGAAATGATGCATGTACACCTTGGGATTTTATGCTTTTCTTGTATTTGGCAGGGTTGCACCTTTGCGATTAGGGTGTGGAGTGCGTTTGAACATAAAATGCCGAAGTCGCAGCCAAATTTCGGCAGTTGAGTTCTCAACCTACACGATCTTGTTGACTGCTTCGTTGTCAATTGTTGCTCGTCCTATGTTATTCCAAATTATGGAATTGCACGTAGTTTCCGATCATGCTTCCCAAGCAGTCAATGATGAAGTAGTTCTTGTACGAGGGGAGCCGGAAGGTGCATTGTGTTGTTACTGAGAATTCCGGTATTGCCTTCACGTAGGTACATAAGTACATTGCGAGTCCTCGACGCGCGAGCAAGTGGTGAAGAAGAACCAATGCTGATTCCGATTGTTCCAGCTCCGGACGTGATCATCTTGGATTCGGCAAAGGCGGCAGCAGTGTACAAGTTGGCAAAATCGAGGCGATCCAAGTACGAGGCGAATCGCCAATGGCAAGATACATGGGTTGCCTGCATGCCATGGGCGGAGAGTGTTGTCGGTACAGATGGCAGGGTCAGGCAGGTACGATGCAAAGTCTGCACAGAGGTTGAGGGGAGAGAGAAGTTGATTGTCCCGAAATTTGATTCTCTTTGGAAATACAGTGGCCGGAGGAAGGTAGTTAGTTCTTTTGGGAAGGTGAAGGCTGGTGAACATTACTTCTTGTCCAATAATGCGCATATGAAGAACGGAAAAAACTACTTTGCTCATCTTGGGAAGGCTGGGGATACTGTTCTCCAGCAGGTCGCTAAGGGGACAATCACGGAGCAAAAGAGGAAAGTGGTCCAGTTTTGTGCTGTCTTGTAGTTGCTCATGCAGGGGCGGCCATTGAAGCAATTCGAGAACCTACGGGAGTTGCTGGAGCTTCTTTTCGTTCCAGATTTTCCTGCCAAACATTAGAGTATTTCCATGGCTTAGGAGATGGCTGATCACTTGGCAAAGGTTCTTGCAGATCATACTAAGCAGGTTATTTCTAAGTCTCGTTTCTTCTCGTTGAATGCTGATGAGGTCAGTACAATAGACTCCAGTCATGGTTGTCCATTCATTTGTACGTTTCTGTTGGCTACAAGAGCGTGCCGATTTTGTTGTCCTTGAGTCGGCTGGTAGAAGGTAACGGTGCTAAAGGAGTCCGCAGCTGCATTGAAGGTATGTTGTCTCACCACACAGGCCTCATTGAAATTGAGATTGTGAGTAGATTAGTCTGCTTTGGTGCAGATGGTGCCTCTGTTTTTCAAGGCTCTCAAAATGGTGTCATTGTCCAGATGAAGCAACACATGGCCCCTTTTTTGTTTGGTGTGCATTGTATGGCACATCAAACAAACCTAGATGTGGAGCCTCTTTCAAATTTTCCAATTGTCTCTAGACTAGAAGCGCTATGCCAAGTAATGTATGCTTACTTCAGTCACAGTCCCAAACGTAATTTAGAATTCTAGAAACTTGTTGACTTAGTGGAGACAAAGGGCCTGCGGATGCTCCGCAACATCAAGACACGGTGGATTTCTCTCTTGGAGCCATTGAGGAGGGTCATGGGGGAGTATAAGACACTAGTGGTCAAGATGTGCGAGGATGCCATCTCAAACTTAAAGAAGGATGATTTTTTAGTAGATATCGTACTGATTCCGTAGTTTCATACCTGCGTACTATAATTGTGTATATTACATGTATTTAGACACACTGAATCAGAGTCGTTAAAAAGTTTTCCAAAAGCGTATGATTGATGTACTTTAATTATACAAATGTAATATCCAAAATGCACCTAAACTATACTGATAATAGTATAAGAATCATACATTATTGATACTCACTGTTTTTGCACTGATTCAGTGCATCCAAATACACGTAATATGTACAATTATGGTACGCAGGTATGAAACCATGGAATCAGTATGATCATTGTATGCAAGTATGCAACTCCAAAGTTTGAGATGGCGGCAGTGAAGGAGCCGAATTTGACAGTGAATCAGGCAGCTACAAAGGAATCAGCACGGCTGAACTATGACCTCTTGTGTGACATCAGTACACTACTGGATCTCCCTTGCTTCATGCCTTGCTGAAATCTGTCAATGGCTTGATGAAATTCGCCCAGTCTGATCATGTCTTCGAGAGTGACTATGTGGCATCAGTTAAGATTTGCCAAGCTGAATTGTATGCAATGTACACAGACAAAGACTCGGCATGGCAACAACAACATTTTCAGATGTTTTATGATATCGTCCATGATCAGTTGTATTGCATCTCCCAAGAGTGGGTCATAACTTGAACATGGAAGGGGAGAGTTTGGCTTTCCGAATTGCAAGTCATACATATCCAGCGCACTCCATTTGCCACGTGAGTGGCAATAAACTTCTTGTCACAAAGGAAGATTTAGCTGATGTTATTTCTTCCGTAAAATCTCAGTGCAGAGATGCAGCTGAAATACTCACTTTGGAGCTTGACCTGTGGTTCCTTGAGGTAGAGCTCATGTCTGCGTTGGGCATAGTATTCCCTCAATACTGATTGCAGCCTAATGCTGATGACTTGTTCCCCTTGCATGTTTCCACCATCAAGTCTCACTTTGGTATTGTGCACCATATTGATTGAGGAAATGAGAAGGAGCCCAAGCCGCAGCAGGTGGATTCCCTCATTGATGGGAGGCTCTTGACGTTGCAAATGTCACTTTTTAAGCTCACCATGAAATCTCATGCCGCATCAGCTATGGCTGAACCCATTGAACATAATCCCTTGACAAAACTCTGGGTTCGCATTGGGCAAAATGCACTCATGCTCAATTATTTGTCTGAGTTCATTAAGTTGGCTGACATTGCGATATGTGCGGTTTTGGGAAGTGTAGCTGATGAGCGCACCTTCTTGTCGCAGCACAGGATAAGCAATTCCCATGTTATACTCCCAAAAACCACTCTAAAGCATAACAAAGTGACTCTAAAGATCGAACCCACGAGATTCTGTGAAGTATCTAGCCTTATTAACGAACTAAGCCAAGTCAGTAGTAATATCCATCTTTTCCGGTCCTCTTTCTATGACCGGAAGTTCAAACACCCAGAAAACAAAGGACCGGATTCTTTCTATCTTCTGATTCCAGCTAGTCTTCCGGTTATTGAATCCAACACAACCCAAAGATCGTATCCCTTCCAGTCTGGGTATCCGTCTACACCAATCCGCTCTAGACAACTCACAATAATTTCCTCTCCTATCCGGTTTGGTTTTGCCTCTGTTTAGCCATCAGAGGGTTCGCCGCTTGCTTTTGAGAGTGGTAGGCCCACCACACCTTCCGTGACTTATAGTGGCTGAAGACCCACTTTCCTAATCTCTCCCTTCCTAGGCTAGTACGGATCCGGTTTGGTCCTTCACAGCAATCCAGATCGCAATCCGGTCCACTGGTCACACAAAGACCCCCCGTACGATCCTCTCAATACTACAACGACCCTAATGTCATCTTATTCCGTGCGAAGCTAAGGCGGTTACAAGTGTACCCGTCCGTTCCAACATCAACTAGAATTCTTCCGTTTACTGCTAAGATGGCGAGACCTCACAGGAGATCGGACACTCAACCGGATTTCTCACCCAGGAGTTCTAGCGCGACTAAGGAATCCCTCCCTATCCGCCTAGCCTAACAACGGCTTTCTCACCCGGAATCTCAAACTCTAGAAGCGCTGAGGCACTGAAGTTCACTCCCAACTCTATCCTATCCGCTCACATGCACTTAGAACCAAGAAAAACACCAAGGGGAGAACTCCCAACGCATCCGCTCGTGCTTTCCAAACTCCCTCACGCACAACTCTGCCAAAACATGGGAGAACGTACAACAAGAAAGTACAAAGAGAGAACACAAAGAAAATGTAGAAGGAAAGACTCCCAGTCCTCAGCACAAGGACTGAATTATATACACTTTGAAAACTTCCAAAAATAACAAAAGGCAAAAAGAGCCGTTAAAAGTCAACCTAAATCCGGATCCTAACTTCCGATCCTCCTAACACTACCAGATCGGATTACTAATCCGGATCCGTTCCTATCCTATCTTTACTAACTTATTCTACATCGCTATCCCGCGCCCCAACGAAGGACTCTTGGGCTCCGCCTCCAATTGCTCGAAGACTTCTTCCAAGTTCTTGTTCCGCTCTCCGGCCATCGGATTTGGCATGTCAGAACCGGGAGAGTCTTCGATGTTGATCGGCACGGTCTGGGAAGGCTGACTCGGCTTTGACTGCGGAGTCTGGTCCTTTCCTTCCCTTGGGTCTGGCACTTCCGGAAACGATTCCAGCATGGAGATGTCCGATAGGTGGACCCTCATCGATCCGGTCAGCTTCTGTGTACACTCCTCCATCCGGTCCGCCGCTCCTCGTGCTAAGACCAAATTCTTCTCCACCTGCTCGGTGAAGTCAGTCAGGATCCGGACTATCCGGGTACCGGATAGTTTCTTCTCCTCTAAGACCTTCTCATCGAAGAGTCTGGCCCTGACTGCCACACTTCCGGTCTCACCGAAAGTCGCCTTCACCGATTCCGCCACCTTCTACGTCTCGTCCCCCATTATCCGGGTGGCGGCCATATCTTCCTTGAAGGTGGCCACTTCCGCCTTCAACATGTCGACCTCCTCTTGAAGTCGACGGATCTCTGCTTCCTGCTTCCGGATCTCGACCGGATTGGTGATGCACTCCGCTACCTTCCCTGGCAACTTGCTATCCGGTGTTGCCTGCACCAATTCTCCGATCTGGTTTAGGGCGATCCTCTTCGCCTCCCAGTCCAAGCGGATGTCGACGAGGATCTTCACCAATTTCTTGAACGGGTCGACCGGTCCCTTCTTCGAACAGCCCGCCTTCTCCCCTTCCGGTGTCTTCTCCTTTCCGGTTTTATCACCGAGTGGAGATCCTCTTCTGGTCGGAGACGTCGTCTTGTGCCGCTTGGGCTGCCTCTCCGCCTCTTCTTCATCTTCTTCTTCTTCTTCGGTCTCGGATCCGGTTTCCTCTTCCTCCTCGTCCGTTTCCGATTCTCCGTATTTCAGGAGATTTTCCTGGGCCTTCCACTCCTTCTCTTCCGAGTCTAAAAGGAGCTGGTGTTGCTCATAGAGGTGGAAGAGGTAGGGACACACGGGTGTCGGCCTACTCCTTCCGACCCTCGTCGCCAACTGGGCCACCAGATCGAACATGATCCGGGCCCAGTCCGCTTTCCGGTCACCGCTCAGGGCACCGAAAATAGTGTTGCCGAGGGTGATGGTCACCCTTGTCAGCTTCTCCGGATGCAGGATCGGAATGAGAAACTGCAACAGTTTCCGGTGCCGGTCGTCGATGCAGTCTTCCACCGCGTATCCGTCCTTGGGGTTGACTGCTCCTCGAAACTTGCCCCGGACGTACTCGTCCTTCCGGTTTGCCATCCCGTGGCCTCCTGCCCGGAACTTATAAACCTCCCTCCAGATCTCTTCCGTCCATTGATGTGGTACACAGCGGATCGTGTTGTCGAACTGGTTCGTCCACTTCCCCTGGATCTCCTTCACCATCCGCTCGTCCTTGAAACCCCAAGGTTTGTCGAGCAAACCCTGGCACCCCATCCGGTTGAGATCCAACCGGAGCATCTCCATCTCCTCCTCTGTCGAAGGGAGAATCGGAACGACCTTCCGGAGTTTGACTGGAGCCAACGACGTGGATGGGCCTGGTCTGTTCCGCCTAAGCTGCGGCATGGACACAGACTAGATCTAAGACAGTCCTTTCCGATTGTACCTCACACAGTTCTAGCCGCACGTCCCGTTCTCACGTTCTCTCTCCGATCTCAACCAGAATCTTGCACAGCGATCGGTACGCAACCGGGATCCTACCCTGCAACACACCTCTAACACTCGCACACTCACGCACACACGCGAACACTCACACAGCGCCGAAACACGAGGAGCGCGACAAAACACTCTCACCAAACGGAGTTTGGAAAAAGGAGTGCGACTGAGGAGGTGCTGGTCCTTTATAGTCTCTCCTGACCTAAAAGCCGTCATGATGACATTTACCGGTCCGGTCCCACCAATCCGGTCCAACCCTAATCCGGTTCTCTAACCCCAATCCGGTCCATTGCTACTTCCGGACAAGGATCCGATTCCAATCCGGTTCCTGGGTGTCACCACTAGGATTGGATTCGTTCGAACTACTCCACTATTTCAATGTCTTTCCTAATTTTCCGTCCTCTGCTGTTTCTAGACAAAACCTACATACTAATCGATAGTTTCCGTTCCGTTTTCTAGATAAACAACTGAAAACCAAAAATTCGGACTGCGACACTTTTCAACTTTCAGTTTCATGAAGTTGAAATTGAGAAACCAATTGGTTGGCCATGTGGACACTTGTGTAAAACTCTTCTCCCAAGAGTTCTTTACTTTGAGCACATTCCCTGTGCACAAGGCCATCAGCTCATGGCGGGAGGAAAGACTATGTCGGGGAACAAACTTGTAAGCTTTGTTTCCATTAATCCGGCAAGTTTAGGCTTCTAAGTTTGTCAATCACTGTTACTAACTTGGTTGGGGGTGGGTGGAATTACCCATTGCATTGGGCAAGGCCTTCATGGTCGGGGTTCAACTCCCCTGGGTAATACGATTTGACAAAAAAAAAAGGAAAATCGACTAAACTACCTCCAAAACTTTGAAATTGTCACGAACTGCCGATCTTTATTGGAAATGCTCAGTAGCCAAATCCGCACAGAAAAATTCAGCCGGGTAGCCACTCCCCCGGCCCCCCAAATGGTCCTGGGAGGCGCCTCCCTCTACCATTAGAGAGCGTCTCGCACGACCCTCTATATTTTTTAATTTTTTCAATGGAGTGAATCCATGAAGGCAGGTACTATGCAATTATTCATCATTGTAACCTTAAAAGGATGCTACGGACAGTAATGGTGTGCAATAGATGACATTAAGGCAGGTAAGGTAATATGCTCTTAAAGCGACCATTTTAGGGCTGGTCTGCCTTTTTCAGAAGCTTCCGTGGACAAAAATATTTTTAGACCATTTCTCAGAGAAAGAAAAATAGATGTGTAACCTAACCTAAGTAGTTTTGTATTTTCCAAGCATTTTTGAATTACTTATAAATTTCAAATATTCAGGGCACAAGCACCTATTTGTGAACATGAATCTTCCAAAATCCATCCACTTGCAACTTGTAAAGAGATGTGCGGAAATCAAAGACAATGATTGGCTCTTGCAATAGAAAAATAATTTTTTTTCAATGCATTCAATTGCTAAACTAGTCCATTTAAGGATCACCCCATCTTCATTCTCTACCTAAAAATAGGGGTTGTTTGAAGAAGATGGACGCTTTTAGAGCACACTACCTTAACACCTATGCATTTGTAACCCTAGAAGGATGATGTGGACACTAAGTGTGCGATGGACAATGTTCATAGGATCCTTATATGCAAGACAAAAGTACAAACGTTCATTCTTGGAATTTTGTATGAAAAAAGGGGAGGCCTTGAACATTAGTTTGACCTCCAATTTGCACATCACAGTACCAAAAAGAATGATTTTTGTGATGACCAATCTATCTTTTGGGAATTAGAATAAGATGTTAACCCCTAAAGTCCTTTGACTATGTTATCATCCGAAAGGCTCAAAAATTGCTATTTTTAGTACAAGTACCAGATTTTTGAGAAATATCAGTTTTAGACACATGTAACTCTAGGATCTTGAAGTATGCTAGATTGAGAAGATGTGGAAAAAATTTCAAAAATTTCCACCATGTGGATTGCAAGATATTAGCGTTTGAAGTGACAAAAATCCTTTTTTTGTCTCTGCAAAAATCCGGGCAGCTGCACTTCACAAGGTCACATTTGTATGAAAAAATGTCAAAAATTGTGGTTACTCTTTGGATTCATTCTTCAAGGCAAGTTGGCTACATGCTTAAAAATTTTCACATCATTTGGAATTTTACAACATATAGGAAAAAAATAGTAAGTAGAAAGAGGTAGAGAATGTTCAAAACACTAAATTGTTAAGAATTGAAATATAGAATTGAAAATTGCCAAACCCAATAGTTGTAATGTTGTAATAAACAATTTACACCCAATGTTTTTATTTTTCAAAAATATTGAAAATTGAGTTAAATAAAGGACTTCAAAGTTTATTTTAGAGTAGAAATTCTATAACTATCTTCAAACTAAAACTCCTCATAACTTTTGACTCATTGATCAAAATGGAATGATTCAAAGTTTTCTATGTATATATATAATATCAATTTCAAATTTTTATTTTTGAAAAAAATGATTTTTTTAGATCTGCTCGGACTGTCCAAGTTGAGAAACAAACCATATATTAGGCCAAAACTTTTGACTCATATTTCCAAATCTCCTGAAATTCAGTGCACATGAAAGATATTCCTCATCCACACCTTCTATTAAAATTTGGGCCAAAAATATGAAAATCTCTAGTGATACATACCTGCCCAAAATTTCTATATTGCCAAAAAATACAACTTGGTCCTTTAGGGGTTAAGGAACTATGGATGACTACACTAATTATATTGTACTTCTTACAAGCAAAGTTTATGTTTATAAATATATCTATGGCAATCATTGAAGGGGGGGAAGCATATACAATATTCAACCTTGGTCATAGTTGGGATGTGCTTTAACTATGATTTATGAGCAATTTCAATGCCAAGAGAAACTCAGTAACCATATTGCTTTTAAAAGTCTAACTTCCAGAGGATCATGCCAAAGCGTATCAAATTTGTGAAAAGTTAATTTACAACTTATTTCACCATGTGATTAGCTCATGGCTCATGCTATAACATTATGTAACTAGCACTTTGTATGTAACTTGTAGAAATGAAGACAATTGGATTGGAACCAATAACATTTGTAGAAATGGTTCAGATGGGCTTGCATCACTTTAACCAAATTGAATATGAAGCAAAGTAAGTAGGTCACGTCATCATTGTCATGGTGTCAATTAATAAGTATTTTGCACTTTTTACCTTGGTATATAAAGGTGATGAGTCTTCTCTTTATGTTGTTAGGGAATTTGTTTAGCTTTTTGTCTTAAATATTTTGTGAAGAATATCATGATATTTGGTGAAAAATAATATACAAACATTTAATATACTTTTCAAATTTTTTACAATTTTTTACAATTTTTGGAGTGAATTATAAGAAATGTAAAAATTTGGAGTTTTACTTTAGTCAATAATATTTCACTCAATATAATTTCAAAGTTTGACTAAAAATATGAATGTTTTGGTGGATGTCCCTCAATTTTACCCAGTGTCCTCTGTGAATACGTCTCTGTGCGGAAAAAGCTAGTACGTGAGCGGGGAGCGGGGAGCAGGGATTTCATCTTTTAATTTTTTGAAATTTTGACAAACCTGGAGAGGCAGACCTATTATCGTGAAAAATAATTGTATGCATTTCTCCAAAGTATTGAAGTTAGTATGTATTACCGTGGTAATGAAAATTGGTTCTGAAGGGGAGTAGTAGGAAAGTGAACCTACTATCGTGGATGAGGAAAGACGATCTAGAACACTAAAGCGAAAGAAAATACCAATTCTTATAGAGGAGGTCCACATAAACTGTGGAAAAAAAAAGATAAATTACGCCAAAAACATTACCTAGTAATATAAGAAATGACATGCTATTCCACAAGTTCTGCCCATGCAATGGTTTAGGGTAACGTGGTATAAAACAATGAAATGTAGCAGAAGAATTGCAGTCCAGAAATTGTGTAGTCTACATAACAAAGACAAGACCATAGAAATCAAAGGCAGTGGCCCTTTTAGTCTCACTGCAAAACATGAATGGAAATACAGAAGGTAGCAATCCCGCAGGCAGTGAAACTGCAAAAAGTCTAAGAAGACATACTATCACCACTACAGTCTCCATAGATATCACCAGATCTACAACTAGACTTTGAATCTGAACAATCTGATGGAAACGAAATATCAAGAGCAGCATCTATGTCAAGATACTTTAGGACTCTACGATCTACTCCAAGGCCAGGTTGAAGTGCAAAAGTAGGTCCACTTCTGAGAGAAGCATGTGCCATTGCATCAGCATAGACAGGTAGGGAAAATGACTTCTCAGGGCTATGAAGCAGTCCTGATTGCAAGGCAAAAGTAGGAGTTGGACTCCTCAAGCTCGAGCTGAGTATACAACAAGTCACTGAAGGGATTAGTATATATGAAGGAGTGAAAATAAATGCATAGCAATACAAACTTACTTAAAGCTCCATATTCAAAGCATGATAAAAACTTACTTACAGAATCTATGGCGTGGAACAATGGTCGACTCTGCAATCTCTTCATCCACTAAGACCTCAGAGGCCTCTCTAGCATCAAGACGTTGCTTCTTGGAGACCTCAGGGACAGAGACCACAACGAGGGGCTCCAGAATGGCCTTGAAGATCAGCTGATCCACCTCCATGGCCACGAAATGGTGACCAGCCTTTCGACAAGCGTGGACAGAAGCTCCTGTATTAAATCCAAGAATAAGTATGGAAATGAGAATGAACAAGAAATCTTAACGCATTGATAAAGAAATTTTGAACAAAGCCCTTACCAGTGGACGTAGTGCAATCAAGCACTATGTCACCAAACTGCGTGGTAGACTCAATCAGCGTCTGGAGAAGTATAGGATCCTTCTCCCTACCTCCTTTCCAAGGAATTGGGCCTCTCATCAACTGTGTCTCCTTTGTCACCAAGTTGAAGAGGATATCATCAGTAGCGACGTTGATACCGATAGAATCGAGCTCTGGCACAGGTAGGGTTGTTCTGCGCGACCTGGCGACATCGCGACAGACAGACGTCACGCGACATCCAGGAGACCCTCCGCAACGTCACATAAAGTCAAATTTACCTTTGACTTTTCAAAAAATTACCCCCTTTTTACCTAAGCTACGTGGATGCCATGTGGCGTCCGCGTGGCACATTTTAGGGGCGCATGCGGGTGTGACGTGGACGGGCGACTTCGGGTACACAGCGACCGCGGGTAGGGGCGACTTCGTGTTAGGGTGACCTCAGGTATGGCGACTTCGTGTTAGGGCGACCTCAGGTAGGGCGACCTCAAGTAGGGCGACTTCGTGTAAGGGCGACCTTAGGTAGGGCGACCTCAAGTAGGGCGACTTCGTGTAAGGGCGACCGCGGGTAGGAGAACGCAGGTGTAGGCGACCGCGGGTAGGAGAACACGCATGGAGGCGACCTCGGGTAGGAGAACACAAGTATGGGAGAATGCGGGTAAGGGAGACCGCGGCTGAGGCGAATGCTCGAACCCGCGGTCACCTCCTCTTGGACCCGAAGTCGCCCTATTCGACCTGAAGTCGCCCCTCTTGGACCCGCGGTCGCCCATATTGGACCCGAAGTCGCCCCCTCCTGGACCCGCGGTCTCCCAAGCTGGACCCGAAGTCGCCCAGAACACATGCTCAAAGAAGCGTACCTGTGCTCGCCCACCTATATATCCATGCGCCCGTACGGTCTTCTTCACCTTCATTCTCCACTTTGGCTCTCTGTCTTGTATCCTTTATTGGCTGCATGCGTGATCCCTGTGTTGAATGTTTACTTCTTACTTTTCATTCATCCCAGCTTGTGTTATCGCAAGTTCTCGACGTACAGAGATTCCATGGCTACCGGAGGCAACAGTGAGGGGTCACTTCCTCTTCCTCAGACAACGCGCACTCCTGGTTGCCTGAGCAAGGCTGCCAAAGACAGGACTCGGAAGCGCAAGGGCACCATTCATAAGAAGCGGTTACATGTATTGAATAGTGAAAATCACATTGCTTTTAAAGGGTGGAACGAGGAGCCACAGCCATGGACAATGCAGACCTGCGAAGACTACATCGAATGGTGTCACATCAGCAAGATGTTTCCGGCGTGGCGCCATTATCACAACCGTCACACTAACAAGGCAAATCTGAAGCATTGTGAAAATGCAGACTTCACTCAAAGGTGTATAGAATTGTGGCAGGCTATTTATAAAACTCCCAACGTAGACAGGAATGAAGTACCTCTCTTCATCGCTAGAGGAGCATATGCTGAGGTGGCCCTACAAAAGGAGGTCGATTGGAGCACAGTCAAGGAAACTACATACGTGGCACGTCCAACAAGCGGATCAATACCAAGAGGTGTTATGGCTTTTCCAGACAAGGGACTTGGGCCTACTCGAAGTGCTCCTAGAAACAGAATAGCTACTGAAGTTCACAGTGATGATTCCAACAAAGATCCTGATTCTGACGGTACGCGGAAGCCAAAGATAGGACAAGACAAAGAAGACACTGTGGGCCCCGCCGAAGTTCAGATTGAAAATGATAAGGATCGTTCAGCGTCACAAGGTCAAAGAGTGAAAAACCTCCCGAAGGTGCGACGTTCAACCACGCGAATTGGGCCAGGATCAACTTCAGCAGCAGGTCCGCATCCACCGTTGCTAGCACAAGATGCCAACAACGTCTTCGAATTTGGTCCAAGCGATGACATGCCCATGGGAGCAGTTGTTCGTGCTTCCATCCCTCAATCTAGAGTGACTCGAACTGACAACACTATGACTCTAGCTAAGGCTCTCGACCTCCTAAAGACCAAGGACATTAACATTGCTTTGCTGCAAAGCAATGTCAGGAAGTTGCAATCTCAGTGTGCACACAAAAATCGTCTCCTCTCTCAACAATCTATAGAACTGCAACGCCTCAGAGACAAAGTACAAGACACTTTTACTTTGTCGGACATGGATGACGCCTTTCTTGAGCCGGATTCACATCATTTGGACAAGGTTGTAGGCGACCTCACCGATGATTTGCTTCACCATTCTCCTGTTGCCAAGCGTGCCAAGCATTCTTCAATGACTCCAAATGCGCTTCTTACGGCAATTCTGGAAGATACTACCACAAATGATCTCCAGGAGACCCAAGATTCACTCTCGTTTCCTGTGATTCCTCATTCCGTACAGTCGCAGTCAAGATTGGACCTCGAAAAAGAAAATAGAATGCTTCGAGATCGGTTGTCACAGTTGGGGGCCACATACTATCATTGGAAGGTCGCGTGTATCCTCTCAGTGGACAGAGCACAACAAGTTGCAAAGGAATTGGAGAAAATTTCAAGAAACTTCGTTGCACAAGAGCCTAAACGAGAGTGCGGTCTCACGTCATGGGCATTGATGGAGGACATGTTCCCCACTAACATGGACTTGGCGGAAAAGACCGACACTGATTGGACAGAAAATGGTTGGGACCACAAAAAACAAATGTCCAGCCATATCGAAGTGGAGGAAAAAAAGCTACTATGGCCACATCCTGCACCCTTTGTTTTGGACCACACCAAATGTCCCATATGTCTAGAGCAATTTGGTCCCGAAGGTGGTTGGGCACTTGGATCATGTACACATGTGTACCATCCTCAATGTCTCATCACGCACTGTTTGATTAAACGTCGTTGCGTTTTGTGTTCAGCACCATTCCATGATCGTTTGTACACCATGTTCAACTTGACGACTTACATGCCTCCTTCTTGGGAACACAGCAGTGATACCACAGAAGACACCAGAATGTGGGGACGAGACTTGCTCTGGAGCTGGAGACAAGGAAACCATGATTTGGAAAAGGGAGTTGCTAGTTCCCAATTGAATTGGGAAACAGATCCGGAAGAAATTGCCAGAGTTGGAGTCAAGTTGATGGGAAAAGGGCCACAAGGCGAAGGGAGGAGGGCATTCTTCTACCAGTGCCTTGGTGGATATTTCAATAAGACCTCCGGAACCTTCAATTGGGGTCCTCATCCACAACGACACCGTTGGAATTTTCAAGGACTGAGGGTGGCCAATCAAGATGCAACGGCCTCCATAGATGAATTGGACAGCATGTCTTACTTAGACTCTGTATACGGGCCTTATTACCAAACTCAAGCCCTCGACTATCTGTTGGAAGAACACTCTCCAAAGACCACAAAGACCCTCGAAGCTCTAAAGAATTCCAAAGTCCTGGATTCCATTTTGAAGGCGGACGGACCAGCTTCACGAACTCGTGCCAAGCGTAAGCTTGATGTTGGGGAGTCATCCACCTACGAACGTGGCGAAGGAAGTGGTTCTCAAAACGACACAGATGTTATCATCTAAACATTTTTGTTCTTTGTTTACGTGAACATCTTTTTGCATAATAGTATACGTGTTGTAAGGCCCCTAGCATATGGTCATACTATATCTACACTAGCAATGGCGAGCAGTGTTTAGTAGTTTTGTTTTTCTTCTTCGATTCCACTTCTGTGGCTTCGTTTTATAATTTATACTTATGTACTGCAATTTTATATTGCTTTGGTTTTCAATATATACTACCTTGCCTTTCTTGTTTAAAAATGAGGCCATCCATACAAAATTTGGAAATGATCATCAATATTTAATTCTAAACCGATGCAACCCAAACTATTTTCTGCTTCACTTATTCAAGTACATTGTTCAAAAATTTGTGATTCATCATTCTAGCCAATTGCCAGTTCAATGTGCCTAAAATTGAAATTGTACACTTCTCTACCTTGTATTGATGGTGAAGTAATGTCGTCCAACATTTATAGAAAAAAAAACGTACGTCTTGTAACTTCTGCAATTCAATGAATAAGTAGGAAAACGGGTTCACAATACATATAAAAAAATTGAACCACAGATCTCTTGCTAGAACAATCTCACCAATGAAATTATTATATTTCAATTCCATCTTAGAGCTTTTAACACATTAGTTCTTCCTTCAATCTTGAACTTACTTCTTCTTAACAGCTTCTTAACAAGTGAAAATGAAGTGGTTTTTTTTTTTTAATTTACTAAACTCTGAATTCAATTCTTCAACATAAAAAAATAGTAGATTCAAAATCAGTATTGCCCAAATTCTAAGTTACTCCCTAAAGTCCCATTGTCCCCTTGGGGGACAAATGGGATTTCGGGCAGGAACGTACATGCTGAATTTTTGTTCTGATTTTTTTAAACTTTTTTTGAAGAAAGAAAAATTGATTATCTTCGTGGGAATATAATTTTTATTTCAATTGGTGCCCGGGAGCAAAAATTATACCACAAAAAGCCCCAAACCAAACTCGTCAGGCAGCACCAAAAAAATCACAGGAAGTCAAAAAAAAATTTAATTTTTTTTTTCCTAAAATATTAAATTTCTATATACGTGTGAAGCTTTGATTCATTCTATTTGGACAAGTATTGAATTAGTTATGGACAATCCTGTTTTTTGGGCAATCTAAGCATTTTCTTGGAAAAATAACTTTTAGGATTCATTTTTGAATGCAATTTTTAGAATTTTGAAAAAAAAAACATTAGATAAGGTTGTTCTTTCTTGCTAGAACAATCTCACCGTTGGAATTATTGTGTTTCAATACAACCTTGGAGCTATTAATGATTTAGTTTTTTATTCAATCTTGGACCTACATCTACTTAACAATTTTTTAAAGAATGAAAATCGAGTGTTTATTTTTTGAAATTTTTTTCATAAGTTCTCAACACAATTCTTCAATACAAAAATTTTAAACTTGGAGTCCATAGAGTAAATTTTTGTTCCAAATGGCGACCAAAGTCAGCTGAAATTGGAAAAAAAGCATTCAAAAACACTACTTTCCAACTACAAAATGCTGATGTCTTCCAATCCGTACGGTCAAATTTGATGAAATTTTTATCACATGATCTTAAACAAATGAAGTACAAGATCCTACGGTTTAATTTTTTTTTAAATTTTTTTTTGGTTTCTTGGATGAACGCAGCAGAAATGACAGTTTTCAGTGGTTTAGGGCCAGAAAATAGCTTTGGGACTTTAGGGGTTAAGATGATTCAAAGCCAAAAAATATATTCAAGCAAGGTATAAAAAAAATCGCTTACTTCACTTTAAATGTAAATATCTTACAATGAATATGGTAAAATATTTTTCAATTTCTTCTACACATTTATATACTAGTCTAGTAAAAGATCCTACGGTATGATTACTTAGATATGCCGGAACAAAAAATTAAAGTTGTCAACACCTTCGCCACCTTGCAATAGAAGTGATACTTTTGAGTGGTCTTTTTGAAAATAAGGCCTTCGGACTTCAGCGGTTAACTTAAGTTTTCTAGCAATACTAAGTTATAAGGTTTGAATCCAAATAATAAAGAACTGAACTTAGAGCAACGTGTAGGAAAATGAAATTAATTTGTGCAATTTTTTTTTAATGCTCAAAATTATTTTTAAGCTGAAGTCCATACGAGCTTGAAATTTTTTTTAATACTTATATTAGCAAGATAGAATTAAAACTCACTAATTCCTAAGGTAGCAAGCCAAAAAATGATTGTCCAAAAACCAAGATCCTCCATATCTTTCACATCATTTAATATCAAAATAGAATTAATCAAAACTTTTCATGTAGCAAAGAATATAATGTATGAGAAAATCTATTTGAAACAAGAAAGAAAATTTAGGTCAATTATATCTATTACTCTATTAGTGTCTAGTCTCATTGGTTTTTAAACTCTTTGGCATAAGTCTTACTTCTTTAGGACTTATTCAAATTAAAAATATATATTCCTAAGAAGATGATATGTTCAGATATTCTTCAAGAAAGTTCCAAGATATATTTACAAAATTAAAGGCACATGTATTTGGAGTTTTGCACAGAATCCTTTTTATCCATCAAGAGACTAAACGTTCTTTTATGGGTTATCATTCTTTATTTTTTAATTTGGAAATTTTCAAATAAAAGAGCAAAAGACAAGTTAGACCAATTCATAAGCTTTTCCTTCCTTCAAGGTCCGCAAAATAAAACTCCTTATTTTAACTTTTATCGGTGTCATTTGGAATTCCGCAGTTCAAGTTTTCGGTAATCCGTACCAACTACCAAGCCATGAATGTAAACAATCTAAAAAAAATAATTAATTTTTTTTGGTAATTTTTTTATTCGCTCTCCAATTTCACAGCAAATCTTTGAAAATCTGCTCTAACGTCTACAATATTTTTGGAGACATGAAACAAGCTTTCACAACTACATTATGGGGGGTGCGGTGCCATCATTCCTATAATATTCATGCCAAAATTTCAAATTATTGTATCAATAGAGCATGAAAGAATTATCAGAAATACCAAACTAAACTCCATAGTCCTTCAAGGATTACAATTCATATCTATAAAAGTTATCTTCATTTTGTTATCAAAATTCTTTTTTAACACAAACATTACAACTCAAGTTTCATAGATCCTTTGAAATTTAGAGCTCTACACTTCTCATAAAATGTCTTCACCCCCATATGGGGCAACATGCCAATTAAGAAGTTTTCATACACACGCCATAAAAAAGAAATATAAACACTTTTGAATGAGAAAATATTATATTTATTTATTTACTCAAGGTAACTGATAGTCTAACATCCCAAACAAGGGTGGGCAAAATGTAAAATTCCCACTCTGCTCCTATATGTACCACTAAGTGCTAAAAACAAAGTCGCTTTCAACGGGACCCGGCCCCATTGCGTCCACCTCTGCCTCTGTTTTTCCTATCGTACTCATCTGAAACTTCCGCCATTCTTTGTGAAAACGAAATTCAGATTCCAAATGGCGTAGCGATTCTTGTACCGCCATTGCATTCATGGAGTGTAGCTTCACCAATGAACGAAGCCTTGCCACTTCTTCAGCACTGGTACTTGGCTCATGTTCAACAGCGGCGATGCAATATTCTTTTTCTTTTTTCTTTATTGCTACATCGAGGTCTCGCCTTTCATTCTCGTAAATCCAACGTTCACGTTCCAGGAGATCGCGCTTTGATTGCCATACCACATACTCGTCCATGTAGTGCACCCTTCCACTTTCACGCTGCCTGAAATAAAAATCGCAATTTTTTTTCAAATCCTTCAAGTACTTGTCGTTTTCTTGGATGCTTTTCGTTACTCCCTCCAACTGCTTCTTCAAATCATCTACGACAACGGGACCCACTTGTACTGAGAGTTCATTCTCATTTAATTGACGAAGTTCGTTCATCTTCTCACGCAAAGCAGATCTTACACTTGCCGCCTTGACACTCAACAACTCTATGTCGTCTTCCGAATCGCTTCCATCAACGCTGCGGTTCCGCTCTAGAACAACATGTTCCACTTCCATAGGCCCTGCATCTTCTATGCCTTGCACATCAACGTGGGATTCTGTGATGGGCTCGTCAACCTTCATTTTTCCCTTCCTATCCATTTCCAAACCCAAAGCCTTGTTCATGACTTCCATGAGAAGGTCGTCATCGTCACTGTGGAAAGAATATCCATCGTATTCATGGGTGTGTTCATCTTCGCTAGAAGTCGCCGACCACACTACATTTTCATCAGAAATGAAAAACTTCCCAGGCTTTGCCGATGTCACCGATTCCTTCACATCCGGCGCTACATCTGCCCAAGGAATACTTGATTCTCCTGGATGGGTCCCGATCGGAAGATCCTTAATGCTTGACCAATCCACCTCTTTCTTCAATACAACTTCAACATACACCATTCCTGCAAGAAAGAAAGAAAAATTGTCGTTTCGATACGTTTGTAGGCCTTTATAGAGTTCCTTCCACACCTCGCAGCATCTTTCTTGGAAGGCTCTGTTCTTGCAATATGCAAGATTTACCTTGTTCGACTTCAAGTGGAACTTCTGACAATACAACGGAAATAACTTGTCGATGTGGCACCAATCCACATATTTCTGAACCGTCTTATAAGTCCAAGGCGTGGGTTCATCTCTCCAACCCTTGAAAGCCTTAATCTTCGGATGGATCAAGATGGCCTTGCGCTTCTTGTGGATTTTTCCTTTCTTTTTTCGATCCTTGCCTCGAAGTGCCTTGGACTCTTTTCCAGCTTCTGATCTCGGTACAGCAGGTGGCGAAGGTTGGGCCTCCTCTTCCATCGCAATACATAGGAATATTCCTTCCCCTGATGCCAAAATGATCAAAATACGCCCTCCAAAACTCTGACCCCTAGCTCACGAGCAAGCACTCAGCCACTTCAAGGCGGATGAGAGACAATGCGCAAAGCCAGGAGTGGAGAACGCGGGTGATGGGCGACCTCTTATATACCCGATGTCGCCTGGGGCGCGTATGGAGGGCGACTGCGGGTCCGAAGGCAGGTGAGGGCGATTGCGGGTACCAGGCGACCGCGTGTCCAGGCGACCGCGTGTCCAGGCGACCTCGTGTCTAGGGCGACTGCGTGTCCAGGCGACTGCGTGTCCAGGCGACCGCGTGTCCAGACGACCTCGTGTCTAGGGCGACCGCAGTGGCCCCTTGTTTAACTTAAAGTCTCAACAACTTTTTTCCATCAAAATTTGCTCGAAACTGCCATTTCTATTGCATTCACTTAAGGAAGTAGGAAAAATATATCTTTTTAGAATCCAAACATAGGATCTTCTACTACACTTATTTCACATCATGTGGTAAAAATTTTGTGATTTTTGACCTTACGGATTGAAGATTTGAAGGTTATTAGCATTCAAGGTCAAAGAAATTTTTTTTTTCAAGAAAATGCTTTCATTGTCTGGAAAAAAAAAGAATCTCCAGAACTTTCACATCAATAATCTAAATGGAATGAATCAAAGATTCCCATTTAGACAAACATATAATGCATAAGAAAAAAAAAAATGATTTCAACTTTTTATAGATTTTTGTGGGCTACTCGGTCTTGCCCAATTTAAGGTTATTATAGCATAACTTTTGCTCGCAGGCACCGATTGAAGTAAAAATTATATTTCCATAGAGATAATAAGTTGCTCTATCTTATGAGACAATTTCAAAAAGTTTCACCAAAAATTGAGCTCATAGAAGCTTGCCCAAACTTTCAAGAGTCCCCCAAGGGGACTTCCGAAACTTTAGGGGTCATAGGATAAAGTCCGATTATTTATAAAAGACATTACGAGAAGGCATCTTTTGGATGAAAATCTTTTGAGCCTCAAATTTAGTTTCTGTTTCCTAAACTCTATGGCACAATAGTTTGGAAGCAAACGTGGCCAAGTACATCTGAACCAACAATTCTATGAAGTTTGAACACCAAAATCCAAATTCAGCATTCAATATATGGAAGTAACGGAACGGGGTGGTCTGCATTCAACATACTTGTTTCTTTGGAAGACATTACGCATGGTATAAAAACTTTTTGTATATTGACATTGCTATTACAAAATGAAAGGCGCACAATGTGGCCAACAATTTGAAGCCGACTTGATAACATCAGTTCCTATAGTCCTATTACAAAATTGAGTCACGGAAAACTACTTCCGAGGGCTTCATGTACCACGGTTTATCCATGAGCAACTTTGTAACCTCAGTACATGTCGGTCTCTTCTTTGGATCAGGGTTAGTGAGTTCACCCAACTTGATGGCAAAGTACATGGATCCCTCGCGCCTCTTGAATAAGTCCGTATCGTATTCGACCATATTAAGAAGATTCATCCATTCGGTCAACTTTCCAATAGAATACGAGTCTGATTGCACTGTATATTTATATTGTGATTGCATAATCTCTAGGCTCGTACTGGAATTTCGTGGACCAAACGTATAAAACAACTCCAGAGCCACCCACCAACGGCTTCGTAAGGATTGCTGCTTCTTCTCCTCAGAATCATATCCATAATGTGAAGGAGCTCCTTCATCAAAACGACTTGAAATTCCGAAATCACAAATCCCGATGTTGATTACTTCATCCGAATAATCGGGGAAATGCAGCAGTATGTTTTGAGGGTTTAGATCATTGTGTAGCACCAAAGACTCGTGCATGAGATGTGTCACATACACTAAAGCCCACGCCAACTTCGCCTTGTGCCTTTGGAACAAGCTAAGATGTTTTTGATTGTCCTCTGTAAGTTTCCACACCCGCTTCATTTCATGCCAATCAACGCTCTCTGACACCTTCTCATCCAATCTTCGCATTTCAAGCCATGTACCGCCATTCCACCACAGTGTGTACGCTTCCATAGTTTTGGCGTGAATACCAAAAAACTTAATAATGCCAGGATGGTTTACGGGGCATGCCAAGGCCTCTACGGATCGTTGCTCCCTCGCTTCACGCATGTTCTTTGACTTTGGCACTTTCCCAGCAAAAGCAACGTATGGCGGGACTGTTTGCATCCCTTCAATGCGCACCTTGCGCACCATTTCATACCCACCTTGACGGTCAAATCCAGTGAGGGCAATTACTTTTGCCTGAGGAGAGATCCATGTGACAGTGGAGCCAGCCTCTCGTGCAAAACCCGCCTTCAATGCGTCCGTTTTCCACTTCATACCCCTCACATGATTCTTCGAAAGTTTCTTCACAACTTCATGCCACCACGCCATCTTTTCACGGAATTCCTTGGCTTCATCATCTCCTGCAAATCCCGGCACTTCCGGTCGCATCTGTAGCATTATTTCCTTGGTGTTGAATATGCATGTCTTTACAGTGTTCTCAATCCACAATTCGTATTGGGAAAAGTACGTCTCCTCCACGTCTCCAAAATCTTGCGATGCTTTGCACTTGCTTAAAATTCTTGCCTCCAAATCAGCAGTCAATTTGAAGATGCCATGGGATGGGTCCCTTAGGTAATTGGCCTCCAAGAACTGTGTAGTTTTTCCCGCATACCAGGACAGGCAACCCTCAAATGCATAGTTTGCATAATTGGAAGGAGGATAGGTTGAATCCTTGTCATGTGCTGTTATGATTTTCTTCTTCCTCTTCGTTTGCCCTTCACTCCCTGTTGCCTCACTAACAAATATCTGCAGAGCAAACAATGCCGCATCATCTAAATCAAAAATGGATTTCCGTGTTGAGCTGCTGCCTTTCTGTGGATTAGCCATTGTGGTCGGAAAAAATACTCACGTTGCTTTCTTCAAGTTCGTAGTTGAGAGAAGCAAAAACTCCCCCTCCCGTACCAACTCACACCCCCTGGCCCACGAGCACGCATTCAGCCACTTCGAGGCGGATGAAAGGCAGTGCGCAAGGCCGGAAGTGGAGAATGCGGGTTGGGGCGACTTCTTAAGTACTCGCAGTCGCCCTGGGGCGACTGCGGGTTCCAGGAAAGGGCGACCGCAGGTTCCAGGAAAGGGCGACCGCGGAACTTGGGCGACCGCGGAACCAAGGCGACCGCGGGTCCTCACCGACCGCGGAACTTGGGCGACCGTGGGTTCAGGCGACCGCGGAACCTAGCCGACCATGGGTCTTGGGCGACCACGGGTTTTCTCCCTGTCTCGTTGTTTTGAATTAGTACTTAAGAAGTTATGGACAATCTTCCTATTTTGGTGAACTTCCACCATTCTTGAAAAAGAAACTAATTAAATTCATGTTTGAATGCAAAGATCACAATTTATACTAAAAAATATATAGACATAGTTCATGAATCTTGCTAGAACAATCTTGCGATTATTGTTTTCTATTTCCATCTTAGAACTCTTCAAATTTTAGTTTTGCCTTCCATCTTGACCCTACTTGTATATAACAATTACTTTCGAAAAGTGAAAACCAAATGTTTTTAAGTTGAATTTTAGTTCCTAAATTCTCAATCCACGACTTCATTATAAAAAATTTAGAAACAAAAATTGGTGGTGGCAAAATACTAAATTAAGAAGATTCAAACAAATGTAGTTAATGAAGATCCCCAAACAAATGATTTCTTCACTTCAAATTCAGATAAATCTTCCAATCTACGTGGTAAAGGGTTTTGAAATTTCTTCTACACATTATTATACTAGTCTATTACAATAGTCTACAGCCAAAAATGCCAAAAATTTCTAAAGTTTACAATTCATGGCTAAAAAATGGCACTCTTCATGCTTCTTGAGGAAAAAATGGCCTTCGATCCTCCGGATTAAATTCAAATCCCATGGACTTACATAAAATTGTATCAAAAAATATTGTCGTTGCAATATTTTAATTCGATTTCAAACATATGTACGGAATATGCATACGCACATCTTCCATATTAAAAAATGACTCCCTACAGTAACAATTATATGACATACAAAGGGTGCAATGTGAGGTGCCATATGACTAAACTTTGTGAAATACATATCTCTATGTTGATTAACTAGATTTTGCCAACATAAGTCCATAATTGTATTGTCTTATTGAAATTTATAAAATTATTTACCTTATGAGGGCCAAGTATAACAATCTTAGCATGATAAAGAAATACCTATTTTACAAACTTTGACATCGCCCCTACCCCCCCAATATAGAAATCTTTGCATGAAGAATTGTAAAACTTTCCAAGAACAGCAAGAAGTACTCATTGAGGGGAAGATATAAATCAAATGATTCCTACATATGTCCACAACCAAATTAAAATATTTCAACAACAATGACTTTATTGAATTATAAATATAAATCCATGAGTATAAAATAAAAATTTTATAGAAAAGGCAATTTTATTGTTGAAAACACAAATTTAGTATGTTACACACCAATTAGGAAAAACGCAATTTTATTTAGGCTTACTAAAAAATACCAATTATGATCCACCTTGCTACAAAATTCTTTGTATGGCTCAACAAGGTTGTTTATAGGATTACTGTATTTGATTGTGCATTTCTTCCATGTGTCACATATTCAGAAAATCTCTTTACTTGTTCCTAATCATCTCTTCCAAATTGAACTTCCGTTCCCTACCCGCGGTCAACCAAGACGAGGTCGCCCCAATCCCGCGGGCGCCCCAAACCCGAAGTCTCCTACATTCCTTCATTTGGGCAGAAATGAACTCTCCCTACTCAAGTTCTGCAATGATCCGAGTTCTCCAATGATCCCCCATTTGGAAAGGAAGAAACGGTCTATCCCCACCCGAGGTCACCCAAGACCCGAAGTCTCCTCCATTCATTCAATGGCTCCCACACCCACCCGAGCTCTTCCAAGACAAGAGGTCGCCCAAGGCAAGAGGTCGCCCTAAGAGGTCGCCCAAGACAAGAGGTCGCCCTCTACCTGCGGTCGCCTAGACCCGAAATCGCTCATTCAACACAACATTCGACCAATTTTGAGACATGAAGTAAACCCACACCCACCCAAGGTCGCCCAGGACAAGAGGTCGCCCTCTACCTGCGGTCGCCTAGACCCGAAATCGCTCATTCAACACAACATTCGACCAATTTTGAGACATGAAGTAAACCCACACCCACCCGAGGTCGCCCAGGACAAGAGGTCGCCCTCTACCTGCGGTCGCCTAGACCCGAAATCGCTCATTCAACACAACATTCGACCAATTTTGAGACATGAAGTAAACCCACACGCACCCGAGGTCGCCCAAGACAAGAGGTCGCCTACCTGCGGTCGCCTAGACCCGAAATCGCTCATTCAACACAACATTTGACCAATTTTGAGACATGAAGTAAACCCACACCCACCCGAGGTCGCCCAGGACAAGAGGTCGCCCTCTACCTGCGGTCGCCTAGACCCGAAATCGCTCATTCAACACAACATTCGACCAATTTTGAGACATGAAGTAAACCCACACACACTCGAGGTCGCCCAAGACAAGAGGTCGCCTACCTGCGGTCGCCTAGACCCGAAATCGCTCATTCAACACAACGTTCGACCAATTTTGAGACCAAGACAAAATAATGACTCAAGATTAAATATAAATCATAATAGCTCAAAGATGAAATCAAAATACAATAATCCAATTGTAAAATAATTGTAACAACAAAATTAAATCCTTTGACAAGTCGATTTGTTGAAATTGCATTCCAAAATGATAGCATAAATCCTTTGACAAGTTGATTTGTTGAAATTGCATTCCAAAATGATAGCATAAATCCTTTGACAAGTCGATTTGTTGAAATTGCATTCCAAAATGATAGCATAAATCCTTTGACAAGTCGATTTGTTGAAATTGCATTCCAAAATGATAGCATAAATCCCTAAAGGACAATTGTCCATTAAACACCTAAATGAAAGGCCTAAGGCATGTACAAGTGAATAGCAAAGTAATACAATGTCAATAGTGAATTATAATTTGGTGCAATGTAAAAGGTCTTCTCAAACCCTAGACCCTAGATCCTAGACCCTAGACCCTAATACCAAGTTTATTAATTTTGTATGCCATGCCTAGAGTTATGTAATCCCACTTCTTTTGCTTCTTTATGAAGAAGTCACCTAAATATATAGAAGTGACATCCATGTTTTATTTTTCATTGTGAATTTTTTTCAATTCAACGGCCTTTCCCTTTATATGTAATTTTGAATAAAATGAAGTAAATGGTACATGACTAACATGAATGGTGGAGGAGAAAGTAATAAAATGAGGAATGGATTTATTAAACCTCCATCCATTAGACCCCACATGGCCTATCTTCCACATTTTGGTGATGAAAAATCTTAGTGGTCTTGTAGAACCTTACTAAATTTTTAATTGTGGTAGTTGACATGTTTTTCTCAAAATTCATTTCAAAGTGTACCATGAGCATTCAAAATCAGATTTAGGAAGTGAAAGATTTTGATCTTCATATTCATGTTTTGTGACAGGGGCTCTATAACAAATTTTTATCTTCCTATGGTTAGGGCTCTTGTAAATGCTTTTTTATTTATTTTATTTTTTAAAGCTATGGTTTCCCATTTCTTTTTTGAACTAAAAGAGAAACCCTTGAAAGTGAGCCTTAAAGACAAAAATATTTGAAGAAAATACCACATTAGAACGTATTTGGAAATAAATGAAGAGAAATTATTTTAAGAAGACACTAATTGATTGGGGTTATGCATGTTATGCCCTTTAAACTCATGTATTTGGGATGATTAAGATTGTAGTTTTGAAATGTGATACCAAGTTTAGAAGGCTTCAAATCAATTTCATATAGGTGAAAAGTGACAACCTCTTCATCAAACTTTATAATCCTTCAACCCATAAGTGATATTGTTGTATTTCCTTTTTTTACGTGATCTCTTATATGTGCAATTTGGGATTCGTATGGCCATGAGTTAACTAAATTTGATAAAAATGTTTTCAAACATTGGTTTAGAATAAATATAGAGCAAATTCAAAGAAAATCTGAAAAGGCCTAAGGCATGTACAAGTGAATAGCGAAGTAATACAATGTCAATAGTGAATTATAATTTGATGCAATGTAAAAGGTCTTCTCAAACCCTAGACCCTAGATCCTAGACCCTAGATCCTAGACCCTAGACCCTAATACCAAGTTTATTAATTTTGTATGCCATGCCTAGAGTTATGTAATCCCACTTCTTTTGCTTCTTTATGAAGAAGTCACCTAAATATATAGAAGTGACATCCATGTTTTATTTTTCATTGTGAATTTTTTTCAATTCAACGGCCTTTCCCTTTATATGTAATTTTGAATAAAATGAAGTAAATGGTACATGACTAAAATGAATGGTGGAGGAGAAAGTAATAAAATGAGGAATGGATTTACTAAACCTCCATCCATTAGACCCCACATGGCCTATCTTCCACATTTTGGTGATGAAAAATCTTAGTGGTCTTGTAGAACCTTACTAAATTTTTAATTGTGGTAGTTGACATGTTTTTCTCAAAATTCATTTCAAAGTGTACCATGAGCTTCCAAAATTAGATTTAGGAAGTGAAAGATTTTGATCTCTCTACCCGTGGTCACCATGCCTTGGATTCCATGAATTTCAAGCTTGAATTTCCCTCCTTTCTAGATAAGAGGTCGCCCCACCCGCGGTCGCCCCCACCTTGGATTCTGGGAATTTGAAACTTGAATTTCCCTCCTTCCTGGACCCGAGGTCGCCCTACCTGAGGTCGCCCCTAACTTGGATTCTGTGAATTTGAAACTTGAATTTTCCCTCCCTCCCGGACCCGCAGTCGTCTCACCCGCGGTCGCCCAGGCCTTGAAGTTCATGAAATTCAAAACTTGAATTTCTTCCCTCCTGAATCCGCGATCGCCCTGAACCCACGGTCGCCCTGAACCCGCGGTCGCCTTGTCTTGCGTACGTGCCCGGATCCGTACTCGCCCAGGGCGACTTCGGGTACATAAGAGGTCGCCCCCTCCCATTCTCGTCACTTTCGATTCCAGCGCTGCGCACTGTCTTTCATCCGTCTCAGAGCGGTTGAATGCGTGCTCGTGTTCTAGGATTTTGGGACTTGTAATTGCTACCAAATTTGCGTCACCGAACTATCCTTTTTTTGGTGGAGTTCCCAAGGTTGAAATCATCCACGATGGACGCTAACACGAAAAAGATTAAGAAGAAAGGAGATAGCCAACATAGAAACCGTTGCATCCTTCTTAATCCAGGGGCTGTGGCATTTCAAGGTTGGGATCGAATCAACGGAGATTGGACGATGGTGATTTGCAAGAAGTTTGTGGAGTGGTGCCATATTGACAAGCTATTCCCTTTTCATCGACACAAATTGCATCTAAAGATGAATGCTGCAAATCTACATTACTGCAAGGATGTCGCATTTGTGCAACGTTGTATCGAAGTGCATCGACATTTGTACAACATACGAACAGTGGTCAAGAGCGAGGTCCCGTTGTTCATTTGTCAAATGGTGTATGCAGAGCTAGTCTTGGCGCGAACGGTAGATTGGACTACCGTCAAGGCATCGAAGCTTATCACCATTCCAAGAGCCAAAGACGTTCCGAGGGCGGGTCCCTCCGCTAATCCATGGGACGGGCTAGGAAAGAAGAAGTTGATCCAAACAGGGGTGGCGGATGAAGAATACATGTGGTCAACTCATGCGAGTTCAGCTAGCGAAGAAAGCTCGGATGAAGAACTTACCTCGGGCGCTCCTATGGATGCAATGGAAGTAATCCCATTGGATGTTACCCCACTTCAGGTTCATCATTCCGAAAACGATGAAGTATTGCAACATGTGTTCGCATGCATCCAAATAGAAGCACTTGATAGACTGGATGGAGAGATCGAAACAGAGGAGGAGGAGGTGGTGCCGCCTTTGTTGGCATTGCTTTGGGTGGAAGAAGTACCGGCAATGGAAGAACACGTTGAAGGTTCCTATCGTCGAGATACCACGAAAGCCAAAAAACAGTTTTACAAAGAGAAACTTCATCAGCTTCTTGAAGATTTGGCAAGGACAGAGGAAGCATGTCAAAATTACAAAAAGAAGACTGTGGAAACTTTTGATGGTGAATATGTGTCCACCCTCCAAGCAAAAATTGAAAGTGGGCAAACCCGTTTGGCTGTGCAAGCTAGAGAGATAGCAGACCTGGAGGCATTTTACCGGGAATTTTCTGGTGGTCCAGACGGAGGGCCTAGCGCTGGCGGCAGTGAGGAAGCCAAGGCTCGGCTTTCCAAAATTATAGAAGATTGCAGGATGGAAGAAGATCGGTACATTACTGCAAAGAGAAGTGTGGAAGAAGGACGGTCAAGGATAATTCACTTGACCGAAATCGGGGATCGGGCCCCTCTTGATCGTGTCTCCGAATTCGATGCCCAAGATGTAGATAAGCTATATGGGACACCGCAAGCAGAAGTAGCCGACTTGAAGAAGAAGTTAGCTACTTGTCTCTCGTTGGAAGAGAATTTGCAACGAAGCGTGCATCAGTTGAACCAACACATTGATTTATCCAAATCGTGGAGAAAAGCTTGGAGGCAAGGTTACTTTAAGAGCTTCGGGCAACGTAACATCGCATATCTGAAGAGGGTAGAGAACGAGGTGATGGTTGAGTTGGAATCCGAGAAAAAGAAAAGAGAAGAGAAGGACAAGAAGGATATTGCATGATTTTGATTAGTTGCAATTGTTGTAGGACTATATGCTTTTGTAAACATGTATATATACCCGCGGATTATGTATTTGATATTCATGATTTAATGCAAATTTGTCCATTTCAAATCTTGATTTTCTATTGTTGAGGGCTCTTGGATATAAGGCTCTAGGAAATAGGGCTCTTGTACATTAGAGGTTGGAGAAAAATCACATCAAAATTTAAATTACAAAATTTGTGGACTACAATTTCATTACACATAAATTGATTGTAGTTCAACATGTTATGCCATTTAAAACCGACCATCTTTAAAGAGGCCACTTCTTCAAGTAAAACACGGGAAAAAAAAATTAAAAGATATCAAATTGGTTTAAAATTTGAACATGGTTATGATCAAACATTGTAATCTTCCAACTCATAAGTAATGTTGTTATGTTTTGTTTTGCCCTTACATGTGGAGCATGTGTCTTTCTTTTTAGAATTTGAAATTACTATGCATTTTTTAGGAAATAATGAAGAAATTCCATATGTCATACAGAATATACTCAAAATATCTTACATTTTCACCATAGAATTATATTATGATTAATAACATCATTATGTACACCGAAGTTGACGTGCCATGCTAAAATGGGAGACATAACTAACCATACTTATAGGCCCAAAGTTCATATTGCTATAAAATAGTAAAAATTAGCATTATTTCAAATATTCCAATTGGAATAAAAAATGTATGTAACAAGTGTGCCAAGCATTAGGTACACTCAAGATCAAGAAATGCCATTTGAATTCATGAAATTCACAGCAGTAAAAAACTACAAGAAATGCCCAAAAATCACTTTAAGGGTGATTTGTGGATTAACCCCTAAAGCCTTGAGGTCTTTTTTCCATCAAAACACACTTGAAACTGCCACTTCTATTGCAAAGAGCAAAAAACTATAAAAATTGTTTTTTTTTGCATATCTAACCGTAGGATCTTATACTAGACTAGTATAAGAATGTATGCAAGAAATTTCAGAAACTTTGACCACATAGATTGCAAGATATTTGCATTCAAAGTGAAGAAAACAAGTTTTTTTGCACCTTGCTTGACTAGATTTATGGGCTTTGAACCTATTTAACTTAAATTTTTTGTATTGCTGATTTTGATTTTCTAAGATTATATGTTGAATAATTCAGTTGAGAATCTAGGAAAAAAAATTCAAGAAAGAAACACTAAATTTTCACTCATTAAAAAATTGTTAAATAGAAGTAGGTTCAAGATTGAAGGAATAACTAAATCGTTAATAGCTCGAAGGCAAAATTGAAATACCATAATCCGAACTGTGAGATTGTTCTAGCAAGCAAATTCAACCTTGTCTAACATTTTTTTTCTGAAAATTGAAAAAAATTCCATTAAAAAATGAATCCTAAAAGTTATTTTTTCAAGAAGATGCTTAGATTGCCCGAAAAGCTAAGATTGTCCATAACTTTTTCATTTTTAGTCCAAATAGAATGAATCAAAGCTTCAAATGTACACAAAAAGACATAGATTTTGGAAAAAATATTTAAGAAATTTATTTTGACTTTTTGTGATTTTTTTGTGTTGCCCGCCAAACTCTATTTTTGGCATAATTTTTCTCCCGGGCACCATTTGAAATAAAAATTATATATCCACAAAGCTCCACAAGCGGCCCTAAAAAGAAAAAATAAATTGCACACATGCTTACCCATGGACCATGGTCGCATTCTACTGGAGTCGCGGTCGCCCCAGAAAAGGACGTGCAGTCGCTTGGCAGGCACCTGAAGTTGCCCTTCATGGGACCCGCGGTCGCCCTACTAGACCCGCGGTCACCCCCTCAGCCTGTACCCAAGGTCGCCTCTGTACCCGAGGTCCCCCTCACCCACAACCCCTCTTGGACTATAAAGCCTGAAGGGCAGCCATTGCCTCTCATCTTGCTCCGGTGATAAAGCTCTTGTCTTCCTAAAGAGGCTTCCTACGGACGTTTAGGTTCTTCGGAGGGCAACAACCTAGCTTTGAGAGGTTCATAGGACCACTCTTGGCGGGTGGCTTTGTCATTACTTCTTTTGATTGGTCCGGTTTTTTCGATAAAGTAATTTTTCTGTGAGACCCATTGCGGATCTGCAAGATGGCTGCCCGAGGTGGTGGGAGGACAACGCCTGCTAATGATACACGTAGGGCCACAAAGGAGTGGGACCCTTGGCTCATAACGTGCACTGAAGGTGATGCCTCCTTGTATCCAAAAAAATGCAGATTCTGTGGGTGGAGCACAGTATTTGTACGGAAGAGGGCATTGACTCACTTTGGATTTGGCGCCACACGTAGACAGGATCTCTGTCAACGTATCTCTCCAAACGTATTGGAAAAATTTAGGAACTGTATGGGGGTTGTTCCAAAATTCATGAGCTACGAAGAAATGTACGATGCGCCGATTGCACTCAATGCAGATGATGGTGTTGTTGGGCCCCTTGTTGGGCCTGAAGTGGAGGTGGATTTTGAAGGGTCCGGGGACCCTAGTCGTACAAATGAACCATCGACTCCTAATCCAGACTCAATAGATTCTACTCCAGCGATAGTGGAGAGCAGGAGGAATGTGCCTTCCATTTCCCATCAAAGAAGTATGGATGAAGCATTACAATTGGCCCTTCAACAGAAATTAGATAAAATGTGGGCTTCCTTTTTTTATGAAGCCAACATAGCCTTTAACGTCGTGCGACATCCTGCGTTTATAAATGCAGTGAAGGAAACCGCTATAGCTGGATTTGTGTATCAACCGCCATCATACAATGCAGTGCGTACCAAAATGATAGATGTGAAAAAGGTAGCTGTAGAGAACATGGTCTCCTAGCGGACGAGGAACTCTATTGACCAGTATGGAGCGACTATTTGTTCAGATGGATGGTCTGATACCAATACTTGTCCTTTGTTGAATATGATGCTCGTATGTCCTGCTGGGGATGTTTTTTTGGGCTCGGTGGATAGCACAGGGGTGAGGAAGGACATTGCCTACACCACGGATATTATGGCACAATACATAGACCAGGTTGGACCATTAAACATTGTTCAACTATGTACGGACAATGCCGCAGTAATGATAGGGGCCATGACAAGGTTGCAAGAAATGTACCCTCACATGTATAAACAACGGTGTGCAGCACACATTTTGGATTTACTTTTGGAAGACTGGGGAAAGGAAAAGAAGGTGACTGAATTGGTGGAGGACTGTAGGAAAATTTGCACGTTCATCAAAAAATATCAGCTCACTTTGGCTCTGTTTCGGAAATATTCACCGAACAAGGTGTTGAGACTCCCTGCCTTAACGTGGTTTGCTTGCAACTTCCTCATGGTAGATCGTCTCGTGGATTGCAAGCAGGCGTTGCACAACGTGATTTTGGATGAGACGTATGCGCCTTTTGAGATGAGTTTGTTTCAGCAGAAGAATGGATACATAGTTCAAGGACAAGCCGTGCGTGCAAGACAAAACATTCTTTCAGAAGCGTTCTGGGTGAAATGTGAGAATTTTCTGCACATGGTACAGCCTGTGCTCGTTGCTCTTCGAGTGTTTGATGGGAAGATCCCGGCAATGCCCAAAGCTTTGATGGTGATGCAGAGCTTGAAAGAGCACGTGTACTCTTTGAGGAATGAGCCTTTTTTTCTAGACCCCGCGACAGGGTTGTCACTGTCACGTCCTGTCAGTCCGTCAGGATGTCCGGACGGACGTCAGGATTCAACCCCGGCGTCCGTCAGGATCCAGAAAAAAAAAAATTTTTTTTTTTTTTTTTTTTTTTTTGCGGACAGTCTATCCGTCCTGTGGACGGCTGGTCCATCCCTGTGGCCGGCCGGCCGTCTAGGTCGACGGCTGGCCGTCCAGGTCGACGGACAGGCCGTCCTCGAAAAAAAAAAAAAAAAAAAAAAATTTTTTTGATCCTGACGTAATTCTGACGCGTCAGGACTGACGCCGACGGACATCCGGATGTGAAAACTCCACGTCACGTCCGGATAGACAACCCTGCCTCGCGATTGCAGACAAGTACGAGAAGCAGTTTGACGCTCGTTGGAAATTGATGCTCATAGATTTGCACTATGCAGGTGCACTATTGAACCCATATTTGCTTGATATAGCAACCATTCAAAACAATGGCGAGGCCAAATCTGCCTTGAATCGAGTCATACGAAAACTCAGCGAGCCATTGGGAGTGTCACCCATGGAGGCAATGAGTGAGCTTGTGGAATTCAAAGAAAAGACAGGTCCATTTGACCCTTTGATGGAGGCTCCTGATATCACTCAAGGTACACTACTGCCCCATCAGTGGTGGAACCATGTGGGTGGTAATGCTCTCCCGAAAATTGCAAAGAGAATTCTATCTTTGACATGCTCAGCATCTTCATGCGAAAGGAATTGGAGCATGTATTCGTTTGTACACAGTAAAGTGCGAAATCGCCTGGCCACATCCAAGGCGGAGGCATTGGTGTATATTTACGCCAACAGCAAGCTCAAACGTGAGAAACGTGGACACAATCCTGCCCTTTTTTACGATAAGTACCTAATGGATGGAGATATCGAGGAAGAGAACGAGGAGGCATTGTCTTCGGGTGACGAAGATGATGTGGTTTCTAGAGTTGGTTGGGCTGCCGATAATCGTATGGAGGAAGAAGAGCGCTTGCATGAAAATCCTTGGGTTGGAATGATGCCTGCTGCTGTTGACCTCCCGCCAAGACGACGTTACGGCCACACTTTTACGGATGGTAATGATGAGAACAATTCTGGTGAAGAGGAGCCCCTACGTACACCAGAACGGAATCGCGTCTTTGCATGGGATGAAGCTCCAACCGCATATTCACCGCTACCGAGGGAAAGAACTTTTGATGACAACAACGAAAGCGTACAAAATCCAGTGCCTGCACCAGAAGAGCCTGCAAGATCTCCAGTACTAGCACATCCTTCTTCAACCATGCCAATAAATCTACGGAGCGCTGCACGAGTTATTGTGGAAAGTGAAAGAGAAGAAGAGGCAGTACACATTGATGAGGTTGTACGTGAGGGGTGCCCAATTCCTGTAGTAGTGAATGCGCGTACCACCCGAATAACAGAAACGGTGGAGTTCGATTCAGATGTGCCTCTACAAGCTATTCTGAATTTGAATCGTAATGCACCCTTAAATCGAGGAGCAAGTCAGAGCGTGGCTACGGTCACAAGGTCTATTCCAACCCATCTGCCAAGGTCGCCGGTGCATCGAGGTCCACCACGGACCATTGATGAGGAAGTCCATGCCTTAGTTCCGCAACCCACTCAACCTTCATCAACGTTAGCCCCAGGGGCATCATCATTGGGCACGCGTAGACACAACAGTGGAGGAAGGAAGCGTATTAGGAGGGTTCACGAGGTGGTCCATAGAAATCCTAAACGTCCAAATCAAGTTGTCCAACGGTTCAGCATGGGGGCGGAATGTTCCAATCAAAATGTCGGTCAATCAAGTGGAGGAGGGCGACACCGTACACCCAACACTGATGGAACCACGGACGTGTTGAGGCGCACGAAACGACTAGTGTGTGAGCGCTTATTTATCCACCCTTGGTAAATAAGTAAACACAACCAGGTTCTTAGTATTTCGAGAAATTCTAACCTATGGGTGTCCTAACGTCGGTCCATTGTGCCTTCCAAGCAATGGATGTTTTTTCTAAGTCCCTAAATACCAACAATTGCAATCAAACTCAAAAAGAATGCAACAATTACAATTTCTACCAAAACTACTTCAATCAAAGAGGCCACGGTGATTTTTGAACGAAACTAGCTACAGTCTAAATTTAGCAATCCTAAGTTGTAGAGAATCTCATGCCATTTCTAAAAACATAAAATTCATCCCTATCCCCTTCTCCTAGCAAAAGATATCAACGGATGAAGTTTTAGCCTTTCCGGGGCAAATTAAACTTCATCCATGACTTTGGACTTGTTCCCTATTTCAATTAATCGTTAAATTTAAACCCTAGTTTGATATAGTGAAACTCTAACTAAATTCTAAGTTTAGTCTTAATTGGACTAATCTAAGTTGACTTCATCCGTTTCCTGGTCCAAATTTCATCCTTCTATTTCTTCTAGGTAACTTGGTATTTCTCAAAGCTTGAACTACGATTGGAACACTTGAAGTTGTCACTCTAACATTCTAATGCTAACTTTCTTCCTTAATCGCGTTTGGACACCCTAATTCTATCCCCCCTTGCTCTTTGAAGCTTGGAATGGATTCTGGTCAGTTGCTATTTTTAGTACTTTGAAATTTGTTCCTCAAAGAGGCTAATTCAAGCTTTCCAAAATGGTCTCTAACTTGATTTTAAACTTATCCTAGCAAAAGTTATTGATGGATGAAGTTTGACCGCTAATCGGTTCCTCAAAATTCATCCGTTGATTACTACTAATCCTACTTTTGAATTTTACTTTTAATTCCACTCCTATGATTCAGATTACTTCTACTTGCTAATTTTCTAATTAACTTTCACTTGGACACTTCTAAATCTTTTTCATCCGATTTTTACTCTAAACTTCATCCAAAGCTAACTCCTTCGTTTTAGATCGAAATTCTAAGTTTAAGGTGTTTTCGGAGAGCTCTAATCATAATCTACCAACTTTGACAGATAAACTTGGGAAAAATCCTAATTTAGACTCTCTGAATTGACCTTGAAGTTCCGGCTAAGTATTTAGTTGCTAATCTAAACAATTCCAAAAGAAAGGTAAAAGTTAGTAAGTTACCTCAAGTTGAGCTTCATCCGCCGTGTTGTAGATGAGCTCATCCAAATATTCTTGGTCCGCCATGGTTGAGAGTGCTTTTGTATTTTTGCTCACCGCTTAAAGTTTGGGTTCTAATACAAATTTTCCTATTCTTTCCTTTTCTTTCTAACTCTCCTTCTTCCTTTTCTTTCTACACTATTCTTACTCAATTATTTAGTTATCCCAAAGGTTGACTAGTTGGAATAAATAATTGACTCTTGACTCCTAAATAATAATTGACTCCTATCTTCTTCTAAGTCAATTATTATTTTATCCAAAAACTAATGGTCCAAATTGACTCTTCAAGATTTCTTAGCAATTCTCCCTAATCCTAATCTCCCTTCATCCTCCTACCTTCCCCATTCTCAAATCACTTACAATTGTGGTTTTCCAAGAGCTTGAAGAGTCCTATGAGAGCTCTAAGTGATTTTCTTCTTTTATGATGTTTTTTGGACTCTTTTTGGTAGTGGAAACGCTACCTCTAAGACATCCCAACTTTTTTCCTATTCTACCTCTTCACCTCTCCAACCTCTTGTAAGCTCCTATCTAATTTTCCCTTCCCACATCCAACTTCAAAATTTGTTGAAAGGCCAACTACTATCTCAATTTTTTTTTTAGGACAAAACAATAATCCAATTTTTTTTGAAACCAGTTTGGGGCCTGGACAGGCCAGTAGTTGGAATTCGGAGCCAGACAGTTGGAATTCGGAGCCAGGCAAGTCGAGATTCGGAGCCAGGCAGGTCGGGAGCAGTCGGAGGAGGCAGCCCCCGTTACCCTCGCCACGTGTCGGCCTGCGGGAGGTCGGGACCCCTCTTCCGCCACGTCACCCCGGGACACGTGTTAGCCTGCGGGACTGGGCCAGTCTGGGTGCTGCTCCGGCCCAAATGAATTTCGGTGCCTGGACTGGGTTTCGGTGACTACTGTCCCAATTGAATTTTTGGTGCCTGGACTGGGTGCCTCGGTGATTGCTGGTTCCAACTGAATTTCGATGCCTGGACTGGGTGCCTCGGTGACTACTGGTCCCAATTGAATTTTGGTGCCTGGACTGGTGATCTAAATTTTTGTTTAAGGCTAACTAGCTTGGAATGGAAAATTATGGATAAAGGAAATTGCTACTTGGCCCTTGGCCAACTCTAGATGGTTGGAACGTTTTCAAGCGTTTCCCATCTTCATTTTTTCCCTTTACAGTGTTAAAGTCTAGACTATCTAAAGTCAAAGCTTTGCCGTAGTTTCGGTTTTCTCTAAGAATACTAGTGATTCCTAAACATCTAAAGTCAAAGCTTCGCCGTAGTTTTGGTTTCTCTAAAATTTTTAGTGATTCCTAAACATCTACAATCAAAGCTTTGCCGTCCTCTCACAATTGACATAATTTAAAACAAAAGGGGGTTCAAAGCTCCGCCGTGCTTGGAAAAACACATCTAAATTCTATAAACTCACAACCCTTGAAGTCAAAGCTTCGCCGTGTAAAAGGAGTACGGGGACAAAGGCAACAAGGGTTAGTTGACAAGGATACTCCTACTACATGGGTTAGTGGAGGTTAGTACTTCAAGACTTCTAAACACAAGTTAGTAATGCTCAAATCCACCAAAGAAACTTAGAAATAAAGCACTAGAGGTTCCTCCAAGCGGCAAGCCGGGCATAAAGAGGTTTCCCTAGGATTAGTACAAGGACTTCAAAAAAATTCAACAAAACACAAGTAGTACAAAAGCACAAGAAAACCAAGGCAATCTTTGAAGGGACCCCAATGTCCTTCAAAGAGAGCTTGAGAAAGAGTGACAATGGAGCTAAAAATGCTCCAAAAACACAAGAATTTGGCAACGTGGCCTAAAATGGCCAAAATCCAACTAAATGGACCCAAAACTTGAAAAGAGGTTCAAAATGAACCTAAAGGGGTGAAATGAGAGGAAAATGAGAGCCCTTATATAGTTTTCCAAGGCCCTCACCCCCCTCTCTTTTCCTACATGGTAATCTTATCAATTAAGATTTTCATCCTAATCTTCTAGATTTTCACTTTCTACGCTGGATTAAAACTCTAACTTTTGGAGGTTTACTCCAAATCACAAACGGATTGCGCCATTGGCTTCAGAAGGCCATTTTTAGTCCAAGGGTCCCCCTACCCCCTATTTTGACGCTAAAAACTCAACAAAACTTAGCGCTAACTGAACACCAAATTAAGGTAAAAACCCAGTTTTTGGAGTTTGACCTTTCTGAGAAAAGTAACTAGCCTAAGTTCTCTAAAAGGTATAAGGGAGTAAGAAAAGACCCAATTTTGACCTCATTCCGATTCCGTATGCTCCCGGAACGCCGGTCAACTTTCCCGCATTCTTCAAATTTGTCAATTTCCGGGGAATCTTGCCGGTTCGGGTACTTCTGACTATCGGAATGTCTTGAAACTTGTTGGGGCATCTTATTAACATAAAAGATGCTATTCTAATTTTTAGTGAGATTTTACCGCAACCTGGGTAATTTCCAAGAATTTCCCATCGTAGGTTTTGGCGGTTGACCGTCCGGAAAGACATTTTCTGCAAGTTAGAAAATTCCGAAACTTTTTATGGAACCTCTCATGGAATTCCACAAAGGATGTGCAAACTAACATCCTTACTTTGCACAAGGGTCGGAGGAGAACCAAATCTTGACTTCTCCTTCAAAATCCGGCCACCAGGGAATCTTCTTTGTCGGGGGGAATCTTGGCAAACCGATTTCGCCGTTGATCTCCAAATGCGATTTCCACCCCAAAATGACATGCGGCATCCTCCGATTCCTCCCAGGCGTCGGTCGTGAGGTTGTAACTCCTGCAGGCTAACAATTCGGGGTTTCTGCTATTTCGTCGGTAAAATGGGGAAAGTGAAACCTATCGTCGGAAATGGATTATCTGACCTCAACGGTGTTCCCTCGGACCAAATCTAGCCCTCAGAGGTTACCTAGCCCTCGGTTTGGCATTTTAAGCCCTATTTACCAAAAACCCGTTTTAATCACTCGGAATCCCGATTTTAGTCTATTTACAATGGGAATTGGGTTTAGTCTGAGGGGATTATAGATATAAGTGACCAAATGCTATATGGGTATGTGCCACACCTATTTTGGTCTTACACTCTTTTTAGGTCTTTTTACGTTTAAACTGCACTCAAAATCATAATAATTAATAAAAAGAAAAGCGTGAGTCCCGAGTGACGAATCGGGGGCTCACATATGGCGGCCATCTACGGTATGATTTGCAAAATCATAGGAACCTAGACTCTCTTGCTACATCTATCCAAGGGCACACGGTCAATATATACAGATTTTTGACTACGGTGGCGATCATACTGGGTTGAACTTCTAATACATGAATATCTTGGATGACTGCCCTTCGTTTTACCCCCTCGTAAGACCCGGAAAATATTCTAAGATCCACCATCAAGTGCCTTAGGCGTCAAGATGTGCGACTGACCACTAGCTGTGAGAAAGTCGAAAAGACCTAGAGATGTACAGACGACTGGTTTTGACATACTGCGATGGACTTCGAAAGTGACAACGAGAGAAGACAAAGAGAGAAGACACCGACTAAATGACTGGAAAATGATTGATGTAGATCTAAGGGATCTGGCATCAGAGAAGAGTGAAAAAATTTTGTTCATTTTCTATTTTCTAGTTTTTAATTTTCTTGTTTTTTCCCATCCGCCTCAATCGGAGTTGACTTGGATCTATAGAGAATAAATGATAAAAATCCAACCTTCCGCCCTCAACGGAGTGAGTTTGGAACTAAGGGGAAGATAGAAAAGAGAAGAAAAACCCCCGTCCGCCTTTGATAGAACAAATTTGGACCTATAGCCAAAAAATATTTCAAAACCGCCTTCCTCCCTCAATGGAGTGAGTTTGGACTAAAAGAAAGAAGAAAAACAAAAACAAAAACAAAGAAAAACAAAAGGGAAAGGGTCCAAGACCTCAATGCTCAGGAGCTCCCTTTAAAAGGTGTCTCCAGCCGCGGTTGTCGGTGACTTTCTTGCCTTTTCACTAGCTCAGGGGATAGCGTGAACCGGTCCGGGTTCGAACCGTCGTCGACGGGAAAATAATACAGTGACCAACGCCACCGAGTCCCGACGGCCGGAGACGTCCGTTGTACCGGTTAGGAGCTATAAGTACCCCTGCAGAGCGTGATTTTTTTTTTTTTTTTTTTTTTTTTTTTTTACAAGATGTACACGAAAGGTCAAGCCCTACAACATTCCAAAGAATGTGAGGATTTGATTCATCACCTCCAACGTGTATAAGGCACGTTGTTCTGGCGGTAGAGCCTGTAAGGGTCCCAACGCTGTGAACTCATGCCGATTATCAAAAGATCGCCTGCGAATGGTGACGAAATCATCCAGGTTGTAGAACTGGCCTTCAAACATGGTCTGCCTGCCAGTTTCTGCATCCAACTGGTTCTGCAGGTAGATCATGAGGGATCTGCCTGTCGGAGGCCAAGGTCCCGACGGTTCGGGTGCGGGGGGATGTCGCCGCAGCGGATGTGGTTGCCCCGGCTGCTCCATCTCCTCACGTGGTCGCCGTCGTGAGTTCATGACCTGGGACAAACTGATCAAGATATCTGGCATTTCTGCCAAATCTTCGACCCAGAGGTCGGTTGCTGGTTCTGGTTCATCGGTTGGCTGTGTTAACGGCTGCTACAGTGATAGCTCCTCCATCGGCTCTGAAGTTGGTTCCTCCACTGGATCGGTAGGTGGCTCCTCCGTCGGTCTCGGATCTGTAACCACTGTTGACGAAGATGATGGACCTGGGGCATTGGTTGCGTGACCCGGCATGATTGCTATGCTGTACTAATCCCCTAATGTCCGCCCCAAATGGAGTTGGCTTGGACCTATAGCCAAAAAAGATTTCAAACCGGCCTTCCTCCCTCGACGGAGCGAGTTTGGACTAAGAGAAAGATAGAAAGAGATGGAGAATGCTCAGATCAAGATGTAAATGACACACTCCCAAGTGTCACCGTAGGTGACCACTGGTATCGGCACAGGCCAAGGACTTTGCATAACTTGACGTAGAAACTCTAATCCAAAGTGAGTGAAGAGATACTAGGTGAAGCTACGCTTCTCAACGCAATGTATGCGAATGTTGAAGACGCCTGATGGTAAGACCAACGGTGGTCGATACGCCCTGCGATCCATATGCTAATCTACTATACCTGCAACAACACAACCTCTAGTATACAAAGCAAGGTTTTTCCTTTGCTTTTATACTAGGGTCGCGACTTAGAGATCCCAGGCCCACATTAGTATCTAACCGTACATCTGGCAACTCATGGTGAAGAAGATCCAAGATTGTATCAGTTAGTACTTTTTAGAGTAAGCCCAAGAAAGTTTCCCGTCTAGCCGTCCTTTCAGCACTTTGGCATATATTACGCCCGGTCTAGCGGTTCTATTAAAGAAACCTAGGAAGCTGGATTTGCTTCCTTGTGACGCTATCTTCTGACAGTGGGGGTACCTAGGTGATTTTCCTAAAAGTCCCTTTCTGACATCCTAAGAAGATTAGCAAAAACAAATCTATACAAAGTGTTGGCTGGCGGTTAAGCCTTTCTTTTTACGTTAGATGTAAATTTTCTTCGTAAGTCTTGATACTACGAGAAAACCTAAGAACTAACAACCAAGTGGCTCTGTGTGACTCATTTTAGGATCCCAATGGGATCAAAAGGTGGGAAAAGTGAACAATTTAAGATTCCTTGGCGGCCTTGTCAGCCAGTTTTACGTTGCCCTTCCTCTTAAAGAGACAAACAACCAAAAATTCTTAATTGTCCAGTAACAGTGACGTCCTAATCTAAAGCCTGGCTGACCGGTGGCCTTTCATTTTACATTAAATGAACCTGTCTTTCGTAGACAATCTCCAATTAACAACCAGCGAGAACTAGTAACCGTGTTGGAAGCCTTGCCGGCCAGTTTTACGTTACTTCTAACTTTAAGAAAATAACAACCAAGTAGCGCAGTAACTTTGAAGTAGATCATGGTAATTTTTAAAGGTTTTGGTGAAAGTTTTGAATGTTTTTGGTGATTCTAAAGATTCGGATGTTCTTTAGGATGTTTTTCGTCAATTTTTTTTTCTGAGCTATCCTTCTAACTAGGGATGGCTACATGTTTTTGTTTGGAGGTCTATATTTGACTTTTACGTAGTCTTCTAACATTAGAAAGATGTTATAACCTATCGAATTGGTTTCAACAAAATATATAAAGTTAGAATATACAACCATGTCTTTGATAGACTAGGTTGTTAGTGGAAATCATAGATGTTTAGTTTGTTTTTTAAGAGTTTTTGATTTTTAGGGAATTTTTGTGGATTTTTTACGAGTTACCCTTTTTAACAATTCATATATTAGAATGTTAACAAAATGATAACTGCATGTTTTTGGTTTGGAGGCCTATCTTTGGCTTTTACGTATTTTCTAATGCTAAAGTGTTACACCCATAAGTAGGTTTAACAAGATCAACATTAGAATTGACAACCAACCAAAATGTTTCAAAGGTTTTGAAAAAGGAATACTAACCCAATTCGAATCTGGGAACTACGCGCCCAAATACCATTGAAATAGGGTGACAAATGCTGTAGAAGCAGATATGTGCAGGTTCCCAATGGGTGGAGGTCGAATTCTGAACTTGGGGGACAACTGCGGTTGAATCTCCACTGGATAGTTTGCTTCGGTTTGCTGAAGCGCTAGCTGCAGTTGGACTGGAGCATTGTGGATCCCATATGGGATTTCGGTGTATCCCGAGGTAGCGGCTTCATGCATAGCTGTCAGTAGCAATACGGCTTCATGTTCGCTATCCGGATCGGTTTCTTTGCCCCAGTTGCCGTGGATGCCCGGAATCCAACCTGCAGGGGGTTGGCAGCCAACCGGAAAATCTCGGATGGCTATAGGTCCATCTGAATCAGAGTCAGTAGGATTGATGGGGACCGGCTTCCGTGAGTTCTGGTCCGGAAGTTTAGGAACCACTTGTTTACCTTTGTGGTCTGCGGTTTTGACTGACGGTTGACCTAGAGTCAGGGTTAGTGAAACATCCCAATCTTTGGATTGATGGCAATCAGTAGGAAGAGACACACGTTGGCTAGATGGACATTCTGCAATCTCGTATGGTGCCACACAAAACCGACATTGAGATTTAGCTATAGACCCTTTAGGACGGAGTGGTTTTGGAGTGACGAGAGTAGTTACCTTCTCCGGACTAGCCAACCAGTATTCTGTTGGTGAAGACGGAAGGTGTACCGATGGAGGACTGTCCTCGAGGTTAGGATCTATTAAAGGATGTTGCTCTCCCGACCCAAGATGTTGGCCAACTGTGGTGTCCATACTGGCTGCAGAGGAGACCGTCGTTGTAAGCTGCGTGGTCCGACTCTCTGCATCTTCCAAGATTACAATTGGAGACTCAATGGTCGTCCCCTCTGTTGTTGGGGTTGATGAAATACTGGTGATGACAAATGCATCTTCGCTAGAGCAAGGATGCTCTTGGAGCCACTGCCGGAATGTCCCATCATCGATATAATCATAAAGACCCGGACCTATACATTTTATGGTACCTAGGTCAATTGAGGATTCGATTCGGGTAGTTGGAAGTGAGGGCATCCCTAACTCTTGATCACCCTCGATCAATGGCCCCTTGGATGCAATTGCAACCATTGTTCTTGCGTTTCCAGGACCATAGGTGAATGTGGGTCTCTTCTCAGACCAGTTCACGATTCCGCCGCTTTGGCGGAGGAATTCACGGCCTAGTAATAGTGGATAAGCACCATTGGACTCATCCTCTAACTGTAGAATCTCAAATGTTAACACATAATCGATTCCCCCAGTTTGGATTCTTAGATCCCTGATTCGACCTATGGTTTTGACCGACCTTTGATCGGCGCATTTCAGAGTCACGTAAGATGGATGGGTGATGTCGAGACCCAATTTTCGCATAGTAAAAGCAGGCATAATGTTGACTCCGCTACCATCATCGACTAAAGCTCGGGGAATGATCTTGTCTAGTATCTCTACATCAATCTCTATCGGCTCAAAAGTCTCTTTAGACCTTCTCAGGTCTAATTTAGTCTTCTTGATTAGTGGCTCAGGGCGTTCTATGTCAGAATCAAACCCTTCCAAGTCAGGCAAGGGTTCCACCTTGTTGACTTGGCTAATGAGCTTAGGGACTCTGGGAATTGTAGCCCCTTCCTTGAACTGTTTGCGAATGGAAGGGGCTACATTGATCAACTGTCCAAAAGAAATATTAGCTTTAGATCTGGACAGGTCATCCCACAAATCGTAAGGGGTAGAAGGGTTCTTACTCTTCCGACCCTTAGTCCGTAGTCGGGGGTTTGAAGGATGAAAAGGGGTTCCTCTTTCAATGAATTGGAACTCATTTTCATCCAATTCGGTTCGGGTTGGAAGGTGTTCGTCAAATCGAACCTCCTTCGCAGTTTCTTTCAAAGTACTCTGCAAATCAGAGAACTGAGGGGAATCCTGAGAGGAGTGAAGGTGCATGCTACTATGCGAGCTAGACACTGGCGATGGAATCTCTTCTAATTCAGTTACTGGTGGAAGACCGGTTTTTGCTCCTCCCTTGGTAACCACTAATGCTGGAAGAGACTTTTGTATGGTCTCTATGTTAGAGACTTCAACCCCTACAAAGAGGGAGTTTTGAAAGTCATTGGCTCTAGAAGTCTCAGGCACATCCTGTCCAACAAACCTAGCGTCCTGTGTAGTCTGGGCAGGTGGTAGGTGGATGACGCCTTGTGCCGTCTGAACTGCTGCAGGGGAATTTTGAGTCTGACGGTTGTTAGAATGATCATAGTACATGTTAGGTGGACCAGCGGCCTCTCTAGACTCATTTATCCTCACCCCTCTCTGGTTATCTTGAGCTTGTCGGGCGTAGTCCGCTTTTGGAAACTCTAGCGGAATTACTTTGTCAGTAACAGTGCACCGAACCGTGGGATGATGGTCCCCGCAACGTTCGCAGATTACGTTGTTCTCTACCCAACATTGACCCGGTCTATGTGGCCGTTTGCAAGTAAAGCATCGAGGGGGTAGTGGTTTTTCGAAGGAGTTTGTATTCCGTACCTGTCTCTGGGCGTTAGGATGTTGATAAGGTTGTCCTTGTCCTCGCGGTCGCTGCTGAGGCGGGTTGTCCTTCAACAACGGACAAAACGGAGGAGTATGGTTGGGCTGGCCGCAGTGGTTGCACCAGACTCCTGTTGAATGTGATCCCGATTCGTGGAACCTTGGAGGGGCTTGCGGATTTTGTCCTTTGACAAGGCATGCCATCTGCTCCGTAAGTTCCCTTACTGCACGGGTCATGTCGCTGGACACTTGTCGCATTTCTGTACGAAGTTGATCAACAGGCGCGGTTAAGAGCAACATAGGATCATGAGAAGATAGGGGGATAACGTCCATTTTAGGTGGAGAGGACCGGTATGTCATTGAGGTGTTCCCTTGTTGGTGTACCGGAATGAATGCCGGAATGGGATCATCGATCCGTCTTACCATCCGGTCATTCTCTTTGTCGATAATTTCGACTTCCAATGCTGCCTGGATGGCATCGCCTAGTGTCACCGGCCTCCGTGATAAGATGTCGCGGATGGTGATAGGCGAGTCAATGCCCTGAATGAAGTAGTGTCGTATCGTATTGTCATTGAGCAGGCGTCCCACATATCGGGTGCAAACCATCTGGAATCGCCGGATATAGGTGGTGAGGTCTTCCGTGGGACCTTTCCGAGTGTTGGTCAACGCAGACAAGGCCTGTTGTTGTCCGGTCTCTGGCTGGAAGTTACGCAAGAAGGCAGCTAGCAATTGCCGCCAGTTTACAAAGGTACCTGCAGCATGTGAACGGTACCACGAGTATGCAGTCCCCGTTAGCGTGTTAGGGAACCAAATGAGATAGTATCCTGGGTCGGTAACCAGATGAGAGCTAAGAATCTCATCAAACTTCTCAATGTGGGCGGCAGGATCATCATCTCGGGCCCCAGAAAACTTCGGAAGGTGATGTGGGACAGAAATCTCCCGTAGCCCTTGAGGAACTAGGATGGGTAGCCCTCGTGGTAGCATCATGGGGGCAATATCGACCATCAATTCTTCTTGTGGAAGGTCCTCAGGTGGCCCGGCTGGGGCCGGGTGTCCTCGACCCTCCATTTCTTCGGAGTGTGCCGATGAGTTCTCGCTAGCGTCAACCGTCTCAAATGTTTCGGGGGAACTGTCGCGCTCTCCCGCCGGAGCGGGTGGGCTTGCTCTTTCCTCCAAATGTGGTGAAGCGGATGCCGGTCGAGAAGAAGTCCCTTGATTTACTTGAGATCTCAAAGATCTAGTCGATCCTGGGGTGTTAGTAGATTTTGGTGGCATCTATTACCAAAAGATGACTCCCAATTCACACAAATCCACACCACTCATATATATATATAGGAAATCCAATACAACACTAGAAAATCGGAAAGACTTGGAGCTAAGTACTGTCGCTATGGCTGGCAGCAGGTGCTATCACGTGATCTTCGCAGATCAACGTGCTAAGAATCTCCGCGGCGTCCGGTCGAACCTCGAAGAAGTAAGGCTCTTGCGTTTCTTCGATGTACTCGTGGTCCGGCTGGTAACGCGCCCACGTGTCCTCGTTGGTGAAGAAGGTGGCGTTTTTGAGACGGCCGTCCCGACTTCTCTTCTTCCGGCTCGGGTATGAGTAGAACAACGGATGGAATCGAGGCTGGTGGAGGTGACAGAGGTCTGGCGCTGTGAAAAGTGAGACTTGGTAATCCTCCGAGTCTTGACAAGGTTCGCAGGCCTCCTGGTACTCTGCGATGTACTGCAACTGCACAGCGGTAGTGAGGTTAAAGGGAACGTATCGAGTCGAAATGCCCCTGCAACAGTCTACAGTTAGATGACGCAATCCGTTGTGCCAGGGTCGAAAAAACTGCAGTTGAGTGTATGGGTTTTCGGTGGCGTGAAGCTTTTCGGCGTTGGAAGAGTCAAATCGGTAGAGCTCCCCGTCGAATAAGGGCGTAGGCGCGTTGTATCGGATGTCGATGTGCGGTAGCTCGAGTAACACCTCTTGGGTGGTAGTTGTCGGACACTTGGCGTCGAAACACTCCTTCACGTAGATGTTCTCGAAGTTCCACGCTGCCACAATGAGTTCCCAATAAAAGATTAGGTAATCGATAAACTTGTGCCGAGGCACACCAAAGGCTCCTTGGGCGATGGCGTGGGCGATCGCCGGAGTGTGGACGTTAGGCCGGGTAAGATACTCTCGGACGAGGTGGGACCAATACTCGAAAGAGATTTTCAAGTGAATTGGCCCGTGCAGCAAGTCATTCAAGGGAAGGACCTTAGTGCCTTCGTCCTCGGTCTCGCCAACCTCGTGTGCCAAATAGTGCTTGAACGGAATGCCCCGATGAGTGGCCCTCCAAGCGTTGTAACCGGGAAATGAAGACCTATCTTGAGCTTGGTAGAACTCCAAGTCGGCGTCCCACTCAAGGTTCTTTACAAAACACTCAACACGTTAGTAAAAGTAGTCATTCAAGTAGCCACTATGTAATTGTCGGTTTAACATAACTACGTCGTTGCTTTGAGAAGTCTAGACTCTTGAATTTAAGCGTCTAAACTCCCGGCAGACGCACCAATATGTGGATGCCGGAGTAAAATTGAAAACCCGAAAAAGAATATTAGTTTCTAATTAGAGAAATCTCTAATCAATAACTAAACTCTCCCGGCAGACGCACCAATATGTGTCTGACGGGCTAAAAAACTACGTCACTGCTTTGAGAAGTCTAGACCCTTGAAACTAAACGTCTAAACTCCCGGCAGACGCACCAATATGTGGATGCCGGAGTAAAATTGAAAACCCGAAAAAGAATATTAGTTTCTAATTAGAGAAATCTCTAATCAATAACTAAACTCTCCCGGCAGACGCACCAATATGTGTCTGACGGGCTAAAAAACTACGTCACTGCTTTGAGAAGTCTAGACCCTTGAAACTAAACGTCTAAACTCCCGGCAGACGCACCAATATGTGGATGCCGGAGTAAAATTGAAAACCCGAAAAAGAATATTAGTTTCTAATTAGAGAAATCTCTAATCAATAACTAAACTCTCCCGGCAGACGCACCAATATGTGTCTGACGGGCTAAAAAACTACGTCACTGCTTTGAGAAGTCTAGACCCTTGAAACTAAACGTCTAAACTCCCGGCAGACGCACCAATATGTGGATGCCGGAGTAAAATTGAAAACCCGAAAAAGAATATTAGTTTCTAATTAGAGAAATCTCTAATCAATAACTAAACTCTCCCGGCAGACGCACCAATATGTGTCTGACGGGCTAAAAAACTACGTCACTGCTTTGAGAAGTCTAGACCCTTGAAACTAAACGTCTAAACTCCCGGCAGACGCACCAATATGTGGATGCCGGAGTAAAATTGAAAACCCGAAAAAGAATATTAGTTTCTAATTAGAGAAATCTCTAATCAATAACTAAACTCTCCCGGCAGACGCACCAATATGTGTCTGACGGGCTAAAAAACTACGTCACTGCTTTGAGAAGTCTAGACCCTTGAAACTAAACGTCTAAACTCCCGGCAGACGCACCAATATGTGGATGCCGGAGTAAAATTGAAAACCCGAAAAAGAATATTAGTTTCTAATTAGAGAAATCTCTAATCAATAACTAAACTCTCCCGGCAGACGCACCAATATGTGAGCGCTTATTTACCCACCCTTGGTAAATAAGTAAACACAACCAGGTTCTTAGTATTTCGAGAAATTCTAACCTATGGGTGTCCTAACGTCGGTCCATTGTGCCTTCCAAGCAATGGATCTTTTTTCTAAGTCCCTAAATACCAACAATTGCAATCAAACTCAAAAAGAATGCAACAATTACAATTTCTACCAAAACTACTTCAATCAAAGAGGCCACGGTGATTTTTGAACGAAACTAGCTACAGTCTAAATTTAGCAATCCTAAGTTGTAGAGAATCTCATGCCATTTCTAAAAACATAAAATTCATCCCTATCCCCTTCTCCTAGCAAAAGATATCAACGGATGAAGTTTTAGCCTTTCCGGGGCAAATTAAACTTCATCCATGACTTTGGACTTGTTCCCTATTTCAATTAATCGTTAAATTTAAACCCTAGTTTGATATAGTGAAACTCTAACTAAATTCTAAGTTTAGTCTTAATTGGACTAATCTAAGTTGACTTCATCCGTTTCCTGGTCCAAATTTCATCCTTCTATTTCTTCTAGGTAACTTGGTATTTCTCAAAGCTTGAACTACGATTGGAACACTTGAAGTTGTCACTCTAACATTCTAATGCTAACTTTCTTCCTTAATCGCGTTTGGACACCCTAATTCTATCCCCCCTTGCTCTTTGAAGCTTGGAATGGATTCTGGTCAGTTGCTATTTTTAGTACTTTGAAATTTGTTCCTCAAAGAGGCTAATTCAAGCTTTCCAAAATGGTCTCTAACTTGATTTTAAACTTATCCTAGCAAAAGTTATTGATGGATGAAGTTTGACCGCTAATCGGTTCCTCAAAATTCATCCGTTGATTACTACTAATCCTACTTTTGAATTTTACTTTTAATTCCACTCCTATGATTCAGATTACTTCTACTTGCTAATTTTCTAATTAACTTTCACTTGGACACTTCTAAATCTTTTTCATCCGATTTTTACTCTAAACTTCATCCAAAGCTAACTCCTTCGTTTTAGATCGAAATTCTAAGTTTAAGGTGTTTTCGGAGAGCTCTAATCATAATCTACCAACTTTGACAGATAAACTTGGGAAAAATCCTAATTTAGACTCTCTGAATTGACCTTGAAGTTCCGGCTAAGTATTTAGTTGCTAATCTAAACAATTCCAAAAGAAAGGTAAAAGTTAGTAAGTTACCTCAAGTTGAGCTTCATCCGCCGTGTTGTAGATGAGCTCATCCAAATATTCTTGGTCCGCCATGGTTGAGAGTGCTTTTGTATTTTTGCTCACCGCTTAAAGTTTGGGTTCTAATACAAATTTTCCTATTCTTTCCTTTTCTTTCTAACTCTCCTTCTTCCTTTTCTTTCTACACTATTCTTACTCAATTATTTAGTTATCCCAAAGGTTGACTAGTTGGAATAAATAATTGACTCTTGACTCCTAAATAATAATTGACTCCTATCTTCTTCTAAGTCAATTATTATTTTATCCAAAAACTAATGGTCCAAATTGACTCTTCAAGATTTCTTAGCAATTCTCCCTAATCCTAATCTCCCTTCATCCTCCTACCTTCCCCATTCTCAAATCACTTACAATTGTGGTTTTCCAAGAGCTTGAAGAGTCCTATGAGAGCTCTAAGTGATTTTCTTCTTTTATGATGTTTTTTGGACTCTTTTTGGTAGTGGAAACGCTACCTCTAAGACATCCCAACTTTTTTCCTATTCTACCTCTTCACCTCTCCAACCTCTTGTAAGCTCCTATCTAATTTTCCCTTCCCACATCCAACTTCAAAATTTGTTGAAAGGCCAACTACTATCTCAATTTTTTTTTTAGGACAAAACAATAATCCAATTTTTTTTGAAACCAGTTTGGGGCCTGGACAGGCCAGTAGTTGGAATTCGGAGCCAGACAGTTGGAATTCGGAGCCAGGCAAGTCGAGATTCGGAGCCAGGCAGGTCGGGAGCAGTCGGAGGAGGCAGCCCCCGTTACCCTCGCCACGTGTCGGCCTGCGGGAGGTCGGGACCCCTCTTCCGCCACGTCACCCCGGGACACGTGTTAGCCTGCGGGACTGGGCCAGTCTGGGTGCTGCTCCGGCCCAAATGAATTTCGGTGCCTGGACTGGGTTTCGGTGACTACTGTCCCAATTGAATTTTTGGTGCCTGGACTGGGTGCCTCGGTGATTGCTGGTTCCAACTGAATTTCGATGCCTGGACTGGGTGCCTCGGTGACTACTGGTCCCAATTGAATTTTGGTGCCTGGACTGGTGATCTAAATTTTTGTTTAAGGCTAACTAGCTTGGAATGGAAAATTATGGATAAAGGAAATTGCTACTTGGCCCTTGGCCAACTCTAGATGGTTGGAACGTTTTCAAGCGTTTCCCATCTTCATTTTTTCCCTTTACAGTGTTAAAGTCTAGACTATCTAAAGTCAAAGCTTCGCCGTAGTTTCGGTTTTCTCTAAGAATACTAGTGATTCCTAAACATCTAAAGTCAAAGCTTCGCCGTAGTTTTGGTTTCTCTAAAATTTTTAGTGATTCCTAAACATCTACAATCAAAGCTTTGCCGTCCTCTCACAATTGACATAATTTAAAACAAAAGGGGGTTCAAAGCTCCGCCGTGCTTGGAAAAACACATCTAAATTCTATAAACTCACAACCCTTGAAGTCAAAGCTTCGCCGTGTAAAAGGAGTACAGGGACAAAGGCAACAAGGGTTAGTTGACAAGGATACTCCTACTACATGGGTTAGTGGAGGTTAGTACTTCAAGACTTCTAAACACAAGTTAGTAATGCTCAAATCCACCAAAGAAACTTAGAAATAAAGCACTAGAGGTTCCTCCAAGCGGCAAGCCGGGCATAAAGAGGTTTCCCTAGGATTAGTACAAGGACTTCAAAAAAATTCAACAAAACACAAGTAGTACAAAAGCACAAGAAAACCAAGGCAATCTTTGAAGGGACCCCAATGTCCTTCAAAGAGAGCTTGAGAAAGAGTGACAATGGAGCTAAAAATGCTCCAAAAACACAAGAATTTGGCAACGTGGCCTAAAATGGCCAAAATCCAACTAAATGGACCCAAAACTTGAAAAGAGGTTCAAAATGAACCTAAAGGGGTGAAATGAGAGGAAAATGAGAGCCCTTATATAGTTTTCCAAGGCCCTCACCCCCCTCTCTTTTCCTACATGGTAATCTTATCAATTAAGATTTTCATCCTAATCTTCTAGATTTTCACTTTCTACGCTGGATTAAAACTCTAACTTTTGGAGGTTTACTCCAAATCACAAACGGATTGCGCCATTGGCTTCAGAAGGCCATTTTTAGTCCAAGGGTCCCCCTACCCCCTATTTTGACGCTAAAAACTCAACAAAACTTAGCGCTAACTGAACACCAAATTAAGGTAAAAACCCAGTTTTTGGAGTTTGACCTTTCTGAGAAAAGTAACTAGCCTAAGTTCTCTAAAAGGTATAAGGGAGTAAGAAAAGACCCAATTTTGACCTCATTCCGATTCCGTATGCTCCCGGAACGCCGGTCAACTTTCCCGCATTCTTCAAATTTGTCAATTTCCGGGGAATCTTGCCGGTTCGGGTACTTCTGACTATCGGAATGTCTTGAAACTTGTTGGGGCATCTTATTAACATAAAAGATGCTATTCTAATTTTTAGTGAGATTTTACCGCAACCTGGGTAATTTCCAAGAATTTCCCATCGTAGGTTTTGGCGGTTGACCGTCCGGAAAGACATTTTCTGCAAGTTAGAAAATTCCGAAACTTTTTATGGAACCTCTCATGGAATTCCACAAAGGATGTGCAAACTAACATCCTTACTTTGCACAAGGGTCGGAGGAGAACCAAATCTTGACTTCTCCTTCAAAATCCGGCCACCAGGGAATCTTCTTTGTCGGGGGGAATCTTGGCAAACCGATTTCGCCGTTGATCTCCAAATGCGATTTCCACCCCAAAATGACATGCGGCATCCTCCGATTCCTCCCAGGCGTCGGTCGTGAGGTTGTAACTCCTGCAGGCTAACAATTCGGGGTTTCTGCTATTTCGTCGGTAAAATGGGGAAAGTGAAACCTATCGTCGGAAATGGATTATCTGACCTCAACGGTGTTCCCTCGGACCAAATCTAGCCCTCAGAGGTTACCTAGCCCTCGGTTTGGCATTTTAAGCCCTATTTACCAAAAACCCGTTTTAATCACTCGGAATCCCGATTTTAGTCTATTTACAATGGGAATTGGGTTTAGTCTGAGGGGATTATAGATATAAGTGACCAAATGCTATATGGGTATGTGCCACACCTATTTTGGTCTTACACTCTTTTTAGGTCTTTTTACGTTTAAACTGCACTCAAAATCATAATAATTAATAAAAAGAAAAGCGTGAGTCCCGAGTGACGAATCGGGGGCTCACATAGTGCAAATAGAGGGTGTTGCCGGTGTAGATACTGAAGTGCGGAATCTGAATTCAGAGGTAGAACGAGAGGTACGAAACGTACCAGTGCTAAGAGAAGAAGATGAGAACGAGAGCTCGACCGACAACGAGAATAGGGACGAGTCGCATGAAGATACAGACCCCAACGCCGATGAAGTGTCAAATGAAGACAACTGTGATCCTAGTGAATAGATGTGGAGATAGTATAGTACTATTATAAGGATTCAACATACGTTTTTTTGTATCGGAAATTTGTAGATGAAGATTATAATAGATTAATAGTTTATGTGTGACTTTTTTGTACATCCTCATATTAAAGTATGTGAGGCTGAGAAACATATAGGAAGCTTTGAATTTTTTTGGAGTGTTTAGACTTTCACAAGCATTGGAATGGTGACCATAACAAAGTAGTAGGAAGTGCAATGCAATTACAACTTCATTTGTATACCTCGGACCTAACCCATATATATATGAGTTATTAATATAATTATAATAATTATTGTGGACTTGTATTGGATTTTGTGCATTCGTTCAAATGAGAGGAATTGAATTCTACATTTCATGAGGTATATTATTCAAAATTGCAAATTGTATAACCCGTTATGAATAAGCGGCCAATGTAATGCTTTTTAAGCATGTAGTTTTAAGAAGATTTTAATAGATGTCATGTTCAATTACAGCAGAGGCCACCCGCGGTCGCCGTCCGAATCCCTCCCAACCGCTGTCGCCTTTGGAACCAAAGTCGCCCCACACACGCAGCCGCAGTCGTCCAGACACTAGAAACCCGAAGTCGCCCAACCCATCCTCCACCCGCGGTCGCCCATAGACATTGGACCCGAAGTCGCCCATACAGACCCGAAGTCGCCCCACTTATAGAAGCCGTAGTCGCCCTGGTTCTTGGACCCGCGGTCGCCCTACCCCGATCCGCACTCGCCCTAACCCGCAGTCGCCCAAGCTGACGTGGTTCTGTCTTTCCACGTCACTGCGGACAACCAGACACGTAGGACAAATCCATTTACCATGGGGTAAAAAACTTCCAAAGCCTAAATTTTTTTGCGACGCATTTGTCGCCTATATTCGACACATGTCATACACGACACGCGACGCGACACGTCTAATACGTCACCGAAACCCGGAAACCCGTCCGACAAGACAACCCTAGGCACAGGCGTAATGGAGAAGGTGGAGGCTGGTACCCCGGGGAAGCTCCTCACAAAAAGTTGAATGCAGAATCTCAAAGTCTACAAACAAATGAAACAACATATGGAATTAGTAAAAGAAAGGTCAATGAAGCAAGTGCCATTGACAAGAGTAAAATTGGAAATGCATGATTCACTTACAGTCTTTGAAGCGGTCCTGGCACTAGTCAGGGGCAAGCGATTAACTCCCATGAATTCCTTGAAGAGTGAGAAGTGGTAAGCCCTCAGGCAGCCTCGAATATCAGCCCTCATTTGAAGATCATCTAGATGAAACAGTAGGAGCACCCCGTTGTCGTGAACCAATTCACAGGCACTCTCAAAAACCGTCTCCACAAAACGATTTGGAAGCTTGTTCCACTCCGGAATGGATGTGCCAGGAGAAGTCACCGTTGGAACCGGAAGACCTTCAGGAATGTCCACCACCATGAGATCAAGAAGGCCGCCAGCGGCTTGAACACCTCTCAAGGCTCGGGCCTTGTCAGATTTGTGCTGCATATAACAGAGAAAATTTAGAATGACACTCATCTCAAAACTACCACAATGACACCATAAAGCAATGGATAATATGGGATGGAGAATACCTTTTCAAGGAAGGCCTGCAATTCGATCCATTCCTTCGGGAAGGTACTGTGCTGCTCATAATAAGATACAACGGCATCTAGAGAGGAAGAGAGGAAAAGCTCATCCAGATGCAAAGTCCCCCCCGAGAAATCCTGGAAGGCAGGTGATGTACACTGCTGCAATCTTGAAGCTGAGAGCTCAACAAAGGAGGAATCCCGCTTGCGAAGGTTCTGTGACATGGATTCAGTGGAAGCCTCTGGGAACACAAGCGCTGGAGTAGAAGCATCACCTGCCTTTGACTTCCCTGATCGCCCAATTTTCCTGGCATCCCTTTGTGCATTTATTTGTGCATCCCTCTCTGCTTTGTCCTTGACCTTCTGGGCCTCCCTATCAGCCTTAGCCTTGGCCTTCTCCGCATCCCTGGTTCTCTGGTTGAGAATCTTGTTCCTCTCCTTTTCGGGAAGCTTAGAGATGTCCACCTCCTGGACCTCATCCTCTTGCACCACACCTTGGTCGGGAGCAACATTGTCAACTTCATCAGAAGCCTTCTTCGCGTCCTCTTCTTCAACTGGGCAAAAGGACTTCCCGCATTCAATGTACCAGCAATATGCCCTGAGATGCGCAATAGACCAAAAGCGAGCATGCCAAGCATTGTACATGCAAAAAACGGAGTTCTTGTCTGTCCAAGCGGTCAAGTATTGGGGAAGGTGGGGCTCATCAATGGCACCAAGTGGATGGAGCTCCCTCTTGAAGTACCTGATGAAGGAAGGCGAAGAAATTTGTTTATTGCTATAATCATCCAAATCAATGAAATATAAAGGAATAAACCAATGAAAAAGTGAGTTCATACCTGTACACAGCTCGCTTCACAGCAAGGTTTGTTTGATTCTGGTTTACAAATGCCTTCGTCTTCGTGTAGGACTCCTTGCCCCTGAAGAAGCCAACGAATCCATGCTCCCAAATTTGATTATGCCAAGCCTGGATGTATTGAGAGATGGACCTGGGCTTCGGAGTGACATCCATGTTTATTGCCAAGCCGTCGTCCTTGACGCTCTTCGAGAATAGATCAACAGCACCATCCTCAAGCTGTGGGAGATGAGAAAAATGAAACATGTTGAGAAAGCTCAATGGCTAGGCTTTATGTGATTAATGGCAACATCATCACTGGCAAATAGAAACAGGAAACGACGAGAATGAAGAGTACATCAATCATGAACTCTAGGTTTATAAAGTCAACATATACCACAAATAATAATGAACTCAAGTATGCGATGACTATAGATATTGATTACTCACCCTTGCCCAAAATGAGGCCTTGTTTAGCCAACCCTCAAAGTCCTTTTCAGTGAATCCCTTAGGAGGGAAGTGAACTGCCTCACGGGAGTGGATGTTTGAATTCTAATTCTGAAGCCACCGAACTTTGAACTCTGGACTTGCACAAGCCGTTGCAATGAGCTGAAGCTTCTCCAATGTCATCTCTGGCTTCTCGTTATTGCTCCGGTGCTTCGTGATCTGCAACAAGTACAAGGGAAGTTAATACATTACAATCAATTAACAAGAAGGTCACGCAGAGGAGTCTAAAGAGGAAAACCAACCTCTTCAAGGAATTTGTCACCGAACTTCGGGTTGGCAATCGAAAGATACTTGAAGAATTGGCCCTTGAACGATTGATGCTTGATCCTTGCTGCTGCCCTCATGGCCGCAGTAACGCCGGCGTCGGTCCTGACCTCATTAGGTGTCTCATCATAGTACTTTCTTGCTGCATCATCAGAAGCCTCCCCAATCTCTTGCTGCAGTTGGAAATGAATAAGTAGCATTAGCTTGGATGACTAAGAATTGGTACAAGATATAGAAATTTGATCAATATACTGTGTGAGTAGGATTATTACCCTGAAGAGGAGCGCAACGAAGACATCGGTTGTCAAAGGATACCATGTCTTCTCGATGTGGGGGCTATTTACACACCTCTTGTATTCTTCCTCAGTGAGCCAGGTCTTAAGGCTCTCGAGTGGCATGCACCCAACAGACTTCACACGATATAGTGTGTGCACCATGCTCATCTTGACATGGGAGTGCTCATTGGACCTGAAGGTGTATAATGTCAGTAAAATACAGTCACTTAATCAAATAACAAGAAAATCCAAAAAAATATAATAAGAAATCATACTTATTGATGTCGTGCATGGCGTTCATTAGGAGGGCCACCTTGCCCTTCGTGTCGAGGCAAATGCTGTCCACGGAGTAATGCCACTCCCATTCACTCCTATGAAGCCGGTCAATGTATCCTGTCCATGCCTTGAAACGGTGGTTCCCATCACAAATGAAGAACATACGACCACATAAAATCATGAGATGAGGGTCTAAGGACAATTTGGCCTCAAATTCATCATTAACTGAGGTCCACTGCGGTCCCCAGTTACTAGTGTCCACATCCTTCACAAGCCTCTCCTCCCCGTTCTCGTTGGTTGTGGATACATAGAACACGGATGCTCCCGGCCTATATCCATGGGTAAACTCGGCCTCCAACCTCTTGATGTCATGGGCTAGAGTTGGGCGGACTAATGGCATGTATACCATCCGACATAGCGGTATCTCGAACCTCGAGGCCTCCTTCAGCGCTAACCGCATGGCTTCGATGCAATGAATGCTGTTCAACTTCCGCTGGTTACGCAACTCGTCCTCATTGAGCTTGAATAGGGCCTCCTCTGCCTCATCCTCACTGACATCGATCGTCGTCCGTGGCGTGGAGGTGCCCTCTCCAAATGGCTCGGGCTGTAGCGAAGTGTCCCCAGCTTGAGCCATGATCTACCCAACAAATCAAATAACTAAATAAATTACTACATGCACCTTGTATATAAGGAAATTACAGCATTCCTCTCATATATACTTCTTCACATTAACGAACATAATTTGGCACATTACGAATGAGAATACACAAATAACAGATTTTCATGAATATTGATTACTCATGCATTTGTAGAATGAATTGGCTAGGATCTTACCTTCAACGGTGATGAAATTCGAGTAGCAAAATCACCTAAGGGAAAACCCTGTACGAATTATGGGAAGCAAAATTAGAAATTCAAGAGGACAAAGGATTTGAGGATATAATTTCAACATTGGACAAAGGAGTTACATTTATTAAATCAAATCTCTGATCCATGTTAGGCACTTACTTGATTCAGTCGAGAGTTGATTAGGGTGCTAACAGGGTCTCCACGATTCTCCCCTCGGTCCTACAATAGAAGTATAACCACAATTTTATTTCCATATCTGAATATCAATAAGCAAATGGAAATAAAAATCAATATGGGAACCACTGGGGCTAAGCAAATCACAATCACTGGTCACATTCACAAATGATAAACATAATCAGGAGGCTGAGGAAATTAAGAACGCCGAGAATCAGCAGAGAGTCCAAGCATACACTCGAAGGCTTTGCATCACAACGAAATCAAAACCGATTCAAGAAATTAAATCTGGTTCCACGAAACCAATGCACGCTCCTCCCGGCGGTCCCAATAACAAAGCTGGGCATATTCAAGACCGCTTTTGATAATCACGAGGTTGTGCATGAGAAGAATACAGAATTAAAAATTTGAAATTTATCCTCCCAGTTTGTGACTTGTGGGGAAAATTTAGTGAGTAGGTTGAGGTCGCATCTCAACCGTGACTAAGATGGCAACACACACCAAATGCAATATGAAGTTACAGAGTGTGCAGTATTTTAGTCAGTCTAATGAGGCTCCAACAGCAAAGGAAATGAATGCATTGATACTCGACAGACGAACGAGCGACAATACAGTGTTGGAACTGGAAGGCAACCAGAATTCAAAATACTAGAGCAAACCAATATATTAAGAGCAGACCTCTTATTTGTTACAAAATATCGAACCCATTCGGACCTAGGAGACAGAATAGAAGATCAGCAGCGGCGTTCTACGATGTCACGACGAGGGTGAGACAAAATTTCGACGCCGTCCAACACCAAGCATCTGCCGCAAATGATGTCCCAGGGATCTACCAGAGACCCCTTGGCACCAAGGCTGCCCGAATTGGGGAACATGACGACAATGGAGGCAACGCAGTGCGCGACAAAATCCCAACCGAGGAGCACGACATCACAAAGTTCGGCAGACATAAGATTTCAGTGGCACGCCGTTCACGATGGATCATGCCGCCAAACGAAGTCGTGAGCGCTCACGAGGGGTGACAAATTCAAACATTTCTACGGCTAGCAAGTCAAGCCGGTCCAGTGGTTCCTGAAAATCACTCCGAGGGAGACTCATACCCTTGCCGCGCTTGTCATCTGGCTTAGCATGTTCACATACCTCAGCGGCGAGGCTTTCGTAAGGGGATCTGCGGACGTCAGCAGCAATACGAGAATCTGAGCGCTTGATTGAAATCCAGTCCTCAATCTCTCGAGATCCAGCCCTCCAACATCAGAAATCCAGAACTCAACCTTGGCTAACCTCACTCGCGGACCAACGTCCTTGGCACCCCCAAAAATCTATGGATGATCGGCTCAAAACGTGTCTGCCAATTCGTCGTTCGTACCTCCAGGATCTGCTGCAACCGGAGCCTTGTTCCTGGTCGGCGTCTGGCGAAAGAGATCCCTCGGCGACGAGGCTACCTCGGCGTAAGCACCGGACGTCTTCGGCAGCAGGTCCTTCGTACAAGTATTCGGTGGCTGGACATTCGCTGTCTCTTGATAGCGATGTGTCCACGCCGGATATTTGATTTTGAAAACCCTAAAATTCATTCCCCGCGATTCTGAGCGGCTCGAAGACAACTCAAACACACCACACTCTCCGCGGTTTACTCTTCTTACATCCTCAGGAATTCCTTGAGTTCTACGACAAAACTAACAGAATCCAAGATAGTATTTGTTCGGCTCTAATCAAGGTTATGAAAAATCGTTTGCCACTCCTGAAGTCCGGGGGCGTAGTCGAGTAGTCCTCGGGGCCGGGGCTATATTCAACAGTTTTTCGGACATGAGGAGAGGCTCGGACCACTGGAGCCGGGCACTCAGACCCTAGGTGACGAGCTCCAAAATCATTGAGATTACTTTTGAACTACAACACCCTCGCCTACGGATAAAAACTCAAAAGGTGTTAAGTCTGACTCAAACTCAATTTACCTCCTCCGCGATGCAATCTTGACGTCCACTCCCGCTCCCTCCCGCATTCGACGAAATGCCCGCAGACTCAAAGCTCACCACTTTGTCGTTCACAGGCTGGAAGATTTGCAGGAAATGTCAATGCTTAGTTGGAAACTCAATGCAGTCGAGCAGGACCATGGTCTTTCAATTTGGTCGGTGGAGGTTTAGGTTAAACCACCTGCATTCGAATCAGGTGAACTAACTGCGTAATCTCCCTATATCCGTCAAGTTAAAAACTAACAGATTTTGAATAGGCCCATAGTTTCATTCGTTTAAGGTTATGGTGGTTGCTTTTCTTTTTCTCAGAGTAGATTATGTTTCTAATTCTACAGTTGCCTGTCTTTGAACTCACAGACAAATGCTTACATTTACTTAACTTACTTCAGTCTCTCCTCTAGACAAGCACATTCAATAATACCTTGTAACTCAGTAAGGACTATTGAAATTTTGTATGGCCGCAATCCAATATTTACTATAATAGAACTCCCAGTAAAGGGCTCTTTGTTTGAAGAATGAATCCAGCTTTGAAGCATTCACACACATGCTTTCGGAACTTCATGGAACTGAACACCTGGATTTTTGGCTAATCCTAATTACTTAGTGGTGTGTATTGCATGGACATTCTCAAGATCTAATTTAAACAAGGAGAAAATCATTTTTGAATAGAGTTGATTCAAGAAATAATATATAACAAATTCATAGAGATTTTACTAGTGAAATTCTCATGGAAGAAGTTGACTCTAACGTCTGTGCATTTTAACCAACTTCTTAACCCTTCATACGGATAGAAGTTCTCGTCGAGAATGATATGATACTAACCTTTATATTGCATCCCTCAGAAGAAGTAGCATTTTCACATCTTAGCACCGTTTCTCCACCATCATGTTCCTCAATACTATGAAGGCAAGGTTGAAGACTCGATCCTAGTGCAAGGTCATGATGGACAGTGTCACCTATCTCACATAGAAATGATAATACCTTGGCAACCGACTCAAACTGAATTTCTCCAACCCTAGATGACTCCCTCTTCACTCTTGATTGCTGCAATACTTTCTTGCTAGAATATCTAAACGCTGAGCGTCTCCTCCTCTTCCTAGTCTAATTGGACACAAGAGCCTCATCTAACTCATTCATTTGCCCTAGAAAAACGTAAACTCCTAGCCTCAAATATTATAAGGATGACTTCTAAGAAGCCCAACATATATAGTATATTAAGGTGACAGTTGCGCTGAAAACTACAGGCAATGTATGGATGGTAATTATGGCTTTAGTTCTGTTGATAGAATATTGACGGATATTTTGTACTCCCTCTGTCATGGAACAAAAAACTTGTAATAAATTCTGAATGGTATAGGTGTTCTTTAATTTCCTAAAACCTACACTCTAGTGTTTTATAAGACAGCGAGTTTGTGCCACGCTTAAGTATGAATATATCCACTTCCACTATATATCATATAAGATTATGAGTTCTTCATCTAATGTTATGATTGAGCTTCTTAGGCATTAGTTACAACATAAACCCTATTACCCTTCAGCACTGAAATGCTATGCAGGCTACCCCTTTGATATAGGTACTTTCCTCAATTATGAATCCTACTCTCATTTATCGATTACAACTTGCAATAAACATCACGGGCCTACATTCTTAAATATCTCTCTGTTAGTTGCGTGTTACCAAACCCAACTTTCATTCTGACACAACCTCATTTTGGCGATTCCTGCTTTCATTTGCCATCATATACATCTTTCTCTTGATGACTATGTCAGGTTCACAGTCCCTTAAATTTGGCCCTTAAATGATTTAAGTGGTTTCATGGAAATGCTCATAGCACTATTTACATTCTCAATCTTTCATTTCAACATGGCTGCTCATGTTACTTGTGTCCCTAATCCTAGGTTAGCTGTTATTTATTCTAATAGTGAAAAGGTTCCGTTATCTTTCCTGTTAGGCAATGACGGAGTAGCTCATGTCACCTCTTTGAGATTGAGTTTGAGGTTCCAGATGAGTGAGGAAATCATGTTCATCGATGAAGAGGTCTACGATGCACAATTTGGAGATCTGATTCACACTATTGGCCAGTCTTCAGTTTGTGACGGAGCCACCAAGAGTTGGTTGCTCAGTGCTGGAAGATATCGAGTATACGGCGTGAGCCAGTCAGTGATGGAAGCATCCACGGAGTTTGTCACACCCCACCCGTCGTCCACGAGCACCGTTCAGGTCACCTCGGCCATATGGGTGAAGTTAGAACATGTTGATGAGTTCATCACAATTCTCAGTGAAGATTCAGACGGGAACTCTCCAATAGTACCACTTCCCGTGCCTTCTCCATTGGTCAATAGCACTTTTCATGAGTCATGTTTGAAGTATCCATCTCCGTTGAGTCATCCCTTAGACCTTCACCCCTCGTCTTTACTCAGGAGTGCCTTAGTGTTGTTGATTCCTTAAAGAGAATTTGGGCTATTAAAGGAGTTAGGAATGTCTTCAAAACACTTGATTTTGATACTCTTCGCATCCAGAGGGTCAAGTTCCTCCCTCCTACATTTAGTGGAGATGTCCTTTTCGAATTACCACCAGTACTAAAGATGGGTCCATTCCATATGATGCATGGAATGGACAAGCGTCATGATGGTCATGCTTGGACCAAAATAGTTACTTCAAATATTAAAAGTAATGTCAGCTTGACATTTCGTACTTCTACGTGCATTGGCCACCTCCGCTGTGACAATCAAAAGTGTGAATACACTACCCGCATTCATCGCACTTCCGATGTCAATGAGAGGGAATGGGATGGATTCACTGTGAAGACGATTCTGGCTGGCCGGTCCGCACCTGCTGGGTCGACACTTGTCTGCAAAATCTATAAAGTTCCACCAACCTGTGTTGCAACTTGTGCTGCTAGAGTCTATTATGTCTATGGAGATGCTAACATGACTTGTGCTTGTCTGCATCTGGGAGGTCATGACCATCCTGTAAAGGTGGGTGAAGACCAGGAGATCAAGGAGAAAACGTGTCAGCTCATTCAGGAGCAGGTCAAGAGGACTCCCAAGGCCACTAACTCTGCAATTGTTATGGAGGCTAGTAAGGAGCTCGTCGGTGTATTACTCATTAATCCAGAGGGGGCGAAAGTTCAAAAATTCAACTTGGCGGAGTTAGTCCCTGTTCTTGAGAAGTGCAAGTACATGAGCTCCCCAAGCATCAAGAACGACGTCACTGCGTTTAGATACATTCGAAGATTTGGAGTCATGGACGGCATCGCCACACTCAGAGGCTATAGCCACTGGACCTACGTGTAGGAGAACAAGTTTCCGGGACAAGGCTCCGACTCAGACAAGGTATATGTTTTTAAGATGTCGGAGGTGGGGCTCGGATCTGGGGTTGACTTGGTCAAACGAATGGAGCCTGGAGGAGATCTGGAGAAATTGTGGATTATGTTTGATCACGTCAAAATAGTCAAGCATTGGACCACTATGGCTTGCCATGTGTATGACTCTGCTTATTGTCGAGTCATGACCATTGCGGTCTGTAATATGCAGTTAGAGGATGTTGTTGCTCAGATGGTACTTTGGAAGAACATGAATGCTGTCATGGCAAGGCACGGTGTTCCGTCACCGAAGTTCAAGGCCTTCATGGCGGACAGTGCGCAAGCAAACTGGAATGCTGTCAGGGTGATTTACGGTAGTGGTGATGCCACGATTCCCATGAAGGACCAAGAGAGGACGTGCCTATTCCATTGGGCCAGATCCCTTGAAAAACATACGAAGGCCGATATCCGTGCCGACCTCCAACACCAGCATCGTCAACTCTGTAGGCAGTACAAGAATGCAGCTTCAGCTTCAGAATCCGAAACTCTATATCTTGCCATTCGTGCATGGCGGCTCTCCTCGGGGGCCACATCCGACGAGGGATTGAGCCGTCTGGAGCACTGGTTGGCATTTTGGCACTTCCGCTATCGCCAATGGGGTGGATTCATGTAGTTGGTAAGTTCGCTATTGTTCGTCACTTTGCATATGACACCAGTTTCTCTTTAGGGCATTCTGGTTCCTAATTTCTTCCTTTGATAGTTTGATTTTTGTCTGTGTCCTTGGCGATTTGCAGGATCTCATCGAATCGGAGCTTGCTGAGATGCCCTCTTGTAATCTCGTTGAATCAGTGCACCACAAATGGAATCAGCAATCTGGAAACCGAGGAACTAATTTGTATACTGCTATTGTCAATGATTTCATCCGGACACTCATGCAGGTTGTCCGATATTACCAATACCTAAAGGGCGACCGTGTTGGCACTGGTCCTGGGAATGAGGAATTGCAGCTTCGCGCTGCCCAACGCACAGCCAAACGAACTGGGAACCCCAAAGTGCTAAACGTTGCTATAGCCAAACTGCCAGGTGCAGAGCTCTTTTGCACTCGTGACCCTCATTTGGCTGGCAAGGAGGTCTTTGGCTCCCAAAAGCGAAAAGCCGATGTTCCTCTCGGTTTTGAAGGCGAGTCACACCGGCTGGATAAGGTAAACTTCTCTCGTTCACGGATTGCAACCAGGTCAAGCCGAGCTAAGCATGCGAGCTGCAGTCTTCCTGATGTAATGGAAGAACTCTCTCCCGAGCTGCAAGAGGACGAAGCACTCAACAACCAAGACATGACGACCGACGTAGGGAGAACTAATCATGTGACTGTTGTATACGAAACTGCTTGTAAGGAGACGGAGTGGCACATTGCAAGGCTGCCCAAGACCTCAACAAAGGCTTGCTTCGCCCAGCAAGCTATCACCAAAAAGAAGTGCAAGGCCAAAATTGTTCAGTGCAACAAATCCACTGCAGCCCCCACATACACTGGCGTCATGCAAAACGTTCACAAGAAGAGGCCAGAGATAATGGAGTTCTTCTTCTGCAACGATGACGTCGAACGCTGTGTCAAAGGTACAAAGCGAAAGTGGGTACAGTTGAGACCGGACATCCCATGTATATGGCCAGTGAAGATTGGGACCAACCTTTCCAAGAAGGAAATCCTTGATTTAGAGAGTGCTGGCTTCCAATTACCACAATGCGCAGTCATCTCTCCAAGGAGACTCTTTGGGACAGTAGAGCTTCCCTTTAGCCTTGCTTCATTTCCCACTCCAACTAATGCAGATGACTGTCCTAAGACCAGATCAGGTAAGTCCATTCGTAGGAACAACAATCAGGGTTGACGAATTGGAACGTCCGGGGGCAAATCACGTCCAAAAATCGGACGTCCGGACGCAGCGTCCGCGAACGCTGTTGCGGACGCAGCGGACGTAGTGGCCACCGTCCGACGGACGATTTGACTCGGATGATCCGACCGTCCGATCAAGTGGACGGTCAGATCATCCGATTGATTGGACGATCCGGCCGCCCGATACAGCGGACTGTCCGGCCGCTCGATCCAGCGGACGGTCAGATCGTCCGATCAATCGGACGACCGAGTCTGCTTCGGGAGGTTTGGGAGGGCGTCTGCCGCCGGACCTATTTTAGGGTTGGTGGCGGACGGGTATAAAGGCAGACGGCCCTTCCATTCTTCCTTACTTCTTCTCTCCATTTAGAAGTGGAACCCGTGTCGGACATTACAACCGTTACTTCATTGTGCTGGTTGCTCCTATACGGGTGGAGAGTGAGATCAATTATTTTTTGATATCACTTGTTGTCAGCCATGACAACGAAAGGTACAAGCAAGGGTACTGTAGCGATGACTTCAAGAAGTGGCAAGAGCGGGAAGACAAAATCAAAGGGGACTGCCCACGAGCTTCACTGGGACATTTTAGATGATCCAAATATCAAAGCGGAGAGCGAATGGGAGAAGGAGGAAGAAACTTATTGGACCTCCAAAATCTGCAAAAGATATGTGAAAATGTATCACATCGACAAGTTGTGGCCTCGTGAGTTCCACATTATTCACACACGAGGGTTCTGTTGCAGGCCATCGAATTGCAAGGATGGACATTTTGTCCATCGATCACTTGAGGTTTGGCGGGCCCTCTTCGGGGACAAATCAATGAGTAAGGGTCTCATAAACTACAGTGTGGCCTCTATGGTGTATGCTGAGCTCATATTGGCTCGGAAGGTGGACTGGAGCACATATCCAACAACAACTACGGCTCCGCTTTTGCTTAGAGTAGGGCAAAAAGATATTCCGGATTTGTATGATCCAAAGGCAAGTCCAAGTGAGGCACCAAAATCACAGAAGCAACAAAAACATGCTTTAATGCAGGTTAAAAAAGAGATCATGGAGGGGGGAAATATTGGAGTACATTTGGATTTTACGAAGATTCCAACTACAATGTCAAATGCCACGGTGGAAGGTGTTGACGGAGAGGTGTTTTCAACTCCTCGGGTGGATTGGATATGCACACGCAATTTTACATTCGTGGGTAAACAAAGTGGTGCTTCAAGCATGCGGCCCGTGAAGGAGGAACCGGTGACCCCGTTTGCACCACAAAAACGTCGGGAAGAGGTTCGTCCCGAACAAATGGCAAGGGCCATTGCATCAATTGATAATATCATAGCGAGCGATGCTACGAATTTTATGACACAAGTACTTTGCAATCAAGACTTGTCAACCACACCGAGCCCCGTATTGAGTCCCGTATTGGGCCCCATATCGAGCCCCGTATTGGGCCCCGTATTGGGCCCCGTATCAAACCCCATGTTGGGCCCCGTATCGAGCCCAAGAGTTGAAGGGCAGATGTTGCCAAAAAATGGAAAGCAACTCGATGGCATGGCGCAAAATGTGTCCATTGATGACAACCCATTGGATAAGAGCTATCCGCATTTGTCAACTCAAAATACGGCACAATTGGAGGATCTTTGTCATTTGCCAATGGTGAGTGAATTGGAAAGCTTGTTGGAAGCTTCTTATTTGTTTAGAGCACATCAACAAGACATCTCTCTTCAACCAAAGCAAGTAATCGAGACAAATGAGGCCGGTCCTAGTAACCCCGCAAACAAGGCGGGCTTGACTGAAACCGCAAACGAGGCCGGACCGAGTAATCCCTTCGCCAAATACAGTGATGAATGGCCCAATTTGGTGATCACCTCAAAAAGATTGTCGATTACAGCTAATTTTGTAGCTAGCATTGCCCCCAAACTTATGGAAGTTGCTCAGGTATTCACCAAATCCAGGCCCGAGTTGGTGGAAGGTGCCTTGTCGTTTTGAGATTTCGTCACGTCTATGAAACCATTATTGGAGGAGCGGATCAAAAATAATCGTAAGCTGCTCATCTTCGCTCAAGACAATGAGAAATACAAAGCCTTGAAGATAGAGCACAAGAAATTGAAAGAAGACCACAAGCAATTGAAGGATGCATTCAAAAGAGTGTGCGCTAATTATGAAAGATCTGCGAACGCACTAGATCGCCGATATGACACTCTAGTTTCTCAAAGGGAATTTATCGAGAAATTGGAGTACAAAATTGTAGCGCTCAAGCAAAAGAATTTGAAGGACAGGGGATATGTTCTTCCAAAGATCGGCGCCCGGCGGAGCCGTGCGTATAGAAGCGGTTGAGGAAAACAACCAAAAGGAAGTAATATCCGAAACCGCCATGGATAATCCTCCTCCCACATTCCAAGACGCGTCCATGCAAACGGAAGGCCACAAGTTTGAAGAGGTGAAGCATGAACTAGAATTGGTAACTCAACAAAACGTCTATTTGGATGCACAATATCAGAAAATGATGCAAGTAGTGGAGCTAGATAAATGCTTGCCAAAGAGCAGTTCCAACACTCGTTGGTTGATGTGGGTTCAAAAACTACAAGACAAACCGTCTGTAGTAACCCGAGCAATGAAGGGGCTTCTCAAATTAGCCATGAAGTCGAAGGAGCAATGCGATGCCATTTCCTTTGACCTCCTATCTATTAGAAGGATGTTTGAGGTACATCATAGGGGTTCAATTGACGTCACATATTGGGGGGACATGTCGGCAATGTTTGAGCGATTGAATGACGCGCAGAAGATTGCGTCAAAGTCCATGAATTAGACCTTGGAAGTAGAAGAAGGTTAGGCCCCTTACAATACGCATTCAGCGCACATCAAAGAGGCGGACAAGATAGTAGTGCATGGTGAAAGTTCAAATACGGAACTATTGGAGGGTAAATGCAACCTTTGTCTAAATCATTTTGGTCCCGAGGGCGCCTTAATCATGGGCCAATGTCGCCACACTTACCATATCACGTGCATGGTGAAATCATCCCTTGTTCGTTCGGTTTGTCCCGAGTGTCGGTCTCCTTTGAGCCCTAGGTTTTACGAAATGGTTGGGCACGAGGAGAGCATGCCCCCTAGCCACGAACACAATCGATGGACCCTTCCACTTGACCAAAAGCCATTTCTATTCCAAAATTACATTCATTGGGGGCGACCTCTAATTTGGAATGCGCAAAAACTCATGCATGATGTTTGTGAGAACTACAATGACGAATTGGATGACTTTGACTGGATGACGTGCAATAGAGAGGTGGAGTTGCAGGCCAGGGGTATTGAAGACTTGGAGGCTCGAGAATTGTTTTGTCGTAGCATGGGGGGACACTGGAGCATCTTACATCAAAAGTTCTTCCGATTTCCTAAAAAGGAAGTGCGGAAAGGAGAAGATGGCGTCTGGATAGAAGTGCAACCATCCCAAGAGTTCAATGAGTAGTACGGAGCATACAGTCACAGCTTAATAGGGAGGGCCCTCTTCTTATCAAAATTAGAAGAAGCTGCGCAAGTTCGTGCCGTTTTTAATGTAGATGGGCTATCAAGCACAGAACATGCACTCATGGAGGTGGCAAGTGCATTTGATAAGAGGATCACCGACATTATAACGATGTGGAGGACTTTTCTACATGGCACAGGGCAAGTGATCTCGTTGACCCCTCGAGATGATGATAAAGCGGTAAATGCTATGATGGGTGAATGCAAGAAAGACTAGTACTATTTTTTGTCACACTTGACGTGTCGGACTTGTTATCGGGTATAACTTTTGAAGAATGAATCCAATTAACTTGAAATTTTTTTTGAAGATGACTAACCTGATCTTGTTTAGATCCCTTATTTTTCAAAAATATTTAAAAATCATTTTATATTTAAATTTCAATTTGGCTAATTTGTCACACTTTGCAGTTTAGGGTTTTTTAGTACTGGGGAGTATCCAAACTTAATGATCTAGATCTGAAATTTCTATGGTCTATTCCCATAGTAGGAACTCATGTATCTACCAAAGGAAATTTAAAAATATTTTATTTTATGCCTTCCACATATGTGCAAACAGGGCTCCCTTGCGCGCGCAGTTCTGAACATTCAAAATTGTTTCAAGATCATTTTTTTGGTGAAATGTCTTTCCTATAAAGTCTTCCCAAATGGCCGATTTTTAGTTTCCTTAAAAATTGTTTTTTCTATTTTTTACAAATTAAAATGTGAAAGTACCTATTTTCATGAGATTTTGCACTTTTTCAGTTCTCCTACTTAGAGAATTTTTCTATGCTTTTCCTTTCTAGGATAACTTCTTCTTAAAGGTGTATACATTGAACAGATTTTTCAGATTTTTAAAAAAAAAAATTTCTAATTAAACAGTACTCCCAAAAAAATCAGCAGTACTGTGGAAAACGCTACGCAAAGTGGACGGTCTTTCTTGCATTCACCCTGATAGAAAAGATTTATTCGGCTTTGAGAGCGTTAAAGGCACAGGAAGTAGATTTGTCTCCCATAAGGAAAAATAAACGGAAGATGGAAGACGAAGATGACTACTCTCTAGAAACCAAACGACAATTCATCGCCGTGGACATGGAAGTCCGATCAGGAGGGGGCACAGCCTCCAGGTCAGATGGTCCTCAAACTCGTAGAGCAAATAAAAGACTTAAGGAACAAGAGGGTGCCTCTCATATTTTTGCAAATGGTAGCGATGATGCAAAATAGTGTTTGTATTAGGGGGTTAACCAATGAAATTTGTTTTGTACTTATTTGAATCTCATGAGGATTCAATATTAGTAATGCACAACACTCATGGTATGTCATGAGTTGCTTTTAATTAATGTATAAATATTTATTCAATACAAATATGTTTGAATTTGTTTTTTCATAATGGTAAATTTTGCCTTCTTTATTTGTCAAATATGTTTCTTTTGCGTACCTATTGCAGAAGATCATACCTATTGTACATTTGTACAAAATCATTTCAAGTTATTGTTATGTTATCTTCTATAACCCCATGCCTACAAATCACCCATTTTCATTTGCACATACATTTCTATTCGCGTAATCCACTTGTCCGCCTGTCTGCACACTTCAAACATCTTACCGAAATTGTAAGAACCGCCTGTCCGCCCGACAGGTTTTAGGTAGGCCCGTCCGCCGTCCGCCCGTCCGCCCGTTCGCTGAATCGACGGTCCAGATTCCCGTCCGCCGACCGCCCATCCGCTGATCCAACGGCTTCCGTCCGCCGTCCGTGTGATCGTTGTGGGAGGATTTTTTTTTCCCCATATTCAACGGTCACATACAAATGAAGACTATAAGAGTCCTGAAATTGACATTTGCAAACACTCCTAAGAAACTGAACGTTAAGATTTCCAAGGGCTAGGCGCTACAATTTTTTGTGTCCCTTGCTTGGTAATGCATAGTTCAGTGGAAAGGGGGGCCTTGTTTTCCAAGGCTTTGTGCATAAACATTTGAACGATTTTACCCAATTGTTATCATTACGTTTTGAATTTAGGGTTTCAATACACAGAGCTTAAAACAGCCACCATGACCAAGGATTGGTCTTCTTCGTACGAAACCCTATCAAATGGAAAAGTACAATGCAAGGCTTGCAAATTGGTATTTGCCAAGAAGCCGGTCCGTATGTTTAGTCATTTGGGATATGCAGGCACATCGGGGAGTCGTGACAAAGGAATCAGCCTTTGTACTCAAATGACATCTGAAGTTCGAGGTCTATTTGTTCGTTGCAATGGAGTGATTCCACAAAGAGGTACTCCACACAATGTAGATGGCAACAACACACCTATGCCTATGGTTGTTCGTGCTATGTCAAATGCCAGAGACACTGTGAACTCTACCGAAGAAGACTCATGCACGGCGCCAGAGGAATATGTTGGTGGTTCTTCCTAAGGAAATCCAAGTACACAAGCATCAGGTGGACGTGGAACTCAGCGGACATCAAGTAGTAGGCCTCAAAGACAGATTAGGCTAATAGAGGGATTCGACGAAGCAAATAAATGCATTTTGAATGCGATGTGGGCCAATTTCTTTTATGCGGCAAACATACCATTTGTTGTAGCCCGAAATCCAGCCTTCAAAAAAGCAGTGAAGAAAACGGCGGAGTTTCACCAACCTTATAGCCCACCATCATACCATGATCTACGTCATAAATTGCTTGACCAAGCAAAAGTAGACTTAGAAGTCAATCTCCGTAAGCGGACAGAAACCAGTATTAGGAAGTTTGGAGCCACATTGTCTATTGATGGGTGGACCTCGGTTTCGAATCGGCCATTGATAAATGCCATGCTTGTGTCATCTGCGGATGAGCAATTCCTAGGATTGGTGGATACAACTGGGAAAATTAAAGATGCTCCATATTTGGCCTCTATATTAGAGAGTTTTATAGAACAAGTGGGCCCTGCAAACGTAGTGCAGGTGAGTACAGATAATGCGGCTGTAAATCCAGCAGCATGGAGTTTGGTATCTACTACCTATCCCCACATTTTTTTCCAAGGTTGCGTGGTGCATGCCTTGAATTTGTTGCTAAAAGATTGGGCAAACGAACAATGGATTGATGACGTCGTGAAAGATTCCCGAAAGATAGTCAAATTCTTCAAGAAGAGGCACATGCCGCTTGCGATACTTCGGAAATATTCGACGCAGTACAACTTGTTGTTGGCGGTGGAAACAAGATTTGCCTCAAATTACAACATGGTTGCACGTATGCTCAAGGTGAAAGCACAATTGCAACAAACTGTGACGGACCCGCAATGGGAGGAATATGCTAGAAAGCACTCGCGAAAATCCAAAACTCATTTAGAATCCAAACGGGTGAAGAAGACCATTCTAAGTGGGCATTTTTGGCATCGTTGTCAAAATTTTGAAGATGTGACAGCTCCAATTGTCAATGCTCTTCGTGATTTGGATGCGAAGACACCATGCATGGGCAAGGTGTTACATATTATGAGGAAATTAGAGAAGCACGTCCTCGCTTTAGACAAAGAGCCTTTTTGTTTGGCTTTGGACAAAGCTGTCCTGTTGGTGAAGGTGTTCTACGAACGACGTGATATGGTGAAGACCGATTTACATTATGCAGGAGCACTTTTGAATCCCTACCTTCTTGAAGACAAAAAACTAGCCGACGACACCGATGCCATGGCTCCATGCAAGCGCGTTTTGATGCAAATATGTACACCTTTAGAGTACGTGAAGGTGGTGAAGGAATTTGTAGCCTTCCGCCATAGGGAACCTCCATTCCACAACATGTTGGATCCGGGTGAACAACAATTGTCGGCGCATGCTTGGTGGGATTTTGAAGGCGCGTGCGGGAAGCTCATTGCTCCAATTGCCAAGAGGATTTTGGCCCAACCGGTATCATTGTCTTCATGTGAACGAAATTGGAGTAGCTATTCTTTTGTTCACAACAAATATCGAAACAAGTTGAAGCCACAAAGAGCACAGGATTTGGTATATGTGTATACCAATTCCAAAGTCCTCGGTGCATCAAAGCAAAATGACGAGAAGAAGTGGTACGATGAGAACCTCGAGTCGGAGGATTCAGCCTTGTCTTCATCGGAAGACGAGGGTGGTGAATCCGGTGAAGAAGTTGATCCCCTCATGGACGATGAAGATGACCACGGCATCCGCAATTTCGATGATGAACCGCTTCGAAGCCCACCTCATTATGATGCAGACATCGGAGATCATTGTGAAGACCCTTACAAGTTTCCGTTGGATGAGGACAACTGTGAATATGACGAAGGTGGACCTTCCATAGCTAAATACTTAGATGGAACCGGATTGTTGCGTAGTGAAAACATTCTAGCAAATAGGGAAAATACTCATGCGAAGGTAGCGGAGGAAGATGAGGAAATGGTTATAGGTGATGAAACTCTCCAAATGGATGAAGTGATTCGAATTCCCGAGTGTCCATCCATGACAACGGTAGGAGCGGAAGAAAATGATCAACACGAAGACATGAGAGAGTGTGGAGTGAAGTCCCACACAAATGTGGTCAACCAAAGTATTGAATTACCAAGGGCATTGACAAGTGAAACTATTGGACTTTTCGGCATTCAAAATGCCCAAGCACCTCGAATAGAGGGAAGTCAAGATCCATGTGTATTGGAGTCCGTGTGCCCAATGCCACACCGCAACGCCAAAGACATGAAGCACCTCGTGCGAGATCCTCAATTACCATCACATAGCGGTCCTCAACAGGCACTGTATACAAGCGGTAGCACGACTTTGAATGGTCCTGGAGACTCACGGTTCAAAGAACAACATTTGAGCAATTTGAAAGAATTGCACATTGGAGCCAATCCCAATCCATCCGTTTCATCAGACAACGATGATGTGCAAACATTGGAGTCTATGTTTCGTCGATTTTCTAGCCATGCAAAGCATTCTCCGATCAAATTTTCAAACCCTACAGTGGAAGCTTTGTCCGCAGAGAAGACAAACATTCCAAGAGGTTCGGAAGCACGTCCACCCGCGGTGAAGGAGTCCAAAAAAGCTAAGAGGAAAAGAATAATGGAGCCTTTTGCAATCTCTCCATTGAAAAAACAAAATGTAGGTAGAACCCCCCTTGATGCAAGTCTACCTCTAACCAAGCGAAAGGTGAAACCAATCCACGATCTTAAGGGAGGTATTGGAAAGTCTCTACTAAAAGTCAAAAGCGATCATAAGTTAGGTAGACCAGTGAGATCAAGCATATCAAAACAAGTACAAGAAGAAGGAGGGAAGATTGTACAATCTTCATCAGATAGTATGCAAAATTCATCCAGTAACGATGATTCCGGATGGGATACAACAGGTCATAGTAGCGGGGCTGAAGTCAAAGGAGATAGTAACTATCAGCCATAGTTTATAAAGATTGAGAAGATGTAAACTTGGGTGTGTAGTTTTTTACCCTAAACACATTATGTTATGACAATTCATTGTTCGAATTTTAAAATTGTAATACAAATTTGCTCATTCACGTTGTGCACACCATCAAAATTTTGTTTTTTTAAATACCTTAAAACTAGTGAAGACCGTCCGTCCGCCTCGTACGCGCCTTGGTCACCTCCGTCCGACGGGCGGACGGTCCGACCGCCCATCGGACCATGGCAGTGCATGTTTTTTTCTCATTTAGTACAGCATAGGATTCCTAAAATGGCCAGGTCATCTCCAAAGAGTGTGCCTTCATGACAACAAGCATCCAATGTGAATACTTCAAAGACATTGAACTCCTCATGGCACCGACATCAAACTTCATTCTTCAATGTGCACATCATATTTTTAGGTGCAATCTTGAAATTAAACATCTCAATGATATTTTGAAATGACCATCTTGAAAGATCAAAATGAAATGCTACCTATAGTTCTAAATTTTTTTTTCTAAATTTTTTATGATAGATCATAGATTTAATTATATTCAAAAATTTATTTGGATTTTAATCATATATTACTATATATTGTAAGACATCTCAATTTTAAAATAATTATTTTTATGAAGAAATTTGTCGAAGTAAGCGAAATCCGACTTAATGTCATGAAACTAAAAACAATTGCTATGTACTTATATAATACTATTGCATCAAAGTCACGATCTTCTAAGATATTTGTATGCAAAGTTCTAATATAGGATTTAGGATTTAGGATTTAGGGTTCATGTCATTCATATAAATATTGTCAAAATTAGAAGTGTATTTTGAAAATGGATGTGTGATAATATTTTGATGTAATATTAAAAAATCATTTTGGTCATGATAGTATAGATTGATACCTAATTAGTAATTACCTACTTATAAGAAATTGCCCCATTCAATGTCAAATAATGTTGTCAAAAATCATTTGGAGTTATATAACTTATATGTTGCGGACTTGCGGTCTTGCGGAGTGCGGATCATGAAGTTAGAAAAAGCATATAGAGTTGTCTTATGTCTCTAGAATTCAAAGTTCTTTATTCAAAATTGATATCAAAGAATATTAATTGTCTATTAGAATATTTTTTTCATTGGGATTAACAATTCTTCAATTCTTCCAAAAGTTATTAGCGTATTATTTTTCATTTAATAGTGCATCAATTTCTACTTCACAAATTTTTAAAAATGAATGTATAGTTCTTTTGAGTTTAACCTCTAATTCTCTAAAGTCCCATTGTCCCATCGGGGGACAAAATGGATGTAAGATTTTTAGGCACGCTCCTATGGCCTCAATATTTTTTGTAAATTTCTGAGTTTTTTTGGTATCTTTTAGAATAAATAACTTGAAGTATTCATTTTTGAGTTGAATTCTAAGAGTTAAAATCAAAAAAAAAATTTCATGAGGTCTAAATTCCTTGCTAGAATAATCTCAGAGTGGAAATTAGTATATTTCAATTCTATCTTACTATCTTAGAGCTATTAATGATTTAATTTTTCCTTCGATCTTGAATCTACTTCTACCTAACAATTTTTTAATGAGTGAAAACTAAGTGTTTCTTTTTTAAAATCTTTTTTTTAGATTCTCAACTCAATTGTTTATCATATAAAATTAGACATTCACCATCACTAGAGTAGCCTTTTTTAGTTAAAAAGGTTCATCGCAAAAAAATGTAGTTAAGCAAGGTGCCAAGGTGCCTAAAAAGTAGGGGTTAAACATTTCACATTTAATCATTTATTCATAACTCAATTGCCTAAATTTTGGCTAAAATGCACAAGGTGAAAGACGTACGTGAATATTCCTCAAAGGGTTGAATGACCAAACATCCCAATTTAGAAAAGCTAGAGAAGTAAACATTTAATTTTTAAATTCCATGCACAATTGCACATTGGTGAATTCTTTGAGGTATAAATTCATTCAACTAATGTGGGACAATGGTGTTGATAAAGTTACATAAAAAGTCTATTGTTGAATTTGTTTAACAAAATATATTCACATAAAAAATTAAAAATTGACTTCAAAGCTTTATTTGCGAACTTGTGCATGCTATGAATTCAAGAAACACCTAAACCCAATCAAGAATCCTCAAGTTAAGTTCTTAATTGAAGATGGTCCATATATTTCTTGAGGAACTTAATTTACATTTGTTTTCATATTTTTAATTAGTTATGATTTCTTACATTTGTAACTTTAGAGTACAATTTAGGATTTAGGTTTTAGGGTATAGGGTATAGGGTTTAGGATGTAGGACTTAGTGTATAAAATTGATGATCATTGCATTAAAAAAACGCTGGAGTTCTATTTAATGATTCAAGTTCTTTAAGTAAGAAAGTGAATGTCGATGAGATTTTTGTCTTTCCCATCCTTGTCATTATTTGCTGGTCGAGGTCGTTTTAGGAGTCAGATGATGCAGCCGTCCGCCTGGTCGGACGACCTCGAAAAATCTCTCAATTTGATCTCCACTTGAGAGGGGCTGTCCGATCAGGCGGATTGCCCAGGTCGGACGGCCCAGGGCGGACGGCAGCCGTCCGATACATCGGGGCTGTCCGATGAGTCGGACGAGCGGCGTCCGTCTGATCGGACGATCCTTACGATGCGGACGACTGTCCGTCCGCGTCGTCTTGTCCGCCCGATCAGGCGGACGGGCGAGGCGTCCGCCTTCGATTTTAGGGTCGGACGGCCCAGAGCAGACGGCGGCCGTCCGATTCACCGGGGCCGTCCGATGTGTCGGACGGGTGGCGTCCGCCTGATCGGACGGTCCTGACAAGGCGGACGATGATCCATCTGCCTCGTCGGGTCCGTCCGATCAGGCGGACGGTCGAGGCGTCCACCTTGCATAAAAGAGTCGGACGGCCCGTCCGCTCCTCACTTTTACCTTCCCCCTTGTGTCATGCAAGAGAGAGCGGAGAGCTTGGTGGTTTATCCTCCATTGGCTCCTTTCTAAGGGAAGATAAGAGTGTGATTTCTAGGGGATACTTGTTGCTTTTTTTTCTCTACATTTCGTGTATGATCATTTGGCAAATCGTATATTGCCTTGTGGATTACAAATTGCAAGTGCACTTCTAAACGTGATTTCATCACGATGCCGAGATCAAAGAAGGCTGCGAAGGACCAACGAGTGAAGCCGGACAGTGAGGTGAGTATGGACGCTCCTTCTCTCGCTTACAAAGCATTTCTCATTGAGTGCATTGTCAATTTTTATGAGTCGGAAACCACTGTGTCGTTGTATACCAAATATGTGAGGTATGAAGACGAGTGCCCAGCTAAATTCAAGGAAGATATGGCACAGAAGTTCACGGATGCTTTAAACGTATCCTACTGGATTCATGAAATGGAGAGTAAGGGCTTTCAACAATTTTTGAAGAACAAGGTCCATGATGCATTGTGAAATGCAAAGGTGATCTTAGAGAAGTACGGGAAGCAACACCGCATCGGTGATGGCGCTTTTGAACAGGTCATTTTGAGGGCAAACTTGTTTGTTCGCCAGTGCGCCCCTTTTGCAAAGAATCGAAATAGGCGAGGTTCAATGGGTTGGTGGAATAGTGATGAGGGAGTTGTGGAGTTGCAACGTGGGCGACGACATCTCTTAGCGCTTCCGGAAACAGCAAGGGTGATTCCACAAGATGATCAAATCCTGAGGGGTGGATACGCAACAATTCGGAGGGTCCGAATTGAAGGATGTCGTGAGATACCCACATTTTGGGAGTTCGCAGAGAAGGTATCTCATCAACAACGCATACGACCTCCGCTCGCAAGGTTGGAACACCAAAACGAGTCAATGGCAGTAAGAATTCCACATGATGGAGTTATCCGGTTTTTTGATGTTCATGCAACGCAAAACGAAGGGTACTCGTATTGGTGGAATGGCGGAACATTGAAGCAAATGTTAAAATTGGATAAGAAATATCCCAATAACATTGGCATTCGGTTGGCTTATTCTCAACCGACCCCGGAAGAGGTGACGAAAGCTTTTTTTCTTGGTCGTTGGAGGAAGAAGCGCACAGAGCTTGCATGGGCATTGGTACACCTCATGAATGCAGTGCACAGCGCTGGACATTTGCACAATGATCTTTTACTGGACAACATTATGTTTCACTTTCCCAATGATGAGTCACATGTTTACATTGGAGTTTGCGATTGAGGCATGACTACCTTACGTAATGAACCAATGAAGTCCTTGTACACGTTCACCTCTCAGAGTGAGCGGACTGAGACCTTGAAAAAGAGGTGGTGGGTGGACCCTTCTATTGCATACTTGCATAGAAGAGATGCGGATGTGTCAATGATACCGGATTTATCACGTAAATCGGAGGAATATGCGGTTGGTCAAATAGCTCAAGTCATCAACAATGGTTGCATGTCGGCGGACTATGTGAGCTTACATCGGGAAAATGAAGGACATACAAGATTTAGCCATGAGGATTTGGCAAAGATTTTTCACCTTTATTTGGAGCGCCTTTGTGATTCGGTGATTGATTCTCGCGGTAGCTTGTCCGAAATCATCCATCGATTTACCAATAATTACAACTGGCCTATTCCGGATGAACACTTCCGCCACTCATATTAGTGTCTATGGTATTAGTGAACGACATAGAAGTGATAGAACTATAGAAGTATTAGGTAAATGTAGAGGCGAGTACATAAATTTGCATGATTTTTTGCAAACTATCTAGTATATATATGCATCATCAATGTATGCCAATATATGTGCACCCTTATAATTCATATAAAATTTTGAAATGTTTGTGTGTTTTGAAACTTCCAATGTCCAATGTCTACCGTCTATTTATGCATTCATCATATATTTTGCTTGAAATCCTTGGATGAGAAGTGCAATGCAACAATTATTGTTGATGGATGTTAGCTTGGTATGGTTGGGTTCAAAATTGTATAATCAATGTTGAACACATATAACCCCTAAAAGACCAAAGTGGTTTTTTTGGCAACATAGCGATTTTGGGCAACTCACTACAAATGGAATTTATATTTTTTTTCTTTGAAATTTTCATACAACACGTACCCGAGGAATAGCTTTAAGGCCCAACAATTCTCATAAATTTTGACTACATGGTTAAAAAGTTATTGCATGATATGTCGTTTTCAGTCCTTGGCGAGCAGCACGGGCAGCGAAAAAACTTCTTCAAAAATCACTTTTTAAGAAAATAAAAATTGAAATTGGTTCTTTAGATTTATATGTACATGGGAAGCTTTGAATCATTCCATTTAGATCTATGAGTCAAAAGTTATGAGGATTCTTAGTTTAAGGGTAGTTATGGAATTTCAACTCTAAAATAAACTTTGAAGTCTTTTATTTAACTGAATTTTCAATATTTTTGAAAAAAAATAAAAACATTGGGTGTAGATTGTTTATTACAACATTACAACCGTTGGATTGGCATTTTTCAATTCCATAAATTAATTCTTCACAATTTAGTGTTTTGAATCATTCTCTACCTCTTCCTACTTACTATTTTTTTCCTATATGTTGTACAATTCCAAATGATCTGAAAATTTTCAAGCATGTAGCCAACTTGCCTTCAAGAATAAATCCAAAGAGTAACCACCATTTTGGACATTTTTTCATACAAATGTGACCTTGTGAAGGGCAGCTGCCCGTTTTTTTGCAGGGACAAAAAAAAGATTTTTGTCAATTCAAACACTATTATCTTGCAATCCACATGGTGGAAAATTCTGAAATTTTTTCCACATCTTCTTAAACAAGTTTACTACAAGATCCTATGGTTACATGTGTCCAAGAATGTTTTATTTCTAAAATTTGACACTAGTATTAGAAATGGCAATTTTGGAGCGTTTTTGGTGAAAACATAGTCAAAAACATTTAGGGGATAATGATAATAGAATTTCATCGTACGCAAATATTTTTTATATTGAAAAGCAATACAGTTGATATTTGAACGATACCGCTATGATGATACCAAGTACTAACGTCTAATTACATTTTAATACAATATATTTACATCAAAGTAATTTAGTACGTAAATGCTATTCGCCGAGATGCCGATATTTTTGTACTATGATTGCCACACTCCATAATCCAATGGCAAGAGATTCCAAGGCCCACTCGATTGTGAGACAACGACTAAAATAGCTCTACCTACTTTACTCGGAATCTGAATGGATGTCATCTCTACGTTTTGGTGGTGTGGAACCGGATCCATAAGTGCCAAGATATGGTCCTCCGCCCCAAGTGCATCCATAGTCGCTTGGCGTAGCTCCTTGATTGGGATTTCCATAGTAAGGACCTCCAAAAGTTGGAAGAGGAACTACATCACGGTGCTGAGACCTTCCTTGCCTTGGTTCGACATGACGAGAGCCTGTGTGACGCTCATATGAACCACCCGTAGTAGATCCGGACAAGTATTAGGAGCCTCCTTCGCTAGATCCAAAATCATGTGTGGTTCCATGGCTTCTTTCTGGGTTGTAATAAGTACCTCGGGGGTCGTTAGCGTAGTATAAGACCCTTTGACCATCTTGTGAACCAGATGCAGTACGATCATGTTGGTAGGACCTGTCATGCCCGTGTTGTTGACCTCGATCCTCCATGCTTCTACGCATAGCTTCTTGCATTTGTTGATTGAACTCAATGTCTTCCCGAGCTTCTTGACACTCATGTCCCACTGTAAATGTTACGGGTGCTGGATTGTCTTCTACATCATCGTCGTCCAACCATTCGTCCTCAGCATCCAGCAGTACAACCGGCGGAAATCCAAACTGCCCTCGATTGACCACATTCGCATACAATCGCTCGGTTGAGTCCAACTCGTATAAATAACAGCGTCAGTGCGCTTCATATTGTCAACATTTTTCCCGTAAATTGTGCGCCAGTCTACATCTTTGTGGAGTACAATCTCTGCCCAAACCATGGCCATGTTGGAATAATTCATAACATTTGGTTTGGAATCAGGCAGCTCAGCGCACCGCGTTACTTCCTCTTATCAGTGCACAAAGTATTGGCTCTCGCACGTGGAAATTTGTCCTTCCCAGCGTTGAACTTGTTTGTCTGCTCTTTCTTGTGACCACATTTTGGAGAGGTGCGTCATTTTGACGTACTTTTTGCACATTGTGCAGTCCCAAACCTTCTTGGGCTCTTCTTCCCATCCAGGTTCAGCTACACACATTGGATTTGTCCAATCTCCCCAGTTCATGTCTTGGGATTTGCCTTTGTTACTGGACCTTGAACTACTATTGCGAGTCATGATAACCTTGATTAAAATGAAATGATTTGATGACAAAGTTCACATGAATTTTTAGGAGAACTGAACAAAATGTTTGACACTTGCCAATGAAACGAGGTGAAGTTGTTAATAAGGCCTTCAAAACCAAGTAATCACCAAAATAATTTGGTGCAATTCAGTATCCGAGCACAATCGTTCACGCACCAAAACGAAAGGGGCGCGCAGAGCCACTGAGAGGCACTGGATCACCCACTCCGCAAGGGAAACGATTGTGAGGAATGAGCCGTCCGCCGCGCTATTTATGGCGTCCAAAGGCGGACCAGGCAATGCGGACGCGTACATGCGAATCGGACGGCCCAGAATTGGACGGGCAGATCGTGTGGACGGGATAGCACGGACGTCTTGTCCGCACGTGCCCGTCCGCATGATCCTATCGCACGATCTCGTCCGCGAGCCCGACGCCCTGTCCGCGAGATCTCATCCGCGGGACTGTCCGCGAGCCTCCCGATCGCGCGAACGATTGGATCGATTGGACGGCCCGACCGCGCGGACGTTCCGTCCGACCATCCACTGGACGGTCGGACGGCCCGTCCAGGGATGTCAAAAGACGTCCAGGGGTCAGCGTCCATGTCCGCCGGACTTGGATGCGGACGTCCTGTCAACCCTGACAATAATGCTCCCAACATTCAGCAGGCCAACAACTGTACATCCGCTCTCACCTTGAAGGTCAGATACGTAAGGTGACGATGATTCCTCATCCAGGATATGGGTGTATTATCACCCTTGATTCTGGAGCTCCACCGAAAGTTCAACAGTACTTGATCACCATTGGCACTTTCCCTAAATGCTCTTGTCTGAACTTCAAAGATATGGCAATAAAGTGTTTGAGCAGACATGGTAGGTGGGCAAGTTGCAAGCATCTTTATTTTATTTTTACTGTTGTAGGTAGCCTAAAGTCCAAGAGAGATGCTTTCCTACATGCACCATCTTTTAGCTTCAATGAAGTGAAGCAGATTCTAAAAAGCGGTATCCTAGCTTATCGCATTCCAGAAACTCACCAAATGTAATCCTTATGGAATTCATTCAAAAATGGTAGTGAGACTAAAAGGGCCACTACTAGCTTTTGGAAATCATGTGTAAACCATATTTGATTGTTTTTGACTGAAATTTTAGATGTTTTAGATGTCTAATCAATACACTGAAGTGGTTAACACACTAAAGCAAGGTTGTCTAAACCAACGTGACGCGGGCTTTTTGCGTCTGGATGTCGTGACGCGTCCATCGCGACGAGACCGGACGCGGCAAGATCCGTTTGCAATGCTAACGGGCCGTCTAAGCCGTGGATGAAGTCTGTCCAGGCCGTCCACGGGGCCATCTACGTTGTCCAAGCCGTCTACGGGGCCGGCCATGGGGTCGTCCAGGCCGTCCACATCCGTTGTCGACGAAAACATTCATCCGCACATTGTAGATTTTCATCCGTTTTCCACATTTTGTCGATAGATTTCATCCTGACGGACGCTGGGGTTCGATCCGGACGTCCGGACGGACATCTGGACGTCCGGTCGTGGCATGACGGGGACAACCCTGCACTAAAGTGGTTATTCAGTATGGATAAATAATTAGCCGGCATGAGATGGTTAATTATTCAGTATGGGTGGATAATTAGCCGGCATGAGAATTAGGATGCTGAATCTAACAATGTCACCATTGCACACCACAAATGCTATAACACCACAACTACAGCTGGTTGTGAACAATATGTCCTCGTAATAAATAGTTTAGACTCTGGCATATTAAATAACCGTTTCGGTGTACCTCTGTTATTTTTTTAGAGCTTTGTGCTTTGTGAATGGCACAAAAGTTTTGGCACACAAAATCACTACATTTTAATGAAATTGACGATAAACACAGCTACATGAGCTAAAATTTCAAATTCAACTTACTGATAATTATTTTTTTTGTGGTGATTTGAAATTGGTATAAGTTTTGCTAAATTTAGCCTAATGTGAGAACACTAAAATTTTAGAGTGCAAATTGTGACTTTCAAGAGCTGTGCACTGTAAACTCCATGATAAGTACAGATTTGAGTTTCAGTCATTGATTTTGAGATTTTAGTTAGACAACTCAAAAACATGTATACAACTTTGATCCTTGTTACAAGCGTCTTCCATGGGTGCCAATTTCTTGGCGTTCCACGGATGTAACTGAGTATGACCCATAAGGTGGGTACACCCAAAAGCACCACAAATTGGGCTATGAGTAATTTGAAGGCTACGTAGATAATAGTAAATACAGGATTGTGATGAGATTTGTAGAAAAGGGAGAAATGCACAAAAAAAATTCAGATTTTGACAAATATGAGACCACAGTAGGGATACAAAGTTTTGGAAGTAGAGTATTCAAAAGCGCTCATAGGCTGCACTAAAAATCAGTAGTCACATGCACAAAGTTCCCCTCCCAAGGTGTCAGAATGAAAAGAAATGGAGTTGCAATTGTGTTTAAAACAATGAAAAAAATAAACCAAATTAGTAACCAACAAGCAGTAGAAAAGCTTGTCAGTAATCAATGGGAATTGTCCATGTGTTTCAAAGAAGAGAAAAGAATGATTACCTTGTCAGAGAAACAAATTAACATGTGATGTGAGCTTACAAGCATGTCACCAATACCCAAAATGGCCAATGGTTCTTTGATGAACTACCATATTCATTCACTAACAATTTTCAGTAGAGAATTACACCATTTAAGGGCTTAATCTAGGGTGCACTTTAAGGCACTGCACCATAATGGGTGTACCCACCTTATGTTTTATGTCTTTGTAGGAACTAAACTCAACCAGTCATTATCATAGTGATTGGTCTCCCAAAACAAAGCACATAGGCGTGCCAACTATTAAGATAGGATGGAAAATCTGAAAATGTAAGTGGGTTCTCCACTACTCAAGAAACTTATTTTAAAGAGGTTGTTACACAAACACTAATAACTGTCAGTTTGAAATGGAACATAAAATTTGGATTGAAATTTTTTTAATAGAGTTTCTCTTGATCAAAACAAGTACTAAAAGCCGCGATCAGTTGTCTATAAGCCCTCTGCTTTGGTGAGGTGTTGGATCAATTCAACTTTAATGTCTGACTTGATATACAGAGCGCAAATGATATATTGTTTTAAGGGCATTTGCAATGCAGCCCTTGTATATGGCCCAATATTGATATAACTAACTTTTGAACAGTAAATAATTAGAACTTGAAAATTGTCTCATTGAAATCGCATCGGAAAAAACTTGGAGAAGGTTCAAGAAAATTCAAAATTAAACATTGGACAAGTACTTCAAAAGTAAGGTAAAAATCTGAAATTATAGAGGTCTTAGCAAATCACGGATACCAAAGCAACATTTGGTCATTGCCCCCCCACATTTGGCCATATTTAGAGGGTCAATGGCCAAATGTTGCTTTGGTAACCGTGATTTGCTAAGACCTCTATAATTTCAGATTTTTATCTTGCTTTTATAGGCAATTTCGTTAAAATGGCATATTCCGTATGCCATTTTCAGAGCGGCCACTTTGAATTGCGAAAGTGACATCTACAAGGGGTATAGATTACAAAAATCTTTGCCTGAAATAGATTTCAGAAATCTACCACTAATGTACATTTCAAATCGCGCGGTCTGAACTTTGAAAGCAACATCTATGACTATTGTAGATTTCAGACATCTATAAGCGGTTTAGATTTCAGAAATCTAGGACAGTTGAACATTTCAGAGTGGCCGCTCTGAACTGTGAAAACTGCCAAAGTTACGGAATTTCGCCATTTTAACGAAATTGCCCATTTTTGAAGTACTTGTCCAATGTTTAATTTTGAATTTTCTTGAACTTTCACCAAGTTTTTTCAGATGCACTTCCAATGAGACAATTTTCAAGTTCTAATTATTTACCGTTCAAAAGTTAGTTATATCGATATCGGGCCATATACAGGGGCTGCATTGCAAATGCCCTAAGATGCTCCTCGGAAAGAAAGACTCTCTTAAATTGGCGTAACCACTTGGTACCTTTTCACAATTAAAACCTCCTTAAATTCTACTTGTCAGAAATCTAGATCCTAGATCCTAGAACTTTGTGCAGACGAATATCACCATTTTTAACGACTCCAATTCTAATGATGCAATTCATTGGTCAAAGAGTCTGAATTATTTTGAGACAAGTGTAAGTGCTACAGTCAGTGAGTGTGTGGCAAGAGTGCACGATAAATTGCAGAATGTCATTCAGGAGAGGGTCAGATTAATGATTAATGATTAATGAGTGTGATAAACGTCGTTCCGCCAAAATTGTGTGAAGAAACCACATGTGCACAAGTGTCAATATGCGTGGAACTGCAAAAAAGTTGCCTCACCATGCACTTCATCAGATTTTAGGCTTCGGTGCGACGAGGTTCCAAGTTTCAAGCATGGGATTAGCCTTATGAAAGAGGAAGTAGTAAACTGCACGGAGATCTTTTATGGAATAAGCCAAGACCAAATGCAACTCCATTGGGACGTGGCGGATTTCTTCTTAAGAGTGGAAGCGGCAGTACCACAAGAGCAACCGAGTGTTCATTCTTACAGGACGTTTGGTCAAGATTTCAGTGTACTGTACATCAAACCAAAAAAGCAGAACATAATCAAAATACCAGAAGAGAGTATGGTTCCCGTCTGACACGGAAACCCAAGGCCCAAGTTTCAGAAACTTCTTTTGATTGATTGTCAGCACGAACAGTCTCTGAAAACAAAAAGAAACCACCAGAAAAACTGAGTGCTCCAATGAGGCCCTCGGATTCTAGACAACGGTGGAACTAGCATCACGCCTGGTTGGTTCCAGGCTGAAAATAATATGCACAAGGAAGAAGCTTCTTTGAAGCCCACCCCTAACTGAAGATCTTGACGTGCAACCCTGTCCTTTCATGTTCACTGTGAAGCTAAAAAAAGAACGATATATAGTAATCTACCTTGGCATAACATTCTAGCGTATCCAGGGGTAAAAAAATCGGTTCCATAAACCCTTAAACCCCAAGCATTCGAATGTGACCTGGCCAGAATTACATTACGTCCAGCTACCACTGCTTGTCTGGGCATTAGCATACTTTGCTGCTCCAAACGAGAAAGTAACTAAAACTTCACCGACCATAACTTAGACAAGGAATTTCTTGCACGTCGTTCGAAACAAATAAACGCCAAAAATCAACAGGCAGGGGTGACAGATTGATCATGTCTTCATAATGTCAGGTGAAGTATGTTGGATGAAACTGGACACAGTCAAAACACACAGCACAAAACAACCAATTGATTGTCAGCTAGAATGATTGAAATCCATAGTATTGTGAAACTCCCTCCATCCCGAAATGATTGTCCACAGTTTTGTTGAGATTTTTTAATGCCAATTCATTTCATAGATCATATTATGAAAAACATAATTAAGAAAGGTTCCAAATTTTGTATCACTAGAATCAATGAAGAGCATTGCATGTACTCATTGCAACCTAAATAAAATTAGCCACAAGTCTCCAAGTCTCCATATGACCTACTAAAAAAAACTTAAAAAAATATGACATGCAAAGTAGACAATCATTTGGGGACGGAGGGAGTATTACATTTTGACAGTACAGGATTTCCAGGAGAATTTCACTGTTTCAGAAACTATTAAACGACTTCGTAAGAAAATCTCCCCCATAATTCACAAGGTCTCCGTATGGTTTTAGTAAATCATACAGAGGCCACCCCGTGATATACGTAAGGAGTCCTCCATAAGATTATCACGACGAGAGAGACCTTTCTATGAATCATGGGAAAATGGCAACTTAGATTCTCTTTAAAATGACGTCTACGAGTTCCGTAAATACTATAAATTTACTGAAAAGTACACCCTCTTAAATTTGATCCAAAACTGGCAAAGCGATTGAAAAAATCCTAGTGACATAATTACATTTGCAACCCATTCTCACTGCAACAAGAAATTCAAGGAACAAAATAGACTGAGTTTCATCGTTCAAGAAACAGTTACCTGCTTCAAATCCTCGCTAATACTCTTCCAGCGACTCGGGCAGTCCTAGACTAGAGATCTTATTTGGCTGATGGGCCTGGTGCATTGACAAGTCTGTGGTCGAGAAACCTTTGTAGCAGCAGCTGCAACTGTTTCTGATCCAGGGGCTGGCAGCACCACGATGCACAAAATGCCCATAATTGCGTAAGAACGACGCTTGAGATTGCGACCAAGGCCAATTTCATTACGAAGCTGGCAAGTTCCTCATGACCGAAAACCAAACTTGCAAGCGGCGTGCAGTCAGTTTTTCTTTTGATAACTAAGACAAGAATAGATTAAAGTTTAATATAGATTAAAGTTTAGTGCAACTGTCATTCTTTGTCATTCTTTAACCGAAAATTGTTGATCTTCAGAGAATCCCTTTTAACATGCATGAGAAATATTATATGTTTCGTGAAATGTAGGATATTTCATAAAATGAGACTATTTGGCAAGAATGTTTGGACAAAATCACAAAGAGAATCTTCCCCCATGACACAGAACGAGGCCTTCATAAGATCAATATGACCAGAGGGAGATCTCCTCCACCCATGAAATATAGAAAAGATTCTCTTTGTGATGTTAAGAATGTGCTAAAATCAACAATGTACAGAATTCACAAGCATGGGCACAACCGCCTTACCTTAGGAATGTAGTCATCCATGCCGGCACTGAAACACATCTCATGGGTTCCCTTCATGACATCAGCAGTGACGGCCACAATGGGGATTCGGTGATGGGAGCACTCTTTCAAATCAATGTAGTCAAACTCAATCTTTTCGAGACTTCGGCATTGCTCACATTTGTCAACTTCCCATCTTCTGATAATTTTTGTGGCTTCGTACCCGTCCATCTGTAATGCCATCATACATTATGCCAACCATGCTAACAGTCAAACAAAAGTCACAAGACATGCGGTGTAGCAAACTCAAATTCAATATTGCTGTAGGATGACAAAAAAGTATTTTGTACCCAAAGCATGCCCCGACATATTTAGTGACAATAGATGGATGCTCTGATGGTACAATGTTCAAGACATAAAAAGTAGGGCATCAATTTTGATTGTAACGAAATTGACGTTTATTTCCGTTCCCTGGCACGTGTACGATAATGGCCAAGTCCGGAACACCCCGACCCGACCCGCACGTGCTGGATCCCTCAGGTACGTACCTCCGGCATTTGGATGTCCATCAAGATGATGTTGAACTGCCCCTCCGTCGCCTGCCTCTTGACCGCCTTGATCGCCTGTTTCCCCCCTTCCACGGTCACCACCGTGGCGCCATACCTCTGCAGCATGGAGCTCGCCACGCGACGGTTCACCAGGTTGTCGTCCACCACCAGCAGGCGCTGTCCGGTCAGCAGGTCCGCATTCGTGTTGGGCTTCCGGGCCAGGTGGGTCACTTGCAGGCCCAGGGTCTGCAGCAGGCCGGAGAGGAGCGTGGTGCAGCGCAGGGGCTTGTGCACGATGTGCGCGTACCCAGCATCGTTGAACTCCTTCTGCAGAGCGCTCCCTGGGGGCACGGAGAGTGCAAGTACGGGGAGCTCACTAACGGGCGACTGCGACTGCTTCAGGCGCTGCACCAGCTGGATCAAAGACTTGTGATCCAGGCCTTGGAAGTCCACGATCACCGCTTGGAAGGGAGGGCCGTCCTCCCTGCAGACGAATACAACAAACACATTGGTACCATGCAGTACATCAGATCTTCAGAATCCCAAATGCAAACTACGCGAAAATGCGAAAACTGTGCACACCAGTTGAATCTTAGTTCTTCAGCAATGTGAAGTCCAGACTCTGGATGATGAAGAACAGAGTGCTCGAGGGTGATCAATGTTTCGTTTGAACAAATTAGGACTTCAATTCCATCCAAAGTAATGCTATTTTTATATGACCAGTTTGACGAAATTGAGGTGAACGACGTTTTAAGAGAAATATAAGAAAATCATGCAGAAACTCAGAAAAAGGTTGTAAACGTTACAAGGCTATGCACTTGAGATTAAGCAGATGAGATTATGGGAGGAGAAGCAAGAGATATGGCAGCAGATCACTGGCAATTGGATCTTACGATTAAGGAGATCTATGCATACATTGTTCTATGGCAGGGCAATAATTTCTCCACAATACAGTCCCAGAGGCAATACCATTGTGAATTGTTAAATATTCAACTAACAAAAATGAAGAAGAAATGAGCTTTTAAAATACGGACAAGTTCACAAATTGAGAAGAAATCAAAATTGAATACCGGTGGTGGATTGAATCATAGTGTACATAATATGGGTTAAATTGTCAACTTAAATTATCATTTGTTGCATGAATCAAATGACACCCAGACTTCATTGTTGAATAACGTTATGAGGGAGGTGAAGGTGAGAAGGGAAAGATTTGGCAACTGAAAATTAGCAACGCCCACTATCACATGCTCACTGTAAGAGCCTCTATTAGAATAAGCAGATTAGATTAAGCAGATCGGAGAGGAGAAGGTGAAAAGGAGAGATATGGCTGCAGATAAAACCAATCAAGGTGAAGGATCTCTCGTCACCTCAAGCTGGTTGCATTGATCCAAGTGACCCTTAAGTAGATCATTCCAACGGTTGGCGGCAGTAATTCTTACCTTGTTAGCAATCCTAAAGCAATATCAATCCCCTCAGCGTACTCAGTCAGTGCTCCCACTCTTCGCAAATACGTCGCAGCCACTTCCTGCTCCATGTCCAAACAGATTTGTCAAAAACCAGCAAACAGCGAGACTTTCATTCGAAGAGAGAACAGCATCATTGGCATAGGAAAGAAATTGAACTAAATAATCCAATGTTTAACGATATGCATAGCAACACACTGCATTCGGAAAACCCGTGACAGCAGTCACCCCAGGCGGGAAAGCACAAGATGTATGGTGCTGCTAGAATGGAACGAAATAGCGGTTGTATTGACACATGCACACACTCCGTCTAAAACTTGGTCTACAAAATTTTCATTACCTGTCGCACAGGACTAGCGTCGACAAGCAGAACCCTAATTCCCCGGATCCGCTCGTCGACATACCCCGACGGCGTGCGCGTCATGACCTGACACAGCTTCTGTAAGTCGCCTCTTTGCCCTGATGTCGGCAACACCAGTGAAAACTTGAAAACACTACCTTCCCCTGGTTCGCTCTCAACAACTATGTCTCCTCCTGATAATCTTACCAATTTCTGCAAACACCCAGTCGGCACATTCATGAGTTCACAGTAATGTCCTTTTAAATTTTGATTAGAATAAGAGTTATCTTTAAAGTCGAGTGATAGATCAAACCCCAAAAAAAAATTTACGGCATCACTCATTAGATGATTCACCCTCACGATTCTGCTCAAACAAGGTCAGCAACCTTTCAGGATCTAACTTTATTGCATTACACTAAAAGCCTAGTTGGGCTCAGAACCAAACCTGGCAAATGGACAAACCAATGCCCGTTCCTCCGTACTCCCTGGAGGTGCTACTGTCCGCTTGCACAAAAGGCTCAAAGAGTCGGGTCTGCATAAACTTGGGAATTCCTATTCCTGTGCACAGCAAATCAATTGAAATAATACCAAGTTAGTGCGCTCCAAAGATGTTTGAAGGTCCATTTGTGTCCTACTTTCAGTTCATTGACCGGCACTGAAGGAAATTCACTCGATAACTAGTTGATTCATGAAAATGGTATGCACTAATGGAAAACTTGGGCTACTAACTGGGAACAAGACCAGAATGACACTCATCTGAAACCTCATATCTATATATTATGTTAGACCTTTGTGTACATGTATGTCACAAATTTTCGCACTGGAATCGGGCCACTTTAACGAAATTGACGTTGAAAACAATTAGGGAGATGAGGTTACCGGTGTCTTCAATAGAGACGACGAGTGTGACATCGTCGCAGTCCAAGGTGCCAGCCGGGCGCCACTGTCGCCAGTGGGCGACGCAGGCGGCGCTGCTGGCGCTGGCGTTGGCCGGGCCGCCTTTCATGCTCAACAAAGGAGGCGCCAACTGCGGATACCGGGCCCTGAACAAAGAGCTGTGCACAGCCACCGTTCCCTTCATACTGCCCTCGAGCGGGTGGTCCCCCAGTTCCATTTCTAGCCCTTCTCCTATGGTTCGCAGCTTCTGCAAGGGTTCCATCAGGTCCAGAAATCGATCACTCGACGGCGCGGGGATGGCTTCGGAAAAGGATGGGTCCACCAGACGTACGCACAAAAAAATGCTGCCTTGTTTGGTGAACTGCACACCAAAAAATCCACACACGCGCCGTTCAGACACCCGTCCTGGTAGGACTCCTGAAAAGACTGCTAATAGGACTTAGGAGACTAGTTAAGGACGTCACTCGAAGCATTGTAACCAACATGTAGCCTGAGTGTGGCTTTGGGGAGATCATATAGAGAATCGTCAATTGATTTCGACATAATCGACATTCATCTGCACAAATTAAGCTCTAGAAACTAGGACTGGAATAAACTTGCAATTCAGGCTACGCACTCTGAAAAGAGCCAAGACACACTACAATATCATACACTTTGTGTGCAAAAATTATGTAACTGGAAAGCCGAAATTCCAAAACATGAAACAGGAATCCTGGACACAGTGTTGCCAGTGTAGGATTACGTTTTAGAATAAGACAAGATCCAAACCAGGGCCTCACCTTGATGGCGTTTCCGACGAGATTAATCAAAATTTGACGCAATCTGCCGGGATCACCATACAGCCACTGGGGCACAGAATCATGCACCAAAGCTGAAATTTCAAGCTGCTTCAGATGGACTTTCTCTTCGAAGAGGGAGAGTATATTGTCTACTTCCTCCCGCATATCAAAAGGCACGGTTTCTATCTCCATTCGTCCTGCCTCAATCTTGGAAAGGTCCAAGACATCGCTTATCAAGGCACTGCAGAACAGCAACAATTCCCCCGCTGTAATTGACAATGGTAGGTCCTTACCATACTAAGAAACGATTCAAGTTTGGAAGGAAAGTCTCGGCGTGGATGAAGCACAGTAAGCTCTCAAAAGTCTCCATTTGACCTCTCCACAAATTTTAGTATCGTACATATACAGAAATTATTACTTACACTAGAGAGTTGCCACTAGCTTGCGCTATCTTGACATAATCCAGCTGCTGGGGAGTCAATTCTGTTCCCATTAATAGATTTGTCATTCCTGTGAAAAAACAAAGAACAGTTTTAGGTATTGCTTTCCTGCATTTAATCCTCAATCGTATTAATCACCCCAAACAAAAAAGGTGACAAGCACATTCGGTTTTCTGGAACACATAAAGCTTTTCACTCGAGGAGAAGCAACCATCAACCGTACCTATTACACCGTTCATTGGAGTCCTGCGGGAACGAAAACACAGAGTTAGCCATCTCGAATCTGAAATTTCCAGAGTCTCCAAGCTCGTATTAAAAGACAACTTCGCATGAGAATTCAATGCACTTTTAGATATGTAACTGTCACCATATATATCTGAAGGGATAACACCCGTATTTTCGCCACAAGCTGAAAAGAGTCAAAATTGCGGTTTTCCTCCAATTTAACGAAACTGACGTCCCGGAATACATGACTCACCTCCAATGAAATTTCCAATCAAAGCCACACGGGAATTACATTTTAGAGTCTCTGTGAAATGATCAAATCAATTCACCCAAAGGGAAGGTCTAGCTAGGTTGAAAAGTTCAAGTGCTCCCCGTTTGTAATGTTGTGAGGAGAGAGTGAAGGGTTCACGTGCCTGATTTCATGTGAAACCGTGGCAAGAAAGATTGACTTGGCCGTGTCCGCAGCTTCCGCTTCCGTTTTGGCCTCTCTCAGCTTCGCATTAATCTTCTCCCTTTCGTCCTTGTCTCGTTCAGCAGTGGACATCCTCTTCAACACTAAATAGACCGCTACGACGCAAAAGACCACCACTGCCAACATCAGCAAGGGCCACGCGATCATGGCTCGCAGGACTTTCAGGCGGACGTTGTAATTGTACCAGCACCGAAACTCGATGTTCTGGTTCCCGTACAAAAAGGCAATTCTCACTTCCTCAAGCTTGCGCTTCGTCGAGTTTCCATAAAAACTGGCCCCACAAGGATTGGCGGTAGGGGAACAATTGTAATAAGAGTTCAGCTCCAGACTTGGATCCACTTTGGCGATCGCGCCAATGTTGATGTCCGAATCCGTAAACCTGTTCATTACAACATCGTGAGAATGCTGAATGAATGGCAAGGTCGAGATCTAATAATGGTTTCTAGCAAAAATGAATTCTAGCTAAAGAATTTAGGGCAATGCCGTCGCTTCCAATAGATCACTAATGAATACTGACTGCACTTGAGAGCGAAAATGTTGCATTCAATTTCATAATGCCCAAAGTTCAACTGTGTATCCTAGCTACTTCACAAGCACTGATACGAGAAGGGGGTCCCAAAAACGACCGGATTCCTTAAACTGTCCCTAACCTCGTGCATTAAACATTTCAGAGATGAAACATTTAACAATAGTTGATGAGGACAACCCCCAAATACTCGTTAAAATGGTCTTTAAAATGAAATTAGCGGAGTTTCAATTGCCCAACCTAAAGCTCACATCTAAACGTCTCCTAGTTCATAAAGCTCTGGGCACTTGAACGTCACATTTAGGGCGCTCTAAATTAAATTAACGTGAACATGACAGTTGTAGGAACCCGATCAATTTCTGAAACAGGTAATGGTTCCTACCAAGACTCGTCAGTGGCAAGAAGAATATATTAACCTGCAGTTGTTCTTCATGACTTAGATTGCTTTGACATTACCTCACATTCTCTTAGTTTAACCTATTTGATTGCCTTGCGATCTGAAAAAACATAAAGCAATATCGGTCTTGTGATCCAGCTCTCATATTGTGTGCATACTAAACGCTCTCAAGTGCTCACATGAGGCCCATCCAGTATTATCAATACTCACAACTTCCCACAGCGGTCAAGCTTGACTGCATTGAGATTATGAACCCCTACCTAAGCTCCGTGCAAGGCAAGCAAACAATCACAAATTCACACCAATTTGAAACTAAGCCCTTGACAGCGGGAAGAGACACAGTGAGAAACTCCCGTCCCAAATGCAAACTAGTAACTATACGCCCGACGAATGCTCAAGAGTATTCAACCAACCTTGAAACGACGGCTCCAAAAACCTCCTCCACATTAAGGACGGTGACCACGTAACCCAGGCAGTTGGCTCTCCGTGCACCGACAGTTCTAAGCGTGGCAGGGTCGTTCTCTCCATAGTAAGGCAAAAACGAGCCCATGCGCCACTTGTCCTGCTGCTTGTACGGAGCGCTTAGGGAGAAGTTCCCTGTATCCCGGGCCTGAATGAGCGAACTCCTGAAAATGGGATACGCGTAGAGGTCCACCATATACGAAGCAATGCCCGCCGACTGGAGGATCGTCGGGGTGAACTCCTCGTCCGCGCCCACAACGTAAGTGCCCGTCGCATTCCGCCGGATGAACGAGGCGTTGTATCGCTTCTCCACTGCGGCTCGCTGGTCAGGCAAGACGCGCAAACAGTACACCAGGCTGCGCACGTGAGGACGCAGAAACAAAGTTTGTTCTGTGAAAGCCATCCATGTGGATTGATCGACGTCCGGGATGGTCGCCACCAGGCCCATGATCACAAAGGACGCGCCGACGTTGTTATCTACTTCGGACTTGAAGACCTGCAACGCAAAGAATTACAGTTCAGTTCGTTCAATCGGCGCCTAAAGATTGTGACATTCATCTACAGAAAGCTCGCAAAACTAGGAACAGGTGTAGATTTCAGTTTCGGGCGGCGTGCCCTGAAAAGTGATGAAAAGTGACGAAGTACGGGAGTTCCACCAATTTCACAAAATTTCGGTTAAAATAGATGAATCTAGTCTCACACTCAGGATATGCAAGCTGTCAGGGACCTGATACTGTCTCGCATACTGACCCTGTTCCTACCGACTTTTAGGACTCTATACATACACTTCGTTAGCGTTCAATTTGCAAGTTGAAGAGTTTGGCTATGGCCACTGGTCTTTGCATGGAAATGGGGTCTGTCCGTCACTTCCAGAGGTTTACAACCGTCCACTTCGAAGGAATTACAAAAAAATATCGTGAAAAGAATTTGAATTCAACACATTTATCTCTTGTACCTAAAGTGATCTCTCCACAGGCTCTCGCTACTGATCTCCCCAAAGTCACACTCCTACATAAAGTGTACAGTGACGCAAGTAGTATCCTCTACCGTACTAACGCTGCCTGTGCCTGGGCAAAGGTGGAGAAATTCAAATCCAATAAATTCCAAATCCTCCACTACGAAGATAGTCTAAAACACGTCTTCTTCTTGAGCATGCGCCGGCTGATGTACACTAAAACATTCCTGGTTTATATCACTAAGTTGTTTCCGACACAGGAATTATTTAGGCAACTATGATACGATTTCTAGGTAGATAGAAGTTTGAAATGAAGTCTACAAACCCTAGATAGACATCTAGAGATTAGTATGGGCATCCCTGCATCCTTATCTTTGTAAACGAGCTTAAGCTCGCCATGGACACTAAACTGTAAAAATTTGTATCGCAAGACTGAAGACATTATCAGGAGAAACAATCGTGCTACAAGAGCTTTTCACCCAAAGAAGTCCTCTCGATGTGTGCTTCGTTGACTCTGTAATATATTCCTGAATACTCTAATGACAAATCAAGCTGAGTCTCTAATACTGTCACCTATCTAACTCATGTAGCAATCGTAACTACGATACAGGTTAAGGAAAAGCCTCGTCAATGGAGAACTTATACCCTAGGTATGTCAGAATGTAAAACTGGCCTTCAGAAACAGGAGGGGGTCTGCAGTAACAGGAAAATTCTACGTCAGGGTTTGCTAGTATTCCTGACGAGAATTTGAGGCACAGAATTGCACAGGACCCAAGATGGAAAGACAAATTTTAAACAGTTGAATAAAAAGACACCCCTATTGCATTCAACAAGCTCAGATGCTGGCCTCACCAAGATGCCACCAGCTTTTGAACGCAAGCCTGTCACGAAGAACAGCGTTCCAGAGCGTTACGAGCTTCAGCAATGATAGAACAGGTTTTCTTAAATGCAGATCTGAGAGGTTTCGTCCCAAGAACACACCTTTCCAAAGAAGTAAGCAACCATGGAAAGTAAAACCGCAGTCCACATGTCAGGAATCTGGGGAAAAACAGTCGGCTGAGCAATCGCTAAATCCGAAAGCGAGTCATTAGATCCCACCTACTACAGGCTTCGTCTAGACGAATTTATAACTCTTGTCGTATTCCCTCGCGAATCCCAGAGCCCACATACAGCATCCAACACAACAGAGAGCTGGGAAACGAACCACAAAAGAAAGGGTAAGTTGCAGCAACAGCGTAACTACAACATCGTCCCAACAAGTGGAACCAGGCACTCACTTCCACTCGATTCTCGCACTTGAGCTTGAGCTCCTGCCGCTTATTCGACAACGAATTCCGGTACACCACTATGCCGACTACCACCACCAGACTGGTCGCACACAGGACGCACAGCAGGCGCATCCACCAGGATCGCATGAGCGGACTGAGCAGGCCGCATCCACCACGCCCCCGGATTCGCATGCCCGACGGCTGCGCGACGGGTGTGGACGTCGTTCTCTCGTGCCCCTCCCGCTCGCTCTCCATCGCGCCGGCCGCCGGCCGACTCTTCACCTTCCTCACCACCGGCGGCGCGGGGCCGGCGCGTCTCCCAGTACGACTAGACCATCACCTGAACCCCCTTCCAGTTCCCTATTCCCCATCTAGAATCACTTGCACCCCCAAGAATCAGACTCTCACTAACTTAAGTAGCCAACTCCCCATCTAGCGAGAATCCGATTCTCACGAACTTCACAAGTTCAACACACCTCTATCATCCCACTTCCTTTCCCAAACTCGCTTGGCCGAGGAAGACCTGTCTCCCATTCCATCAGGTTCGCAAAGCCTCCAGAGCTCGAAACATGCTAGAGCCGCCATAACTAGATTTGAATCGACCCTGGGGAAGCATGCATACTCGTCGACTGTCTGGGGTTGAAACTTGGAAGTACGCCTCGTCGGTAGTGCAGAAGCAGGGTCTGCGGTCGAGTACTAGTCTGACCCTAAGGTGAGCGGTGGGCGTGTACGCATGCCGACAAACCATTCAGAAGGTCGCACAGCGTACCTTTCATCTCCAGGAGCAGATGGAGTGATGGAGAGGTCTGCACACTACGGTAACTGAATTTGTGGCTACTGTTCTGTGTCGTTTGTAAGAGCCACAGTAGGAAAAGGAGTTGCTCCGTTGTTTGGTTAATAAGTTTTGATAGGGGGAGGCTTGAATTCCTGGACACCAGACAGCGCGACAAACACTGCGAGATTTTGCTGGAGCCCGCGCGGACGCTGCGCAAGTTTGGCATTGCAGTTGTGGTTGCGGCGACTTTGGCAGCGGGTTTTCTGTCAAGGCGGTCACGTCCGGCGTTTGTTGACTTGGCGCGTCCGCTTGCCGGCCCCCACGTCCCGAGCCGCTTCCGCCTTTCTCGCCTGCTACAGTTCACGGGATTTGATTACTCTCACCCAGGCTGCAAGCTATATTTGTTGCTATGGATACGCCTTCAGTCGTGTCAAGGACCAAAGATAGAAATATAAAATAAGGAAGTGAGGACAAACTTCTACTGTAGAATGGGCCACAATTTGCATTATAAAAGACAAAAGAATTTTTTGAATTCTAAGAGCAGGGCTACCCTTGTCACCTTGTGCACCAGGGGTATGATATTCTTCAAATGTGGATGAAAAACATTACTGACCCTTCACAATATTCTCTTGACAATCAATCCTAAAGTGTTAAAGGAATGGAATGGTCCTTCAAATCATTGTTCTTCTTAAGTTCAATTGCTTTATCTTTTATTCTACTTGATGAGTGTTCTGACTCAAGTATTTATAAATTGTCTTTTATTGAGTAAACGTGAGGGACAAGGAAATTGAGTTGGCTCTTTAAAATTAGATGAAAAATTTGAGCACGCCCAAGTTTGGTGACAATGGCAAGTACTAAGGGAGTGGATGCTCTAAATAGAAATGTGCAACGATTGCAAGAGGAGAGTCAAAACCATTGACTCTCCAAATTTGGGGGTGGTAAGTTTTCAACATTTGAAAAACTATTTATAACATACATTGAACTAAAATTTTTAGGGCTGCTACTAGTTTGAGAATTGAAGGGAAAGCTACTCTTAATTTAATGAAGTGTCCATTTTCTTGGTATTTTCCATTGTATTTTAAATTCTTTAAAAATCAAAATATTCAAAAATATTCAATAAAAAATCCATTCTTTCTAAATTAAAGATTTTCCTTCTTAACCACTTTCATCTTTAGGGGGAAAAAATTGTGATCTTTGCAAAAGTTTACTCAAAGGTAGTCACAGTACTTTGAACACATGTGGAAGGTGGATAGTTTATTATTTTTTTTAAATCTTTTCGTGGACATGTATAACTTTAGTGGAAGTCCTAGCATCCCAATTTTGAGCTTTAAATTTTCATTTTTGGATCAAAAATAGTACAAAAATCCTCCAAAATGGCCAATATTTTAGACATCCGATTTGGGGTTGTTTAAAAATAATTATTTTTTTTTAAAGCGAAAAAGCTTACTTGATGCCTAAAACTACCACATGTACCCTCACAGCCTCACTTCAAGTTTCATGTAAAATTGACATACATCGCAAACTTATGAGCAAGAAACCACCTATTCAAGGCCAAGACCCAAGGGGACAAAAAATAAGATAAGTATTTCTTACAACCACCCGTTGATAAAAGCTAATTGTAAGGGAGTTTGAGTACAACCATACTCCAAAGTAAGCCTCAATAGAGTTTCTTATAATGTGGCTATGAAATAATGAGTGTAATTGGTATTAAACTTGGAAAAATGAAGCTTTCGTTGGTGGAGCCTCTCTTTTACAAACAAACCTTTCAAGCAAAGAACATGTAAAAAAATAATTTGTAATTTTTTTATTATTTTAATTAATAATAGCCTTAAACTATTTTATTTTTACAATCAAGCTTTCTATTCCACTTCAAAGAGACAATTCTTACACTCTTGGAAACCATTTTTTGAAATTGTGGTTTTGAATGGTATAACAAGTTATGTTTAATTGAATACCATGTTGGTTGAACACAATTTCTTCCGAAGAGTTCTACAAGGATACATTTTGTTTCTTCATTTGCTTCTAAACCAGATGTTATGGCCAATGTGGTCTCATATATAATGATTTTATTAATTATTTCTTTATGCCTATCCAATCACATATATTCCATAATCTTGTCAATAAGTCTTTGATTTTCTATAATTACTTTGGTAAAAATTTGAAATTGTTGTCAATTTATTTTGGAAATGTAATGAAAATTTACAATAACAATAGAATCCAAGGCTACACAAATGATAGGCCAAGGGAGAAGCAACATGATTTCAAAGAAAAACCACTAACTAACTAATATAAAATTATGGTTGAAGCACCTAATTGCAAGTTTGTAATACTTTTCATTCTCTTACACCTAAAAATGACCTTAAATGAATATTCTATGACTCAAAACCTCCACAATTTTTCAAAAGCAACCAAATGAGAGGTGAAGAGTCACTTTTATGCAACCAATTAAATTTGAGACATTTTGTACTACAAGGGTGTTCATTCAAGGTAGGTTTAGTGTTATATGTAAGATATCCTATGCCCTCAACTTCAAAAATTTGTAAAATATTACTAAAGTGTCAAAAAAATTACAAATATACTTGGTTTGTATTCCTCTTTTGGTTGCTAGTAATCTCATCAAATTTGTTGGTTGATTGACTTGTGTGGCAAGGTAACTACACCTAATTTCAATTGCTTTTAAAAACCAACTATTGTAGATTCTTGACTAAAATGTATTCCTTCTATTCATGAGAACCTAGTATAAATCTACCATTTACCACATAGATCCAAGAAACGGACAAGAATTGTTTTAGTTACCAAACAATAACCGCACAATTCAATTACCAATTCAATTGTGATAGAAACAAAATTTTGTATCACCGTCCAATGACCGCACGCTATGCAGTAAAGAATTGCAAGGAATTTTAAAACTAGATTTAAGCTTCATTGCCTTTAAATTGCAATAAAATTTGTAGGAAGAAATCTTTATGCATTTTGTTTGGGGGAGGAATATGCAAGTCTCATTATTTATGTGGAGAAGGATTTGAATTTTGTTTGTTCAGTGATTGGCAAGTTTATTGTATAGTTGGGTTTAGAAACACCTATTTTTCAGCACTTTAAAAATTACTCCGTAATAGTTTATTCATACAATCTTGAATCTCCTTTAGACCATCAACAAGATCCTAAAAAATAAATTCAATAAATAATGGAACCATGTTGAATTGCTATTTGTGCGAGATTAGGTGTAAAGTAGTAGAGTTATTCGTAAAGTAAACCCGAGTTTAGAGGTAAAACTGGGGTTTGAACCCTTGCTATATGTAAAAAAGCAGGTGAAAAAGTAAAAAGCTCGCGCAATCAACACTAGCAAAACCAAACTTGGGACCAAACTTTCTTTCGCGTCGAAATGGTGCCTAAAAAAGTTTGGACCTGAGTTTACCTGTCACAGAAATTTTACATTGACAATTTGTGAGAATGGAGGGTGGAGAGGTTGAGAACAGTATGCTCAAAAAGTGTCCATGCTCTAGAAGTGGTCATGACAAAGGTACATTTTGCTTTCTTCAATGTACCAACAATGTACATTTCAGGAGGTAGTCGGTTTTAGTGGCCATTGCATTTCAACTTCAAAAATTCGTAACTAATTACAGGAAGGTCCAAAAAATGTGAAACGACTTGGGTTAGGTGCCAATTCCATTTCTCTTCCTACGAAAATTTACTGAAAATTGATTCAAGGTAAAGTTTAGCTTCCCAGAAAAGGCAATCAGCTCTTAAATGGTCGCTTTATGAGCACACTACTGTACCTTAGTTACCTTGGTAGGATCAGGAAAAGTGTTGCTTTTACGTGCTGTTACCTCACGCTGCTTTCGGAAATTGGAAATAAAAATCCCATTCTCACGAACACTGCTGGCCCTAGCTCGCCTCGCAGGCTCATCCCCAGGATAGTAATGGACGCGCGAAATGCTCGCCATCAACGTTCAGAGAAACTTCCGTCACCAGCTCGAAATAGTTCCACGTTGCTTGACCTGAATAAACAATCTCTTCTGACAGCTGTTCTATCAATAAAATTAAATGCCATTTAATAAGAAATGAAAAGGAAGAGGTTGTCAGTAGTTTTTCAAAAAATGAAAAAGAAAAAGAAGAAGAAGTACAGTAGTTATCTTAATCGAAGATTCGAGAATCTTAAGAGAGGTCTGTACAAGCCGGTTTCGTCTGGGATATTGCTGTACTCTTTCCTTGCAATGATTCAATTGATTCTTTCCATATGTGTCTGAAAAAACAAGAGACAATTTACAAAACAAGCGAGTTCAGGAGCTTCCGTGCCATTTGCACCGTGATTTGTTTTGGTCCCTGTCCACAATCGAGTGGGTCGGAACGAAGTTCGTTAGTCGAATAGCCGAGCTGCAATCCATCATGACTCTCACTTTAGCTTGCTCTGAACTTTTGCTCTGAAGGACCGGTCAAGAAATTTGTCTCTCCTATTCCATTGTTGAACAGAAGCACTTGTGAAGGATTGCAGGACCATCTTAATTTTTATCCCTGGAATCGAATCACATGGTCGGATCTGAGAGGGGTGGAGGAAGTGAAAGGTAAGGCCATCGAGATCGATCACTCCAACACAATTAACGGTGTGGATGTACGTGGTTGCCGGGGCCGGAGGAGCAATGGAGACGATGAGAATGTACAGGACGTTAATTAGATTATCGTTCGAAGAACTTTATACGTGAATCTTTTCAGGTGGGTCAGGGTTGACATGCTTGCGACAGTATATATGTACGTCTCACTAGTAATATAATTTATGCTACCAAACTGCTCGGAAATTACGTCTGCAAGTACACTTTTGGAATATGGACCATGCGTGGACATACTTTGGTAAAAGGCATGTCGATCGATTAAGGTTCAATATATAGGTTGACGTACAAATTCCTGTCGACGGGTCGGAGTCATTCGCATGAAGCTGTCGGTGATGTAGGATTTAACGTTGCAACGATCGATTCCCGAGTGCGTACGTAGGTTTGAAGGAGCCTCAATTGCGCGCACAAGGTGTGTGTTAAAATAATGGCATTGGTAGTTCAGGTCAGGGTTCACTCTAGTTTTCGGGAGCTTTTGAGGATGACCAATGGGTCGGTCGATTTTTTTCGGTGGACAGTTGGTGATGTTATCCTCTAGCACTGGCGATATGGGAACCCACGCGCGATTTAAGTTGGGGATGACTGAAATTGGAGGCTGAGAGATGAAGCGCATTAGCAGTGCGCGGTGGATTTCGCGGAAATCAGTGATTGATTTCTCTCTTTCTGGCACGCACAAAACGTGAAGAAACCTTTGCGTGTGCTCTCCGTGCTGTTAGGTGGATATTTTTTGTGTCTGCTCTAGTACAAAAGTTTTTGTACCAGCTTTGCAATGACAGCCAGAAATCTATAAACAATTGTACCACATCGTGCAATGTATTTGCAACTATTTGAGATTGAAATAGTTTTTGTGATAGTTTAGGCAAATGTGCATTGGTTCCGCGCCCAAGATTTTTGCAACAAGTTTGCAGCACTTTTGCAACGGTTTGCAATAGACCAACTCATTGAAAGATTAGTTTCCCCTCAAGTGTGAGAAACCCCAAGTTACTGCGCCAGCAAGCTTGTCAAGAATGGGCCAACGCACTTGCACACACGCCACGCCACGCCACGTCTAATTCTGAAATTAAACTTTAACATCTTCATCCCAACATATGGAACATTGATTCACTGTCGCTAGACTGGAGTCCCGAACTTCCGGATGGGTTTTACCCGGCGCTGGCGCTGGCGGGGCTCATTTCCGCCAGGGCCAGTTCCGCCAGGCACCAGGCTCCCAACGCCGAGAACCGCCGGCACCCGCCACGGAAAACTGGCATGTGCGTGGGCTCAATGTCAGACATCTTTTCTGGAGTCCTTCCTAGGTGAGCCAGACTCACAACCAGTGGTCCCAAATGTGCTTCTCACAGTAACACTGCCAGTGAGGTTCAAATTAAAACAGAACAAGTGCTGGTAATCTTTATTTTTGGAGCTGTGAACACTGCTCAAAGCATTCTTCAATCTTTGTAAGCTTGCGCCCTTGAATCTGAGAATCACCATTCTAAACCCTAAACCCTGAAAACCTTAAACCCTAAATCCTAAAATCGCATTCTCACGTAGCTGGACAACATCGGTTGGCTCGTGCGACTTTAATTTTGTTAAGCATTCTTTTGTTTCCATACAAACTCCTATTGGTTCTTTGCCATTGACGTTATTAGTGGCAAAATGAAGTTGAACCAGAATGTTAAATATTTATAAACATTTGATAGGATTAGAACTACGGTTTAGGATTCTTGGATATATGCAGCAGTGGGTCTCTGCACTGCACACTGTCAAGCTCCGGAGTCATCCTCATAATAACTAGTTTAAATGACAAAATTTCAATAGATTGACACTTTTCGAGAGGGCCATCTAGAACCTCAGATTATATACATCAGTTGTGATTTTTAGAGCTCTGTACATTGGAATATCACAATTTTGGCGCTCTGAGATTCACTAACTGAGACAACCGTAGCTAGTGCTTCAATTTCTAGCCTCTGATGTTCATCAATTCACGCATTGGTGTTTTGCGACGTTGACTGACAAGCGTTGGACATCAAGTGTGATCACCCTCGACGCTAAGGGCTCCTCACAAAAGGAGAAGCGCCTCGCCTGCCCGGGGCTTGAGGCTGCCTGGTGGGCTCCCGCTTGGCCCAACCGTGGGGCTGCCTGGCCCGGCCGAGGGGTTGCCTGCCTCCGGGTATCGCCTCCCACCTCCCGCCTCGGGTATGTGCTGCGGCAGCCACCTTGCCTCCCTGCGCATCGGACAGGGACAAGGATAGGGAGTTAGTGGCCTCCGCATCGGACAAGGATAGTGAGCTCCTCCGTCATAGTCCAACGATGTAGAAGCTCAAGTAGGGGTGCAATGTGTGTGATTTGATGAGGGAAGTGATAGATTAGTGTAATGTGTGTAGTGTGTGTAGTGTAATGTGATTTACTAGATACAACGTAGTGTAGGGAGAGTTGAGGATTAGGGTTTACAAGTGAAGGTATGAAATATTCTACAAGAAGTTTGTATATTTCTTTCAACATTAAAGCTTTGATAATCTAAATCATATTACTCCCATTTCTAAATGTGCGCCTACATTGTTATCAATTTTGACGTGATTTATCATTTGTGATGATTAGGATTTTGTGAAGCGGAGGATTGGGAGGTTTTGCCATCATCTACATCAAATTCAACTTGTGTTTTGCAACATAGGAGGTATGATACTCTAACCTCTATAAACCGTATTAGATCAATGGATGTGCTCATGAATGTATTTTTGTATGAAATGGTATAATTGTATTCAAATTTTATATTAAAATCAATTTTTTGCACTTGTCCAATTTAGGTTTGAAGATAACGGTAATGATGTGTTTATAAGCACTTCTTTATTTCATTCACGTGCTTTGCGTCTTATACCATGGAGGATGAGAATGATATTCTGGATTATAATTGTATTTATCCTTCCGATTTTGAAGAAGAGTTGGACAATGTTGTTGGAATGGAAGAAATTCTACAAATTCACCAAGGTGATGGTGGTTTTCCAACACATTTTACATTCTTTGATTGCGAAACCGATACAGAAGGTGAAGAAGATTATGGAGAAATGTTTAGAGTTTTTGACAACCTAAATCTTTTAAGCATCAACACTGGTATTTCTATAGATGAGTCATCTTCTCCTTCTTTTGAGCATGTTGCAATTGAAACTTTTTCAAAGTATGTTCATTTCACTCTTGCAAGCAAGAAGCTTATGGTTCACTGCTTTAAAAAAAATGTATCCATCTTTTGAAGAAATTCGTGAAGTGGATTCAAATTTCCGTCCTCTTTCTAAAGTTCATGGTCGTCTGATGGATGTCAATGATATTGTTCATACCGTAGAGCGATGGAAGTCCTTCAAGATAATATCCAATTGATTATTGTGGATGATGAGGTAGCTTTGGCTACCACAAAACAAGATTCACATCCGAGGCAGATTACTCCCATTGAGCTTTGGTCTTCCATAGTTCAAAATACTCATGTGGATGTTACCGGCAAACACTTGCCGAGAACTCCTACATTGAATGCAATCTGTGCAAAATGGAGCACGGATACTAGAGTAGGAGGAATTAATTCCTCGTATGTGGAAAATTGTCTTCACTCGTGTTCTACTTGTAAAGATTCAACGTTTTGAAATGAGAGTCTTCTTGTTTCTTTTGAAGCCTTTGGTGTTAGTCTTGATGAGATATGCACAAAGCATAAGGTATTGCGGAAATTGCGTAATACTAGACGAACAAAAAGTCATAATATAAAATATTACCGTTGTCATAAAGGTGGAAACAAGAATCGTCCTCATAGGAAGAGTTCTTCTACAACAGTTGTAGAAGATAAGAATAGTCAACTGGATAGGAGATCTAAATTGTGCAACTGCTCTTTTCAATTGAAGACAGTGGAATCCATTTTTGGTGAAAATGATGACGAGTCATCCACTAGAAAGAAATGCAGTATTTTTATCCACGAAGGGCACATAGGACATATACCAGGTTTAGACGGTGATCTTTTATTTTTACCAGTGCATCCACTTGTTATTGACATGGCCAAAGAGAATTTGAGAAGAGTCATTTCCACATCTACCATTGCTCTTGCTTCTAAGCGAGATGAACACAAGATGAGAGCTGTGGTGACAGACCTTGAGTGTGTTACCTATCGATTTTTTATTATTGCAAAGGAAGTTGGCCAATTAAGGCAATATATGTGATTAAGTGGTAAGTGTATGTCATATTCATAGTCATGTCTTCTACTTTATTTGTTTTGCATATTTCTTTATGATGTTTTATATGTATGAGGATATTTAAATTGATTATTTTATATGTTCTGTAGATGCTCTACGAAAGGATGATTGGGATGCGGCATAAGTTGAGTGTATGAGCTTGCAAGAGCAAGAAAAAATTATCTTCTACCAACCTTATTCACCAAAACACAAAAATCCCAAGAAGCGGCCTTTTGTTGTGGTGATCCAAACTAATTGGATGCGTACGCAGGCAAGGTGATTCTCAACAGGTAATTCTTGGGCTTTGGATTCCACTTTCAAGACTAATCAGTACGACCTCCCACTTTATGCAGCAATTGTGCCGAATCAAGATGGGAAAGGTGTACCGGTATTCTACATGTTATGCACAAAGGACCATAAGCAAAATCCAGAAGAAGGGCATGAGGAAATTGCTTTAGAGTTGATCCTTGCTGTCGTGTTTGCCAAAATTGGGAAGGTTAGACCTTCTGCAATTGTAATTGACAAACATAAGACTTCATTAAATTCTATTGGCATTGTTGTGAATATGGACATGCATTGTTGGAATGTAGAAAATGGAGAGAGGATACAGGTGGCTGGGAAGGTATTATTATGCCATTTTCATGTGATGAAAGCATGGAGTGAGAATTTGCTCACTCGTATTTCTATCATGGACAAAGACAAAGTATGGAGAGCCCTACATGTACTGATGCATTGTCATGACGAAGAACATTTCAACCTAAATCTTCAGAAGTTCTATGAAGACTTTGGACACATACTAGGTGTTAAAAACTATATACACAAAGGTTGGGTTGGACAGAGTGTGCCATGGAGGATGTTATGGCCTCGATTTGGCCGCCTCTTTGCTTATGGAGGCATGGATACTACAAACCATGTGGAAAGACATTGGGAATGGATCAAATACACTTTGCTCCAAGGTAAAGTGAATCGTGCTCTTCAAGACCTGATTGTTGCAATTGTCGGTAGCGCAGCTGATGGAAGTCGAATTGGTGGGTCTACCCTTATGGATCATTTTGAGACAGTTCAATTTATAAGTAAGTATATGTAATTGTCTATTTTGATGTTTATGTTATATTAGTGATTTTAATTTTTAAATATTAGTTGAAGTCAAAATTATAAATGTTGGAGTTCTTACTATATATAATTTTATATGCAGGTGATTTGGGAAGGTTTTCAACAAGAGGCAATGACAAAGAACACCGACGTCGATTGAAAGGAAGAGAAAGGATATTCAAAGCTTACAAAGACAATCCTGATGTTGTTTTAAGAGTTGTGAATGCAGAGCTCATGCTATTCTACATGACAAGTGAGTCTTCTCCTACTGTTAAGTACAGTGTTTCTTTGAACACTTATTATTGTGATTGCCCTGCTCGACACTCAACTTGCAAGCACATTATAAGGCTTCAACTCATTGTGAAGGAGTTCTTTTCTCCTTTACAATCTTCAGAAGTTGAAGTGGAGCCCATGGATGACATACATTACTTTAACAATGAGGCATTATCTCCACTACAAGAAGAAGCTTCAAATGTGGGAGATTCCATTGAGAACGACAGAAGAAGTGAATGCAAGAGAGAGGCACATGATCTTCGTCAACAAATGGAGGAATTAATGTCATATTTGATCTCATCTATGGATGACGGTACCATAGAAGAAGTGGAGCAGAAGAAAGATTTATTGTAGAGGGTTGTGGCATCTCTGACAATGTCGGTTACATTTCACAGACCCCCTATGATTGACCTTCCTCGACATGGGGCTTCTATAACTTCCTTACAAGCAAATGTACAACGTACCAGAATGAGACATGGGCAAAAAAGAAAGATGCTACATGGTGGAGAAGGTTCTTTTTCACAACCACCTTCTACACGTCCAACTCATGTGCTTGTCGCACATTCCAAACGAAAGAGAACTGTATTCCCTCGAGTTCCTAAGCTCATTGTCACATTTGTATGGTGAATACTATGGTTGAAGAGGGAGATGAATATGTAGTTTGTAAAAATTGTGAAACTCCCTTGACTTTGGAATAAATTTATTATATTTTTTTATGTTGTACTACAATTGAAACATTGTATACTTTTCCTTTTTTGTGTTGTTCTTGTGTTATTTGCAAGGCCAACGCTTAATTTCTTACAAATTTGTTCTTTTGGCCTTTCCTAGAGGGCATTGGTGATAGCTGCATCCTTATTTTGGATATAGTCATGCATTGTTCATCTTAGTTTTGAGATTCATGCTTCTAATTTTTTTTACAAGTGTTGGGTGAGAGCTACATCCATGTTTCTGAAATTGTCCTCCATTATTGAATTGAAATTATTTTTGGAAATTATCCATGGTATATATTCTTTCAATGTTGGCAATGTTCATTTTTAAATACCCAAGTAATTATTTATGTCTTGTATATACATTCCCCTAAAAAAGTAAAAGCATGTTTAGGTGTGCTTGAAGTCTACTTGAAACACACATGAACACACTTTTATTTTTTTCTTCTAGTTGAAGTCAATGAGAGAAATAAAAATCTTTTGCTTTACTGGTTTTATCTTTTATTTTACCTCAACCTTATCCCAACATAGTCTTTTACTTTTTATATTAATCTAAAGTGTATATAAAGATGAAAATGTAGTAGTATTGTTATTATTGTTAGTTTATGCACACTTCAAATATATATAGAGACATTACATAAACTGTAAGTGTGGTTTAATAGATGAAAGAAAGAACACTGTGTAATTGAAATTATTTCATATCAGTGTATAGTTGGTTTCCAAAAACAAAGTCTTATTAATTTAATTATCCTATAAGTGTTTTTCATTATGGAGTCTCAAATTGCAAAAAGTTCAGGTGTTGATGTCAAAAGTGTAAGATATATTGAGGATAAAAACATTTTGGAACTTAATTATGGAGGGGAAATGGCTAAAGGTTGTGTGTTTGGTAATCATAAGAGAAGAGAGTCATTTTTAAAACTCTTTGTGGTACCGTGCACATATACATTATAAATTCCATATTTTAAAAATATCTTTTATTGTAAAATCTGAAGAATTTGAAGCTCCCAACCCACATAAAAATTATTATAGATCCCATTGTCATAAAATTTGTGAATCTTGTCTAAGAGAATTTGCAAATGTTCAAATCTCATGCAAAAAATGTAGGGTACCTGATAACATTGATAACTTTGAAGTGGAAATTTTTTGTAGGAGAGAAATGAACTTGTGTATTTGTGAATTGGTGCCCATCAAAGACTTAGAAGAATTCTATAGCGTTGTTGATAAATGTTCTCAATATATCATCAATGAAAAACAAAGTGAACAATATATTATTAAATGTAAAATAGAAGACAATGATGTTGCAAGTGCAATATTGCAATGCTTTGGAATTAGCAAAGTAATTGATATTCATTTATGTTTCACCTCATTAACAATAAAACGTAAAGTTCTTGAGAGTACAAGACAAAAAAAAAAAAAAAAAAAGACTGAGCAAAACATAAATGAAATAGAAGATCCTTTCTGGATCCATTCAAAATATGTAGATACTTGGGAGCAAAATTTTTCAGAAGAGAAAATTATATGTACTAGAAACGAATCCTTACTAGTTTTAGACGGATGCTTGATTATAAAGAATAAAAAATTTCATCATAATCATTTAAACATTGATTATATTTCTTTACTTTATATACCTCAATTTTTTTTTAAATAGTTTATAAAAATACATTGGTATTGGTGAATACTTACTATGAAAATTGTCCTTACAGAGGGAAAAGTGAGAAAGATGAAAAAGAGGAAATTATGTGTCTATTAGTCATGGATATGGTTCTCATGGAGGCCCTGATGTACGTGGTAATATGATTCAGTATCATACGATAAGGGAATCACATTCTAAAGAGTATTCATGGAAGGCCCAAGGTGATTTGTTTGCAACTAATATATGGAAGCATATGGATAAATTTGGCAATTCCATCAATAAATTTTTTGAAGATCAATTTGTGGAGCTGAAGTGTATTGATATTGGAGAAGAAGACCATAAGACAAATGTACATTCTATGCACATATCAAAAAATTCGAAGATAAAACCACATTTTGATGCAAATGATAAAGGAGCATCAACCATAACATGGTTTAATCATGGTGACATAAAAGGAGGCAATTTTGTTGTTCATCAAACGTGGTACAAATTTCCACATCCAATGGTCCTGGACTTTTTATAAGATCTGAAAATTTAGTTCATGGAACCTTGCCCTTTAATTATTCAGGAGTAGAGCTACATTCAAATTTCAAATTAGGTGTAGCACTAGTAAACAAAAAAGGAATATGCACTAGGTTAGTAAATCAAAAAATAGAAGGACAACCTCTTACATTTTCTAAAGATTATTGGTCCTCCATTACTGATGAATATGATGGGAATTTTTAATTGTTTTCTTATAAATGTAATTTGTAAATGTAATTTGTACAGAATTTGTACTTTGTATTTGCATAAAAGACTTATTGAATGTTCAAATTGATTATTTTTTCATGTCACATTGCTCTTTTGAAAATATTTGAAATACAAATTTTCTAGTGATAGGCATCAATAATTTTTAATCTCCTTAAAATCAGATATTGAAAATGAATGATTATCATTTTTTTTTCAAGCGTTATTGATAGGGAGTCAATTGCAAATCTAGATTTGTACTATTCAGGGCTTTTTAGAAATGAGTCTCAAATTTGTTTGATCTTGGTGGTAAATGATATTAGAAATTCATTTAAAAACTACAAAGTACATTTTGGAAAGCTGTCATTTGATTGGAGTAAAGCATATTATACCCTTTGGCCTTACATTTATTTAGTGACCTATTTTAAAGAGTTGACATGTGAAAATAGGATTGGAAGACTTCAAAGTACTTTCACATTTTAAAACCTTCATGATAAAACATTAGTGAGATTGTTGTATTTTTTTCCATGTGATCTATGACATGTTCAATGTGTATTTTTACATTAAAAGAACCCACCCAATAAAATGTTACAGACTATTAACTCGTTGTCCAATTTAGAACCAATTTTCAAAAGCTCAAGAAAGGACTAGGTCATTTACAAATTAAATGGCCCAACATATATAACTTCAATCAATTTACAACTTATTAAATCAGATTTAAAAAAATTTAAATATGAATTTCTAATGTATTTTTTTCTCCAACATCTAGTTGATTTGAAATTATTGTCTAAATTCCATGAGAAAAGTAAAAGTGTGTTGAGGTGTGCTTGAGGTAGACCTCAAGCACACCTCAACACGCTTTTACCTTTTCCTTCTAGTTTAAAGTGAATGAGAAAAGTAAAAGCGTGTTGAGGTGTGCTTGAGGTAGACCTCAAGTACATTTCAACATGCTCATCATTTTCCCTAATCCAGAGCACCCCAGGGAGAGGCGGGAGGCGAGGCGGCTGCCGTAGCACATACCCGAGGCGGGAGGCGATACCCGGAGGCAGGCAGCCCCTTGGCCGGGCTAGGCGGGAGCCCACCAGGCAGCCTCAAGCCCCAGGCAGGCGAGGCGCTTCTCCTTTTGTGAGGAGCCCTTAGCGCCGAGGCGTGACCACCAGTGATTCCAAAACTAGTTTATGGAATTTAGTGCAGTATGCTACCTTCAAATCAAATATGCATCAACTTTGGCTATCTTGAGAGTAAGTGAGTAGTATCAAAAAAAAAGAAAAAAAGAGAAAAAGAATTTTGCAAGTTCTAGAGGATTATTGGAAGTATTATCACAAACTTGACTAAACAGGTGCTAATTCCAGTGTGGAGGAAGTTGCAAATTAGTTATGAAACTCTATTGTTTGTTGCAGTTTGGACTAAAAAGTCTCTATTAAAGGTCTTTTTCTACAATGTACTGGTAGCGTAAGGAATTTTTTGGGTAGAAATTCAACTAATTTTAGCCACTTTAGGGATCACTAGTGACCACTGCCTAGGTTCACATATGATTTTCCAAATCATAGACGTATTTGGCTACCGTGGACACGAACTCAAGTCTGGTGTCTAATTTGATCTTCATTGTATTACTTAAAATTGCAAAATTCTAATAGCATCACTACCTATCAAATGGTGATATGGCTTGTAAAATGGGGGGCCGTCTATTTTGCAAGCCAAGAGCCTCACCCGTCCCTATCATAACCTCTAAACCTAGAAAGGACGTTGCAGACATTTAGTGTCCAATGAATGACAAGGCATTCTCCGTATAGGATAGAAATACAACTATTCATCCTTGGAATTAGTTTTGGAAAGTAGAGATCTTCTACACTATTTTGACTTCAAATGAGTTATTTCTTTTTTAATACCAATTATTCCCAGAGTTTCAAAAATGATGATTTCCACAGGGACCCCTACGTCCTTCCTGGGTTAACTCCTAAAGGACAAAGCCCATGACTGTGCATTTGCATACGTTGAACGGGCACTTGGTCCTTTAGGGATTAAGAGGCTGACTTGGAATGACTGGGAAGTAAAACTTGCAATGAAGTACGGGTCTGTGTATAGTAAATAGCACCGTAGCTTGCTGGAGTTGCTGACTTGGACTCTTGATGAATATGAAGATGCACACTCTTGTTCTTCTGCATTAATTGTTGAAAGAAATTGTCTAAGTGTTTGAAAGGCTAAATATGCTAGTTTATTTGAAAAATGTCAAAGGTTCTAGTAATTTAGGAAAAATGATTGAAACTACAAAAAAAATGCTAAATACTATGAGTAATTATTTTTTTTGAAGTTTTCATTATATTATATTCCACAACATTAACCCGTAAAGGATGCAACCCCCCAAAATCAAAGTAGTCACCAAAATGGACCAATGGATGCACTCTTTGTTTCCACAACAAAGAATCAAGTCATCCATCAAGCAACTTTGGTTGTAGCATCCTTTAACCCCAAGATAGGTTTATATTCATTGAGGACTACTCAAATATCATGACTAAGCTAAATTTTCCTCTTAACCCCTAAAGGACCAACATGCATTTTTTTTAGCAATATAGAAATTTGGGCAGGTCTGTGTGACTAGAGATCTTTATATTTTAGGTTGCAAGTTTAATAGAAGGTGGGGACGAGGAATATTTTTCATATGCACTACATTTTATGACATTTAGAAGTATGAGTCAAAAGTTATGGCCTAATATGTTTATTTTTTGTAAATAGACAGTCGAAGCAGATTAAATTTTTTTTTTTTTTTAGAAACAAAGATTTGAAATTGACTTTTAAGATTTATATATATATAAAAAGGTTTGAATCATTCTATTTTGATCAATGAACCAAAACTTATGAGGAGTTCTAATTTGCAAGCACGTTATGAATTTTCTACTCTAAAATAAACTTTGAAGATTCTATTTTACTCAATTTTCAATATTTTTTGAGAAAAATAAAATCATAGGGTGTATAATGTTTATTACAACATTGCAACCATTGGTATTGACATTTTTCAATTGAATAAATAAATTATTAACAATTTTGTATTTTGAATCATTCTCTACATCTTTCTACTTATTATTTTTTTCCTATATGATATACAATTCCAAATGTTCTGAAATTTTTCAAGTATGTAGCCAAGTTGCCTTGAAGAATGAATCCAAAGAAGCACCACCATTTTGGACAACTTTTCATAAAAATGTGATCTTGTGAAGTGCAGCTGCCCAGATTTTTGCAAGGCCAAAAAAGGGTTTTTTGTCACTTCCAACATTAATATCTTGCAATCTACATGGTAGAAATTTCTTGAAATTTTTTCCACATCTTCTCAAACTAGTATACTTCAAGATTCTATGGTTAAATGTGTCCAAAAATGTTTTTTTTCCTAAAATTTGGTGCTTGTACTAGAAATGGCAGTTCTAGAGTGTTTTTGGTGAAAACATAATCAAAGTCCTTTAGGGTTTAAATTGCATTCATATATCAAACTTATATAATTTTTATGAGTGAAAGTGAAAGTTAATTTGTAAATATAGCAAAAATGAATCCAATTAATTTGAAATTATTTCAAGAGGTACAAGTAGCAATGGAGATTAGTGTAAATTTTTTTTAATTAGTTGTTTTATTTTTTACACTGAAAACACCCTTGACAATGACCATCAAGTCAAGTTTCACTATCAAAGTAACTATATTTATCCTATTATATAATTGATATATACAATTTTGATACTTTCCCTGTGTAAAAAAGCATATTTTCTATTGATACTAATGTCTTCATAAATTTTGATGGAAAAAGCAAATAATTGTAATTTCTTTAAAGTAACAGAGAAATAAAATCATATCAATTGTAATATATATTTTTGAACAATCTGGTATTTTTAACAAAAATGAAGCTCAAAATGGAAAATATAATTTTATAATTGAAAATTATGAATATATTTTTAAAAAAAAAATTTGAACAAAAAACACACACTAATGCAAAGTACTACGGTTTTGACACTTGGAGCTCACAATTCCATGAACTGTTTCTGTTTTTAAATTTTTTCAAAATTAAAAATTGGGATAGAATTGAAACTTGCCAAGTTTTTTTAAAACTTATTTGGCTATAGTTTCCTTTATATGAAGGTAGTCTATTTAATAATTTCTTCAGGATTGAATTTTTTTTTAATTTTTTTAATTTTTTAGTATTAATTTTCAATTCAATTTTTCACCACATTTTTTTAGTCATTTTTAGTGTTAGCTCTTCTCAAACAAATTGGGGCTTGAGATTTTATTTTTCAGTTATATATTTTTTAGCAATTTTAAGAACATGAAGTTCAATCTGGTGTAATTTCAAATACAAAGTAATTAGAATTATTCCAAATTTTTGGAAGATGTTAATATGCTAATACCATTGATTTTGTTCATTTAAAAAATCGACATTTAAATTGTTTTATTTTAAAATTTTGAAGGATCCAAATTGGTCAGTTTTGGGCTTTCTACTGCTTTTGTTCAAAAATCTATATGGATTTGAGAGCATTTTTTTCTTCTCAATTTTTAAACTAAAAAATATAACATTTGCCTTAAATTGAAACACAACTTTGGGGAAATAGGGGTGGTAAAAAAGCATTGTTCATTTTCTTATAACTCTTATTAAGTAAAAACTAAATTCTTTGGCCTACAAAGTTGATCATCTAAATTTGTCATAATCTAAAAATCCAACGGTCAACATCTTCTACAATTAATTCTATGCATACTAGACAAAGTAGTCTTTACTTTTATATATTTTTTTAAATTATTAATTTCAAGTATATCGATAAAAAATAATTGAAAGTGGGACAATTCATTTAAATCCTCCATGATTGTCAAAAAGTTGTTGGGCCTTGAGGGGTTATCATTATTGTAAAGAGATTTATTTCAAGTCGTTATTAATACCAAATTAGTGAAGTTGCATTTTCATCTTTGTTGCAAACACATGTGTATACTGCAATCCAAATTGCATCCATCAAATTTGATGCAGTTTTATTCATTTCGCAATTAATTGATTTCACCAGACAATTTTACAAACTCCATGATTTTTCCAATATTTGTAAGTTGTAATAAATTAATCTAGTTTCCCTACAAACTTTATTTCAATTTCATGAATTAGTCAACCTGTCAACCTAAGTGTAACTAAATTCCCTATGCAAGGAAAAATCCAAAGAAAAATGCATATTAAGTTATTTCATATTTATAAAAGTTGGATTATTCAAAATGTAACAACTCATGCAAAAGCTTGAAAATATCTAACATTCCAATAACATTGAGAGTGAAGACTCATGAAAATGTCTATCATTCTTATGAAGGTGAGTACAAAGACTCATGGACTTTACTCAAATACAAAACTCATAAAATGAAATTCTTAGCTTATTCTAGCAAGAAGCTTCAAAATATTTGAACCAATTTGTCACAAGCAGGGCTTGCTGGACGCGAAATCAAGAACGAGATTCAAGCAAATTGGGAGTTTTACACTTGGATGGGAAGATTCATCAGCAAAATTTCTAGAGTACATACAAACAAGAAATTTCATGCACTATTATACCATGAAGCTTGGGGGGTGCATTTAGTTCTACTACAACAAACCACGTGCAAACAAGTGGTTTTTAATCAACTATAATTTCAACCTAAAATTTTGAGCATTGTTTAATAATGACTATAGGTTTATATTGCCAAAATTTTCAACTCAAATAAAATATGAAATTATTTCTAGAAGAGGTTGAAAATGAACTAAAATGGCATGTTTTTCAACTCAAATAATTATAGAGAATACATTTAGATGACCATTGAATCAATATTCAACTCAAAATGAGCTTTCAATAGAGTTATTTTTAGGAATTTTTTGTTCATTTTTTAGACAATTTTTTCTTATATAATATAGGGGTGTGATTGTGTGAAAGTTATTTTTCAATTCTATAGTGTATCTTTTTACTTCAATAGTTTGTAACTAATTATTGTTAACAAATAAAAATATCAATAACTCAAAACATAAACTTTCAAAGTAGGAAAATCTATTCGCATTTTATTTATTTATTTATATTTAAAATTCAAAAAGTATATAGGGGATCCAAAGTTTTGTTTGCACGTGATTTCTAATGGATACTCTAAATGCACTCCTCGAGACAAGAAGCAATTCATGCTGCAACCTATCACCCAGTACAACAGAATGCACATGCACCCACACTGAATTCTCATCAAGACAAATAAACAATTGTGAAACGTGAATTCTAAACTATGAAATTGTAGAGTATACTTTGAAAGCTTGTGAATTGCAAAAGTGGAAATTATCAATTTGCAATGACTCCAATACTGCACGTCCAATTCTAGCAACTTGTATATAGAATAGTATAGAAAATATCTCCGTGCATAAAAATCCTCGAACACAATTTGAAGGCCAATAATTTACTATTCTTTTTCTTGTCGATGGTGGAGTAAAAAAGAATTGTATTATGGCAATGTTAGGCAACTAGAGTTTGATCTCGATCCTAATGACCCTAAATTCTGGATTATTACTTACTTCGCATGTATAAATTGCATGTTGTGACATGAGAGTAGGGTTTCAAAGTTTCAGAATAATATGCCAGTGGATAGAGTTCATAGCGTAAGAGTTGCTGATGTGGAGATACCTATCATAGTTTTTAAAATTTCTAGATACTTATCATAGTCATTACAAAAAATTTCAGCCCTCGGGAGTGCCGCGAGTTTTGCAGGGCTGTGGTGCAATTAGGGAAAAAATCGATTTTTTTAATAATTTTTTTAAAATTTTTAAAATTTTTCTTTTGGGAGAATCTGACGTGGTACTACTTCTGCCACGTTAGATTGGAGAATTTTTAAATATTTTTTTTATTTTTTAAATATTTTTTATTTTAAAAAAAAAATTTAAATTTTAAATTTTTTATTTTATTTTTCTGTAACTGCACCACGGGGTGCCGAAAAAACATTCTAAACAGCATTGTTGAGGGCTGAAATTTTTTGTAATGTTTCTAGAGCTCTTTGCATAGCTTTTTGAAGGTTACAATGTTGACACATTGAAACATGCCATTTTAACGAATATGACCCTAAATTGGTGGTTAACGTTGTGATGTCATTCTTTTTAGACCCTCGATTGGAACAATTCGAACCATTGACAGAGCCACTTATGTCCATTGCATGGAAAGTACAACTTTATTATGGCAATAGGTTATAGAACATTCATGTCCAGTCTTGTGACTTGACAAGATTGGACACTTAAGGTAGACAAGCCTATTACCACCCTAATTTGTAATCTAAATATTTTTGGGCCAACATCAAGAGGGGCACATATTTTTCTACATGTGTGCGCTTGTTTCACAAATCAAATTCAAGTAGAGTTATATTTTTTTGATTTAAATTGTAATTTTTGTGAATTTTGGAAGTAGTTTGCCTAAAAATTATAAAATCATTCATAGAATGGAGTCATAAGCATTCCATAAACAACCCATAACCGCCTTTCCATGTATCCATAGGCACTTAAATATTCATCAATAAAAGATTGGCATGTTATCTCTTGTATTAAGGCATTAACCCTTTAGTGACCGTGGTTGATTTGGGGGGTGGGCGTAGTTTTTCAAGAAAGTGAACTTTGTGGCCACTTTAAAGATGTAGTCTTAGATCAAACCGTATAAGGTGTTTCCATAAGGGAGATTCTTCAACCTAACAAAAAATCAAACTCATCCAACGGTACAAATCTCTATAAATAAGGTAGAAGGTCCATAAATGAACCTTTTAAGGGCTAAAATTGAATTTTGGGGAGGTGAAACATCTTTTAATATTTTTTAGTAAATTTTCCACAAAAGACAAGTAGAATAGGCATCTAACCCAAGTAGTTTCATATTTTTTCAAGCTTTGTGAAATTAGTTACAAATTTTTGAAGTTCACAAAAAATAGTCATCTGTGGTCATCAATGCGAATACCCTTCTAAAATGTGCAGATTTGGTACATTGAAGAAAGTGAAATGTACCTCTACATCATGTTTGCTTCTAGAGCCCTGTTGGAGTTTGAGTTGCTTTCCTTAATTCTCAAAAATCAATGATTTGAATGACCCTTTAGAATTTGCACTACATAAATACCAATGCATAAGTTTACTTTGGGCATTCATGAGATTACAAAGAAACACTTATGCCTTGTCAAGACATCAAGTTACAAAAACATCTCACAATTTTGTTGACATTTTTTTGTATTTTTGTTGAACACTTTCCATTTGAAGGTCCAGGCCATTTGAGTTTGCAACCTCATAGCTAATTCATCAATGCTCCAACTCCCTTAAAATTGGTTTTGTTTGAAGCGCATGAAGACACTCTAATTGCGTTACTCTTTGAGTTTTTTGTGATCAAATGTATTTTGAATAGCATTAGACCAAGAGTCCCAAAATCGACCACAAAGTGGTCAACTGGTCACTAAAGGGTTAAGGCGTTAATGCATTGATTTTGTCAAAAAAATGAACAAATTTGGATATTTTTATGAATGAAATTGGGGCCAAAAAATAATGGACAAAATTGGATAGTGAACAGAATTAGTCTAATCTACCATAATAGATAGGTGATTTTAGGATTTAGGATTTAGGAAACTAGGATAGGTGGACTTGACATCCTCTTACAATGCATTTTTTTACCAATTTTAGAAAAATATAATTAAGTTAACATACAATAAAAAAATGGTACATACAAGACAGAGGTTACTCAAATCAGTTCCAAAAACATATATCAAGTCAACAATCAAATCACAAATGTACCGAGCACAATTTATTTATCTCAAAATCCCATTATAATACAAAATAGAAATTTGGATCAAATTAGTATAAAACAATTTTGTAGTGTCACAAGTAGTCAAGATGATGAGTTTTTACAAACTAACAAATATCAGATGCTATGATCTATATCTTGCACAGATAGTACTACTTTGAATCCCAAAAGGACGGTATGTTTAATGTCATTAAAGATTTGGAAAGAGCTTTTATGCTAAAATATTTGACAGAGGTTGTAGATCTCACAAGCATCCATGAAATTTAACATTGCATATGGAGGTTAGTTATCACATGCAAAATATCTACATCTCACAACAACTTATTATTGCAATCACATTATCACAATAAACATAGACCAAAATCAGCTCATAACTTTAAACATTACACAATCAAAATGTAACAACACACCGCATAGATTAACAAATTGTAGAATATATAGAACTTGTGAAGAAAAATTTGTCTCCAAATTCCTCTTTCAAAATATCCTTAATCACTTCATGATAACCTAAAAGAATCAGCAAGGAGAACAATTTGTGTAGGTTCAAGAATAAGACTAACCATTATTTATATTACAAATCATTAAACAAGACATATATGCACCATGTGATGTCAAACCTTAGCATATAAAATGGTTATGCTCATTACATGCTTTGACAACCAATGAGAGAAGTAATCTTTGCTAAGTACAACAACTTGGTCCAACACTTATCCCAAGTGGTTGAACCAAATTTAATCTTCATTACATATGATCAAATTAAACCCATACATTTTACCCCCTAAACGTCTGGATTCATCTCAAGAATTGACAATTTGGGAAAAAACATTATAAAGTACAATTTGGAAGAATATTTTGGAATTGGTATACAAATGAAAGTTGTAGACTTTGATTTTTAAATTCTATCCATACGGTCCACTAATGCTATCACCAAGATTTTTCTATAAATTTTGAAACAAAAATTTCAAAATTCCTTCAAAATTCAATTACAAGCAAAATATTATCATTTTTTGAGTAAAACTTGTTGGAATGAATTTGAAATGAGGTTCTCTTGATATGGTGATTTTTTGAAATTTTTGTGACCTTTGTATCTTTGACCTCATTTTTGCACATCTAGTTTTGAACTAGAGTCAATGCAAGTTGACCACTTGACATACTTCCACATTTGTAATTTAAAAAATATTTGTATTCTAATTACACCAAATCCAATCAATGGATAGGACAACAACTTGATAAAGTATCACCAAAAATTAGGATGACTTTCATCCAAGCAAGAATGAGACAGAAACCTTGGGCTGAATCTATTCATCGTCCAGAAAATGGACGTCGGAGCGTTTAGGGGTTAAACTACAAGCCTTCATCTATTTATTAGCATGGTTCTTATATGGTTGGTTACATTGCATGCCATGGCATATAATAAGAGAAATAACATTAGTTGAGTCAAATACTCTAAAACCAATACTTGTGAGAACCTGTGGTTGCCTCTATTCAAATTGCAATTAAATTAAGACCACTCATTTAATTACAAATCATCATTCATTATTTGATATGGTTACGCTATGTGAAATCTTCATATGGTTGGTACAAATGTATTGCCATCCAAATGTGGGAAAAAATATTGGTCAAGTTATACTACAAGATATCTATATCTATTTCAAATGGTAAAACCTAATCCAAATTCTAAAATCTAAGATTTAAAATAAAACAAATTCAAGGTCTATAATAATTGTATAAAAAAGGGTCAAATGTGGCTAAGAAGCCCATCCATATAATAAAAAATGACATGATAGAAGAAAGGTGGGTGGGATATTTAAAAAAAACTAAAACTAAATGATAGAGGTTTAATTTAACTCCAACTAATTTATTAAATTAAATAAAAATTCAAAGAAAGCTACAATTATTAACATATTCTCTTATGTCCCAAAATGATCTTCATGTTAAACAAAGTGTTATGAATTAAGCTTAAAAATAACAAATTTTCAATTTTTTTTGAGCGGTAAGTAGATTTTGAGATACTCCTATTGTCTTAAAATTTTCAATTTTGGATTAGTGAGTTTTTAGTACAAAAATTTAGTTGTGGTGGATTGAAGAGAGACAATTTTTGACCATTTTTTTGGAGCACCTCTAGCCAATCGTTTCATGAACTTTCCACATTGTAGGTTGCATCATTTCTCTTTATGCATTGTAGATTGGCATTTCTAAAAACAACTCAACTTATGGAATCACTAAGCATCCAAAAGTCATTTGAAGCACACAAAAGTCAAGAGATTGAAATTAATGAATCCCATGAAAAAGTTACTAATTCCAACTACTTGCCTAAAAGATGCCAACTATAAACAAAGTCATCACCTTATAATTTTACTAGTTGAAGCTATCATGAAACTTCTCTTCACTATAGCATGTCATTATTAATTGCTTCTACTCATTGTATCATGTTATATTAAATTATTAATTGATTCTTTAGGCCCTGCTATCCCTTGTCATGATGGTCACACCTAATTATCCATTACAAAGAAAATTTTGTGGTCCTATTGTGCACATTCAAAGGGTTAATTTTGCAAGCACTTCTTCCACGTTACAATAGGAAGATCATTTTAGGAAAACAAACTAAGGTCAACAAGAAGATCATTTTAGGACGAAGGAAGTATATTTTCAGAAAAAGCACCACTCTTATAAAATAACAATAGTATGTTATAATTTTATAAAAGGATGTTATTATACATTAATTTTTACAAATATTGTTTAACCATATCTTAGTGCAAAATATAATGTGACAAAAGGTTTGCAGTTTAGGGGGTTTAGAATTTAGGATTTAGGGGGTAAGAAAAAGTTAACTATGATAGCCAAAAGCAAGTTTTTAAAAGGATTGACAACTCTAGACTTTTAGGTTTTAGAAAGGTTATCAACTATGCTTTTGGATTCAAGAAATATGCTTTTCAGCATAAGAAAAAAGCTACAAAAATTATAAAAAAATTGTTAAAAAATACAACATATAAAACTGACAAAAGTTATTAAAATCAAACAACACACATAAATTCTCAATTTAAACAAAAACAAAGCTTTACTCGAAACTAGTTTTGCTCTTAATAAAAGAGAGTTCATTAGTGGAAAGTAAAAATGTAAGAGGGAAAAATGAGCCCATGGGATTGTCTTAAGTAGCTTTTTGAAAAGTTACTAAAACGTGAAGAACAAGTAATTCGTTGGTAGATAAAAAATGATTTATTGGTAGGTGGAAAAAACATCTTGAGCTGGACTTGTCAATAGATTGAGTGGTCTAGTTAGCATATCTATATCTAACTATATATCTATTTACAAAAAACAAAATGGCTTTTGAAAAAAAGCTAGAAGAACCTTCTTGTAAATAAGGTCTTTTATCTACTAATCTGATTAACTAGCTATCTATGAGCTAGAGCTTACAAACCAATGCTAAGAGAATGGCCTCAAGAAATAATTTTGAATTTAGTAAAAAAATGTTTACAGTTCATGAATTTTTTTACAAATCAGTGGACAAGGTAAAAAATGCAACTATAAAATATTTTAGAATAGAGCAATCAACATAGGGTGTAGAGTAGCTGTTGCATTGAGAGCTTCAATGTATGTAAAATAGTTAACTTTGTAAATAAGGTGCTTGTTCACCTTGATGTCAACATCGATTTTACTGCTATTGTTGAAGAAATTGAATCATTCGCATGTTGTAAGAGACAACACGAAAATGATTGCAAATGAAAGTATTCAGATAACCACAAACGTGCAAACGCTCATAGAAAAGGTGTTAAATATAATTGAAACCTTGTTTAGAGCTCTTCTGAAGTACGTATCATTAGATTTCTCTAAAGATGAAAGACCTTTTTTGGTGCAAAGAGGACCAAAGGGACCAAGACAAATAATGATACTTATTTTGAATTTTTTGGTGATAGCGGGTGGTGAGACAATGCATATTGTCAAAATCCGCACCCTTGTATAGGTGAATGTTAAGCATATCAATTTCCTCTTTGTTGATGTAGAGCGTGATGTTGATTTCTATATATTACGATCTGTAGAACTTTAAATAGTTTATGAGTTGGAATTCAAAGTTGATCTAAATTCTCCAAGCATCATGAAAATGTGGGCTACCGTTTCTTCTATATAATCTTCAAGATTACAAAAGAAGAAAAACACAAACCACTACAAAATTACTGCCTATAGCTATTCCATGAACATGACACTAGTGACTATCATTCAATTTCAGGTAATGCTAACTGAATAATATAGATGCAAAGGACATGATGAGCTATTCTTTAGGGTAGGAATTTTTTATTTTTATTATAATCCTAATGGTTGTTAAGCCCTCATTAGTGAAAATGCTTATATAAAGAGACTTCACATAAAAATTAAAGAAGATAAAAATAGACGGCACCTAGAGTTTTGAGACATTTTAAAATAGAGACAAAGAATCCATTAGGTCGTTCATATATTTGAGAAGAAATATAAAAAGTTGATAATGCAACCAGATCGAGGCATGTTCAAAGATATAGCCAATGTATGAATAGATGGATTTGTCTAGTGCCTACAAGTACAAATTTATGAACCTTAGATAGAAAATACAAGGTGCAAGATTAATACTCTCTTGACATGCGAATAAAATGCTAGTCTTTTTCGGTGATAATGATTTTGTACTTTTACTCTAAGATTTTGAATCTTAATTCAATTTTGTCCCAAAGCATGGTACAAACAAATTGAAAAAATTGGATATTTGAGAGTTGGTGATGGGTTCATGCATGTATCAAGTCTTATTAATCAAAATAAGACTTAAATTTTTGTTTGTTGGTTTAATGACAATATTTTTTCCACTACAAAGGGCATTTTAGGCTAATTTCAAGCGCCTCAAAAGGCTCAATCAAATCTAGTGAAGAACTTCATTGATTATGCCATGTGAGAAGCGTATTCTTTAGTTTCTCATGAACCCGACGTTTGTGGAGCTAGGCGAGATTGACTAAAGGTGGAGTGGAGTGCTATGGAGCACCATTGGCCTTGGATGCGAGTTTTGGCCTTGGCCTTGGTGGGGATTTTGGCACCTTGGCTGGGGATTTTAATGCCCATGCCCATGACTTCTATGTGGGCTCCACTGAGATTTTACCCCTAAACTCTTGGGGTGAATAGTGTCATCTTTCCTCTAGTTCTAAGGGGAACTAACATGTGGTGCTTGAGGTGGTAGTTGATTAGAAGTTTTCTTGACGTTTGCTAAGGAGCTGGAGAGGAATAAAGGGTCACTTTCACAATTGTGAGCTTGCTTGATTTTTGAAACAGTGGATTGTTTTTTGAGCTTGTCACCATGCCATCTTATGTATAAAAGGCCCGCATTGAATGCATTCGGTTTCAATGTAATATATGTGTTGTTTTTTGGTGTCATTGTTTTAGTAATTTCTGGTACCATCTTGGGAAGAAAGGGGGAGGTTAGCGGGTTAGGGTTTTAATTTATTTTGATGTGGATGATACCCTGATTGGACATGCAACATTTCTCAAATTTGTGTACGGTTGGTGTAGGTTTTAGAAACATTTTTTGATCGTGAGTTGAAGAAATGTCAATCTAGAAGCGATCTACTCCTAATGCATAAATGGCAGCAGTTTTATACTCATTGGTTGAGTTATATCACCGACCTGCTAGTTGATGAGACTTTGGCTTTGTAGTCTATTTGGGAATGCAATTCTGGAATAAGGATTTCTAGAATTTTCGAATGCAATCTAGTCTAATTTTGATTTTGTACTTGAAGGGCAAGTATTTCGCTTACTACAGCAATCAAGCTGCGGTGAATTTTTGGAGATTATTTATGTATTGCTATATCAGCTGGCCTTATAAATCTTGTTCTATATTGATTGAAAAGGTATTTCCTAACCAACTACTTGAGCTTCATTTTGGTTAAATTATTTTTATTACTATAAATACCTAGCCAATTCTTTTGCAATGACGATTGGACATTTTAAGGGGGTTTCGGCTGAGGGATGCCGCGACTAATCTTGCAGTGTCTCAAGATGCTTTGAAGCCTTCTAAAAATAAACTTGAAGTTTGTGAAATTAAGGGTACTTCAGTTGCGTGGTGTTTCAACTAACCTTGAAGCATTGCAAGATGCTTTGAAGTATTCTTTTTTTTCCAAGCTTTTAAATTCTGAGCTTAGTTGCATGCTTTTATTTTTGTTGTATAGAATAGAGAACAAGAATAGAGAACAATAACAGATTCAAGGGAAAGAAGCGAAAGATACAACTTCAAAAAGAAGCCGGTGTTAAAGATCCAAACAAGCTTAAATGCTTGTTTTGTAATTGTTCTTTAATGAACGATGAGGCTTCTCTAAACGAGCATTATACAAGGAAGATGCATCATCAGCTTGAAAAACTCCACCTCTATACTCCATTGTTCGAGGAACATGGCATTTTCCCAACTGTGGGGAAAAAAACTTTTCACTGTAGGGTGTGTGGCAAAGGTGGCTTTCCTGCAAATGTTAAGAAGCTAAATGCACACCTTCTTGATGTGCATTTAGTAGGGTCACAGTAGAATTCACTTTCAAATTCACAAACCTGGTATGTGGACAGTGAAACTCTTAATGTAATTCAAAGAGTTCAAAAAATGAGGCCAAAGGTGTATTAGGCAGAAGAATATAATTTAGAAATGGAGAGTTCTAGTTTTGATAGAGTAAGCTCTTCAACTTTATGTGTGGATTCTTCAGGTTGTGGATTTCATTTCTTTTTAGTGAATGGCTGGTTCAATTGCTCTAAGTTAACAGCCATGACAGAGTTAGCCACTTTTTTAGAAGCTAAAGAAAATCTTACTAAGCGTGGAGAAATGAAGAGGGCAGATTAAGATTCAAGGATTGTAACCTTTGGATTTCAATATATTTATGGAGAAATCAGAAGGTAAATATTTTAACTTTATTTTTTGAATTTTTTGGTTTAATGTTTTTATTAATCAAATATTTATATGGTATTTTGTATCTTTTTAGGTTTCGGCATAAAGTTCATGAATGCTATGGGCATGCCAATGAACTTTGCAACATGATTTCTGATCATTTAAGAGTTCAATTTTCAAAAGTTTCAAGAATTTGTACGAGGTTTTAATAGCAGAAGGCATTGATAAAGAGGAGAATGTTATACTTGGGAACACTCCTTTTACAACCATGTGCATTACGAAGAATTATTATTGCAATATTCATGCAAATTGTGATGATGTTTCTTATGGCTTCTTTGTGTGGTTTGGTACTCATGGTAAGTGATTTTTTTTATTTGTAATTTATGTTTTTACATGTTATATTTTAATTTCTTTGAATTCTATTTAATTTTTTTTTCAGGTACAAAAGATCAATGTGGTAGTGGTGTGCATTTTTATCTTCTTGGCATCAAACTTTTTATTATACCTCATATCACTACTAGAAAATTGACGTCCAAAACAACAGAAATCTAACTGAAATCTATTGTTCCTTTCAGTCGTTTTGATCACGTTGTCCTGGTCAAAATCAGACACAAATCTATTGTTCTTTTTCTGTTGTTTTGGACAAATTCAAGATTTAATTTTTTTTTTAATTTTTTTTTTTCCAATACCTTCTTCTTTCAAAATCTCTTCCAAATGCTTGAAGATAATAGGAAACTGCATCTTCAAATGGTTACTGATCATTGTGCATAAGAGATCAGCATGACGATAGCAATCAGAAGTATCATGTTTAAGCCTGAAAACTAACAAACTCCATATAAGTATATGTTTTTATGAAAACATTGATGTCAGGAAAAATTTACTTCAATTTCAAAGTGAATGAATAAACCTTCCAATTTGCCCATAAGCATATCGAAAACCAAATGTTACAATTCTTGAATCACGATTTGCTCTCTTCATCTCCCCTCATTTAGTAAGATTCCCGTAGATCTCTAAAAATGCCGCATGTTTGGTCATCTCAAGAAGTATATTGTAGCCGAATTTGCAATTTATCAGTAAAAAATGGAACCCATGCCTTGTAGAATCACCACATAAAGTTGGAGAACTAATTTTATCAAAATTATTATACTCCTCCTCAAGAATATACTCCTTAGCCCAATACGTCTTGGGCCTAATTCTCTGAACTCTATATATGATATTAGGTTTTTCACCTTCAGAATGCCAAATCTGTGCATCCAAAGGTAAACTTGGATACAGTTTGTTAAAGCCCACAGAATGGACATTGTAAGATGAGCCTTCAACTTCTTCACATCAACTGGGATCCCAATCTTGCCACACTCCCTACAACCATAAATTTTTTCGTCAATGGTACGAAAAATGCCATGCTCTTCAAAAAAAGGAGTGTAAAAATGAAGCTTCTCCAAACGACAATGCATTTTCCTTGTGTAGTGCTCATTGAGGGATTCTTCTGAATTCGATATGAAGCACTTGCAAAATAAACAATTGTATTTGTTTGGATCCTCCATACCAGCTTCTCTCCTCTCTCGTGCCTTATTTTTTTTTGCCTTTGACCTAGTCTTTCCCATCCTTTACAACAAAATAAAACACATACATTAAAATATTGTTACAACAAAAATGAATCAAAGAAAAAAGATGATACAAACTTTCTACATGTGTGTATAGGGCTCAAATTTTAGAAGTATGGGAAAAGTATGCATCAAAGCATCCCGCGATGCTCCCATCTAAGTAAGAACACCCCACAGCCAACACACAAGCCCCTTCTCATACTTGGACAATAGCCTCATTCAAAGAGACTCAAAGCATCATGTGGTGCCGCAAGCAAAGTTGCAGAGATTATACAGCCGAGACCTCTAAGTACGAATAACTATGGTCACGAAAGAACAAGGTATATGTAACAATTACAAGGTTGAATTGAATAAATAAATCACAATCTATCAAGCAAATAAATCCAAATTGTTGTAAACCATTAATTTACATCAAAATATACCTTAATGTCTTGTTGCAACAAATTAACACACGCCTCTAAGTTTGATCAAACATCAAAATTTTGGTGAAAAGGCTACCCTTCTTTTATGTAGGCTTGTTCATCATGCCATAATCCAAAGGAATCAATAATACAATATTTAATGCACTAACAATTTATCTCTAATTACAATTTTACACACTATGGTAGCTATACTTAAAATTGCACAACAAAGCAATTCAACATGGTTCTCATTATTATTGAGTTTTTTTTAGACTTTGGTTAATAGTAAAAAGAAAATTCTAGATTTTCTTAGAATGCAGTTTTAAGACAAAGTGTAAATAAACTGTAAATTTTCAAAGTGTTGAAAATAGGGTTTTAGGCAACCAAATATAGACTCTCATGAAGAATGGAGGTACATTTTAGGCAAGACTGTTTTAGAAAAAGTTGAAACTAGGTGTAGTTACCTTATATGTTTGTGAGTGAATTTCACTATGAGGTAAAACCCATCCACAAAGTTGGCTGAAAAGGAGTGTGTGGGCTCTAATTTAAATGACTCTAATTTAAATGCCTCCAAGCAATGGATTTTCCAATTTTTTCTTTAGTGAATTTCCGATAAACTAAGCCTAAGTGAAAAAAGGGCAGACTCTCAACTCACTCCCAAATACTCATTAACACTTTCCATGTGTCTACTCAAGCATTCTAAGGATGTAGGACAAATTTCTATGCTGAAATTCCATCCAAGAATGTCTTTAGAGGTCTAATTGGACCCCAATTTACAATTCCACCATATACCATGACATGCATTCTTTTTAGACTCTTCACCTAAAGCAATTTACCTATCCAAGTTCAACATACATTCAATTTTATAAGATATTTTATAACAAAGTGCAATTAAAATTGCAATTGTCCAATTACAAATGGGGAAGCATACACAAAACCTTCAATTGGCACCTCCTCCTAGAGGCAGCCAACCTTCCTCCAAAGAACTGGTCACCATCTCCACCTCCTTGATCCAATTTGGGTTAAACTTAGCTTTTTTGGAAGCTAACTTTACCATCTTCATTCTCCCAAAGTTTTAGATCCATTGATTGTGCCAATCTCTCGCAATTAGGGTCCAAAGTAGCAGCTTCAACTCCTTGCGACAACAGATCCTGCGCCACCAACTTGATCGCCACTGTCTCATCCAAGCTCTGATTCCACCAAGACCTAGCTCGTTTGGAAGCTAGCTTCAAGGCGCTCCTATCCTTCAAAATTCACTTCCATCCAAATTGCCATACTCTCGCAATAGCCCGCCAAAGTTGGTTGTTTCAAAATTCCACAACAGCACACCGCTTCTCACAAAATTGGCCACCATTTATTGGTACCAGCTCCAAATTGGGCAAGCCTAGACTCATTGTAAGGTTCACTTGAAGGTTCAACTCCTCACTAAAATTCAGCTCTATCCAACCTTTCACGCTCTTGTGGTTGCTCGTCAAAGTTGGCGCTTCCCATTTGTTGCGGCAGCCCCCCTTTCTCCAACATCTTTCTCATTTGACCTAAATCATTTTCACTTTTCACCCATCTCCCCTCATGAAATGGTGAAACCTACTCAACAAATTGTCTAAACTTTCTCTCTACTCATTCTTCTTCTTTATTTTTTCCTTGTTTTTGCCTTTCTTTTCACTTGACTCCCCCAAAACACAAGCACACACACAAAAACAAACCAAGAGAGTGGAGAGAGAGAGAGCTCCTAACCCTAATTCGACCTTTTTCCAATTTTCTCACTAACTAACTTCTTACTCCCTTCATCCATCCCTAATCTACTGAAAATACCTTTAAATTACTACTCTTGTCTAAATTGGTGCTCCTATGACTATGTAAGCATTTTCCTAATAGTTCTCAATTTAATAACTTCTTTGGTGCTTTTATGTTTTTTCTTTATTCATAGTTACCCATTAACATTTAGACTCATTTTCTACTTCTAATCTTGGTTTTCACTTAGTTTTTTTGTATTTTTACTCGTTATATTTTTTAGTTAGCAATTTTGATCTAAGTTCATTTTCCATGAACTAAAAGTCTTCAAACTAATGGTTGTAGTGTAATTTAGGATACTAACACTTTTGAATTTAAAAACTTACGCATACTTTTTGTATTTTCAATTGTATTGAAGGTGAACCAACGTGGTGGTTCACAATGTTCATATCAATATTGTCGCCTAGAAACCACTCCCTTAATCCACTGATGTCTACCTTCCCAACCTGTATCAAAAAAAGAAATTCAGAAGATCAACATGGATGCAATCTATATCATGTATACTCTTGGCCAGGTAAGGTGAACTAGCAATTCTGCCCCTCTTCTTCAGACCGTCCCCTAGTTGGCTTTAAAATGGACTTTAAGAGGTTGGTAAATGGGTAATCAATGTTCCTTTGATGATGAAAGAGTGGTTTATCATTTACCAATTATTTGTTCATATTTTGATAGGGGATGTAATTAGAGCCAATGTGGTTTCATTTCTAAAAACATGTATGTGCATTCAAAAAAAAAAATTCACTCAAACTTTGAATGTTAATATTTTTTAATCCATATGGTCAAACTTCATGAAATTTTTACCACATGATCTTATATTAGTAAAGTACAAGATCCTACGGTTAGATTTTTTGGAAACTATTTTTTTTTGTTGCCTTGGATGAATTGAGCAGAAATGGCAGTTTTGAGTGATTTTCGACCCAAAATAGGCCTTGACACTTTAAGAGTTAAGTTTAATACATGTCACATTTAGGAACCTTCTCTATTATTTTTTGCGTGCTACAGTGCTTGTTTTCAGACCGCATGTGTGTGGGTTTTGCAGGGCCTAGAGATCATAAATAGGTGCCTATGGCAGAATTCTTTGAAAATTCATAAGTAATTCATAAATGCTCTGAAAAATATGAAACCACTTGGATTAGGTTCCAAATCAATTTGTCTTCAAGTGAAAAATACCACAGATAATTTCATGCATTTGAGGACCATCAGAAAGGCCAACCAGCCCTTAAAGGGACACTTTATGAGCCCACTACCTTAGACTGGATATGGTTGACATTGAATAATCTAAACCATCTCCTACAATTCAAATATTTGTGAAACAATTATTATGTTTAAATGTTGATTAAATATTGATTAGATTTTTAACTTTGCATTGTAAAAAAATTAATTTAAATATTTTGAATCAAAATAGAAAATCAAAATCATTTGAATTACTAATTAAGCCAATGAGTTGTTTCCTTCTCATAAGACAAATCTAAACACATGAATATAGAAATCTAATTATGTAACATATTAATTGAAAATGAAATTTTTGTTTTTGTAAACCTAAGCCCCAAGTTTGATAATTTTGGAGAAATGAGCATGAACCCTAGTGGTCTTCGATGAAGGAACCAAAACAAGAGATTCTAAAGAGAAATGACAATGGCAACAAGAGTAGTGCATTGCCCTAAGGACCACCTCAGAGAAGGACAAGAAAAAACGTGAAAAAAATTCTCTGGATGCAAAAATCTCAAATGCGATCGCATCAAGTAGAAGGTGCACGCATTTTTCCAAAGCTCTCTAACACGAATCCAAGGTGAAGACAACATGCACTGTGAAAGCTACGGAGGAGCTGTGAAAACTCAACGGCAAGACCAATATGCAAACTCACATGACACGAAGAGAACTCAACGGTGTCCATCCCAATGAAACTCCACATGCGGGAAGAAAGTCAGTCAGTAAGTTAACTTGAGTTTGATTATTTCCCTTATCAGACTTCTGTTTAAGAGAGGAAAAGTGAGACTAAATGATCAAATAAACAACAAGTATTTCCTAATTTTATTAATGTTCTTAATTTTTGAAATTAAAAGTAAAAGACAATTTTATGTACTTTTTCTACCTTCATTGCCTACTATTTGGAATAGAATGTTTCAAATGTTTTTATATAGGCATCCATCTATACAACCTCCAAAAAATAATTCATATTTTTAGATAATATATATTTTGAAATTCTTTAATTTATGTTTGAATTTCTCCAAAACTACTTCAAAATACTCACTCCAAAGCAAGGTCAAAATTTCCATCAATATTTATTTATTAACAAACCCATGACCATGGGTGAATGCAAGAAACACTTGTACTATTTGTTGCGTTTTGTCACACCCTAGTTTTTGATTTTTTTTGGTCATAGTTGTTGTGTTTTAGCTCCAAAGGACTCAAAATTTATAGGGAAGCTACTCATAAGTCATAACTATTATACAGCTTTTTCAATTTTTTAAGATTTTTTAAAAATAATTTACTATTTTTAAACAGACCCGATAATTTTTCACGATGGGTGATTTAGGGGGGGGTTTGCACTTTTTTTAACCCAAAAAAACAAATTTTGAACTGAAATTTGGAGAAAATGGTCTTCTAGTAGACTTATAGCTATTGTCCAAATGAATTTTAAAAATACTTATTTTTATGTGGTGTACAAGTCCACAAAGAGAGCTTCTTTCTGCATTTTTTTCCAAGGTATGAGACATTATCTTGGTGCGTTTTTTTGGTCAAAACCCATCACCAAAAAGTTTTCTCAAATGGAAAAATTTTAGATTTAAAAAAATATATATATATATTTTTTACAATTTAAAATGTCAAAAGTGGTATTTTCCTCACCAGAATTTTGGACATAGAATTCACCCTAAAACCGGTGAAGAAAATACCACTTTTGACATTTTAAATTGTAAGAAACAGGTGGGTTTTTTTCTTAAAAATCTAAAAATTTTCCATTTGAGAAAACTTTTTGGTGATGGGTTTTGACCAAAAAACGTACCAAAATAATGTTTCATATCTTTGAAAAAAATGCAGAAAGAAGCTCTCTTTGTGGACTTGTACACCACATAAAAATAAGTATTTTTAAAATTCATTTGGACAATAGCGATGAGTCTACTAGAAGACCATTTTTTCCAAATTTCAGCTTAGAATTTGTTTTTCTGGGTTAAAAAAAGTGCAAAAAATCCCTAAATCACCCATTGTGAGAAATTATCAGGTCTGTTTTAAAATAGTAAGTTATTTTTGAAAAATCTTGAAAAATTGGAAAAGGTGTATAATGGTTACGAGTAGCTTCGCTATAAATTTTAAGTCATTTGGAGCTAAAACACAACAGTTATGGCCAAAAAAAAAATCAAAAACTAAGGTGTGACAAAACGCTTTAAGTGTTTCTTGCATTCACCCCCATAGGATCCTTTGGTTAACTTGTTCAAGTGCATTGCCCCAAATTTTAGAATGAATAATATCTCCACCAATTGTAAGTTCAAAATGCCCAAACTTCAAAATGTAGACTTTTGTAGCCCTTTCAAAAAGTGAAGTTTTTTGTCTTTCAACATTTGAAGAAAAAACCATGCATGTTCTATAACTTGTAAATTTTAGTCAATTGTTGAAAAATGGTATAAAAATGGTATGTAAAAATCTTAACCAAAAAAACTTCATATTTGGATTTTTTTAGATTATAAAGTGGAAGGTGTTACTCAATGAAAGATAAAACTAATATACTACAACCTTTTGGAACAATGTGAAAATTATTAATTTCTAAAATGAGATTAAATGATCTAGTGAACAACAAGTATTTCCTATTTTTATTAATGTTCTTAATTTTTGAAATTGAGGAGAAGACAACTTTATGTGCTTTTTCTACCTCCATTGAAAGGAATGGCATATATTGACCAAACGTTTTCAAAGAGAGACGGAGTGAGTGTATTAGTGGCATTATTCTGTCTTGTTCAATTGTCAACTTAGAGTTGTGGAGGACTCTTAGTTTCCATTGCTCTAAATTTTTTTGTGTTTGGCAGCTTTAACATTTGTATTTGGCATTGTCATGTCATTGTATAAAGTCAGTGGAAATGGCGCCGACCACCAATAAGGATTGTTTCGAGATTTTGTGCCGTTTTTGTTGTTGTACGGTTGTGCTTGTAAAAGGTTTCTATTGTATCCAAAGGTAAAATTTGGAAATTTAAGGGTATAATTTTTTGGAAGGTCTTCATTCTAAACCCTTGCTAGCGAGAATGGTCTACTTTATGAGTGTTACATTGGTATTGTTGCTATTGCAGAATTTGAAGGTCTAGATTAAGTTCAATAGATTTCATCTTGGGATGATAGAGCAAGGAAATTAGGGTTTCACCAAGTTCAATGTAAGATAGCTGTTGTCAAATTCTAAATGCAGGTGACTTACTTACTTACTTACTTACTTATTAGAACTTGTACAAAGTGAGGTGTTGTAACCATTAAGAAATTGTTGGAGTTGGAGCATTTTGATAAATATGGATAAAACATTGGGTTGTACAAGATGTGGCCTTTTTAGGTTTTCAACGATGGCTGGTCTCCAAAGGTCTCGTTGTCAAGGGAAGCAAATAGTTGCTAATTTGTCTACTTCTAGTCTTGTAATTGCAAGTGGGGTTGGTGAAGCTCATGTAGCTGAGATTCTTGACTGTCATGGTGAGATACACAATAGAAATGACCTTCCAACACAATTGCATGGAGGATGCCAAATGGGAGGCTCTTCTTTTAACCCTGATATGTCCGGATCTCCAAGCTTGCCAGCTACAGAGGAAAATGATATACCTTTACAGCCGTTTGATTCTAATTTTCATCTTGTAAGTTTTATCCGCAATTGTAAAAACAACAAGGTTTATCTGGACAAGATATTAAAGCATTATTGTATTTACTTTTTGATGATCGATTTGATCTCAAAGCTGTGACAGCCAGAAGTTTGGATGACATTGAAAAGTATAAAAAGAAGGAATTATATCCTATTGCAGATGTAAGCAAGCATCCTAACAAATTTTTTTTAGTTTCATTATTTTAGTTGTTTAATTGTTGCTAAAGGATTGTTGTGCTTTTTAGATTTTTTGAGTGGAATGTGAATTTTTGACAATCACTGTGGCAAGGTTGGACCAAATATACATTTGCAGAGGTGGACAATAGTGATGCCAATTTGTACATCAAAAATCCCATTCATGTTTTGACATCTTTATTCTCAGCTGCCGAAAATGCTAGAGATTTCAAACTCAAGGCAACTACTAACCTATTGGGTGCTGGAGAACAAATTTATACAACACCTGATATAGGATCTTGGTGGCATCATATGCAAGATTTCATCAATTTACAATGCACGGGAGCAGTGATTTCCCCATTGATTTTCTATTCTGATCAAATTTGTTTATCGAATAATACAAGAATCTCTGGATATCCTTTGGTGATGACAATTGGAAATATCTCCCTTGAAAACAGAAGAGAAGCTACTGGACATGAGTTGCTTGCTATACTTCCTACCTTTCAAGGATCAAGTAAATAATTAATAGTTAGTATGCTAATATGCTTAAAATATTTTAGATAATGTGTTGTTTGAAGTGAATTGTTATATTTTGTATTTCATTATTAAGTGTTAATGATGTATTCAGATTTGTCATCCACCAAGAAGATGGAGTATCTACACCAAAGTCTTGAAATTATTTTTGACTCTTTGAAAGAAGCAAGCTTTATAGGTCTCCCTTTACTTGATCCCAAAGGAGAGCCACAAATAGTCTACCCTCTACTATTTGCGTATATATTTGATCATCCGGAGTCATGTAAGGTAATAGCTACATATGACACCAATCTTTGCCAATCCCCTTGTAGTAGATGCATGTGTGGAAAAGAAGATTTTAGTAATATGCGCATGTAGCACCATGTCCGCACAGAATCAAAGATGGCAGAAATATATCAAGTCATGGAATGTGTGCACTTGAATTTAGCCTCAGAGATTGGAAGAAATTGGTCGCTAGATCCTATTCAAGTAAGTTCTTTGACCTTTTTCATATTGGACATGGATTTAGTTTGTATTTAAAACATGAATGTATATGAACTTAATTGATAACTGAAAGTGTAATTGCATTTGTATGTGAAGTGCACACTATGGGGATTTAATGGTGGCGATACAAAACTTGGCAATCCTTATCTCACAATACATGTTGATACCTTGCACCAAAGTGACCTTGGGATATTTAAGATGATTGTTGGCATCCTACGTAAGATAGCTACTGTTCATCCACGTCAATCCAAATTGAAGGAGTTGGATAGAAGACTCCTTTTTATTAAGAAGAATTGTCGGTTTCCATCATTTCGAATTCCTGGCAATGAGCAAGGAGGGTATTTTGTTTCACAAGCCAATTTTGCTTGAGCTGTTATGCAGGTAGCATTTTCAAAATAACACTTTGTTATTTTTCATTAAGAATTTTGTTTAGGTTTTGAAATCACTTCTTAATGCCATACCATTGTTAAATATTGCAGGTCATTGTTCTATGCGTAGTTGGCTTGTTTGATAAAAATGTTATATTGGCAATAGTGTTGTTTCTGGAATGGTATGGTGTAGCATCTTGAAGCACTTTTCACACAAGTACAAGCCTGAAGCACATGGATGAACAAATGTGTAGGTAAATTGTTAGTTATTACATTCCAACTATTTTTGCATTCTCCATTTGAAGCATTCTTCCAACTTTGTTCATTTTCATTTGGTAATATGTTGTATTAAGAGGTTGAATGTAATTTCTTATTCAAGGTTGTGGAAGCTTTGAAAGGCTCTATGTTTCAGTGGCAAAGGTCTGGATTTAATACCTCAAAGGTTCATATGATGAACCATTTCAGTCAATGTATTAAACGATCTGGATTACCATGGGAGTACTCAACAGATATGTATGAGCAATTCCACATTGCTCTTATGAAAACAGCCTATCAGAGTAGCAATAGAAGAAATGCAACGCCTCAAATTGTGCGACATAATCAAAGGTTGCAATCTTTGAGGAAAGCTGCAAAGCAAATGGAAGGACTAAAAAAACACAAGGAAGCCAATGACACAACATTGAAAAAGGTATGAGTTTAGGAATTTAAAATAAAAGCATAGTGATGCTAATGATATATTTTGGATTTTATTAAAAAAATTGGAGCTAAGCATATATTTCACTGTAGGCAAATATAGTTATTAATTTCTAATTTTTTTAATACAACTTTGTTTGAATGTGGCATATATAGGCTTTGAAGACAGGTCAAAATATTATATCACCCATCTACTTGAATCTTCATTGCATTTGGTTGCATAGAACAAGAGATGAGTTTGGCCAAACATCAGAGGTTACAGTTGGAGACCTTTGTATGGGAAGAGGATATGAGGTAGCTTGAGTTTCTGTTGCAATCCATAAATTGTTAGTGGATTAGCCAGAAATTCCCCAAGAATTTCTTCAAGCTCTACGAATTTATGAAGTACAATTGAATGTTACTTTATCACAAGTTCTGGGTTTGTCTTGGTGTTTAGCAATTCCTCTTGGAGCTAGAGATAGATATGGAGATTGGCCTATGTATACTCGAGCAACAATAAATTTTCACAGCAATCTATACTTTAGCAATGTTGCATTTGAAGTAGAAGAAGATGGCATTCAACAAATCTACTACGGGCAAATACGGCTTTTATTTCAAGCAAGTAGCCAATCAAATACTAGTGGTGAAAAAAGTCAAAGACAGATGGTCTTTCTGAAGTTATACACCGAAAGTGAAAATGATGATTGGAGTGCATTGACAAAATGCAAATGTTTACGATGGAGTACACAGTCTATCTTGAGAGATGTTCAAAACAGCATGCGAAGAAACTCTCAAGCACAATTGAGAGCACGTTATATTGTAACAAATATCCAAACCATTCTGAAAGTAGTACACATCATTCCACATTTTGTTACACCGGGACGCTTCTTCATCAATTGTTGGAAGTTCTAGGTAGTCCTCTTGTAAAGATTTGATTGACAATTGATTCAAAAGTGTTAAGCAATGTACAACATTGATATTGTTGATCCTATCAAACAACTATATTGTACTATAGTTGTGATTGTTTATGATATTTTCTATATACATCTTCACCATGTGTAATATTTGTATAGGATATTTACATAGAATATTCATGTATAATATAAATGTGTCAAAAATTATGGCAATATCAATCATAAATTTTAAAAGTATATGCAGAAGAAGAACAAAATATTTGTGTCATGAAAGTTTGTATTACTTCTATAATCCAATTAAATGTCATGTGCATGCATTTCAAGTACCAAATGACAACTTTGGCATTGATGCAAACATTGGGAAAAATTTACATGTACACTATATTTGTATTTGGTTAATGAAGGAAATTGGTATTGTTGGAAGTGTACCTTTGTCTACCAATAGGTATGCTAATTAGTATCCAAACTTCATTCACCTAAATTCTACATACAATATAATTACAATGTGATACAAACTATTTACTAACTAAGTCTATGTACTAGCAATTGTTAATTTTAGATGCCATTTTAATAATTAGCTATCAATTTGTGTGGTTGTTCCTATAGTAAATTCAAATCCATCTTTATTCATTGAGTTTCATGTACTCTGACAGAAAAGGTGATACAAGCCTATGAAGAACAACACTATAGTAAGCTACTATTAACAAATTATCTATCAAAGTACAATAATTTGCACCAATATGACATTTATTTAAAATATTTAAGAAAAATGTTGGTGCCAAAATGATAGTCAATTGGCTCTAAAATGACCCAAAAAGTATGTGAATGACAGAACAGTGTAAAAATGACATTGAAGTATACTTACGTACCATGTCTTCTAAAGTGGCATTGAAATTGCACATATGAAAATTGTAGTGCAATGGCACCAAATAGGCATTGAAGAAGGGGATGTCAAAATTGTGCCCATATTAAATGAAAATATTATTGTCATGATGCAAAAATGGCATGACATTTGCCTAAAATGAATACAAAATTAGTTCACAGTAGAAAGATGTCAATATGGCATTCAAATAGTGTTAGCAAAATTGGCATGAATATAGCATTGAAAATGTGCACGTCAACAATGCTCTAATATGGCAGCACAATGGAGTGAAGATGATAAAGGAATGGTGCATATATAGAGTTGCATTAAAGTAGTATGAAAGTGACATTGGAAAACTACATTGTAAATTGACATGAAAATAACAGTCAAATGGTTCAATCACTATGACATGAAAATGGTAACAAAATTGCACTAAAAAGGCAAATACATGACATTGCATTATTCCTTTCTCTGTTATTGTTATAATAATAATAAAATAGTTCATGTGAACTTAGCATCAAAACAATACAAAAATAGTGCATGTCCATTTTGCATCATTTTGACCCTCAAACTAATGCCAATTTGATATTGAATTAATGTTCCCCAAATTGATGTTAAAATGGCTCTACAATAATGTCAGGATGACAATGCTGACTTTGCATTGAAATGATATTACCATAATTTGGTGCCACCTCAATATCAAAGTAAACCCCAAAATAACACTGAGGTGGACTTTGATAGATTGCTGTCAAATTGGCATCCAAATATTCTCGCCCAACTTTTTTGATGTAGCTAGTGTATATATTTGTACAATTTTTTTTCTAGAAATATGCATTGGCCATTTATATATAAATATATATCAAATTTCCTACCATTTTCACTATTATAAAGTTTACCATCATGTCAAGTTTATACCAAAGTCAATGCTATTTTGACATCAAAATGGAAAAAGTTTTAGTGTGAAATTTTTGAATGATTGGTACCATTTTACTTCTTTATATGTACCACTATAGCATCAGAAAGAAATGTTTTTCAATAATATTGTACACACTAATTCAACATCACCAATTCATAATGTTGATGTATCCCATTTTAATGCCATTGTGCTGTCATTATAGCATCTAAATGATATGATGGTATTTTGTTCATTAGTACAATGACATGTTGTCTTGATATTGACATTTAAAAATTATTTTTGTCATAGAAAATGATACCAAGTTGGCGCCATTTTGCTAAAAATACAATCCTCAAAATAGCCTCATTATAGTGTTATTTGAACATTATAAGACATACTGCTGCGGCTATGTCAATCCTAATGTTGCCACACTTTAGTACCAAATTAGTGAAAAGTTGGATCCTTTTCATCAATGCAAATTTGGTGTAATGTGATAGTCCAATTTCCATGTTGTCAATTTAACACAAAGGTGGTACATTTCTAACACCAAAATTACTTGCAGCTATTTCAAGTCTACTATAGCATCAAATATACCTCTACTCATTTCAGTGCCAATTAAGCATTAGAATGATGATCCTTTTTAAAGCCAAGCTTACAGCAAAACCGCACATGTTAACTTGACATCATTTTGACATTAATCCCCACATCAACTTAACAATTTGTGGTTTTGCTTCCAATATGGCACCACATTTGCATGCCCTAAAGTTCCTGATGCACTCTTTTACTTAGTAAAAGACTGGTTGTAAAACCACTTGGTGCATTGTGTAATATGGATGTTTATTTTCTTTGCTTTGCTATGGAATTGCTAATATTTAGTGCTTATGGTGGTAGAATGTTTTTCACATTTCTATCATTATTTGTAGGTTTGTACCGTGGTTGTGATATATGTCACAAGTCACGAGGCGTTTTTCCCTATAACCACGGTGTCCACCATTGGTCAGGAGCTGTTGGGCCTTGGTGTGGTTAGATTGCTAGCCAATTACAGGGTTTATTGTTGATTTATGGCACGCTATCTTTTATGTTAGCTCGATGTGATATTGGCACGATGTGTTTGTGTACAACAATTCTATCTTCAAAGGATGTTTAAACCTAATGTAAATATGTTCTCTGGAGAACTTGCAAGAAACACTTGTCCTGTTTCTTGTCCCCTTGGTCTCGAACAGTTGATTTTTGGCTCATAATTTTTGTGTCGTATGTTAATTTTCTATAAAATTTGAAGAAAAGGTATATGTACTAATTTTGGACATTCTCTAATTTTTTCCAATTTAAAAAAATTAATTTACTATTTTTAAATTGCCCTGATTGGATGTCTATCTTGGCCATTTTGGAGTTTTTTTGTCCTATTTTTTGATCCAAAAATGCAATTTTGAAGCTCTAAACTAGAATATAAGGACTTGTACTAAAGTTACAAAAGCTCACAAAGGATTTTTTTTAAATAGTAAATTTTCCACCTTCTACATGTGCTCAAAGTGCACTACCTTCATACAAGCGCAGAGAATACAATTTTATTTTTTCCAACACGAAAATGGTTGAGAAGAAGCATCTTAATGTTAGAAAAAATAGCATTATTTTTTAGGATTTTTTGAATTTTTTTACCAATTTCCAAAAATAAAATTCAAAAGCATCTATTTTCTTGCATTTTTCCATCACGCTTTTTTTGTGCATAATTTTTACAGATAAACTTTTTTAGGACTGAATTTTCACCAAAATGCTATTTTGAAAGCTTTACATATTATACATATTTTATTTTATTTAAAAAAAAAATTATTCCAAAAGGTCATAATACTCCAATACTGAAGCCATTTTGGCCACAAAACAGCAGGTGTTTCTTGCAACTACCCTCCAAGCAAGGAAGTTCTTCCTTCAATTTTGAAAAAAGGTTTGGAATATGTCCAAAAAAAATCTGTTATTTAACATTTCTAAAAAGATAATGCAATCTAATGCATTGAAAAACCAAAAATAATCTTTATTAATTGATGAAAAAGTAGGAAGTCTAGCCTAAAAGATAGAATACAATTCAATCTTTGTTGTATCAACTATCACTCAGTAAAAGACAAAAAATTTGAACTATAATTATATTGAACCATATTTGTCATCCTACATTCTAGCTCAAAAAGAGCTTTCTTATCAAATAAGAGAAGTGTGTAAGGGTGGAAGTACACTAATAGGAGCCAACTTGGGCGTAACACCTCCTTTTTTTTAAGAATATTCATTCTAACTCTTGAATATAAGTTGAAATATGAAAAAAAATTGAAGAACATTGTCTCTTAGTTATGGCTACATGATATAATGTAAAACAAAATTAATTATGGTAATATTCTAAACATCAAAAGGGCTAAAATGTAGTTGTAACCACTGCTTAATTCTGCTTAATTGGATTTAATAAAGATCCATTATAGATGATTTAAAGATTATTTTAGATGAATAAACAACAATTTTTGGTAGAGTATTGCAATAAGAATCCATTACAAATGACTTAAAGACTATTTTAGATGAATAAGCGACAATTGTTTGGTGGAATAATCCATTAAGGACCTCTATAAGCACCTCAATAACGTCTACGAGTGGCTCCTATTAGTGTACTTCCACCCGTAACCTGCAAGGTCAATTAGCGGATACCAAAAGAGTTTCTTCAAGTGGTATTGTCCTTGAAATTTGACTATTGTTGTAGTTTATTCTTGCCTTTCATTATAGGAAATTATCTCTTCTTTTCAAAGTAGGTTAGCAATTGTTGGAACAAATACCAGATCTTATTTTAGGATTCCTACCTAAATTTCTTCGTGAAAGTATAGGCGATGCAATTGATCAGTTGGTGGAATTATCCTCTAGTTGTGGCTTGTTTTCCAGCCAATTTTTGGGTTGCTGGCTTCTATTTCTCCAATGGATTAATATTTTGTCTTCCTTCCTTATCTCGATCCAATTATTGCCTCTTTTGCCACTTCTTTCATTGCTTTTATGGTCAGCTTTTCTTATGAGTTTGAAAGTTGTATCAAGTTTCAACTTGGAGACTATTTTTACCACTTTTGCTTTTACTAAAAAAAACAATAGATTCATTGATAGTGTCACATTGAAAGTGTACATATTATATAAAAATATGTGTTTATGTGTTATCTAAATGGATTTTGATTATAATAATATAGTAAGAAAGATGATATAATTTCAATATCTTCAAAGTGACCGCTTCTCATTGACATGATGAGCAGATTATAAAGAGGAGGGAATCACCTAAGAGCTCCATCAATTTGATGTACTGTTTTTTTTGTTTTTTTTTCAATCTACCTATTAATAATTTAATATACTCTATTTTAAAAACAACAAAACATAATTGTATTCAAATGGAAGATTGATTTTAAAGTCAAGTTTGCTTTATAAAATCTCTAGGTCAACAACACAAATACATTTATTACTTCAAAAATATATATTCTTCAGTTTCTCTTCATGATTTTTTTAGGTTCTTGTAGATGTATTTAGATCCTAATTGGATTATCTAAACTAAAGTTCGTTCCAAGGGAGGTCTTTTTAATAGGATTACTTCTACAACGACACTAAAACAACTAAATAGGGAATAAAATACCCAAGAAAGGCATATTTCTAACTAGTATTAATTTAATTTCTTACCATATTTCATTTAATTACTGAATTTATTTCACTCCACTTTTAAAAACACCAAGGTAAGTATCACCCCATATTGTATATTGATCTTCACTTCACAGCCAACGAGGTCTTTTTGTTCTTTGCTCCAAATCGTAACACACTGGTACAGCCTTTAGCCAAATCTTTATACAACTGGGACTGCTCACAAACCAAGCTCAGCAAGGCTTCTCAACTTCCCAAATCGCACTGACTGGGCATCACCATCTTGTCTCCAACTCAGATATTTAGCATAATTCCACCAAATTGATACTTATTCTTTTCCTTTCAATCGGTATACTAGAATCAAATTATTCCCTTATATACAGACATCATTCTGATTTGACAATGACATGCACTCACAAACAAATCCATTGACAACATTCAGACTTTATTCAAATTCCAAATTGAACTATTATAAATCAAAGATTCCATACATAACCGACTTGGAAAGAAATTGCAATTCACTGCAAAGTCATACAAAACTTCCAAATTAAATTCCAAATTAAATCAACGCAAGATGTATTTCATCAAAATATCTTCCATTCGGACATACTCACATTTCCGTAAACCATTGTTAACCAACTAGAACTTCAGTCATACAACAAATACTCCCAAATCGCTTGACTCATACACATGCAACCAATTTGCTAATACACTTTCATTACATTAATCCAAATTGGTGACAAATCACCGTTTACAGATTTAACGTTATCAGCCTTAACACTAATTGGAATCTAAAATCCTTCATCTCCAATTACTGCTTCCTTCCAAAATAACTTCATTGCAAAATCAAATTGAATTCAACAACTTCCCGAATTGCATCCAGTTTCCATTACTAATGAATTTGCAAGTATCACTGTACTTCTCCAAATAGACAATTTGCTCTTTATAGCAACTTCACCATCCTTCATACACTCCGATTAGGAAAATTCACTTTTCCCAAATTATCATTTGCACATGATATTCACAAACTTCTCGATTCGGAACCGACAACCCAAGCATCCACGCTGACAGGCTTGACTCTCCGACTTGGACTCACACACACGACCAAATTGAAAACAGACACAACCAACTAGGACCACCGTCCTTTTAGAACACACACATACACACAGAAACCAAATAGAAACATAAAATACGCAGCACACTCAGCTGGGACTCGCACTGGACTCTTTTAAACAATGGATGAAAACCAAATTGGAAAACACCTCCTTAAAACCCAAAATTGGACAGTTCCTAATCGACTTGGACTCACACACGAAACACAGCTCAACTTCCGAATTGGACTCCCTCACATAACTGCCGCAACTCCTTTAATAACCAGCCCAACTCGGATTGATAACCCTATCAACTTAACTGCCCAAAGCAAAACCAAATTGAACTTCAAAATTGACATCATCCAATGACAATCAACTTCACCCAAATGGTATTATGAACTAACCCAATTCCAAAACAAGGACTCAAAAACGAACATTCAATTTGACAATTTCTTCACACAACCACCAAATTGGAATACAAACATCAAGTTCATACAACAAAAGAAACAAAATACACCCAAATTGATCCTCAAAAATCAAAAACTTTATTGCCAAATAGCACATCTACAGTTCTTCTTAATGATCATTATTGTCGCCCACCTTTGTTCATCTTTGTCTTCCTTGATGTATTCAACATCAGAAATCTTTTTTTTTTAACTTTTTCATTTTTGCTAGTGATGTTTCTAGTACATAGAAAAGACTTGCAATATGCAAATCACCAAAATATTATTGGCTCAATGCTACAATTATTCCTTCTAATTCTTTTGCCCATTCCATTTCAAAAGTCATTTTTTCCATAATAGCTTTTACAATGTAAATCTCCTCGAAAGAGTTCCATTTGTTGTAAGATGCCCCACCTACATACATTTTGCAAAATAACCTTTTGTGTACAAAGAGCCACTTATGTGTACGATAATTGAAGATAAGAAGATTTATGAAGTGTGTATTCATCTATATTAACCTGCTAACATGAAAATATTTTTTTAGAATTTTGCATGTTTTTGTTTATATCTGTGTAGAATTATATTATTTAAACCATGTATGGATTAATTTGGCAACTTTTGTTTCTTTTCCTTGATTTGAATTTTAGCTATAAATGATTTAGTTTTGAATTTGTATAATGTACTAATATTACTCTAATTTTTAAATTTTTAAATTTTTGAGAATTCAATATTCTATTGCAATTTGAACATTGGGCCTATAACATGAAATATTAATTTCTAAATTTTAGAATGATTTGTTAAATTGATTTGCACCATGGTGTTCTTCACTATAATATATTCCCTTGGAGAAAATTCTAGATTTTTGAGCATATTTTGTGTTTGGTGTGAATATTTTTTTCATTTTTCATTCAAAAATTCACATCAATTTCAAATTTCCACAATAAAATCATAAAATTATAACCTTCTAGAAGACATGTAATTAAATTTTTTTAAATAAATATAATTTTTTAAATCGTATGTAGTTGCAAAATGGGAGCATACAAAAGAGGAACTTTGAAGTTTGAAAAAAATGGTCATAGGCCCGTTTTTTCATATTTACCTTGAAACATTGTAGAGGCCTTTAAGTGGCCAATGGATGACTCTTATTATTATTATAGAAACAACAAATGTACCAAAAAACAAATCATTTTTGGTTATGTCATAATAACATAACAACACTTAAAAGTGACACTTTCTCTAATCCCACTACCTTCAAACCAAAAAAAATTGATGAGATTATTAGAGAACTCAAGAAAAATGCAATCCAAGTGGTTATATAACTTTTTGACAATCTAATACACCAAAATATTATTTAGTATGGTCTAAACTATTTATTACAAGGACATATTATTCAACACTAGTTCTAGTTGTGGCATTGTAGCATGTATGGTGTCCAATGGTGGTATTGTTAGATTGGGCATCCTAATTTTCATATTGGCTAATAATCCACCTTTATTAAATAACCATTTGGATATAATACTTTGCAAATTTTCAAAGTTAAATATATAATACTAGATCCACTTTGAATGCACACCCTTGTAGCACAAAATGTCTCAACTCTCATTGGTTGCTTCAAAAAACTTGTTGCCACTCATTGGTTGCCAACAAAATGGTGTGGTGGTTTTTAATCATGGAAGCAATGTTTGAGATATTTTTTCAATTTTACCAACTATTTTCCTTCAATCCCCATACTGAACCCTATACTGAACCAATTTTTGAAGTATTGATTCCGGTTATTTTTTCTACTTTTTATTTTAAATAGAAATTTAATAGATTTTTTTCACCATATTTTTTGTTGATCTTTTCAAATTATGATTTTTTTTTTTCCAATTCCACTAGCTAACTTTGATCTAGCCACCGATTTTTCCCAAACATTGCGTGGAAGTGTTCATTCAAACCCATTTTCTAGGTGTAGAGAACGAAAATGTTTTGCGGTCAAGTGCGGATACCTTAGGTCTCATTTCAGGGAGACCTATGCTTCAACGGCGGTTCACGACGGCGATTGACGGCGTACCGAACTAACATTTCGACGGTCCGCCGTCGACCCGCCATTTCAACGGGGCGGCAGCGTTTTCCAACCCGAGCCGGCCCGGTCCCGCTCCGTCCACTGGGCTTTTCCTTAGAAGGAAGAAAGTCATACGCTCGTTTTCTTGTCCGCCAGTTCTCCAAGTAAACGCGCTTCCTGCGGCGAAGATTCCTTCTCGCGGTGATTGTGTCCCTTGTCGAGCTCGCTACCCCGATCGCGCCCCTCCTCTTCCCCAGCTTCTTCTGCCATCAAATTCTTTCTGGTGATCTGGTCTTTTCCGCTGGTCTTTCCGAGCCATTTGAAGGGTTTAGGGATGCATCACAGCCCGGGTGTCGTGAACATTTCTTGCATTGGCGAGGCCAAATAACCACGGAGTTACACTGCGGTGGACGACGCAACGAAGACGACGAAGAAGAAGAAGACGAGAAGACGAAGTAGAAGAACAAGAACAAGTGCCTGAAGAAGACCATGCTTATGTACAGGTAACCTTTATACCGAGTTTGGTTCACGAGAGTCTTATGCGGTGTAAGCGTATGCGAAGCTCGAAGGTGGAAGGCCGAGAGCGAAGAGGAGGTTCCAACCCTAGTGTGATCAGGGGAGGTGACGAGTGGCTTATGCAATTACAGGGGACGGGGGCGAGCGGTTTGGAGAGCGTACAGAGCGAAACCCTAAGGAGAAAACCCCAACTACATGTCAATAGTTCCCAAAGGAGGTTCCCTCCGCATCCGGGAGGTATGGGCCGATAACTTGGAGGATGAGTTCGAGCTGATACGCGACATTGTGGACGAGTACCCGTACGTGGCTATGGACACGGAGTTTCCCGGCGTGGTTGTCCGCCCCGTGGGCACGTTCAAGAACAGCGCGGAGTACCATTACCAGACGCTTAGGGTGAATGTGGATATGCTCAAATTGATACAGCTCGGGTTGACGTTTTCAGACGAGAATGGCGTGCTTCCTCGGTGCGGCTCTCGGGAATCTTGCGTCTGGCAATTTAACTTCCGGGAGTTTAATCTGCGGGAAGATGTGTACGCGCATGACTCCATTGAGCTTCTGAAGCAGAGTGGGATCGATTTCCAGCAGAATGAGGAGCGAGGGATTGACTCCCAACGGTTCGGCGAGCTCCTCATGTCCTCCGGGATTGTGTTGAATGAGAACGTGCATTGGATCACCTTTCACAGTGGCTATGATTTTGGCTACTTGTTGAAGCTGCTCACTTGCCAGAACCTTCCAACGAGGGAGGAGGAGTTTTTTAACTTGCTGCGAACGTATTTCCCCACGTTGTATGATATCAAGTACCTGATGAAGTTTTGCGACAATTTGCATGGCGGGTTGAACAAGCTGGCGGAAACGTTGGACGTGGAGCGGATTGGACCTTGCCATCAGGCGGGTTCGGACAGCTTGCTCACCTGTCGCGCGTTTCGCAAACTGAAGGAAGGGTTCTTCAATGGCTCGACAGAGAAGTATGCGGGTGTTCTGTTTGGTTTGGGGACAGATAATATTGAGTCTTGAAATCTGCTTGGGGCTGCAATTTGTGGCTCTTGTAATCACTGCTTGCGGACAAAGTCCGTCATTTAATCTTGTCATTACTTACGCTTTTATACACCGTCTTATCATCATCCCCTGTGTGACTCTTCTGTATCTTTCTGACATTCGGATGTGCATTGTATAAGTGCGTTTTTTTGTATGATTTGCCTGTTTCCTTTACTTTTTTTGATATATTGTAACCTCTCTAAGCACTTATGAAGATGCTAAATAATTAAGGTTTTGGAATCATCCAAGTTCCGATTGCACTGCTTAAGCACATGGCTAGAGCTTTTTTGAAGCCAACTCGAGCTCAATGTGTCTCTGTTAACCTAAGTCATTTCAGAGTTTCTTGGAATATAACAGACGAATATTAGCTGCTTGTCACTCCCTTCGCAGAGTACGGGCATCTGGTTCACTAGTTGGATATTCTCTCAAGATGTTGTGAAAATGAGAGATTTTGAACGTCGATGACCGCAGTCTGAGACTTGGAAGAGTTCCCATTTGGAAGTTTGTGCATAATTTTAGAAAACATATTGCAGATTTTGCCTTTTTGACATAACTCAGCTGCTGTTTGAACTGATCTCTGTTTCTGTTGACGGAGCAGGCTTAGGGTTTTATCTGGGTTAGTCCGTTTTGAATGCTAGTGCAATTCTGAGAGTGAACACTTTCATTTTATTTGTCCAAGGTGCTATGCAACATGAATTCAATTCGATAGTGATAGTAGTCCCTACGTAGTTGTCATTTTCTGTGCTGTCGTCAGTGATCCGGGGAACGGTGGAATAGACTGGATGTGAGATTTGACCATTTAGTATTTCTTATAATCAAAGATGCCTGGACCATGTTATGCTGCATCCGTGTGTTCCTAAATTCTGGTTTACGATTGTATCTTCTAAATTAGCTGTTAAATTAGTATAGTGGTTTAAAACAGTGGACACTCCGAATGGGTAAGTTTCGGGAAGTGCTGGAGGCTGATATTTAGACCTACGGATCTCCATGGTACTAATCTTTCCTACAAATCTCCATCACCATTTTATCATGTGGCTCTAAAAATTATTTGTATCCAAGGACCTGTTTGTCATGGAGCATTGCGTATTTACTTCCTGATTAGTTCATTTCATGTCCTTGCCACGTCATGCCTATATTTTATCAACAAGTTCGTGAGTTCATGCATTAGTACTTCTCTTCGAATTGGTATATAAAAGGCAGGGTTTTCGCCCAAATGCGCCAGTTGATCAGGTGTTTTCATCATGTTGTCATCAATACGGAGAATGTACCTATTTGTTGAAGAAACGATTTTAGAACAACTACAAAAGAAACTTTGACCCTTAATTACTTTTTCATAGGGTGTCCAAATGATGCATTCTTTGGAGCATCGAAATCTTCTTTCATTTGCCAAATAGGATATTAAAAAATTTGATCAAAGTAATAGTAACTTTATACAATAGAAAAAGTGGTGCTTTTAGGTGACCCTAATTTTAACTTGCTTGAATCCATAACTCTTTTTTAAGAGTTTGATGGTGTGGATAGTTTCTAAGTATCACACAAAAAGTATTCAATTTTCATGCAAATTTTGAGAAAGTTAAAGAAGCCATGTTATGCAAGGCATCAAGTTTTGTCTCAAACCTGGTGGCCACTTAGGGACTCGAACATTCTATATGTGGAACACTCACAAAATTAAAATCAAAGTATATTCTCTGCCCCTCTGGAGCAGAACCAACAGATTTCATTGAACGGACGTTGTGGCAATGTAGCACATCCCCAAAGATCATTCAGTGATTTAACTGTGAGCAACAACCAGTGTCCATTTCTGAGCATACAGAGAAACAGAGTTCCTGATGCAGAGTCCTGATGACCAAGTATTTATGATCGAGGTGACGCTGGGAACCAAATACCGGGAGTGAGCTAACATTCATCGTTCATATCAAAATGTAATCTATTGCTTTAGAAGCGATGGTAAGCCCTGCAGACAATCTGGTAGTAGAAGCCACATTAAATATGACATAATACCCCAAGCCATTCGTAAACTCATAGTTTCTGATGCACAAAATTTCACAGTATTTCAATCATAACATTTAGGATGTTTCTCCAGTCTTCAGAGGGCCCTCTCAGGTGACAAGGGAATCCTCATATTATATAACCTATCTAAGGCTCTGGCGTCATCGCCTCAGCCTCTTCCCGGATGGATTGGAACAGCACTGATGACAGATACCGTTCTCCAAAGCTGGGAAGAATCACCTGCACAAGGAACCAACAATTACAGAAGGTACTCGTCAATTGAAAAGAACAACCATACCATATTTGAATGCCGTAAGTCAGAAAGTACTCGTCATTGGAAAAGAACAAACATAACGTAATTGAATGCCGTAAATATCAAAACTCTACTGTGGCAGAAAAGAATTTAGGGAGATTCGAAGGGTTTCTTACGCAAATTAATTTCCCCTTGTTTTCTGGCCTCTTGGCAACCTCGATAGCCGCAGCTGTCGCAGCTCCTGAGGAAATTCCAACCTACCACTCACCAGAACCAGAGTCATGCAACATACAGGAGTGCATTTGTTACTAACCGGATTTACTGCAATCCATCCGTCAGAAGCCAGAGATACATCATGTATAAAAATCTGGCAAATACTTGTCAAGTCTCTAATATCACAGCCACAGACCCAAGGCTTTAAAATCATAGATAAGAAAATAGATGGCGACATGCAAATCACTGCTCTGAAGAAAGTGATTTGCAAGAAGCCATCAATTTTCCTATCCAAAATGGATCCCAGAGTATTCAATTAGTAAAATGCACTCACCAGCAAACCTTCCTTCAAGGCAAGTTGCTTGGCCATCTCCACGGCATCATTGCTAGATATCTGAAAGTCCAGAAAACCCAGTACAAGCTTAGAAATGCCTAGAACTGCCAAAGCAGATGAGTGATTTACTGCATGCCATGAAGTCACCTACTAATTTTGGACATCCCCCCCCCAAAATGAAGCATCAATGAAGCAGAGAGAAACCTGGATGATTTCGTCAAGAATCTCCACATCCAGAATACCGGGAATGAACCCAGCTCCGATTCCCTGGATCTTGTGCGGTCCTGTCAAAAGAAAAAGGTTAAATATTGACTTCAAGAATATGACGGCCTTCTTGGCACTTAAAATCTCATGTCTATCCTCACTAATAAGAGCAGGGCTAATGGTCTGAACACGCCAGTACGCAGATGCTCTGATCCGATGCCATACTTTTTACAAGATTGAAGCTAAGCTACTACATCGTGAGAAAATCGAAAAATAAATAAATTCTCCTGCTTCAAAAACTATCGCCATTAATAAATGTCGATAAAAAACGAGATAACTTGCTAATATCCCCTGTACCTGGCTTGCCTCCTGAAAGAACGCTGCTCTCGGTTGGCTCCACACCAATGATCTGTATAACAATTCAGTCAGTAATGTCCACAAAAACAGGCGTAGGACAAACTTGCAGACATCAGAGATGTTATTAGAAGTACATAACTGATTCAAAACTGAAAATTCAAAACGCTCACTTTAACATCAGGGTTTTTGCTTTTCAAGTAGCGACCAGCTCCAGTTACAGTTCCACCAGTTCCAATGCCGGAAACAAAAATGTCAATCTTTCCAGCTGTGTCTTCCCAGATCTCAGGCCCGGTAGTCTCAAAATGCACCTACGTAACAGAGAACTGAATTAGCACCTCTGAAATCCTTCTACAGAACACAAGCTCTTCCTTTTGGGGTTAAACATCACTATGAATAGAAGAAATATCAGAGACTCAAATATGATAACCGCCATAGGTTGTATGAGATACCTTAGGGTTTGCCGGATTCTCAAATTGTTGAAGCATATAGGAATTGGTAGTTTTCTTCACAATTTCTTCAGCCTTTTGGACAGCGCCTTTCATTCCCTTGGCAGGGTCGGTAAGAATGAGCTGAGCACCAAAGGCCCTCAACAAGATACGTCGCTCCAAACTCATCGAGGCAGGCATGGTGAGGATGAGCTTGTAACCTTTGGCAGCAGCAATGAAAGCCAAACCAATACCAGTATTTCCACTGGTTGGCTCTACAAGGGTACTCTGTTTTTTAACACAACTAGGACTTGTTAAGAAGATCAACCTGGAATTTAGTGGGAGTAGGATGAGAATGCAAGGATTAAAAACTTGCTCAGTACTGTGACTGTCCCAAGAGTAGCTAGTCTCACCTATAAGAGAGAATCCAGGGAGCTCAATCCAAAAACGTTCCATGATACCAAATAGAGTCACTTACAACTGATACATTCTACGAATGCACAGATAAAGTAAACCACATAGTAATTACAAACAAAATTCCAATTGCACAAAGCGCGTTACCTTTCCAGGGGTAATTGCACCCTTAGCCTCCGCATCAGTAATCATGCTAAACCCAATCCTGCACATTGAGACAAATAAAATACCTCAGCAATAAACTCACTTTCAATGATTGCAAAATATCTAAAATAAAACCTACTTAAGATAATGAATACAAAAGGCCCCAAATCGCATCAACGGGTTGACTCGTATGTCAAAGTACCGAGCAACACTTACACCAACTTCTCGCGATTGCCTTCTCACCACTTAAATCAATAATTTTGCCACTGAGATTAATAGTTACAAACCAGTAGAAATGGCGATACTACATAAGTCATGCCAATGAACAAAGATTCGCAATCAGACAGTCTAGGTCCAGGTTCCAGTATCATCCCACAAACTTTACACACTCAAAAAATGAATCCCAAAACCTTCAAATCTTTGGGAAGATTGCATCCACGCTTCACAAACCTACAAGCATCCACTCGCAAAGGCTTGCAAACACGAACCTATCCTTGACACTGCAGCAAGGCTCCATAATCTCCAGCTTGGCCGCAATATTCGCGACACAGCCGTCCACGACAGTGTTGAGGTACACCATCGGTGTTTTCCCAATCAACTGCGAAAAATTTCACAAGCACGATATAAATTAAAAAACAGCATCTAATCCAATCCAATCCAATCCAATCCAGTCTAATCCAACGAAAACCCTCTCCAAACCCCCAAACTACAGTCCAATTCAATACAATTAGGAAGTTCCCCACCTGCGTGACGTCGTCAGCGATGTTCATCTCCAGCTCCTTCTCCGTCTCGAGGATTGCAGCCTGGCTCACCACGCTCAATGTCCTCGTCTTCTTGTTCTCCACCACAGGGCGCATTGCGTTGGTCCTTAGGGTTACGCCAGCCATGGCCGAGGAAGAGGATTCCAAGCCCGCGGCCATGTTGAGGCGGCGAGTCGAGGAGTCGGCCTTGGTCTTGGGCGAGGCGCCGCATCTTAGTGCTGTCACATTTGTGACTTGCCGCAGAGCCGCCATCGCTGCTTGAGAAATTGCGAAGGGAAAGCAAGCGGTTGAATTGCACGGGGTGCAACAGATCGAGGGAAGTAACTGAAGACCGAGGAAGGAGACGCAGAACGAAGGCAAGTCGAAAGGCTCAAAGGAAAATGTGCCGCGGCTGCCGCCTTGCGGGCGCTCATGCCCGGGAAGGACGCGTGCCTCGAGAGCATCATCAATCCAACACAACACTGGTCAGGTGAAGGGGCAGCACAAGTCGATGAAGGCTAATTTCCACAGAAGTTTCTAATTTCCACAGATTGAAGTTACCCATTTTATGACATCTTAAGCATTTCAGCCTGTAGGATATGGAAAAATCTTTGAAAAATTTGAGCTCAATGTGTGCAAACATTCGGACGAAGAAGAATGAATTGAGGAAAAAAAAAATTTAAAAATTTAAAAATTCTCAACAATGAATATTTTTATTCAATATAAATGTAGATTTTTCATTCAGACCCATTCTGGTTTCATACTCACCTATTATTGTTAGCTTTGGCACTTTTCCTACCCTAATAAGGAGGGAAGAGAGAGTGAGTGGACAAGAAGGTACAAACAAGAGAATCTTTTTCAATGAACAATACATTCAAGTACCGTCAACAATAGATCACCCTCTAAAGTCATCACAAGGGTTGTCATAAATAGGTACCTCTACCTTAACATAATTACCTTGGCCACTAGCTTTTGTTGCTAGCTTTTATAACCCCTTTTTTACTTGACCCCTGCTTAATCATGATTCCTTTTTACACATACCATACCAAATTGTGACCCCTTTCTAATATTGATTGTTACAAATTCTTGCCCAAAAGTACAATTTCTATTCATAGGAGTCTAGGATTGCAATTCAATACATCTATTTTTAGTGATTTGAAAAATAATAGTATATTCATACAATGTCTCCAAAATGCATTCCAATAAGAAAAATTTAGAATCCCTTTTTGACTACCAACATGGTCACATGATAAAAAATTTAATCATTTTTCTTATTTGGTAATAGGAGGTGGCATTCTCTACCAAATAAGTCGTTTGAATTGGTAAATGTGATTGGGTACATGCTTAAGAATATAACAATTTTCAATTTTCATATCTAACTTTTTTTGAAAAAAGAATGCTCCAAAAACTTTGAAATTTATTTTTAGAAATAATTTTTGTTGACCTTGACCATTGGATACAATACCCTTGAGTCAAGCTACTCTATGGAAATATTCCTCTATACTCCATTTTGCCTAAGGTGGTTATTTGGTGTAATAATATTTCATACAATGTTTCATATAATGTTTTCCAAACAGACATTTTTAAGGAGTCTAGAATGTGTTTCATAAGCTCACTATTGTAGCCTTGCTAAATAATTGTCCAAAACCCTCACTATCAAATTGATCTCTTTTATACAAGGGCCATTCATTAAATTGGGTTGATATTGTTAGCCACTCACTCACTTATAAGTATGTGTAGATGCCCTTTGAGTGGCATCAAAACTAGTGAGGCATATGTGTCAATACTAAGTCATTCTCAAAGAAGAAGAAGCATATGTGTAAATTCAACCAGCTATGTCCTAAAAATTTCACCCATGCTTGATGCCAAGACTTTTTTCTACTTACACCTACTTAGCTTGTTGAGTTTTCAACTCAATACATCACAATTTAACATCTTCCTTGATGAAGCTTTGTGTTTGCAAGGGGAGGCACATCACTCTAAAGACTCTTGTCTTTCCCAAAATCATAACCTTATAGTTAAAACTTACACTCTTTCACTTTGTAGCACTTAAGTTAGGGGTACTCTAAAAGCACCCCTACTCTAAACGTGACTATTAACATAGAGGTACATTTTGCTTTCTTCAATTTATCAATAGTGTATATTTCAAGAGGTGGTCGTTTTCTTGGACCACTACATTTCAACTTCAAAAATTTGTAACTAACTCCACAAAGATTCAAAAAATAAAAAACCACTTGAGTTACATGCCAATTCTATTTTTCTTCTTATAAAAAATTGCATAACATTGTTTCAAAGAATCTAGCTTCCTCCCAAATGCAATCAACTCTTAAAAGATCGCTTTAAGAACACATTACCTTAAGTCTTCATTTGAAACTGTGCACATTTTTGCTTACATCTTTGTTCACATATGTTATATCCTTCAATTTCATCAAATTAGTTGTAAACAAAGGTTGCCTCATTTCATGTATTAATTTGGATGAAACAAGCATTTCAATTTGAACAAAATGTTGTCTTACAACACTCTATTCATCATCCAAAATTTGACCCCACTTCAAAGCACTTACGAATTACTAACTATGAGGGTTTTTTCCCTAATGTTCAAGCTTGGACTTCCAAACTCATACTTCCAAACATTAACTTGCAATCTTACTAAAGAGTAATCAATGTTAGCAAAAAGAATATTCAAGTGAAAATTCAATGATCTGTATTTACATCTGTAACATTTGTAAAAAAGATATGAATAGTTTCACAGTTTTCAACGGTGGAATTTATCAAAGGGACTCTACCGTATTTCAAAATCAAGTGTCAAGTACCAAGGCATGATTTATTTTTATTTTTTATGAAGTGCAAAAGTGGTGATATAAAATGTTGTAGTGTGTGCTTCAAATTTTAATATTCATCCACATATTGGATAGAAAATATCACATTTAGCACATAACACATCGGGTGCTCCCCCTTACTTTCTTAATATTATTGCAATATTGTTTCAATGGTTTCACACTCTAATATTGAAAGTGTATTACTCTAGTACAAAAGCAGTACTGCAACAATGTAGTTTCAGTGGAAATAGTGCATTTCCATTGAAACTATATTATTATAGTTTAGCTTTTATGCAGTAACAATACACTTTCAATATTAGACTACAAAACCATTGAAACAATATTGTTTCAAATGGAGGGGTACTTTCTTGATGATCCATAATCAATATATTTTCATCCATAATCTGACGATTTCATCCGGTGCTTTTTTTTCAATTTGAAGTTTTCTAGCAAAAATACTTCTTGGTTTGTCACCATTTTCTAGTCAAATTATTTTTTTCTGGTGAAATCTGGCACTATTTCGCCAGAAGAAGAAAGTCCTGGTGTCAACTGAAATATATTAAGTCTGTGTAATCATCTACCAATCAGTTCCAAGAAAATAAATCCTGTAGCCACACTAATTTTGAGCCCTGAGTAATCGGATAAGTTACATCGGCATGCAGCAGTACGTTACTTTTACTCGTAGATTCTCCAATCTTGCGAAACGTGACGATAGGCTTGGATATGCTACGTGGCGTAGCTTGTTAGCCAATGGCGGAAGAGATTTTTTCACTGTACAGCTCAAGGTAGGCAGATGCGTTGGATGTAGTCATGCATGGAGCGGGAATATCGGCTGCAATTTGAAAGCTAAAATAAAAAGTCATTGTCATTGTGTCGCCTACCCAAATTTAATAAAATATAATAATAATAATAATAATAATAATAATAATAAACATTTCTAAAATGTACTCAGTGCATAATGAATATTCCGAATAATATGTAAAATGTATTTATTATCTGGAAGTATAGACACCAATATTAATTGTTATTGAGTATAATTACCATAATATGATTAAATTTTTTTTTTAAATTGTGTGGGGGGGAGGGAGAGATTTTGTTATAGTAAGTGAAAGTTAGAAAAGATTTCAATGTTTTTTAGAAAAGAGCGAGAGAAAAAATTCAACTAAGATAGAAGCATCTATAACCAACATTTTAAGCAATTCCTGGCATATTTTGCGGTGGAATCAATACATAAGATTATTTTAACATGTTGATGATTGAAAAATATGAATTTTAAAAATAAAAAAAGGTTGGTGATTTTTGGAATATGTATGAATATGCAATGAATTTGTGAAGTTCAAATACATGGTGTATCTCAACTTATTTTTTTGCATTCATGTATGCAAATTATTCATTTTGTAATTCTTATATCTACGTATTTTTAAGAATGGTTGAGGTACATGGTTGGAAATGGGTAGTTGGTGTAAATTAAGAGTTTGTTCACTGCAAAATTCTTATGATTGATTTGGAAGAGAATTGATTGATTTAATTGGATCAATGAAGTGCCTCCATCCCGAAATTTTTGTGTCCAATTAAAGTAGTCTAATCTCAAGTTGGAGGCACTTTGCTGATTTATTTTTTGCCTTCCTTTGTAACACTAGGATACATGTGTTATTTAGACATTGTATGAATAAATTATGAAATTTCTAAGGCAAAAAATATAGGAATATTGCTAATTGCCATTGGACTTTTGTATTCAAACAATGACCATCTTTTGATTCTCTTCATGGTGAATGAGTCTTCATTCTAGACAACAATCTAGAACTGAATTTTCTTAGATAGTAATAGTTATGGATATACTTATCTTATATTATAGTTAATCGTAAAGTTTGTCCTCTGTTTGTGAACATATATTAGATGAAGGTTTAACTAAGAATAGAGCAAAACAAACATGGCACCAAACTCAATTAAACATGAGTTTGGATACTTAAGGGAGTTTGACCCTATGTTATTCTCAAACTTTGGCTATTGCTCTTACCTTGCTCATACTTTACAATTAACTCTATTGTCTTTAAGACAAATTCTACTACGCAATGTTTTTATTTTTATTTTTAGAAAGTAATCAAGACATATTGATGTTTTCTACTTGTGTGAGATTTCAATTATTAAAGGTAATTCGATTAATCTAAGAGTTTGAATAATGTAAGACCCTCACATACTAATTAATAGAATAATGGATGAACATGGTCTAATTAGTGCGACCATTTGGATTAATTTTAGGTTTAATAGAGATGAAAGGATGATGGAAATCGAATCACAATATTTGAGATACTACAAGAACAACATTATTTTTGAAAGTATTCATACAATTCAAAAATTGCCTTAACTAATTGAAAAAATAGATTTTTTTGAACAAATTTGGGATATGTTGAAGTACAAGTAGCAACACTTGTATAGAATGTTTTCTCGATTTAAAAAAAAATTGACTTTTAAAAATCAATCAAACTTATTAGCTTCAAAAAGCTTTTAACATAAATAATTTTTTTAAAGATTCTTTAAGAAGAAGAATGATAATTTTTTTATGGAATTTTCTACTAAGAATTTCATGAATGTTGAAATATTATTGAGTAAAATATTACTTGTGCTAATTAAAATATGACTTCAACTAGTTATGTTTCTTATAATTCACTCCACAAATCTCCCAAAAATTATAAAAAATTATATATAAATATATGAAGATATACACTTCTCAAAAAACTATAATTTGCTGCAATTTCTGGGAGAAAATTGTAAAAACTACAAATATTTGAAATTATATTTGAATGATTCATATTTCACTCAATAAAATTTCAAAACTTTAGAACTTCTTATTAGAATATTTTTAAAAGAGATCCCATCCCACTTATTAAAGAATCTTGAAAAAAAAAAAATTATATTTAAAAAAAAAAATTAATAATTTAAAAATTATTTTTTAATAAAAATTGTTTTAAAATACTTGAAATTTTATTAAATACAAGTGAGTTATTTGTACCACAATATGTCTAATTTTTGTTGAAAAACTCTAATTACTCAATTAGCTATGATATTATTTTTAAGTGTATGAAACATTTTGAGAGCCAAGTTAGTACAAGTCAGTGGTGTTATCACTATAGAGTGCACTAATTAAATTACTTAAGTAGTCAAAATATAACAAATCCATACTTTAACCACTAAAGGACCAACATGCGTTTTAGGGCAACATAGAAATTTTGGGTAGGTTCCTATGATTAGAGATTTGCATAGTTTAAGCTGAAATTGTAATAGAAGGTAGGAACGAGGAATATGTTTCATATGCACTAAATTTCATGACATTTGGAAATGTGAGTCAAAAGTTATGGCCTAATATGAACTATTTTTTCCGGCTGGGCAGTTTGGGCAGATCTAAAAAAATCACTTTTTTCATAACAAAAATTCAAAATTGATCTTTTAGATTTATATATTTGTGAAATTTTTTTGTATCATTCCATTTCAATCAATGAGTCAAAAATTATAAGGAATTTTAGTTTGCGGGTAGTTATGGATTCTCTACTCCAAAATAAACTTTGAAGTCCTTTATCTTACTCAATTTTCAATATTTTTTGAAAAAATAAAAATATATGATGTAGATTGTTTATTACAACATTTCAACCATTGAATTTGGCATTTTTCAATTCCATAAATGAATTTTAGTAATTTTATATTTTAAAACATTTGCTACTTCTTTTTACTTACTATTTTTTTTATATGTTGTACAATTCCAAGTGATGCGGATTTTTTTAACATGTAGTCAACTTGTCCAAAAAAAAATCCCAAGAAGCACCACAATTTTGGTCATTTTTTCATAGAAAAGTGAGCTTCTGAAGTGCAGCTGCCCTGTTTTTCACAGGGCCCAAAAAATAATTTCAGTGAATTTGAATGCTTATATCTTGCAATAAACGCGGTGGAAATTTCTGAAATTTTTACCACATGTTCTCAAGTCAGCATAGTACAAGATCCTACGGTTCCATGTGCCAAAAAAAGTTTTTTTTTAATTTCTTTTGGTACTTGTACTGGAAATGGCAATTTTGGACCGTTTTTGGTGAAAACATAGTCAAGGAAGTTACGTTGTTTGTTTGTTTTATTTGATCTGTTAATTACAGTGAGATTTCCTAGACCATGCGTCCCTTGATCACATTCTTAGTAGTGTCAGAAAGGAGAGGTGCACAGGCTTTGTTCCAACTCATGGAAGAAAAGATATTGAACTTCAAGGTATTCATGAATTAAAAATTTTAAAAATTACTTTTTCTTTTCGCATGTTGTGGTAACGGCACAGGGCACACTAGTAATAAATTACAATATAACAGTATAACAATTTAACAATTTCATATTTAAAATTAAAATATTTATAACTACAACTTCTTTCAAATTAAAGATTGTGAGACAAAACTTGTTGAAATAAAGTCAATCTCAAACACAATACAAACTGTATATAAATCAAGTGCATATACAGCTCTCGGTGAATTCAAGCAAGCAAAGAATCAATTTTTCATCACAGATGCTTCAAAGCTCCATGATTTCTTCAGTCAATAGATTTGCAAGAGCCTCAGCAGAACTACATCCACCGAACAGAGAACCAGAGAGCAATACACACAATCGGCATCTCAAGCTTCTCCATAAGATGGTATGACAAAACAAATGCTAGTTACACAAGCTAGTCTCACATCACTGATTACATAAAGTCCAGCTCTGCTCACTTTGGCTGCTACTGGCTTGATAGAAAGACTCCACGATCCTCCTTTTCTCCAAGCAACCTTGCAGCAGAGTGAGAAAATCTCTCATCAGTACAAAAAATCATGGAAACACATGATTAGTGGTGAGCAAATGAGAGGCGAGTCTTTGAACATTCAAGGGCCATGAGCTATAAAATCTTGAGCCTATTCTAATTCTTTTTCACTCTCTGGAGATTTCAATTGAGTGCACCCTCCCCACTGCTGTTAAGAATGTTATCATTGCAACGAAGACATGAAAAGTTTCATAAACAATACAAGCCACCAAACATAGATGGCAGAAGTCTGTAGCATGTATACTGTTGAATATTCACGGTGATTTCTTTTTCTCAAATCCTTGGGGCACTTCGTGATCCCATTTGGAGACATCCACGGCTGTCACTTTGGCCGCGGAAGGACCCGAGTGGCATTGCTGGATCATGGCATCCACGGCATTCGAGGGCCCTGAAAAGACGGCTTCGACAGATCCATCCTGGAGGTTTCGCACCCATCCATTTAAGCCGAGCTTTTGGGCGGCACTTATAGTCCACTTCCGGTAGAAAACACCTTGCACAGAGCCCTTGATCAACGCATTCACCTGCATTCATTCTCACAGCATCAATCAATCAATCTCAGAGCAAAGCCACAGAATGGAATTCAACCCCAGCGAAGAGTAAAACTGAATGGGGGATTGATTGCAAGCTTTCTTTGGCACAACATCTATAGATTCTTTGGGGAATAAAAATAATCATTTTACTAAAAGCAAGTAAGCGCTGCACAAAATTATCTCATTTCACTATGATTCTCCTATTTAAAAACAGTAGATTTTGTTTTTGGATTTGGAGTACAACATCTACCTACAATGAAGTCACAACAATTTTGTAACTTGTTCTGCATGTAAGGAATACCAGAGATAATTCAAACTAAAGTACAGATATCCTAAGTTGTCATTGATTCATTTTGCCTCTCTAAAATCTGAAATGATACGTAATTCTTTGAACGACTAAACATATGTTCATATGCTGTATTGTTATTTACCAATCAAACTTTAACTTTCATACCTTTTAAATAATTTATCCAAATAACGCATTCTTTGACACTCATATGTGGTGCTTCTCATTGGAATTCATCTTCCTTTTGAGCCCAAATAAAACAGAAAAATTAACACAACCATTGTTGCTTCAAGAGACCTCTTTCAATTGCTAACAAGTTCACATCGAAGTTCGATCATACTAATGATACGAACTATACTCAGTAATATAAGTGGCAATTGTGCATGTCCCTCCTCCATTGCTACCAATATTGCGCAGGGAGACATAATCGAAACTGTGGTGAAGGCATAATCAAAGTTTGATAAACCCTAATCAGCGGAGAATTGGACATGGGGAGATGGGCTAATCACGTACCGATTTAGAGTCGGAGGCAGCGCTGTGATCGGCCATGCTAGCAGTTGAAATTCGTGTTGTGGAAACAGCAGTAAAATTACTGCGCAGCTTCTGAGTTATATTATGTCGTCGATGGTGGTTGTCGCTGTTGGAGAAGAACAAGCTCAACTCCTTCCGAATGGGAACCACCCTGCAACTCCACGACCTGCCTGCCACTCCTGAAGCACAAATCATCCCAACACTGCACCCTCTGCTCTGTGCAAGAATCACATGCTCCTTTTCCCTGAAAGATGCTACACAAATTTCACACCAAAGAATAGCAAGCAGATGTGACTTAATCACGCGGAGGAGGGAGCATTGAGAGCGCAACAAATGGGGATAAGCTTTTTTTTGGCGCCCTACACTTGTTGCCAAGTGTAAGCCTGGCATCTCCCCTGCAGCGCCATCTGTAACCGTCGCATTCAGTTTCCTTTCTTTTCATTGGAAAGAAAAAAGAAAAAAGAGCCCTAATAGATACCGGTAGTGCCAGGACTTGGTGCTCGCTATAGCCGGTCAGAATTGCGCATTGTGCAAGCGAATCATTCATCTTTCAGTCTCCGGCGAGTGTCCATCTTATTGCTCATTGAACCTCGTTTTTGAGTTTCTCGCAAAGCATTTCGTGACATTGTGGCGTTGTGGCTTTGATTTGCGGTTTGTTGAAATTGGCAGGCTTGGAGTTGTAGTAACGGACATGTCTGCCGCAGTAGCAACGCAACTGGGCATGTCTGCTTCGTCATTCCTCTGCGCCAGTAGCATCATTTCAAACCAGGTTGAATTACCGACCTGCGCACCGTCAACCTTGGTGGTATGTCAGCGAGACAGCTTGGAGCGGAGGACTGCTGCTGCTCATGTCTCCCGAAGGTAAGCATTTGACCGAATTGCCCAAGTCAAGTCGGATGATGCAAATGAATACTCCATTCCATTTGCTTTCCGCAAGCTTGTTGTTTCTGTAGTGGTGTCAGATCTCGCAAATCCTGCTCTGCCATTTGCAGGTTTGCTACCGAATTGGGTCATAACACAATTCTTCGTTCTTCGAAGTACTAGTCCTGTTGTTCCATTTTGAATCGCCTTCTTTCGGAGGCAAGCTCTGACATCCCGTAATGAGATTTAAGCTTATCAAACCGTAATTATGTCTTCGTATACTTTACGAGTAGTAAAACGCAAGGGTTGTGATTTTTGATTGCAATGCCTGTTTAGCGAGCCACACAATCTTTTGTGGGTTGTGATGGCTGTGGTTGGCTGTTGCACTTCATGCAATTCTAGAATAATCTATGACACAAAGGAGTCAAAGATAATCCTGCATAGCCTTTTAAGTTTTTCCAGATTAAGGATGATTTTATCACCCGTAGAGTGTTACATTATGCGTCCAAGGAGATTGATAGCTTCTAATTGTCGAGACTGTGCCCTAATTTTCCAGCTAACTTCCTGTGCAGGGTTTTGGCAGTGGCATCTGCCTCAGCAGCAGCTGCTGCTTTGGGCGGGTTCACTCAGCCCGAAGCTGCTCAAGCCAAGCGCAACAAGCCACCACCTGAAGAGAAGAAGGTGGAGCTAGAGGATAAGTCCCTCGGTGTAAACGAGCAAAGGGCGCTTGCCAATGCTCGTCGCAAAGATGCCATGAAAGCCTCAGTCGAAGCTGCAAAAGCCAAGGCTAAGTCCATTTCATCTCCCCAAAGTGAGTGAGTGAGTGGATCCATGGCATCACTGACTGTAATATGTGTACAGCTTTGGCTCTTGGTTGCACCACTACCCATTGATCTCCCGCCATGATTCTTTAGATGTGATGTACTTCTACAACTGAAATCTCAAACTGAAATTTCAGCTTTTGTGCTTCAAAATGCAGAATCATCTGGTTCTTTTCTCTTTGCAATGTGCTCTTTGATCTTCCGCCATGATTCTTAAGATGTGATGGTGTACTTGTACAACTGAAATCTCAAACTGAAATTTCAGCTTTTGTGCTTCAAAATGCAGAATCATCTGATTCTTTTCTCTAACTTTGCAATGTGCTCACTTTTCGTAGTTTGAAGATGTATCGCTGTTGGGTGCGTGTTGAAGATTTTGCTTTTATAGTTCATTGTGTGACATAACTTGTCCTCAAGTGCTGGCAATACACGAATTTTGGCAATAGCATGACACTGATTGAAATGGTATTGTGCTTTTGCAAATTGTGCCAGAGTAAGGTAACCTAATTTCGACCTGCTTCCTAAACCAATCGCTACAGATTCTTGTGAGTCTATGGTCGGTTTTAGAAACACCTATTTTCAGCACTTTGAAAATTTGTAGTTTATTCATACGGTGTTCAGGAAATGCATTCGAAGAGAATCTAGAATCTCTTTTTCTCTACCAACAAGATCTTACAAAAAAAATTTCAATATAATAATATGAACCATGCGGAACTGCTTCTTTGTGGGATTTTAGGTGTAGTTACTTTATTACCTTGGATGACCATACTATGGATTGCATTGCATTGGAACATGTAGATTATGAAAGTCATTCTTCTATTACTTGTGATTTAAAAAAAGACTTGTGTTTCTTTTATATTTGAAAAAGAAAATATAGGTCTTTTTGAGAAAGAGAGGGAATATTTGTTTACAGCAATTGGTGAGAAATGTACTCTCTAGCACATGGTTTCTACGGTGTATAGAATAGCATTCTAAAATGACATATCTTGTGTTGAGTGGCAAATTAGAGAATATTTCACATGTATTTTGGTCAATTCATTTTTGGAAAAAGAAAGATACATTATAGGTAGTCAAAGCAAAATTTATAGTTTCCCATTGTGGATCCTAGCTATAGGAGGACTATTCTTGCCTATAAGGATGCTAATATGTCTCTTAATCTTAGAAAGATGCTACGGACACTAAGTGTCTAATAGATGATAGGGTATCCTTCTATGTAAGATAAAAGTGTAGATATTCATCATTGAAATTTTATATAAAAAGGAAGGTCTTGCACATGAATTTGACCTCCAATGAGTTCTCTTGGTGTTTTTTTAAGCATATGGTTTACATTGTACCAAAAAGGATGATTTCACAATGACTAGCCCGTCCTAGGGTTAATGTCTTGTAGGGTTTTACTAGCAATCCAAAAGTATTATTTTTACTATGTATTAAAGCTGCAAGGTTGTTGTGTAAACAAAGATTGTAGGATACAACATATCAAGTGCTATAACCAACATCAAATATGTAATCAAAACTTAGCTAGAATGCATAACAAACACACCTTTGAAGATGTATTCTTTTGTTGTGAAGTGACAATTGCTTGACTTTGTGTGTATAGATTCATAAGTTTATCACCTAATAACAATGTCAAGTCAAAGAGCTCTCTGTCCGTCTAAATACTCAAACCTTGAAATGGAGAATTCTAAAATTGGGATGAAATTTATCCAAAACTAAGGTAAACTCCCATGGGAGTCCATCTAACAACATAAGTTGATGTACAGTGGCCCTGATGTCACTTCACTTGATAAGATGATGTTCATTAAATTCATGAATTAGTGACTTTTCAACCAAATTCTAAACCAATTTCAATCACTTGAGCCCTACTTCCAACCTTTCAAAACTCAATTCTACATATGCATAGATTTCGTTACATTAGGATGCAAGAGGGGCCCATATTAGGAGTACAAATTGGGATGTAGTCCATAATAGGTTTGCTTACCTTACCATCATCTACAAAATATGTGTCATAAAATCATTGTAACATTGTATAAATGTAAAGTTGCCTTTGTTGAGAATAATAATGGCACTACTATCAAGAAAATAGTAGTGGCAGTAATCATGAGAATAATGAAAATGTCTTTTTGGAGAAGACATTTTGAATAGATTTATTTTCTAATGTGTTATGAGATTCAAAAATCATCTTGCAATATAAAATTCATGTAAAATGAACATCTATCTTTTGTAGTTTTGTTGCTTACAAACATTATTCTTCACATTCAATTTGTCTTTGCCACTATTACAATAGTTGCTCTAAGATGCAACTTGTATTTAAGCATTATTACAAACAATAACTAATAAAATATAATTATTTATGTTATCCATGTTGTGGAAATAATCTACCAAAGATGAACTAATGTGTTTACAACATATTTAAAGTAGGAAAAGTTGAAGTATTATTTACTGATTTTTTATAATAAAATTAAAAACTAAATGGCACTAATTTTTGGCCCTCAATAACAAAATAATTCAATGTAACACTATAATTTATGTAACAATCTTAAATAACCCACTTAATTACCATCGTTTACAGAGCATCATATAAAACAAAAACTAATATACTTTCTTTACTCCATTTACATGTTCCTTTAAATTGTTTATTAACCAAAGTAACAATACTTGTTTGCACAACTACTGTAATTCTAAGTCAATTCAACACTTGTGTATCAAAATAGTTTTATTTGGAGTTCAAAATAAAATTTCATCCTTCATTTTAAATTATTGGATATTTTTAACTTTGACATTTCAAATTTCATAAAAAATCAAAAACCTTCAAATAAATTTATTTTTTGGATATTGGTCTGTAAATTTAACAAACTTTAGGCACACTTCAAATTACCCCTTAATGATTTGAACCTATATGTAAGGTAATATTGGAACTATAAATAGTCACAAAATGCTTTAAGCACTTTGAGTTAGTAACTTGTTGGACAATATATGATGGAATAGCCTATGATTTTGGATTTTTGTGCCATTATGGATCCTATTGTAATAACCCTCTTCTATCATTTTTGTCACTATAACTATAACCTCCAATAACAAATACTTAATTTCAATGTTGATCTATAGATTGAATTTTTTAACAAAATGTCAACTTTATTATCATAGTCATTTAGCAAACTTCAAAATATCAAAATTATGAGATTCAATTGCACAAAGTTAATAAATTAGAATTACACAAGTTGATTCAATTAGTGCAAGCCTTCCATAATGCATGAGGATTATGTCATTTCAATGCAGAATTATTTAACTTCAAAAATTTGTCAAATATGCAATTTCTATTTGGAGAGTGCTAGTATGTGAGTACAAAATTTATGAGCCCATGAGCCTAAGAGTTTATATCATAGACACTTTCTATACTTATAAGTATTTATGTTATATGTACCTATGTTATAAACCTTTTTCAAGTTATAATGTACCTATGTTGTAAATACATATCACTAAAAGAAAAATGTGTTCTAAAGCAATCAAATAAAGAACAACTAAATAACAACTAAATGACTGTTCTACAACTATAGCCCATCATATTAGCACTAAATCTTACTTGTACATCGTTGTAGTTGTATTGTTTTCTAAACAAGAGAAATCTATTAAATACCAATATTTAAACTTTTAAAATCTAAAAGAGAAGCTAAATTTGAAATTTTGAGTCTACAAATTATTGAAATTAAAATTTCAAAATCTACAAATTTATAAAACCTACATGGCAATAAATGCAACATAGACAACCATGTCAAAATAATATGTTGATGAAGTTCCAACTAGGCTATCAGATGAGAAACAACCCCATCGACCTTTGCAACTATTGCAACTTGTCTTTAGCGACTGCGAATCTTCAAATTAGCACTAGTCGCAAATGTCTCATACAACTAAAAAATCAGTTATTTTTTGTAGTCACAAAACCTTCATTTTCTTCAAATGTATGTTATAAATACCTTCAAATGGTTGAAGGACATATATACCAACAACTACACTAGGTTCAAGACTTGTACGTTTACATTTGTGCACTCACACACTTGCATTGTAGTTTCTATTTTTATCCCTATTATTTTATAATTTATTTATAAAATTTATTGGATTATCAATATTTGATAATATGAACATCAATTTTTCATTATTTGTATTCAAACTGTTACAATGCTCTATCATTAAAGCAAAATTGGGGGCTCTGGATGGCCGGTACTTTTGGCTTGGAAATGAATTCTTTGATATTTGAAAAAGGCGTAATTCCAAGTTTTTAGTCAATTCCAGCTGTTTCCATCAAACCTGCAAACCAATGAGCTGTTGGCAGTACATGCCGAGTTGGCTTTGCAGTACTCAAGCCCGGTCTATGTGGCAACAGTCGTGCACCAATACTGTGTACAAACATTGACCATGTTGGCAACTTAGCACTTGCAGCAATGAAGACAACACATAAATTATTGTAATTTTGTGACTATTCTATAGTAGTTCACGAGTACCATTTGGCTTCCGGTTGTCGTGTAGACAGGTTTTCGGGGTTGAGATTTGGATGCCACTATTTCCAATTATTGTACTCGCCACTTACTGGCTAGTTGACAAGCGTGGGAACTGGAAGAATGTGGGAATGTCAACGTGGAGATGCTCGCAAGTTCAACACTGTTGGCAAGCCATTAGAATTCCCTCCCGCCAAATGAGTTGGTTAATCCATGTTTCCATAGTCAGTGAATCAGTAACTTTGTAGGAATTTAGATGTTGTTTTGCACAAGAATTTAATCTCGGCAGAAGCGATGGCACTTCAAGATACTACGAACAAAGGAAAGAATAGTTTGTATACAACAGCTGTAGTACTTGATAGTAGATTTGCGCCTATGGTGAAGAAAGGGGTTCGAATTTATCAACAACTCTTTTGCTTAGAGTTTCCAGCCTTGAGAGAATTTAGAGCCACGAACATGGACTTATGGTTGGATGGGAGTCTGTACCCAACAGATCCAGTGACTAAGAAGCCACCACAATTTCAAACGTTGAAGAGTTACTTAGAATTTGTTTGTCACGGTAATTCAGGCCTCTTAGGATACACGAAACACTTGGTTAGTACTAGTGATGCAGTGAGGGGCTTGGAACAAGAATTAGAGAGGACACAAGTGGATTGTCTTCGAGAAACAGTTTGTTTGCAAAATTTGATCGCCAAGCTAAAGCGTGACATCAATGTTGCTAACAACAAGTCAGCAGTGCGTTCAGAGGAGCTTCTTGCAGGTAGTCACAATGAGATTGGCCTATTGAAGAGCGAATCTGACGCGTTGAGGTCTAGATGTGTAGGGCTCGAACGAGCCTTGAAGGAGAACGAAGAGGCTTACAACAACAACATTCTAATGGTCCAACAGCAAGGACGTGAAGCTATAAATCAAGAGTTGTAGCGAATGGAGCATGATTTGAAGGAAGCAAGAAAGTCGGTGTTGAAGTTTAAAAGGAAAATGGAACGACTGGTCAGTACTCCAATAGGTGCGCAACTACGAGCATCCAAGGGTCTGTCTGAATTAGCCAAGACTGGTGGCGCTGCAAGAGCACGTATAGCAAAGATTTGGAGCTTGTTGCAACCAAATGCCGTTCATTCTATACACGTGTCGAACAAGGTGTCGAAAGGGAGGAAGAGACTGTGTGGCGGCAAAGATTTACAAGAAGGCACAAGGCAGGGCTTAGGCGGTTTTTTGTCGCAAGGAGAGACATTAGCGTTGGTGGCAAATCCAAAGAGTAGTTTTGCAGCTACTACAAAGACCAACTACTATCTCGATAAAATTGGGCAGGAGTTGGGAACAGAAGCAATATTGGTAGCATGTGACATGACAGGAGTGTCTCAGAGAGGCTATGGTGAAATCTACAAATCGATCAAAAGGCGCGTGCAACTCGTGGATAAGAGATTGAAGCCGAATTTCCTGCCAAATCTGCACAAGGTATTATTCACTCCATTCCATGAGTTCCATCTATAATGTGTTGGAAACAAGTTGTGGGAGTTCTATCTGTACACAATACAATGGGTTGTTTAGGGTTTAGGGTTTGGGATCTCATGCACAATGCAATATTTTTAGATGGTTCGGGAGTTTTGCACAAGGTATTGCTTACGCATCCCGTTCCATGAGTTTAGAGTATACCATGTTGGAAACAAGATGCGGGTGTATTATCTGTACATGATGCATGCGGTTTAGAGTTTAGGGCTGGGTTCTCATGGACAATGCAATATGTTTATCAGGTCACATTGTTGCGAACACAATTGAATGGAAAGTTGAAGGATCTTGTGGGAGACTATTACCACATCGATAGCACGTTGGAGATTGTGGTGCAAGTTCCAGTGCCCAATGGTAAAGGAAGGAAGAAGAAATCAGAGATAACACGAGTTGTTTTATCATCAAAAAACTCTTTGTTTGTTGACAATGAAGTTGTGCAGAGAACTATGGTAAAGCTATACAATTTCACCACCGAAGGTCAGTATTTCATCATGTTCCCAATTTCTATGAAAGGATGCTAGACGTGTCTTCTGCTCTTATTGACTGGTATACTTCATGCAGTCTACTGAAACGTTACAGTGTTAAAAACGTGTGCAGAAGTTGGAGACAAGCCGTTGATTTTTGTGTTGAAGATGGACAAAGCATAGATTTTGCATGGCAGAAAGTTTGAAAAGGTTAGTTTGACCCTTATGAATCGTGCTTTGGACACCAGCATACAAAAGACCAATGATAGGTATTTCTCGGTTCAATCAGAAACCGAAATATGGCCCATTGCATGCTTTGAGGTTGCCAAGGAGTCAAATGAAGTCCTCCAGTGTGTGTTCCAACAAACACAATTTCTTACACTCATCAAAGTACAAGATGCGGGCCAACTGCTATATGTTGAGGGTGTAGGAAACTTTAGAGTAGAATGGCATTTGTCAGCAGATATGAAGACGATCAAATGTTTGTATGGGCTGAAGCATGGAGCCAATGCTGTTCATTCATGCATTTACTGTAACCAACAGCGGACCAAATCAGTGGTGGAAACAGTGACAGAAGCTACTTCAGAGGCTAGGAGAAGGAAACATACATGGCATGGAGGTCTATTTGCTGGCAACGTCACATCTAAACCAATGTCCATTGATGGAGAACCACAATGGAAACCAATTCTACCGATACCTCTTGAGAGGGTACATATTTGCACATTACATGCCTTAACGAGGATGATTGAGAAGATTCTTCACTTGCACTTCATGTTCATTTGGAACATGGAGAATGAGGCCCGACAACAAGTTGCCATAGAGAATATGGAGAAGACGTTGTCAGCAGCTGAACTTCAGGGTGGCAACGTGCGCATAATGAAGGACACAGTGCTCAGTGGTGTTTCCAACAGTATTCCCATCAAACCCTCCCTTAGTGGCGTTATTGCAGCTAGGATGTTCCAACCATCAATTTAGTCACGGCAAGATCAAGTATGGAAGGACCTCTTGCGCTCAGAAAACAACACACTCAATCAAGGTAGACAATACTTGGACAGGGTAGAAATGTGGAAGGCGCTAGAAACAATCTTTACCTATTTGGTGGGCCTATCCTTGAATCAAGAGCAAATCGACTCCTTCAAGGAACATTATATTCATTAGTTTGGGTGATTGAGGACCTCCCAAAATAATCATGCTGATCTCGACTTAAATCAACAATTTCCATTAAAATGAAAGTTTTGATGTAAATTGACATAAAACCTTTCAATATTAGGTCAAATCTTGAAAGGTTTTCTATCCCTTTAACTCGAATCGACTTAAATTGACATAAAACCTTTCAATATTAGGTCAAGTTTGAAAGGTTTTCTATCAATTTAACTCGAATCGAGTTAAATTGACAAGAAAACCTTTCAATTTTAGCTGAATTGATATAAAACTTTTTGTTGAGTTTTTTTTAAATAACCTCTCATTTCAATGGAAAACTCCCATTTTAATGAATATGGTGTTAAGGAGAAAATTGAGAGTTGGGGGCGCCTTTATGTGAAGTGCTTCGGGGAAGACCATGTCACTCATTATATGGTAAGTTTAGGGTTTAGGGACGTTGCCAACATCCTCGCTAGTGCTACCGAAATGATGTATGTCCTATTTGGGAAGTGCCTAAGTAACGTATTTAGGGTGTGTTGGATTTGGATGTTGTGCGAGTATGTGTGACTAATTTATTTTATTATTGTCTTGCAGCATAACCTTGTGCGGCATGGTCTTTGGTATGTGGAAACATACGGGAGCCTAGCTGTTTGGAACAACCAAGGTATGGAAAAATCACATCATGTAGCTAAGTCTACTAATCAACACCACACTCAGCATGGTGGCACTAAAGATAAAACAAGTGCCATCGTTCAGCAGTACCAACATTGGTACAGAAATATACAACACAGATTTGCAAAGCAAGAACGAGTGCGGGACGTATGCAACATGAGAAATGTAGAAGCTGATGCTAATATGGCGGCAACGCTGCACAAAAAGAGGATGGCCTATAATGCTTCGAATGCGATGGATGCAGCTAGGAGGTGGAGGGAAGATAGAAAGCGAGTAGGCAAAGCTTGGGTGAGAGAAATTGAAATTGAGGTTGTGGAAGATAGTGCCACTGATGTGGCGAACCTAAACACGAACGATGTTGGCAACGTGGAGAGTTCTGACGAACAACGACGCGATTTACCAACGATTTAGGGACCTGGCTGTATTGCTAGACTTACTTAAAACCAACATACATTTGTGTAGGCACGTAAGAGCAACAGAAAAGAAGATACATTAGTGGCATTTATAGTAAAGTTTGGGTTTTAGGTGCTTAAGACTTCACATGTTTACAACTTTGCATGACCCAGTAATGGATACCAAGTTCTTAGCAACTACATGTATCAATAGAACACGAGTACAACAGTCAAGTACTATGTACTAATCCCGGTAATATTGTGCTATCTGTAAATAATCATCCCATGTTTCTTCTAAAATTTAGGACATGGTAGAAGGATTCATGTTGATGGAAATTGCCCCATCCTGTCCAACAGTAACATTAAAATCACATAGTGCCACAGGGGTGGAAACGCTCTGTGATGAGGCTGACGCGCCATCTGGAAGTAGGCGAAAGTTGGCAAACGTCGGTGAATTCAGTGATATAGCAATGGTGGTTGAAACTGCTGGCGAGCTTCTTGTTGTTGGTATCCGACTGGGGCCCGGTTCCGCATTTCTGCCTTCAACTGTGGACGATGGAACTGTCCCTCCACTTCTTGGCGTAGCGCTATTCTCCTCCATCATCACATCTTCACTGTCCTTGTGGACCACGATATCTTGAACAATTGCCTTATTGGCTGCAAGACATTTATTGGACACTCAGGGTTTAGGACAAATCAACAGCAAAACATAGAAGCAAGCAAACGGTATTGTTATTCAAATCAACTCACCTAAGTTTGCCACAGCTTCTGACTCCAACCTTGTAGTCATGTTGGAAACGTCCTCCTCTATGCGGGGTGTAAGAGGATACCCAAATTGAGCCATTCAAGCTCCACTGAACTTTTCCTCGCAACGTGGGCAACTATGTTTATGCTCGGCCAACAACATGCTGATGCACACTGGGTGAAATTCACAACCACAAGATGCAATGATCACAGCACGCGCTACAAATCCGTGTTTTGTACAGCCCGCACACAACTTGGGTTTTGTTCTCCATATGGGAGGGACTGACTTGCCTGTTGGGTACACGAATGGACCCGCGGTCGTAGCACCAAAGAAGCTCTTTTCACCTTCCGTAACTTCTCCTCGGCTGTCGCAACAGCATTGTTGGAGTAGTTGACAGACCTTAAAGATAGAACCAGCTGCTCAACTTCAATAGCTTGTATTGATGCTTCTGCCTTGTCTTTTGTGTCCGCCATTTTGATCAATTTCTCCAACATCTCTCGTCCCGACACCAACTTCTTCATTGACAACGCCTGGTTGCCTTCGCGTTTCAGCTCCAGTGCCACGGCCATCATGGTGCCATACTGCTCCTGCAATTCTTCTTGGTCTTGGCCACAGGTAGCAAGTGCCTCCTTTGATTCCATCAATGCCAACAAGAGGTTATCATGTGCACTTAATGCTTGATCACGAAGCTTGATGAGATCGCGCAATTCTGATTCCGCATGCGCTATTATTGCGGAACCTTTGTGGGCACGCAAATTTTTTGTCGAGCTTTTGTTGCTAGCGGAAGTCGCGGTGTAACTGTGGGCAATGGTGCACAAGGTTGCAAGTTGCTCTCGTATTGCCACAGGACCCAATTTGTGGCAGTTGTGCTTCTTTTGATCCATTCGCGTGTTGCGCCTCTTGATTGCCTCTACCATCCAATCGACCTCAAGTTTGTGCACAAATGTGGCGAAGCAAACTTGTAAGAACCTCAAAGAGAATGCTTCGTTGTCGGGTTGGCCTCCATACACGAGCCTGTGCTGTTCCCAGAACTATGCCGCTTGCTCGTTGTCAACACACAAGTTCATTGGAAACCAATATGGATCTGACCGTGTCTTCCATTTTAATCAGATCTCGTTGTCAGTAACTGGCATGTGCTGCAACAGCTGGTCTACTTGAATGCCGCGGGTCATATAAACCATGACAACCTTGGAGCACGGGAGCAACAGCGACCACTTGGTGCTTGAGGTCTTCTGGAATGCCATCCATTGGAATTGGCTCTTGGAATTCATCGTCTACAAGTCCTGCATGGCTATGCGGAGGGTCATCTTCTAAGCTCTCGACTGATTGCATATTTGCACAGCCGGGGGATGTTCATGAGTCCCGCCCTTTCCTCTTGTTGAGAACGCAAGCACAATGGGGTTGTCTCCCCATGTTATGTGTACGTATAATTGTTGTGACTAAATACATTCGGCACTAAACTACATGAGTTGTTGCTAAGCCCAAACTTGAAGAAGAAAACACTGAGATGAAACCAGAATGGTTTGAACAATGTGCCTCATTCTCAATAGTGGGCTTGAGCATGGTAATCATGAAACTGTGAATTGGGCCCAACAACAAATGCATGACTTGCATTGGGCCTCAAATCATTTTAAATGGAGCCATTTGTTTAATAAATGAACCTCTTAATGTAAATGTAATCATATGGTCACATGGCTTTTTTAAGACCGGCTTCTTCTTTGGGATTGTATCATTGGGTGTTTTATTTACACACTCAATGATACATTTTTTTTTGAGATTCCGGGACTTTCCCAACTTAATGATAAAAAAAATTTGAAACTGGTTTTTTCTTTGGGATTATATCATTGGGTGTGCCAAGCACTTGTACATTCAATGATACATTTTTTTTTGATTCCGGGACTTTCCCAACTTAATGATAAATTTTTTTTGAAACCGGTTTCTTCTTTGGGATTGTATCATTGGGTGTGCCAAGCACTTGCACACTCAATGATACATTTTTTTTTAAATTCCGGGATTTTCCCAACTTAATGATAAATTTTTTTTGCCACCCTAAATCCTAGACCAAAAAGCGTAGACCCTAAACCCCCGAAAACTTTGGATCTTAGATCCTAAATCCTAAATTGTAGCCCCTAAATCCTAACCCTAAGTCTAGACCCTAGACTAGATCCTCAAGCCAATGACTGAACTTCCACAATGTACTAACTATAAGTGGACTTGCTAGTTCTAGTGTGTACCCGTCAGTCCCTCGTTCCAGGCATGATCACATGCAACCTATCATCATTCAATGTACTATCACTAATCCGAGGGTTTAGGGTGTACCCATTAGACTGTTGACGGCTTGGGGTGGCGTTGCCATCACGCATAATCAATGCCATCAGCCTAAACTTGAACCCTAAAACCGTACCTTCCTTCTTCTTGTCAGTATTGTGTTTCCAAGTTCATTCTTCTGAATAGTGTGTTTCCATCGCCCAAGTTGTCTTCTACAATTTCGTTGCATTTCATATTTTTTTTCCTTTTCTTTGAGTCTGTTTTGAATATGTCGAGTGGCAACAGAGCAAGTCGTTCAAAAAGCCTTATCAAATGCAAAGCCACTCTTCAGGCAGAGGAACGGGAACGAGAGTCTCTTGTGAAATCAAAAGCTTGTTTGAAAGAGTCAATTTCGCCAGACTTGTCGTGGGATGCGCCATTTGATTTACAGGGGATTCCAACAGAGTTGAGAGAGAGGCTAGTTTTGTTGGCACCGTGTTTGTTAGGGAGAACAAAGGCGGTTTATGATGAAGAGTTCTTTCATAGGGTGGTAGGACTCTGCAAGGAGGGTTGTTCGCCAAAAGAGGTGACGGAGAGCATGGTTCCAGCAGAGATGTATGAGGGCGATTGGCCTCGTGGGGAAGGTGCCAATAAGACGAGGTACTTGATTGAAAAGTGTCGGGACCTTCAAGCCCGGGAAGCATACCTGAGAATTTACCAACGAGTATACAACGACTCTCCCAACAACAAAGCGTTCAGCCAGACGTTCTTGCGCGCATGTGTCTTTTACCATCAAGACAATGGACGCGGGAACAAGGTCAATTGGACAACGGCAGCTGCCAAAGTGACAGAGGAGCGTCAAAATCATGCGCACAACAATCCGCTCAAGTTGGGCCCTCCAGCATTGAAGCAACAACTCTCAGGTATCGTGAAGGAGTGTTGTCAGTACTTTGTTGAGCACGGTGGACTTGAACACGGTGGAGGTGGAGAAACTGGCGTGCAGAAGGTGGATGAGTTGTTGAAGGAGGTGAAGAAGAAGTGCATTGACCTCCGGGGTAAGGATAAATGCCTTTCTAATTTGAAGGATGCGTACAAGAAAGTAGAAGGCCGTAAGCTGCAGTTGGAAACAGAAGATGACCGGCTCAATTCCATGTAGGAAGAATTGCGTAGAAAGAGCAAAGCCCTTGCTAAAGCGGGGGAGCTAGAAGAGAAGGCTCTTGTTGACAAGCAACAACGACAAGTCAACAAGGACATTGCTGCAAACGACAACAAATTGGAGGCGGCCGTGGACTCTGCGGCAAAAATGGCAACCACCATTGCGACCGCCTCCGAAATTTACCTGAGTTCCCAACAGGCTTTAAAACAGTTGCAGAAGAAAGTAGCAGTGGAGAGAGCTTTGTAGTATTCCATCAAGCCAAAGAAACTTGCTGGAAACAAGTGGTCAGAAGTAGGTGTTTTGCCACAGATTCAACTAGATGCACCATGTGCATGCTGCTCCCTATTGTTTGTTTCCAATGGTGCAGTACCGTATTCTTGTGGTTGTGTGTTTCACCCTTGATGTTTGTGGCCAGAACTCCTTTCAGGATCTCGCACTTGTCCTCGGTGTAAGAAACTAGGCGATCCCCAGTGGTTGGAATTGTGGGGTTTTGACGTCTTAGATACACCTCTCCGAAACCCTCTTCTCAGTTTAGTATAGGTTTTATAGTCCGAAATGACTCCTGTCCCGTAATGTAGCATTTTGAACATTTTGAATACTATGAATACACATTTTGACATCACAGGCTTCCCAGGAAACAAGTGCAAACTGAGTTTAAAACTTGAAAAAATGTTGTATTGTTGGCATCGTATTAACTTAGAGAAAAAGAATGCCTACATTGTCAAAATCCAACCTTGGAGTACTTCCTATTACGGCTGTTGAGAACATATCGTTTCTACAGCTTCCCTTGTTCTAAACATCAAATCCATTCCATTGTAATCTCTATACCTCATGTAGCACTAATTCTTCCAAATTAGGTGCTAGCCACTATCTCAAAAGTCCAGGGCGGTAGGACTTGTGCTACTGTGTTGACAGCTTCGTGCCTAGGGTTGATGTTGATATCGTGAAAACCAACCTGTCTCACCTTGAAGCGGAACTCCTTTGGTGCCACATCCCCCAAGGTGATACAAACCTCTCTGCGAATGTGAGACAACGGCCATGCTTTACCCACTTCAAACCTTGCCACCGTCGCACCTTGGAACACAAGGAAGAACCACCATTTCTTCCTCCCGCACTTGGTCAATCTGTTCCCAAGTGACCCCATCTTGCCCCAGACGCTCTCTCCCATACTTGAAGTTTGTATACAACGTTGATCGCCCTACATGGTACCTATAGAACCGCACAACACACGTTAGAGCAACCTTTAATTCAAGCAAGGCAACAGCTTCAAACATCCAAAACCGCAGTAACACAAGGCCATGGCACTGACAACGGAGCAGTGGAAAAAGAAGTAGGCCGTGAATCAGAAATGGCAACAAAATAGTGGCGATATAGTAATGGAAAATAGAGCAATGGCAACATGGTACAACGTACCTGAAGATTAAGGTGTGCTGTGAGATAGTGCACCTGACAATATCCTTACCAAATACGATTTTTTGATGCCAACCTGGATCCATAAGGCTCGTGAACAGTTCTTCGGAGGGATTGTTGAGAACATAGAGGGTGGATGTTCATCTCATCGTGTTTCCATCTGGGGCAAACAGATCAACAAAAATGTGCAGAGGAACGAACCACTGCAGATGTCCCCTGTGGCTTCCAGTAGTGGCTTTGGTTACAGACTGGAAATCTGCTCGGAACTTGGCTCTGAAAGCTTCACTAGTATACATGTCCGGGAGGGGCCAGTCTGAATCATCGAATGTTGGCAACGGCAGCGACTCAGTTGATCCATAGAGAACCCCCGGGGTAGGCGGAACATACACCAGGTTAGAAAAGAAGATACCATTCTCAAGTAGCTCGGTGTAGGAACGCCCATTGCGTCCGGCCTTCCCAACATCGTTGTAGACAACAGCAATGACTCCAGGTATAGAATCTGGATCCACCCAATCCTCAAAAAAGGATTGGTACAGAACTATTTCCAACAAGAAACACACCATACAAAATTAATAACCAAGAAATAGCTATTACTACACCATTGGAAACAAACTGGAACTCATTTAGAGTGGAAGCGAAGATGTAGTGGAACATTACAATTGCATGGAACTCGGTCGTGGCAAATTTCGGGATCCAGCAGCACTTGATGCCGGTGATATGCGTGCCTCACCAACACTGCCTCTAGCTCCGGTTTGTTGGAAACGGGCTTGCGGCCATCAACTTTGAATTTGAAATCGACAATTTGCCCTTTGTAAGATCCTCACATGCTGTCCCTTCCATGCCGGCGAGCTTCTCGTGCCCAAGTTCCTCTAATCCCCGGATTCAACCTCACCCATGAGAGTCTCTCATACCTTGTAGGAATCCACTCCCCTTGATCATTGTATGTGTTGTGGAGAGTCACTGCCGCAACTTCCGAACGAGATCTATGACTTTCCATAGTCTTCACACCCTCCCTAACCGCTTACACAATCCAACCCAAAGTTCGTATACAAGCAGTTGCCACTGATCAACTATTTCCACACTTCGACACTACCATGAACTACATGTTTCCACCGCCAATACAAATTTCACATTGATCATACTATTGTGTTAGTTGACAGTAATTTGCACCACTAGCTAGAGTGTGTGCCAGTTTCATTCTAGCTAGATTCGTTTGAATTTGAAATTCCCACAAAATTTGTTAAGCCATCACATTAAAGACTTTCACCGGGCGGCTCCACTACTTGTCTTGTTGCGCAATAAGTCCTGCATCAGTACACCCATTGCCAAACCCTTTTTATAATGTTAATGGAGGACATGGTACGTTGGGTACAAGGGTTATTTTATAATACCCAACACCTTGGTCCGATTGGAGGCACCCCGTGACAAATCTGATGTCACGGCCTTATACTCCACGTTGGCAACGTGTCCCATGGCATTTATTGGGATTTTTCCAGGCCGATATTAGCAAATGCAAGTTGGGCATTTGGAGACCCTTGTTTTGCTCTAATGATGTAGTGAATCTGTAAACAATACAAAAACTAAAATCATTTGTTGATTTTTATTGTTTTTGTAAAGTATAATACACATCTATTAAAAAACATTAGCATTAGCATTTTGCGATTATTAGCAACTTCTCGTGCATATGCCACATTTAACTACTTCTAGAATTTGAAAAGTCCAAAATTAGTAATGGTCATCGACAGAAAAAAAAATGCTCATTAGGAGATAATGTAAAACATCGGAAGATGTTTGCAAAACATCGGGAGATCTATACAAACATTGCTGATGTTATTGTCTGGAGGTCTTTAGATGTTTTGTCCAAATTCACTAAAAAGTCCAAAAGTAGTTAAATGTGGCATGCATTAAACAATGTCCACATCACTTTTCTAATAGATTATAATTGGATGAAAGATAACTTTGAAGAAAATAAAAGAACTTTACGTTTATGTAGCATCTAACTAACCGTCTAATCCTAGAAGATAATGCAAACTTAATAACCATTAACTATAAAATCATGTAGTGCACCTATTGGTCCAATAATTAAAGAAATTTTGGTGACTACCTTGATCACAAGGTTTCACATTCTTTATCCCTAATGAATATGGATCCTTGTGACCAAGGTAGTCACCAAAATTTACAAAATGGGCGAAAACTACCAAGAGCTTGAGCAATTTGTTTTCTCATTTTTTAGTGAGATTTGATAGAATGTAACTATAGGATCTTCTAATTCACATCAAGAGTGAGCACCCCCAAAAAATTTAGATTATTTGACCGTAAGTTTAGTAGATATCTAAGTTTAAAATTTTTTATGTGTCAATGGAACATATCATAGTGAGATTATGTTTTAAAATGATGAACTTTTTGTGCTCAATCCTCCAAATTTTGTGTGAAAAGGGAATATCATCTGTAGTAGTTTGACTTCCAATGAGTGCCTTTGCGTTATTTTAAATTAACAATTTGCATAGTTCTAAATCAGATTATTTCTACGGTGATCAACTTGTTGTTTAAGGATGAAGGGATCAAAAATAGTACATTATGGTAGCCAACCCATTTTCAACCTATAAATTGCTTTGTTTCTGTGAAGTTGTGGCGGAGTTCAAGGGATAGTTGTGGCAAATTATGATTAGTTGCAAGGGTGTTAATATTGCAACCAACCCTTGGTTGATTTTATAATCAACCTTTATAGATCAAAGAAAATCTTTCACTAAAAAATTCATCGTAATTACATTTTGTGTGATAAAATTCTAGAAAAATATGCAATCCTTCCAAATTCTATTTCTGTACATGGAAAATATTCAGCACCCAAAAAAACTACGCTCACGTAAGGTAGCCGACCTCATTTCGACCATTTAGGCAATTTACTGCATTTCTAGTATGCAATCATTGAGCCCCCCCCCCCCCCCCCCCCCTCGTGAAAAATAGATTTAAAGAGGGTTTCATAATTTGTTCCTTTTTTCTCTCAAAAACGAAATAATTATGAATTTTTTTAGAAAGATTATGTTCAACTCATTCTTGTTATATAGGGCACCGCATTTTCAACCATAGGCTGATTACAAAATCGGCCATGCTTCAAAGAAGGTGATAATCCTAGCGTCCAATGTATATCTTGTGATCATTGTATGCTTTCAATGTACACCTCCCCTACATTTGTGCTGCTTGAGTTGTAACTTAACCACAACTAATCAGAAACAAAATAGTCTTATTAATGAAAAGAGGTAAGGTAAATACACCTAAAATCACACAAATAAGCAATTCAACATGGTTTCTATTATTATATAAGAATTTTTTGTGGGATCCTCTTGGTAGTGAATAGGGGATTTTAGTTTCTCTTAAAATGGAATTTTTTGGACACCATATGAATAAACTACGAATTTTCAAAGTTTTGAAAGTAGGTGTTCCTAAAAGTGCTCATAGACTTTCATGAACAATGGGAGTACATTTTAGGCAAGAATCTGTAGTGTGCGCTTTTAGGTAGCGCGTGTTTTTAGGTGTAGTTACCTTAGTGCTCGGAAAGAGGTCGTCTACCTTAACCCCTAAAGGACCAACATGCATTTTGGGGTAGTACAGAAATTTTGGGTAGGTACTTGTGACTGGAGATTTTCATATTTTTGACTGAAATTTTAATAAAAGGTGGGGACAAGGAATATCTTTCATATGCACTAAATTTCATGACATTTGGAAATACGAATCAAAAGCTATGGCCTAATATGTTATATTTTTTCACGGCCGGGCAGTTTGGGCAGAGTTTTAAAAATCACTTTTTTCAGAAGCAAAAATTTGAAGTTGGCTTTCTAGAGTTATATATACATGGAAAGCTTTGAATAATTTCATTTTGATCAATGAGTAAAAAATCATGAAGAGTTTAGTTTGCAGGCAGTTATGGATTCTCTACACTAAAATAAACTTTGAAGTCCTTTATCTTACTCAATTTTCAATATTCTTTGCAAAAAAATGAAATCATAGAATGTAGATTGTTTCTTACAACATTTCAACCATTGGGATTGACATTTTTCAATTTCATAACCAAATTCTTAACAATTTTGTATTTTGAATCATTCTCTATTTCTTTCTACTTACTATTCTTTTTCTGTATGTTGTACAATTTCATATGATGTGAAATTTTTTAAGCATGCAGCCAATTTGTCTAGGAAAAAGAATCCAAAGAAGAACCACCATTTTCATAGAAAAGTGAGCTTGTGAAGTGCAGCTGCCCAGTTTTTTGTAGGGCCAAAAAAATGATTTTAGTAAATTTGAATGCTTATATCTAGGAATCCACGTTGTGTAAATTTCTGAAAATTTTTCCACATATTCTCAAGTCAGCAACTCAGCATACTACAAGATCCTACGCTTACATGTGTAAAAAAAAGTTTTTTCAAAAATTTGGTATTTGTATTAGAAATGACAGTTTTGGAGCGCTTTTGGTGAAAATATAGTGAAGGAATTTAAGGGGTTAATTGCTTAACCCCTAAATGCCCAAGGCTTGTTTTGAGCATCTTGAAATTTGCTCTAAATTGAACAAAATGTCAACATTTTGATAAGTTGTATCAATTTTTTTGAATTGTACCTGTACAAATTCAAACTAGACATGTTAGAGATCTCATAGGAAAAGAAAATATCACATATGGAGCGAAAGATTATAATGTTTGACCATGATGGTGTTAAAACTACAAAAGTGATGTGAAGTCTTTCAATCCTCTTTTCACAAGTCAAATTAAAAAAGTTGGTGACCAAAAAAATATGAAGTTAAAGGGCCTAACATGTATAACCCCGTTCAATTTATGGCTTCTTAAAATCTCTTTTACAATTTTTTTGAATGAGTTTTGAATGTGATTTTTTCTCCAATATCAGGTGTATTTGAGGCTCATTTTCAAGAGCTCTCAACACTATGAGAAGTCAAGATTGCAATGGGTACCCTTGCACAAAATCTTGAATAGAAAAATCACTATAATTTATTTTCAAGATCGGATTTTTGATGCTAAAATTAGACTTCAAGAAAAAAAATTCAAAAATATTAAATATTAAAAATAGCAATTTTTTATTTATTTAACTTCAAAGTTCTACAAACACCTAATTTGGGTGCCTTAGGCATTTAGGGGTTAAGTGGTTGGAAACGGTCGTCTCCTACATAAACTTTGTCACATGGCAACAATACATCTATTCTGCTCTTCTATAAGATAGAAGGCTCGAGAATAGTTCAGGCATTAAGAACCGCCCACTTCTAAAATGTACATGATTTGTACATGCTGTTTTTTCATAGCCTTCACTGATGTACAAACAATATACATTTCAGGGGTGGACGATTTTGGAGCCCTATGCCAATTCAACTTCAAAATTTCATAACTAATTTAAAAAAGCTCCAAAAAATATGAAACGACTTAGGTTAGATGCCAAATCCACTTCTCTTTCCAAGGAAAGTTTACTGAAAAATATTTCAAGAAGATTCGCCTTCCCAAAATTCAGTTTCAACTCTTAGGTGGGCGATTTCTGGACCTGTTACCTTAGTCTATAGTCAAGCTTGCATTATTGACCCAACCAATGCACTTTTGTATAAATTAGTGTACTTCCATGGCCCAAGCGTCACTAGGAAGGGGTAGGCAACTCACCAGCCGACCTTCAACATTCGTCGCACGCAGGCTCGCCTTGTCAGACGGCGAGAGTTGTTGGTACTCACTAGTCACTACAAGTTACATGACTTGTCACCGCCCTCGGACGCCACCGCCGCAAAACCTCGGAAACTATCTTCCACGTCATGCGCACCCCATTGGGTGGGCCTCTCCAGGTGGCACACCCACCGCACGCGAAGCTTCTTCCCGCCAACGTCGATTTCAACACCAAGTCCCCTTCATAACCAACCTTCATCGCATTCCTTCAGCAAACCAATTTTCCCAATCTTCCGATACCTTAGACTGAACGGATCGATTACCTTACCGAGCAAATTCAAGCTGGTTTTGAGACTGCTGAGAGATCGGAGCTGCTTTGGGTGGAGCGTTCAATTTTCTTCAGGTAGAATTGCAATTAGGTTTTCAATTTCAGTGTTGTGCTTGTGTTTTGGAAAAGCTTCGATCGAGCGGTTTGGATTACGGTAGGATGGTTGGAATTTCGACAGAGATGAGTGTGAAGTGAGGGTTTGTAAGTTAATTGTGGTCTGATTGGAGTACTCTGTGCTTTTGGTTTGCAGGAAGCTAAGAGAGCGAAGTTTTTGATCGTCACCATGGTGTGCTGTTTAGTCTGCGATGAGTCGAGGAAGGTGGTCGGCAGCCGCCCTACCAACGGCGTGTGTAGAAACTGTGGCGGATCCATTAGTGCTGTGCGAGTGCGCAGCATGTTCCGCTTGTGCTGCATTCCTGTCTGCTGCTCCCACAAGAGCCGCATCATTTGTTCTCGATGCGGGACTCAGTATAGAAATCACCTTTAAGCAGTCCGCTCGAGTATTTTGAGCGTGGACTTGGTGTTTCTTTTCTTGATTATAATTCTTTTTTGTGTACAGAGAGATTGGTAGTACAAGAAATGTGATTAAGATGGCCGACAGTATTTTGGTCGGTGTATATAGGTGTCTGCCGCCAATTTTTTATATATGGTGAAGCTAGCATTGCGTGGAAAAGAACCTTCGCCTTGAAACGAGGCTGAGTTCCTCTAGTCTGTTAAATAAATGTTGCTCTCGTAGGTGTGAGCTAAATGTTTTAGCACAGTTCCATTTCTTCACATCCTATTTGTGAGTTTTTAAGGACTGTCGCCAAGGGCAATCAATTGAAAGCTAACTTTTGAAGCTTCAGTGAAATTGTTTCGTACTCGTGCATCATGGCTTTCATGTATCAATTGTAACTCCATTGTTTCCAAAGCTCATTATGAAATTTTTGCGTTATACTCCGTTGAAGTTCTCATTCGTTTTAAGAACTGGATGAGTTCCTACAGCGTTCGTGAGGATGCGGTTTGACAGAAGCAGCCAATGATTGACAGATTCCATGGCCGCATTCTCTGCAGCATCTATCCTCAAATTCTCCATGTAAGCTCAAATCTCACAGTATGAATCCTGTTGAATTTCACGTGTCTTGCAACAGTTCTGCTTGAATTTCACTTTATATATATATTTACAGATTGTATTTTAACCCCTAAAGAACTAAGTGTCCGTTCAACATACTCAAGAAATCTTGCGTAGGTTTCTTCAAAGTCAATTTCAAAAGTCAATTTCAGTCAGATGTTCATGAAATTTGAGCACAATGTGTAAAAACGTATACGTATACTTCCTTTGTGAAAAAATAAAATAAGTTTCGAATTCGGAACCCGGAATAAAAGTGATGTTGTCCTAAACTTTTGGGGCAGCTTGTGCAATTTGGGAATCTTTGGGGAATCTTTTGCAAAAAAGATCATCAAGTTCTGAAATTTGGCATGTACTCTGTATGTAACTAATAAAATATGACATACAATTGTCCCTCAAAAAAAAAAATTAGTTGTCAATTCACATTTTAAGAGGAGTCAAACTTTGTTAGCTATGTTGGGGTAGTTTCAAGAAAAAACATTTTCTTCTAACTTCAAGTCTTCTTATCTTGTAATTAATAAAGTCAAAATTCTTGAAATTTTTTTCACATATTCCAAATGTTCGTCTCTAATTTTTCACCATTTGAATTTCAAATAAAATATTTCCTCATTGCACAAAAAAATGACTAGTGTATTGCCATTTCATTCAACCTCCTTGTGTTGCAGGGTGATTTAGAATAATTTAGACTTCATGTATTCTTCTAAACTTTTTTGTGAATGAACCTAATATCATATACTTATGAATGGTCAAAAATCTCATGTTCGTGTAGAACAAAAAATTTACTCCAAATGAGCCCGAAGTCTGCTGACCCTGTTTTGCAGGATTGAAAAAAAGTTTTTTTTCTCACTTCAAATGCTATAATCTTTCAATCCGCACGGTAAAAAGGTCTGAATTTCTTTTTACACTTTGATAAAATACTTTACTTTAGTTTTGTACGGTTGAAGTTCCCAAAAAAAGTTTTGATTTTCTTTTTTGAATAGCATACCAAGAAGTCGCAGTTTTTGGAATGTCTCCCTGGAAAACCTCCCCAGTCCTTTAGGGATTAACCCCTAAAGGACCAAGTGTCCATTCAATGTACGCAAATTTGACTACACGGTCATGGGCTCCGTCCTTTAGGGGTTAAAACCGTGCTTTATTGCATCCTGGTTCAATTGAAATTTCAAACTTCTCAGTCTTCCAAAACCATACTCCGAGATTTTATTCAATTCACATGCCTTGATTTTTCCACGTTATTACTGTAGTAATGCACAAGATTGACTATCAACTAATCTTTGCCTGCTCCACACAGTGCCCAGTAATGCTAGATTAGGTTATTCGCTTGACACGTAAATTGATGCACATTGCTGGTAGTACTTTTCTCGGCCCTTTGGCTAACAGCACGTGTAAGGTAGGAGGCTCCGAAATCGCACATCTAAGGGCTGGTCCTCCTTTTTCATGTATTTCCTTGGATGGGAATACTTTTAACTCATTTTTCAGACAAAGAGAAATAGATGAAGAATCTAACACAAGTGGTTTCATATTTTTTTGAAGCATTTTTGAATTACTTATGAATTTTCCAACGAGTTGTGTTATGGGCCACTATTTATGACCTTAGATCTTTCATAAACCATTCATTTGCAACTTCTAAAGAAAGATGGAGAAGCAAAGACAATGATTGGCTCTTGCAATTAACAATATTTTTTTCCCTCAATTCATTCAAATGACTATAGCACTCAATTTAAGAACCACCTCGTGTCCATTTCATAGCTATTTATAGGGGCAATTCTTAATGCATGTGCGATCTCAGAGCTTCCTACCTTAGTGTCCGTTCTTATTAGTTTAATATCTGATATGAGGCTCATGGAGTCTCACGATATTAATCTATATTTTCTCGTGTGAAGCTTCATCTAACATCTTACTGCCTAGACTTGCACGCGTTGCCTTGGTAGTACATTAATTCCTCGGTTGGCACAACCCAATATCTCTGAAGAAAACCAATGCAAAACTCAATCCTAATTAAGGTAGCCAACCACTACCTCTTTTCAATAGTTAGATTGCTTTGTTTCCAATGAGTTGTGGTTTAGAGTGACGGTTCACGTGATTAGGTGACAACTAAGCAGCACAAATGTTGAGGAGGTGTACATTGAAAGCCTACAATGATCACAAGCTATACACTAGAAGCCACAATTATCTACTTTGAAGTACGGGCGATTTTGGAATCAGCCTATGGTTGGAAATGCGGTGCCCTATATAACAAAAACAGGTTGATCAAATTTTTTTTTTTTAAAATTCATAATTATTTTGTTTTTGAGGGAAAAAAGGAACAAATTTTGGAGCCCTACTCAAATCTATTTCTCCACAAGGGGATTTTCCCCCTCACCAAATGTATACTAAAAATGCGGTAAATTGCTTAAATGGTTGGAATGAGGTTGGCTACCTTACGATAAGTTCAATTGTTTTTGAGTTCAGGGTGCATGGTTTGTGCAATTCAAACCATTTATCAGATATGACTCTAATCTCTAAAACCTTGTTGGATCTACAGTGTTATTGCCAATTATCTCAAATCTACTAGAGTTATTAGGGTGTCGACAACTATCAATTGTGTAGCTGGTGCAAAACATTCTCTAAATGTATGGGTGTTTTTCATCGATGTCATATTTAACTACTTCTAGACTTTTGAAAGTCCATAATTTATAATGGTCATGAGGAGATCCCACGATGGTCATCAAAAGATAATCTAAAACATCAAGAGATCGGTAAAAACATCGAGAGATCTACACAAACCATTGGGAGATCTCACAATATTATTATCTCGTGATCTTCGGATGTTTAGTATAGAATTCATTGAATAGTCCAAAAGTAGTTAAATGTGGCATATCAACAATTTGAAACAAATACTGAGATGAATTGATATTTTAATAATAGATATGATAAAACATAAAAAATGGAGTATTGAGTTAGTCTCCAAATCCTTATAAGTTCATAGAAAACTAATTATCGAATTTTTTGGTAAAACTAAATAATATATTTTTACTTGCAAATTGTTCTATATAGTATCCTTGCAAAATGCAGACTTTTTAGAAGGAAGTCAACTCCAAATTATGGATGAATAGGTGTGCTATTGGTTTTTGCAATTTCTTTGAAAGTCATTCATCAAACATTTTTAAACGTTAAAGGTCCTTTTAGTAAAGGGAGCTGGTCAAAGGTTGCTAGAAGAAAAAAGTTTTATAAATTTAGGAAGTTTTCACTTATACATTCAATAACCCTTCAAGGACGTGGCCTCCTATGGCCAAAATAGTTACCAAAATGCTTCAATTTGTCCTTTGCATAGGACATTTTCTAAATATAGCACAAAAATCACATCTTTGCATATTATTGTTATAATTTTCCACATGAACCATTAGTTGATGTCATAATGAATATTTAATCACCCAAGTGGTTGAGTAGGAGGATGGCTTTTAGATGAGAGGAGGTGGCATCATCTCCCTATTTGTGGTGCTTCTTTTTTACCTTCAAAGGATTCAATGACGCCAATCACCAAGTCATCTTCCCATGTTGATACTTACTATGGAATCCTTTGCATACCTTTTTACGTTGTTGCTACATAAGCTAGAAAGAGATTTGTATGTTTAAAAAATATTATGCTAGTATTTTATTGTCTTCTAGCATCAATATACTCTCATGGGTAAGAGACGTTGAAGGAAGCCACTCTAATGTGGTGACAACTTGTGATATGATTATTTACAATTAGAGGGTTGGAAAAGTATCAATTTTATTTTTCACACTTGAAGGAATTGTATACAAAATAAAGAAAAGAAAAGCATTATTTGTTTATTGACAAATGACAAAGTATGAATTAACTATACATTTTTGAAGTATCTTTTAAAATCCATAAGTACCACTAGGTCCTTCTAAATTGACAAAAAAAGTATAAACCTTTAATCCATAAACCACACTACAACTATTTTTCAGCAAAGAATGATAAATAATCTTTCCACGTGGAACAAAAGTACAACTATTCATCTTCCAAATTTTGTGTAAAAATGGAAGGTCTTCTACAATAGTATGAATTTTTTTGGATTTAAAAAAAATAATAATTCACACAATACCAAAATGGATGATTTCCATAGTTACTAGTCCATCCTTCAAGGCATCCTTCAAGGATTAATGGTCATTCTCATTATTAAAATGGTCACAATATCATAACCTTGAAATGGCCACTAAGATACTCCTAAGCACTCTCTCATCTCAAAATATCCATTGCTTCATTTATTAAAGCAAAGCACATTTAGACTTCTTACATGGCTATACTAGAACCATTCCTAGAGTGAAGGAGATAGTCAGAGGTCCACAATAAGGTGGCCTACCTTGAAGGCAAGAAACAGGCTAACTGAAAACTCTTTGAAGGCAAAGGATTGAGTACATCAACAAAAGAACCCACTCTCATACATTGGAGTTGAAGAACTTACTCAGACTTTTGAGTAATACCCATTATCAATCAGTGTGTACAAGGCTTGGTGGGAGGAAAGCCCCTCTGCAGAAACTAAAATCCTTACAACATCCTCCATAATACTTGCGATAAACTTGATGCAAATATCTCCTAAACCAGTGAATGGTATTAACTCACACTCAGTTTTTCATTTTCGAAATATGCTCACACTAGGTATTTGAGTCCCTGCTCTCAGCGCTTCACCACTTCCTAATAAACCATCGACATATGCACAAAGTACTAGACAAAACTAGAGTGGATTTCATAAAGAATGAAGTCACTTGCAATCATTCTAGGCGCTCTCAAGTCATTGAGCCCGACTCTAAACCTGTTGACCACAATCCAGGAGCGATTGATTATGTGCAAGTACCAATTCCACCACTCTACTCAGTTCGCTCAGCCTCGAATGCACTGGAGCTATGAGAATGCCTTCCAACTTCTTTTTGCGCAACAGGCTCCCCTTGAGTCGTATCATACTCAGTATCAACAACTGTCAACACGGGCAACAAGGTTCGATCTTCAGATACTTAAAAAACAAAAATTCAATCTGAAACATCTTAATGTCAAGCTAATTTTATCAACTCTGTCATTTCGCAAGCATTTGGGGGCTCCATGGCTTTTGGCCCTAGAGGATACTAAAATCGTTCTGGAGGTGATTCATTCCTAAACTGTTTGCAGCAACAACTCATCTCTTTTAATACACTTGGTTGGGTTTAAGCATGACTTGGCAAAATGTCTGTGGCTGCTGATCTTTGGCTGGAAATGGGGTTATCTACAGTCACATGCAGTCAGATAAAGTGGTCTACGACCCCCTACTTTAAAACTGCATAGGAAATTCATACATAGTGATAAAAAAAAAAAATCTCAACAGATTCGGCTCTAGTACCGTGAAAAGTGAGATCTTCACAACTCTACATTGAACTCCCAATTAAAGAAGTCGAAAGCGGCTTCCTTCATATTGATTAAAATGCTTACAGTGACGCGAATAGAATCCTCCAGCAGAAAGGCAAATGTGCACTATTAGAGGGAAAGAATTACGGAAGAGTTCACTTACAAGCATCGGCATTCTGATCCCGCTCCGCGGATGCACCCTTTTGCATCTCCATCTTGTCATGCTTCTTTTTCAAGATGGCTTTCACTGTCTCTCCATACCTCTCTCCATAGCCCATATCCGACGCTCGAGTGGCGTACCCAATACCGTAAGACTCCTCCATGTCGTCCCTGCAGCAAAACAAAGTATTGTTGAGTATGTAGAGTCTCCAGACACAGTTCAAAACTGCGTTTCATCTAAAGGTGCAGCAGTCAACTTGGCTCAGAAACACCATCCAATACTCTAATCAGCAGTAACCATATCGGGTCACCACTTTGACAGCTCCGGGACATGTGTTCCATTGCTTCCATATCCTTCCCGACCCAGCTGGGTTGCAATGCTTACCACATTGTGAAAGGAAATTTGAATTGTAATTCTACACTGTGGATGCTCAGTAACTCATACACGACTTATACAACTCAGTAAGTACCATCACATTCTGTAGCAAATTAAAATTGGTCAGACGCATGTGATGGCCCACTCAAACAGAGCACACACTGAACAGCTGGTTCTTACGATTCACGCTAAAAGCAATCAATCGGTGATCGCGGCTTCCGAAACATACGGTGCATTGTAATGAGATTTGAAGTTTAGTAAACATAACCTACACACAATGAGGTCCCCAGTCACGAGCGAAAACCTAACCTTCCAACTAACATGAGCCAGCACTTAGGGTTTGCTGCACTAAGGCTTCTGCAATAAATTGAAGGAAAATTCTTAGAGTTGCAGTATACACGAGTAAGGTGCAACTAGACCTGTAAGCCTTGCGCGTATCGGGATGGCTGGCGGACGCGATCTCGTCTTCGTCTTCCGAGTCCATCTCCACTTTAGGGTCCTCCCCGGCGACCTGCTCGATTTGCTGCCCTGCTCGGGTCACCATATGGCCTTTCCACGCCACTGTGAATCCTCGCGCATAGTCGTTACTCTGCAATTTCAGAGACGTATCGCCATACCGGCCACCAAAGTGGCTGAGCAAACTGGTCCGCGCCGCAGCAGCCATCAATGCTTTTTGCATGGCGACAATGAATTGGTAAGGCCAGCGTTCGAACGGCTCAATCTCGATCGACCCACGAATAATTTACTATTCCCCAGCTCGATCCAGAATCACTGCAACCGCGACGGAGAGGAGCTTTAGGAATGCAAAAAATTTGACAGAGAAATGTGCTCCAGAGAAGAAAAGAAGTGCAATTGGAAAGTGAAGGTGCCCATCGGAGACCGAAGGGAATGCAGGGGTGTGGATGCCAAGTGGCACAGGTCATGGAACCCAAGTGGAATGCTGCCCCTGGATACGGCCACGTCTGCCCAGGTGTCTGTCTTGTTGTCCCCGTTACCCAACCTTTCACACGCAGGGCTTTTTTCTTTTCTTTTTGGTGCCAGTTTGACACCAGGAAAAAATAATTTGGCTAATAAATGCCAAAAAACTTTGAATTAAAAACAAATTCTTAGATGAAAACTTCAAATTGTGGAAGAAAACAAAATTATGAACATCATGTGATATGTACTAGTAGGGCTTTTTTTTTGGACTTGTGTCCCCTTTGCTAGCTTCACTAGAGAGGCCAGTTTTTGGAGGGATGAAGCCTGATAGGTCAGATTTCTAATAGTCTGGCGAAATTTTGCCCAAAAAAAAAGCCCTGCTGTACTAGTACTTACTAATTTGATATTTTCTATCTAATATGTGGATGAAAGTTGAAATTTAAATCACCATTGACTATAACATTTTATATCGCCACTTTGTCACTTCATTAAATTTATAAAAAAAATTCATGGTTCACTCTACAGTACTGATATGTATAGTTATACATATCATTATGTATTGATAGTATTGATAGTATTGATACATATTGATACAATACTGATATATATTGATAGTTATATAGGTAGTTACTACCTCTTTTGAGGTGATAGTGTTAGATTATGTACAAGCCTAATAGTAGGGTAGTTAAAGAATAATTTTTGTACACATGGCATGTAGCCATTGGACAAAAATTATTTCCAATTTCCTACATGGTAACACTCAATCTCTGAATTTACTTTCTTCTTCCTCAATTCCATTCTTTTTGCAACCAACCCTAAAATAATTACATTAAAAATTTCAATTCTACAAAAAAACTATAACAACAACGATCTAATGAGAGACTATAATTTACTCTTCATAGTCCCGCAATCTCACTTCGGACACCTTAGTACACTACTTCAATCAAAGCCCAATAAACATGTAGCCAACATTTTCATCTTCAAAGTGCAAGTGTTGTTTTTTAAATGCAAGTTATGAATCATACTTCTTTGTATTTTCAAATGCAAGTGTCTTCTTTGAGGTATGTCTGCCAAGTATCACATTATGTCCACAAGGAATTCCTTAAAGAGCTTGGTGGATATTCTATTTTAAAATTGCAACAACTTTCAATTGTGCACCCAAGCAAGTATTCCACTTGTTGATAATTCTGCACAATGGAAAACAATGTTTGGTAGAATTTGCATCAATTCGGATACCTGTGCTATAACCTTGGAACTTTTGAATCTAAAGCCCTTAGTTTGCACATGTTGCTATCAATTTAACATTCATATATAGGAAGATTAATTGAAGCAGCTCCAATTTTTAATGTTTCAATTGATTGTCATTAACTAACTTATCTCCAAGAATTTCTTTCAAACATTGGTAGTGAAGTGATAAGTTGGTGTAAATATATATCATAGAGTCTAGATACCCATTCTAAGAAGAGACAATCTAGAGCTCATTTTTGGATTATTAGTCAAGCTAAGAAGAGACAATCTAGAGCTATTGTAACCACAACATAAAGGGTTTCATAGTGGTTTGGTTTTCAAAGGTGATGCCATTATGGATCCTTTTTAGACATAGAAAGATGCCTTCTAGGGAGGGAATCATTAATTCCTAAAGTCCCAATTGCAAGGCCTCTTTGCCATCAATGAACACTTAGAACTACCATTTCTATAGCAAAGAGCAATTTATTTTATTTTACTTTTGCATATCTAAACGTAGGATCTTATATTAGACTAGTATAAAAATGTGATAAGAATGTGTGGAAGGAATTTCACAAACTTTGATTGCGTAGATTGCAAGATATTTGCATTTAAAGTGAAAGAAACAAGTTTTTTTGCACCTTGCTCAGCTACATTTTTTGGCTTTGAACCTTCATAACTCATAATTTTTGCTCTATTGATTTTGAATTTTGAATTTTATATAATAAAAAATTGAGTTGAGAGTCTAGGGAAAAAAATTCAAAAAACACACATTTAGTTTTCACTCATTAAAAAATTGTTAAGTAGAAGTAGGTTCAAGATTGAAGGAAAACCTAAATTGTTAACAGCTCTAAGATGGAATTGAAATACACTAATCTCAATAGTGAGATTGTTCTAGTAAGAGATCTTAACCTTGTGAGACTTTTATTTTTGATAAATTGTGAAAATTGAGGTCAAAAACGAATCCAACAAGTTATTTTTTCAAGAAAATGCTTTGATTGCCCGAAAAAGAAGATTGTCCATAACTTTCACATAACAAATTCAAATGGAATAAATCAAAGCTTTCTATGTACAGTACCCAAAAATATTGTTATTGAATTCCCTATTTTTCCATTCAAAGGATTTCTTATAATATAGAATATAATTGGATTTTTTCATCTTGTATATTTAACATTCAATTCTTGTACAATTTGAAGCAAGCATACCAAATTTGGATTTCAAAAAAGCAAAATCCCATTTTTTGTGAATTTTTAAAATCTAATTTCATGGTTTTACATAATAGTTTATTAAAAGCAATTGGTGATGAATTTTTCTAAATTGATTGCATAGATACATAGGAAACATCTATGCGCACATCTTTTATATTAAAAAAACATCCCATCAAGTAACAAAAATGTGCTCTATGAAGAATTCAATGTAAAAAGTTGCATATCCAAATTTTGTAAAATAGGTCTCTCTATATTTCAACTATAATTTGGCAAAGTAATTGTACCATCATGCTTAAATTTACCAAATTAATTACTATGTGAAGGTCAAGTAGTAAAATTTAGTTATAATAAATAGATATCTATTTTACAAAATTTAGATATGCAGCTTTTTACATTGAACTCTTCATAAAGCATATTTTTGTTACTTAATGGGATGTTCTTCAAAATGAAAGATGTGCACATGGATGTTTCTTACATATCTATGCAATCAAATTAGAAAAATTCATCACCAATTGCTTTTAATAAATTATCATGTAAAACCATACAAATTTAACTTAAAAAATTCACAAAAAATAGAATTTTGCTTTTTTGAAACCCAAATTTGGTATGCTTGCTTCAAATTGTACAAGAATTGAATGTTAAATATATAAGATGAAAAAAATTCAATTATATTCTATATTATAAGAAATCCTTTTAATAGAAAAATAGGGAATTTTGTAACAATACTTCCAAATACTATACATAAAAATATAATTTACACAAAAAAAATTATTTTTTTTACTTAAAGTTTTTTTGAAGGTGTTTTTTTGCTCATTATAACTAAAAAGGGCTTTTTGTAACTAAAAAAAGGGCTTTTTGTGCCATAACTTTTGCCCCCGGGCTGAGATTGAAATAAAAATTATATTTTCGGAAAGCTAATGTGTTTTTCTATCTTTACAAAAAAATTCAAAAAATCACAAAAAAATTAAGACCATAGGAATCTATCCAAAATCCATTTTGTCCACGGGGACTTTAATTAAGGGTTAAGTACGCAAAGTTCAACAAGGAGGGTGGAGGCTGGATTGATGAACATGCCTTGTTTTCTAGTCAAGATTTTAATGAGGGGTCCTTTTTCCACAAATGAAGCATCGATAAAAAATTCCTCATTGATTTTGAAGAAATAACTTTTTTTTGTACACTTATAAGAGCTAACATACAACTATAACTTTCCTTCTCATTGTAAAATTTTATTAGAAATTTTTATAATGCTTTGCAGTTGAATGAGTATTACTCTTGAAGATGGAATTTTAAGAATAATGACGTCATTTACCCTCATATCAGTATAGAGTATGGATAAAACATGAATTACAATTAATTCAACCAATTCAAATGTGACAATATAATTTCACTTTTGAAATGTAATTATTTTGGAGGAATTTTGGCAATTTAATGCATCCAAAAATCAATAATATTTCCAAAAAAATTTAGTATAATTGCTTTCCTGTTTTCCAATTCTAGAAAAAAATGCCACAAATAAAATCTCAATTAAGAAAGGAGGTTTTCACTAATTAGAACTAAAAGGGTTTGTGCATAGTAAGTATGAGGTGTAAATGAAGCATCTCAATCCCTTTAGAATGTTTAATATAGCTCATGAGGCTTGTCATCCGTCACTTTGTTGAAGTTTTTGTGTACACAACATTGTTTGACTTCTTTTTTGAGTTTTTCCTACAATGGGATTTTTTCAACAGAATGTGGTAGCAATTAAATAGCAATACAAATTTTTCACCATTTATTGAAATAATTATGAGTTCTTGGAAAATTCTTAGAAAATTCTTGGTATATTGTGCACTTTGTGAAATTGTTATATTTGGCCATATTTCAATATTCAATAAGGCTTACAAGTTGCATTAGAACTCTTTTTTCCCTACTACCCTAATATAGTTGAATTTGACATGGGCTAATTCATGAAGTATTGGCTATAATTCTTGAAGACTAGAAATACATGGCCCTCCAAGGACACATATACAAGCTAGGCCTTGGTTAGAATACATAGAATGCTTACTTCTCATAGGTAAATTTTTTGTGTCTTCACTCTATTTTTTTTTTTTTTTTTTTTAATAATTTAGTTTCCATTTTTGTAGACATAATTGTAGAATCAAGATTTTGTAAATATACAGTCCATCTACCTTAAATCAGCTTGTATTCCAAACGGTAGGCCATTTTGGCTTGGACTATCTTTTAGGATTTAAATATATGAGCCCATACAAGACATTATGCCTATTCCAAACAACTTGAAATGGGTCCATTATGCTCATACACTTATACATTTAACTATAAACACTCTTCCTTAGATACACAAAATTTCATCTGTATTAATTTGTTGGTCATAATGCCCACTTCTATAATATGGGCATAGTGTAATTACATAACTTTAATTTCATGTGGGCAAATTTGGGATGATACTTAATGTTTGATTCACTACTAATATGGGATGATTTTACTCAATACTCTTCAAAATTAAGTAAATATCCAAAAAAAATTCCAAAAATTGCAATCCAAGAACAAAAACTTAGATAAATTATTGTCCACCAAGAAATAGTTTATCTGGAAAATTTAATGCTAAAAAATTGTACAAATTTTTTGGGAGAGAATATTTGGTGACAGTAGGTTCCTTTTATTTTTAAAGGATGAAATTACTCAATTTGCTACAAAATCTAGAGACAATATTAGCCGGTTTGTTATAGATTAGTTTATATACTTATGGATGAATAAAATTGTTTCATCCATATTTTGTATATTTCATCTATATTGATGGATGTTTATAGCTTTACCATTCTATTGGAGATTGCTTTCTATATTACCCCAAAATAATGAAAATACACTCTGCTTCCAACTAGGATAGTTATATCCTTCACCGTTTGCCCCCTTCTATCCATTTCTATCAAATAGATGTCCATTATAGTGTCACCAATATGACCTCAAACCGTTTGCTTTAAGTGATTTCTACTTTACAAATGACACTTCATGATTTAAGGTTTAGGAGATATAAACTGATTTAGTGAATGGTTTGAGGTCTTGCTTAAGGCACTTCAAACATGCACCTATTGAATACCTTAGAGTTTTTACTAGTCTTGACTTTGAAAATTAACAAAAAATAAAAAAAACACTCTCAAAATCTAAATTTCATTTGAATATTATTGATTTCCATTTGTCTATGGGGCAAAAATAACAACTAATTGTGATTTTCACTTCATCTATATAAACTAGCTTAAGTGAATAGTAATAGCTATTTCTACATTAACCCATAATCCCTAATGACCCAAGTGATTAGTTTCTGGTCAATGCCTTTTGGGGGAGTTTTCTGTTCTTAAATTCTGATTTTTTTCTAATAAAAATTATATATAGGATATAGATTGTGTTATGAATCCAATGGCTACAATTTCATCAAATTCCAAGTTAGACTCTACTTTGTGGAATAAATTTAAGTTAAGTGTTGAAGTGTAGTTTACAACTCATTTTGGGGGTGTTCACCGTAGGCAATGATTGAAAAGTCAACCAACCAATGCAATTGTTGCCTACCTCAAAAAGGGCAAATCCAAGGAGCTCAAAGAGAAGACAAGTGTGTCCATTCTTGCCTTTTTTCTTACAAACACTATTCTCATTTAGTAGTGACCATTGTGCATTGCAACCTCCATTAAAAATTGCAAAATGACCCAAATGTTGCAAAATTTTGGATGAACATTCTCAACTCTCTTATATATCTTTCACTAAGCACAGGAAGGTCGTCATTTCAAAACATTCTCACTAAGATATGCTCCTTCAAAGGGCCTTGTTTTTCCATTTATCCCAATAAAACTTCAAACCTAAATATTTACTAAATTGTGTAATCAAATTATTTGAAATTTTTGACCATGCTCACTTTTAATGCAAATGACAATATACTATAGTCAAGTTACAGTCTCTTTGATCTCAATAAAAAATGAACCAACAAATTGCTCAAGTTCTTGACAATTTTGGCCCATTTTGAAAGTATACCCCCTTGGAGCATTAGGATTTAACCCTGAAGCATTCAGGCGTTCAATTTTTGGACAATGAATAGATTCATATTATTATTATTTTTTTTTGTTGTTGCTTGGATAAAAGTCATTTTAATTTGCCGAGATACTTTTTAAAATTCTTGTCCTATCTATTGGTTGGATTTGGCGTTACTAAGAGTATATATTTTTCTAAAATTACAAATGTGAAGTATGTCAAGTGGTTGACCAAGCCAAAATTGCATTCTCTAGTTCAAAATTGGATTTGCAAAAATGAGATCATAGATGTAAAGAACACAAAAATTCCAAAAAATCACCATGCCAAGAGAACCTCCTTTCAAATTCATTCCAACAAATCTTACTCCACAAGTGATAATATTTTGCTTGTAATCAAATTTTGAAGGAAATATTAAAATTTTCCTTTCAAAATTCATAAAAAAAATATTGGTGATAACATTGGTGAATTTACCCATATGGATGAAATCTGAAATTCAAAATTTACAACTTTTTTTTTTAATATCATTTCCAAAATATTCTTTCAAATAGTACTTTGTAAGGATTTTTCCCAAATTGTCAACTCTGGAGAAGACTCTGGACGCTTAGGGGTTAAAGGACATTAATTTGAGGCAACCTCAAACCCTAATTCAAGAACTAAAACCGTCATTCCTTAATGGCAATCCCTCACCGACGCCTCCTACAGGCCGTGAAATGCCGTGGACTCTGTCTTCGGCGCACGCGCGTTGCTAATTCTTTGAGACTGGGCTTCTGATCTCTCCCTTGGATGCTTCTCTCAGCGTGAAGCGAAACCCGAATGGGTTTGCAGGCGTCGTCTTGAGTCCGTGCTTTGTTCTGTCGGCGGTTTTTGCGAGATTTATAGTTTCAAGCTTTTATCAATTGGGGAGGATGCCCAAGCGCACCACCCACACGTATTCCAGTGAGGATGCGGCACCGGATGGGCCCGAGTCGGAGCTCTTTGTGTACTACTGCAAGCATTGCGGGGCTCATGTCTTGATCACGGGTAATGGCGTGCCGCGAGATTCTTCATTGTGCTGTCGTTGTGTTTCTTAGGCGGGCAGCAAAATCACGGACAATTCGTAGACATGGCGTCTGTCAATTTGAGGTTTTAGTATCGTTAGCGGTAATCTGATTTTAGGGTTTCGACTGCGAAGGAGAAAGATGAACGCCGCTGATCGAATTGGAGATGGGATTGTATTGTTGTTGTTGTTGATTTCCACTGTCTGATTTTTGCAGATACCCAGCTGCAGAAAATGCCGAAGAGGAAAACCGATAAAGCTTATGTATTGGACCGGAACAAGCATCTCAGTCGCCTGAATGTGGTGGAAGGTGGCAAACATTTGCTCAAGAGGTAAATCCATCTTCTCTCTGCTCTACGTAACCCTAATTTTCACTTCATGAGTGTCACATGTACATTACTGAGGTGAAGAGCGTCCTTTGCCTTGCACACTCTAACTTTGAGGTAGAGGATACCAATATATTTTAACCAATATGTAGGAGTATACTTTCATGGGAGGTCACCCAAATGAGCTGTGGAGGCAGCTTACTTTTGGTACAAGAGCCAAATTTATTGAGATCAAACCCTATTTCCAATCAAAGATGGCCATGGACGTCTTGTCAAGTCATGTTTGCACCCAAGTTGCTAACTGAAGGCCAATCAAGTGTATTGGAAGAGATGAGTTGCTGTTGATAACAGGGGTGTGTATAGGAGACGGGATTAGGTCTCTAACGAATTTTAGAATCCTCTATCTTTTATGTTCTGCAATTTTTGAGCCTTGCTCTTGTTAATGCATCAGTGAGTTAGCACAAATGAATTTCAGATGCTTTGCTTTTTTAAGGTTTTCACACAATTCAGAGTTGCCTGGGATGCAGAGGTGAAGGGAAAGTGGAGAAACAGTACCGCATGAAATGCAATGGCTGTGGATTGTTCGTCTGTTATCGCTGTGAGGAAGACTTGGAAGCAGCATCTTACTTGTACGTGACAGACGGTGCTCTTAGCTCTGTTGCTGCAGAAACCAACCCTCAGGTTTCAGAATCTGACCTCAAGGGTTGAGGGTGTTTGCCAGTGGAGTGAGGGTGTCCTTTTTCCAACTCCAGAAATAAGTGCTCTGATGTGAAAATGGGCGAAGTTAAGTGTCCTCATGCGGGAAAATTGGATTTGGTGTGAGTGCTTGCAGGATGCTCCAGTACCACCGTGCATATCTCAAATAGATGGTGGCCTGGTCCAGGTTGCTATCGAAGTTGAAGATCGTGCACAGCGTTCACAAATTACACGTACATTCTCCTCCTGATTTCCCATCAAAGACCAAAAATCCCAGTTGCCCCCTCATGGCTTTTATAGCAGCTTTGACTTGGCCATATGGAGGCTTTTTTGTGCCCAAATTTATTTATTTTATCCAATGCATGCCGTGCTCTTCTCCAATTCAGGTGATATAAAATTTGGCCCACCTGGATTACATTGGCGTCGATATGATCTATCAAATTGGTCATTTCTAATCATGAATCCTGGTCCTTCAGGCTAATATAAGACAGTAAGCTCATGCATGTATACTGTATAATGCATGAATAGATGGCATGTAGGCACTATTGATGAGATCATCTCTGCTCAGGTGTGAATGCCGATGATGTCCGCGTAACTGTGGCGGCACCAGCAGCTCGTGGCGAAGCAAACAGCGAGCTACTTGAGTTCATGGGCAAGGTAGCGTCCATTCCATTTACTTTTTGAACTGGTGCTGTTGTGAAGGACGTTAAGATCACCTGCATTCTTTGATGATACCAGTTAGCTATTTCAAAGACCTTCGTTTGCATTCCGTTACATATTAGGTGCTATAGCAGTTGGGTGAAAGTAGCAGTCTGAAAGTATGCATGTGTTCCAAATACTGGTTGGGTTGTGACTGACCTGTGCTAGTCGCAGGTGCTGGGACTAAGGTTGACTCAAATGACTCTACAACGGGGTTGGAATAATAAATCTAAACTTCTTGTGGTAAGCTCCACCACGTGCACCCTGTACTTAATTTCCTTTGCCGAAATGAGTTCCTTTTTAGGTGTTGATTGGAAACGGAGTGCATGTGCTTCACACCAGACGTGCCATTAGGGCACACGTAGTTGCAGTTGAGCACAATGGCGACTTATGTTGTTACAAAGTGAGTAATTAACATGAAAACAATGTGATTGTGTTGTGGAATGGAACCACCAGGTTGAAGACCTCTCTGTTCGAGAAGTTTACGAGAAGCTTCTTGCAGCTGTGCAGCCTTGAGGGGTATGTATGTTGTTGTGCCCAGAAAGGAAACGCGAGGAAAGGCATGAATTTGCACTGCTGTTGCAAGTGCTCAGATCTGTAACTTGTGAATTGAATTAAAAAAAAGTAATGAATGTATAGGTGCAAGGAGGACATGTAATTGAGTGAAATTATTCCATATTTTCGGATGTTGATTGCTTTTGAAACTTCACGACTCAGTGATTGTGCAAAGTTCATTCATTCTATGCAGAATGACTCTGAAAGTGCTGTTGCCTTTAGAAGTCCGATTTCTCCTATTAGTGCTTGTGACACCAATTTGCGGAAGTCACACTATCGTGTTTGAAAGAATGACACTAATTTTGCATACTCACTAATAGGACATATCAGTGTACTGAAAACTCTACCGTTCTGAATCATCCTCTGGTTCAAGACTTCAATTGGGACTACTGGACTGGTATGTCACTTTTTCTATAGAATGCTTCCTTCAAGTATTTGTGCTTGATTCCATGGGTACATAATGTGCATTTTTTTACGTTCACAAATTTCTTCACCAACGCCAGCCGTTCAAGAGGTAAACCTTGGTCCGTGTGACCAGAATTTGTCTTCCCAATTTGTCATCTCTTTTGAGCAAATTGGATATAAAATATTACTTGCAACCTAGCAGCATGAGGAGGTACTTGTCTGAGTTGTCTCCATCCCCAAACGCAGAGGTACACTCATTGTGTGTACTTTTATACCACGGTAAGGTGCTGGAAATGCTTGAGCACCCAATTGTGAATCCCACTGTACATTTATTATATTATTTTTGCATACGCTTTGGGACTCACGTTGCATGGAGCTGATAAATTTTTAACCCTTAAAAAGATGGGGTTGGTGACCGTGGATATCATCCCTTTGGGAATACCATGTGAACCATTTGCTTAAAAATATCAAAGAACACTCATTGGAGGTCAAACTAGTATGCAAGTCTTTTCCTTTCCACACACAATTTCAAGAATGAACATCTGCATTTTTGTCTTACATGGAAGGATTCTTTGTCACCCACCCATCCGACAAAAAAACAAAAAATATCTGCTGAGCATTCAAGGGTTAAACTACGAAGATTCTAATGGATGCAAACCTTTGATGTGATATATTGAATGTGAAGGAAAACAATTGACCGATACCAAGGTTCAGAGGATGAAATCAGTTTGTGGGGAAAAGGTTTGAAGTGTAGGTTTAGTGGTTGAAATTATGAAACTGGTCACGTTCTCCTGCAGAATGAGAAATTGAGGTTTTTCTCCACGGACTTCAAAAAGCAGAACGGAGCCAGAAGCCCAGAAGGTTAGAACTAGCAGGACGCTTTTGGCATCCACATGTGATCAGTACAGTACATTATTGCACAGTATTCTACACTTTATTGTATGATATCCGACTACTGTAGACCGTAAGGCACGATCCTGATGCTGCCGCCGCAAAGGAAGTCAGGAACTCAGGATGACGATGACGACCCAACAGCAGCAGCAACACTCCAGGGCGGAGCAGAGCACAAGATTTAAGTTAATATTCGATTTATGTTACAAGAATTTCTAAGCTAAGTCGGCAGACGAAATTGTCTGCGTCCCAATCGCGAGGAAAAATCTTCCACTTCACACAATGGGTGCGCCTCGCGCTTCTCGATTCCTGCCATAGCCACCATTTTGCGCTCGCAATTTGCACTCAAGATCCCTGACGATGGCCTCCGAGGTAGCAATTGAAGAAGACGCGACGATGCAGAGTCCTTGCAGGCGTCTAGTAGAGGATTTTCACATAGGGCCGGTGTTAGGAACGGGCGGGTTCTCCACTGTGCGTGTCGGGGTTCGCAAGGCAGACAAACTTCCTGTGGCCATTAAGACGCTTCACAAGCACGCTGGAGATCCGACCTTGCAAGGGGAGGTGTTGGTCCGGAACGAGATTCTGGTGATGATGCGGATCGTGGACGCCGTGTCCCCGCACGCCAATGTGGTGCACTTGATTGACGTGTACGAGGAGGACGAGGGGGATGTCGTGCATCTTGTGTTAGAGCTTTGTAAGGGCGGGGAGCTTTTTGATCGCATTGTGAAGCAGAGGAGATACTCCGAGAGAGATGCGGCGGCCGTGGTGAGGCAGATCGCGGCGGGGCTGTTGGCGTTGCACCGCGCGGACATCGTCCATCGAGACTTGAAGCCCGAGAATTGCTTGTTCGTGGAGCCGAATACGGCGTCACCGCTCAAAATCATGGACTTCGGATTAAGCTCCCTGCCAGACGTCACACGGCCGGTGGTGGGAGTGTTCGGATCCATGGACTATGTCGCTCCCGAGCAGCTCTCATACGCGAATTCGGTCTTGCCGGCCAACGACTTGTGGTCGCTCGGAGTCATCCTCTTCATCCTCCTCTGCGGGTCATCCTCCCACTCAAACCCTAATTTGCAGGACGGTTATGAACAGCTTATTTTATTCTATTTTAAAGTTTTCGTTTTTCTCTGGGGTTGAGGGTACCAATTCAAGCGAATTTGGAAGTTTGGCTATTTTGATAGCTGCAAATCAGTTTTTGGCGAATTTGAAACAAAAGTTCTATAAAATTTGCCTAGAAGCGCATATTCCTCTGACCTATAATTTTATCGAGACCTGCCGATGTGTAGCCCAGAATTAAATGACTGATTTGGAGCATTGTTAGGAAGAAGGGTCGAATGTTTTAGATTCGACCCTTTCGTACCGCATTCTGCTTAACTAGTTTTGTGTTTTCGGCTCTTCTTGTATAGCTTCTTATGTTTTTGAGCTTAGATATAAGTGGAAAACGTTCAAATTGATGCTGAGCTAGAAACGAGAACGCCGTTCGTAGTAGTTATGATTTGCAGTGCAGCCCCACCTTCATTTAGGGTTTCGTGATCTTGATTGTTTCCTTGTTGTGCAGGTATCCACCGTTTCGGGCGAGGAATAGCCGGGCCAAGCAGATGCAAATCCTCACGGTGCCTATGCCACCCTCCCTACCCCACAGTGGGCCTCATGTTTTTCTAGCGGTTTTGAGTAGATCTTTGAGAACATTCTTTAGTCCAATTTTGTCACTTTTTTGACCAACACATGCAGTGGTCTGCACTGATTCTGGTTATTCAGAATTTGTCCCCAACTGAGTTCTATCATTTTCATAATGCGATCAATCTAATTGCTGTTGTTTTGTACCATGAATCTTGGTCCTTTAGGAATCGCCCCATCTTTTGAGTATGCCAGTTTTACCTCTTTTCACCGACATAGGGTTACAGTCAAACCTCTTTACTATGACCTTTTCTTAAATTGCATTCTAGAATATCCTGGTCACTCCATCATTGACTGAAAAGGTTGGGACTACGATTATGACCTCTTTATTATGGCCTTCTCCAAAATGACATTCTAGAATATCCTGGCCACACTTGCCATACTATCAAATTGTGTCATCGTGGGGACTAAGATTAAATAAGTTTGAGTGTACTGGTTTGCAGGGATCCTACAGTATGGACGAAGAGAGTTGGAGAGGGATCTCGTTGGAAGCCAAGGCCCTCGTCCGGAGGTTGTTGTCGGTCGATCCCTACGATCGTCCCACTGCCGTCGAGGTACATGTTCAATTAAATATCGTCGCCCTTGGCATGTTCTGTTTGTAGAACATTTGTTTTAGTTTTTTAGTTTTGTTTTGAGGGCTATCGTATTATGTCAGAGGCAAGGGTGAATTGCTGAAAGAGCTGGCATCAATGGCGGATGCCTAGTTATTGTCCCACCCGTGGGTGTCAGGGGACACAGCCAGCAAGGAGCTCATCCACGAAGACGTGTTCATGCGCTTCCAAGCTTTCAATGCTCGCCGCAAGTTTCGTGCTACCGTGTACGCCAGCGTTGTCCGAACCAAGTTCCAGCTGCGCACCAAGTATTTGAAGGAGCTCGTTGGAGATCGTATTCTCACTGCTTCTGAGTTGGAAGACTTGCGTGTTTCGTTCATGCGAATGTAGGTGTTTCTGAAATTCACGTCCTTTTGCATTCTCTCTTTGTTGTGTAAGATAGAGGATACTATTCGTGCATTTCGACCAATAAGTAGGAGTGTGCATTTTTTCGTTCGGAGATCGCTTAACAGAGCTCACTGGAGAGATCACTTTGGGTGACACAAGAGCCAAACTCTCTTCAGATCAAGTATGATGATTTCCTATGCAATCATTCAAAGTGGGAGTTTGTAGACTACTATTGAAGGGATCGTAAACATTCAGTGGCCGTAGACATTTAACCAAGTCATGCTTAAGTTAATTGCGTAATTGGACGACTTGCTAATTGGAAGAGATGCGTTGCTGTTGGTAGCAGGAGACGGAATCAGGTCCCTAGCGGTTTACTATCCTCTACCTTATTCATCAGATTTTGGGCCTCAAACCCGACTCTCATTACTGATGTTGCGCCTGCAGCTCATCGAACGGACAGACAGCCACACTAGAGGAGTTCCAGAAGGTGTTGTGCTCAATGAAACTGCAGGGCTTGGTGCCGCTGGCTCCTCGCATCTTCAAGCTGTTTGACTACAACCATGATGGTTGGGTTGATCTGCGTGAAGTGATCTGTGGGTTCACTGCTCTTTTGCGGTCAGCGCATGAGGAGGACGCTGTTCTTATGTGTTTCAAGGTGAATCATTCTGCAAGTCTTTGTTGGTTTTCAAACTACTTGTCGGTACAAGATATTGACTGCTTTATATATTCTGCCCATTCAACCATTCTGACTGCTTTGTATATTCGTTCTTGCTTTTGTTTGGTTTTCACCAAGTTCCGAATCGTGTTAATTCTTTTGTGTTGGTGCAGCTGTATGACAATGATGATTCTGGGTACATTTCCAAGGATGAGCTGGCTCGAGTCCTTGGGGTATGTAACCATCCACTCATAGCTCTGTTTTTCTAATATTTCCTAGTGCTCTTCATCAATACTACGTGCTTAATTCCTTAGTGACTGAACAAAAATAGAAAGTTCATTTTGGAAGGTCATGACTAAAGCAACGTCTGAAACTTGTTTTTACCGCTCTGAAACATCTGAAACATGTCGAGCATGGTTTCTTCTGTTTCTTGGTATTGTTTTCTACTTTTCTTGAAGCCTCCGAAATGGTTTATTCCAACTTGTATACATGGAGTTGGTCACTTTAATAGCTTTGTTCCATGAGAGTTTTGCAGCTAGGTTTGAAAATTCATCGTTTAGACTGAAACTCCTTTGATAATGAATTTCAGTCGTTCTCATATTGTTTGGATATTGATATCTTCTTTTTTTGCGCAGGCGTTGCCTGAAGACTACCTGCCAGCAGATATGAGTCACGAGAAAGTGGACGAGATCTTTGAGCACTTTGATACGGACAGTGATGGCCGCATTAGCTACCAAGAATTTAGACAAGCTCTCTCTTTACAAGATGCTCTCATGACGCACTTCCGACCTCCAGAAAGTTAGTACTGTCTTGTAGGAAGGCAGCTTCATAGATTCCGAGGGTATCTCATGGAAATATAGAACATTGAACTAACATAGATACTTGTAACATGGCAGGAAGGAATACAACATTTTGGCAGTCAAGCAAGTGCCTTGACCAGGAATTTATGCCCCAATTTTTGAGGTTTAAATAGTGTGCTGTCAGGAGAAGGTACAGGAATTTCTTTGAGCCTCACTAAATGAATGGGAATTGGAGATGGTGGGAGTGAATTCACTGAATCGAGAATAATATTGTCCATGACTCGCTTGGAGTATCATTAATCAGGCGATTTGGGATTTGGAATTCGGGAGGACCATGGAACGGCCACGAAGGCCCAATGCAGGGCCGGCAAGTGCAACTCTAAAAAGACCACTTCACTGTCCTGATGCAGTTGAGTGCCCTTTGATGTGAAGTTCTCATTTTTTAAGCACATAACGACAAATTGCAACTAAAGCTGGGCCGAGTTGAAGAAATATGGTAATCTTGTAATAAAACCCCTAAATGCCCAACTGACTATATGTATGGTCGATCTGAAATTTCAGGCTCATTTTGGTGTGGCAATTAAATTCCTTTGACTATTTTAAATTTTTATATGGACAGTTTTGAAAGTTAACAATTGGAATCTTTCAATTTTTACTGAAAAAATTAACCCTTTAAGTTCCTTGACTATGTTTTCCCCAAAAACGCTCAAAAATTGCCATTTTGAGCACAAGTATCAAATTTTGGAAAAAAAAATATTTTTGGATGCATGTAACCATAGGGTCTTGTAGTACTCTGGTTTAAAAAGATGAGGAAATTTTTTAGAATTTTTCACTGTGTGAATTGCAAGATATTAGTGTTTGAATTGACAAAAATCTTTTTTTGGTCCCTGCGAAAAACCTGGCAGCTGCACTTCACAAGGTCACATATGTGAAAAAATATCCTAAATGGTGGTTACTCTTTGTATTTATTCTCCAAGGCAAATTGGCTACATGCTTAAAAACATTCAGATCATTTGAAATTATACAACATATAGAAAAAAAATAGTAAGTAGAAAAAAGTAGAGAATGGCTCAAAACACTAAATTGTTAAGAAGTTAATTATGGAATTGAAAAATGCCAATCCCAATGGTCGTAATGTTGTAATAAACAATCTACATTGTACATGGGGTCCCAATCAAAATGACATTTTTGAACTTTGATAGCCTCTCGAGAGCTGAAAAATTGGTATTTTACCACGATATTTTTACCATAGCATCATCTTTATGTTAATAACATGTGTACCAAATTTCAAGGTCAAAAGATTCACCAAAAAAAAATTATTCAAAGTCTACCAACATGGATAGTTGTGGAAAAAATTTCACTACTGCCAACTTTGACACCCTCCCAAGGGTTGAGAAATTGTCTATTTACTATGAAATTATTGTCACACAATCTTCTCTATCTTGATAACTTGTATGCCAAATTTTAAAGACAAAAAATCTTACAAAAAAAAACGATATTAAAAATCTACCAACATGGGTAGCTTTGAGAAACCATTTCTCTACTACCAATTTTGACACCCTCCCAAGGGCTGAGATTTTTTTTATTTACCATGAAATTTTGGCACGAGATCTTCTCTTTGTTAATAACATGTATGCCAAATTGAAGGTTAAAAGATCTATACAAAAAAGATATACACAATCTACCAACATGTGTAGTTCTAGGAAACAATGGAAGAAGCCATTTTCACAACTACCCATATTGGTAGATTTTGAATAACATTTTTTTGGTGAGTCTTTTGGCCTTGAAACTTGGTACACGTGTTATTAACATAAAGATGATGTTGTGGTAAAAATTTCGTGATAAAATACCAATTTTTCAGCTCTCGGGAGGCTGTCAAAGTTGACAGTACTGAAATTTCCTTCACTGCGATTTCAAAAAACCGCCATTTTGATTGGAACCCGACTATGTACAATTTTAATTTTTTTCAAAAATATTGGAAATCGAATAAAATAAATGACTTCAAAGTTTATTTTAGAATAGAGAATCCAAAAGTGCCCCAAAACTAAAATTCCTCATAACTTTTTATTCATTGATTGAGATGGAATGATTCAAAACTTTCTACGTGTATATAACTCTAGAAAACCATTTTTCAATTTTTGTTTTTGAAAAAAGAAATCTTTAAAAATCTGCCCAAATTGCCTGCCTAGTGAAAAAAGTAACATGTTAGGCCATAACTTTTGACTCATATTTTCAAATGTCATAAAATTTTGTTTACATGAAAGATATTTCTTGTCCACAACTTTTATTAAAATTTGGGCCTAAAATATGCAAATTTCTAATCACAAGTACCTACCCAAAATTACTATGTTGCTAAAAATAGCAAGCTAGTCCTTTAGGGGTTAAATATTTAATTTTTGAGAAGTCCTCAAATGCATATATGTAACACTAGTAAAGAATAAAGCTTGCCAATTTTACTTCATTTTCCAATTTTGAACAAAGTTTGTCAATTTCACTTGATTTGAGATCTATAAAATTATACATACCCATTCGCTTTGAAAGTTTTTTTTATGATTTTCACCATTGAAAATTTAGGCATGCAAGTATTAATAAAGAAGTTATTTGCAATCTCTATTTTATAAAACTATTGCATTACAACAATTGCAAGGTGAATTATATAATGAATTTAATAACCTTTTATATCAAATTAAGTTTTTTGAAAGTGCATTTTAATGTGCTAACACTATTTGGAGTTGTTCATGTCACCTCCAATCCCAAAAAAAGTTTTATGTGCAAATTTCTGAGACATTGTGGGGAAGGGCAGCATACTAAAAATAGAAAATATACATCTCTCTTGTTATAGCCTCACAACTCCTAAGCAATTTCACACTCAAAATTGGTATGCATACTAATAAGCAAACTCTTCAAACTTCTATATGGTCAAATTTTGGAAAAAAAAAATTTACTTCATTGGGGACAACTATAAATCCATGTTCATTTTTCATAAGAAAAAATACACTTCAAAAGGCTTGGGCGTTTAGGGGTTAAATGATCTCTTCATCAAGCAAAACTAAATAGAACCTATACTCAGCGAAGAAAGGCTGCGCCATGATCACTTGATCTGTGACAGCCAGTCCACAGTGCTAAAACTCTGCAGAAGTCACTTCATTCACATCAGTTGCTCATTTCACTTTCGATCCTCTCCATAAAAGTCTACCGGATATTTGATAATGAACATGAATTCGATTAACTACAGGAAAATTTGGAAATACAGATGTCGGATGAACATATGCAGCCACAGAACATTTATGAACAGGGATTGCACAGGTGTCGGGTGAGAAAGTGAACATATGCAGCCACCATCAACCCCACGTGAACAGTCTCTACAACAAACGCTTGGACCCCAGGTCTCCTATTCTCTGTCACAGTTCTTTGTTGAAGCACCCAGCAAGGAAGCACCGTCACAAACGAGAATCTAACTACACACCTGGGTCGCGAACTCAAGTCACATAGGATACGACAGCCGTGGTATCGTCAAGCTTCCCTCCAGAGTAACTATCATAACCTGCCTTGTGAGCTTCTCTTGCAAAGGGACTCATGCCCTGCTTTGTATGGCCCATTTCGTTTGCCCTGGTCACCAATTGTTTCGCAACAACCTGCCAGTGCACAATAAACACATTAAGCAGAAAGCGAACAATACAGTGTTCAGATTGCTTACAAAAGATATGAAGGATTGCCAACGAATACTGTCACAGAGAAGAAAAATGAAAACCACCAATCGGCTGAGATTTCAATATCAATTCACAGACTCATACACCAACTTTTCAATATCAAAGAACACAAAGAATCCATGCTCTAACATAAGCTCACCAAAATACAAGAAAAAACCCCACAATTGAAAATTCAAATCTCAAACTCAACCCAATGTAGTTGGGAAAGAGGCCATACCTCTGGCCCACCACCAGCTTTTTGAACAGAATGCACGATCTCTATTATCTGTTGCTCAAAGAGATTGTCCCAAACACCATCTGAACCTAGAATCACTACATCATTCTTCTGCACTTGGACGTCATAAACCTGGAAACGTCACGAAGTCAACAGGAGGATGTTGAGAGAAAGAAAGGATACAAGCTAGGTAACTGACTTGGATCTGAATCGAGGCAGTTGTAGTGGGCATCACTAATGGCAATTTATACATACTGAAATTTAAAGACAAGCAATCCTACTAATTTTTAGTTTTCTTCCACTTTTTGTAGAGAGTATTGGAAGTTCGAACCTCACTCAACGCTGGATCATCTCCTTCGGTACCGATTTGATATGGAAAGTTGAAACCTCGAACCATGGGTACTGACTTCGCCACCACAGTGGAGTCACGCACAACCACAAAGCCACTATCTCCAATATTGGCCACTCGAAGAGTCTGCAAGCGAGTTCTAAGCTTCAGGATACATACACAAGAGCAATTCTGTGAACATCTATCTAACGAATAAGAATCTAAAAAAGGATCTCAAATCTGCACTTAAAACAGTGTACTACATAAAAGAAGCCCCAGCCTGTCCCTTCATCCTCGGGTTCCACCGGACGTGCATCACAAGCGCAAGTCCAAAAAAGCGCTGGTGGAGAACATCGCCTCATGAAGAATTCAATTCAAGGCCAAAATTTAGTAGCAGCAAAGGCCAAACACTGTTCCGATGAATTTAACAACAAGCATTCCAAGATGTAAACTCACCTGGCCGTATAATGAAGCTATCAATGTCGCTGCAGTGCCTTGGGATTTCGTCTGATTCGCGGCATACATAAGAACTGACTTGGGATCAGAAGTATTCCCCACTTTGCGAGCCCTCTCCGCACAATTCCACATAAGCTCCCGGGCATAATGTCCAGCATTAACTCCTGCCATCGTCCTGGTCTCTTCCATCAGCAGATGTTTTTTAAACATTGAAAAGCAAAAGTGGAATCCGAATGGATGAGAATAAAAGGAGCATGACAACCAAGTCGTTGGATGTGAATGTGGGGCAAGAATACAGATAGCATAATCTGCTATTAGTGTAGGGAGGTTAGGAAGATACTCTTTGCTATCTTATAAAAAGCTCAAGATTGCGTTGAAGATCCCTAAATTGGCAATAAGGTAGTCAAGACAGCATCAATCCTAAGTAGAATACTTCAAACTTTCAGCCTCCACAGTAGCTTTCCGCTCAAACGAAGACTATAAAATTAAGACTGAAACAAAGCTCCATCATGTCAGATCCAGAAGAAATTACCACTAAGAGCCCAACCACCAACACCATCAGCTACTCCCACCCACCGCGTTCCATCAATGAAGTACGCGTCTTCTCCTCCAGTCTTAGCCTACACGTCAATACCAAACATTACATGACATAAGGGGGCAGAATAGTCTTCTTATACTACATCAAAAACCATAACTCAAAACTCTTGAAAAAGAATTCAATTACTGTTTTCAGACCACGAAGAAAATAAAGGAAGACAATTAAGACACGACAAATAATTGACATGTTTAAACAGCCCAAATCAATACATTCGATTGTGTAAGTAAATGCAAACCTTATTTGGATGAGGAATCATAGCAGCTGCTGAATTGAACATCACATCGTAAACAGGTTTATCTTCTTTGATCCTGCAATTAAAACAGCCTCAACATCCAACTGTACTGTTTAGTCAAGGAAGACACAGAAAGGGAGAAAATAAAGAGAGCGACTAACTAGTGATTGATTGCCTGCTTAAGAAACCAGTCCAAGATGGAAGCATAAGACAAAGAAATTTGACCTACCTGAACTCAATTTATATGAATGTACTAACCAAATTACAAATAACCAGCATGGAAGGATGCAATAGGGGAAAGTACAACTACTCCTATGCAGAAGGAAAGGTAAGGTGAAGAAAGATGTTACGAACCCGACACCAGATGAATCAGAACCGTTGCTGTCAGTTGGTGCGGCGATGTTTGAGGCAGCAATGCTTTTAACTCCGGCCTGAATACCATTGTTAGATAAATAACTGTGAGAAAAATGCTCATTATGTCACCAAGACATGAAAGGGGAACGGGTGTTATTGAGACGACCTAATGCTGAGCGAAAACAACAGACTCCACATAATTGTACCAAAAGAGCTACAAAACAAGATGATGCAGACCATAGTCCTACAACGGACATTAAAGAATCTCTGATAAAACTAGGTTCAGCATGAAAATACTTAGTGCCTTGTCTAAGCAGAAATGATTTTATCCAAAAAAAGGCAGCACTAGTGAAAACGTAGAGCACGCTTCGCAGAATACAATCGGAATACACCTTCCATCATCTCAAACAAAGACAAATACCTTGTCTGAAGTTTCTGGTCGGAGTTGTCTTTCCTCGCTTCTTTCTCCTCTCTCCTCATCTTCCTTCATGTTCAACTCTTGTGCGAAAGCCTCAGCACCACGTGCTAAGTCACTTAAGGTCTCAGCATCAGGTACGTCTTCAAGATCAGACGGAACCTCTGTACTTGCTTCCAAATTTTCCGCAGCCTTATTATTATGGCTTCCATTCACAAAAGTTCTAATGTCCACAGAATCTGAAGTTTTATTTTCATCTTTGCTTGCTCCATTTGACAGTTTTTTGGAGGATTGAAGTTGTTCAGTTGAACCAAAGTTGAACATCAGGCTGCCATCTGCACACTCTGTGTAAACTAAAAGTTGTTAAGTCATTGCCACACTCAGACAAGGTCGCAATTACGATAAAGAGAAGCAATATGCACACCTCCATGTCCTATGTACAGAAGCGGGATGTATGCAGTTCTCCTAGATGAACAAAAGAAAAGAATTATGTAGAAGTACAAACTCTTGAGTTAGCTTAGCGCCCCAAGAAATCGCTACATGAGAGAAATCTCAACTCCATCAACATTGAGATAATCGAAAAGTACACCCAACATTCCAGACTTTACAATTACATGATTATCTACTGCCCTATCTGAAGACATTAAAAACAACAAAGATGAACATCATAACAAGAAAGTTTCAAATCCAGAAGAAGAATCACATGATCACATTACATCTAAAAGCAAACAATGCAGCTAAACTGAGGCTTAAGAAACAAATACCTTTAGTGTCCAGAAGAACATACGTAGTAGCTGGCGGAAATGGATCCTCAACTGAGCACTGCACCAGAAGTAGAGATGGCGGCAGGGAGCGTCTCTGCTGAGGCCTTGCTGCTCCCGGCCAATGAAGATAGGGCAACGAAGTTCGAGCAGAAAGAGGAGAAGGGGACCCCTTGGTCCCCATGATCAATCTACATTGCCGTTGACAGAGAAATAGTCGACTCCCCAATGCAGCTGCTCGCACACCGACCACGGACATGGTTGGTTTACAACAGGGGTTGCTCATAATCTTCCCTCAGACTATAAAAATCAGTACAGCTTCTCCTCAAGCCAAGAGCTCATTGGTAGCATAAACCAAAATCCCTGCAATACGTAAGAGTACATTTTCTCGTTAGAACCAACCAGGTCTAGCGATCATCCTTCACGTCAAGTTTAAACATGGAAACACGTCTATGTTATATAGAATGATAAAAGGAGTGATTCAAATGAACATGCTACGGCAGAAAATGGATAATATTGCAAATCGAACTCAATCTGATTCTGGTAGAATTAAGTTCCCCTTTTCTGATCAAAGCACTTTCTTGTTCAGAGATATCTCGAGCTAAAACCGAGACAATATATCAACTCGATAAATCAACTAATATCAACTCGATATTAGTGGAGGAGGTTCGTCCTAGCGCAATCAATGAAGTACCAAAGATAAAACCTGATATACACTTTGCCAGAGGAATAATCAATAGTTTATCAAAAACACCGTTTCTTTAAGCGTCTAAGACCGATATGCAGTCAGAACATGTTCAAAGGTCAAACCCTAAGTTCATATACGTAAAACTCCAAACCATGTTAAAACTCCAAGCTAGGTACAAGTTGCAAGCCAGACTGCTCACCGCAGAGACAACTCGTCAGAAACTGAGTCGCAACCCGAACAAACATTCTCCTATTCCGGATAAGACATACTGAACCGCATGTATTCAACATCGTTTGCAAAATTAATGGCTACTGCTTCCTCTCCATTTGTCATTAACCCTAAGTCCATCTACGTAGCCACGGTGCAACTTCAAGCTGTGCTGCACGATGCAAGCCCGAGTGTTCACTGCAGAAACAACCACTCGCCAGAATCTAAACCGTGGCACTTCATTACCCGAACCATATGCTCCGGTTCCAGATGAGACATACCTCGACCGAACGTTTTTAATACCGTTCGCTAAATGAATGTCTACTGCTTGCTCAACCTTTGCCTTTATTTTTAAAAAAGGATCGTAGAAACAAAGCAAACCTCTCGGAATTCCGGTACAGCTACTGAAGAAGCAAATTCCACCGCAAGCAAACAAAGTTCACCGAAAGAAAGAAAACATGAACATGCAATGCAGTGCAAAAAAAATAGCTGGCGCTCGTACCATCAACTGCTGCCATGCCCCTCGGAAGATGATTCAAGATTCGAAATGCAGTCGAAGTAAGCTTGCAAAATTGGAATTCGCCCAATTCTTTTCAACCGCACAGGAATCCTGAAAAGATTCGACAGAAAAATGAACCCACTGCTCCAAAACCGTAACGATGAGTGCAAACAATGCGAGATCCTTTAGGGCTTTGCCTCCGAAGCTGGTATATCCCCCGCAAGGCCGCAACGGAGCAACAGCTCCGTCAGGCGCGTAAACCCTCGGATTCGGAGATTGCGTATCTATAAATTCGGAAGATTCATTATTCGGAATTTGTAGATCGGGTGTGAATCTTCGAATTGTAAGATTGCAGGAGAGTAGCCTGATTCTGTTCTTTGGTTGATTGCGGATTTGCACTTGTCGAGTCGGACTGCCGAGAGCCTGCCACGTGTTCGTATGTAACGGAGATACTTGTAGATGACTTTGCCACAATAGCCAGCTTGGTAGTCTTCACTCATGGCAGGTCAGATTCGGCATAAATTAAGTCATTTCTGTAAAAATAAAGTGCCACGTGTTGTCTGGTGAATGGTGTGAGGTGAGGTGGATCCCTGATAATTTGATGTGGAAATTCAATTTCGAACCTTCAAGTATGGTATTGTACCCAAAAAGGATATATTGTTTTTTACATTCTTTTTACATTTTTTTCTCACATAAATAATTGAAGGTCAGGATGAATTGACCCCCTTGCTTGTCCTCCAAAGTCATTCTAAAGGTACATATAAAAAAAAAATCCCCTATTTTGTACTTGATTAATCTAACTACAGTTGAATAGGGATTTTAAGGAGACTCATACTAATTAATCAACATTATACACTATATAAATCTACCTTCACTATACATCAAATAGTTATTTAAGTGTCCAGGGGTTGTACATTATGGTTCAAATATCTACAGTTTTCTACAATAAGTCCCCTAATTTTTTGGTCCCCTTAGTAGCTTTTTTTAGTGTAGCTAATTTGGGGTCTTTGATTGCAAATATGAATTCAAAATTTATAAATTTTATCATGCATGGAAAATTAAAAAATTTGTGCATTTTCTCTCAAGAATGAGCTAGGGGATTAGTTTACCCTGGCCTAATTGAAGGTCACCAAGGACGTTTTGTGTCCTTTGGAAGGTCAACCAATGCTTTGTGCATATTGAAAAATGGATGATTTTCATTCAATTTCTTGTTTGCAACTTAATTGATGCTACATTCACATCATTGATTTAATTTTAAGACATTTTAGTTGTTTTTTAATTTAAAATGGTTGAATAGTTTATCAAAGAAAATGGCACATCATTCAACGTATTTCAACACTCAATCTAAGGTTTTTTCCGTTAAAACTTGATTTTGACATTCAAAAAGAATTCTTTTGCTTTAGAGCAAAACTAATAAAATGAAGCTTCTAAATTGTAGTTTATATTTCATTTGAAAATTCTGTAAAGTTCCTTAAATCAAGCATTTTTGTAAAGTTTGAAGTTGAGTATCTATAACCACGTTTCTAAATACAAAGTGCCAAGGAAATTTAATGTACTTCTCTCCTGAAAATTTTAAATTTTCTGAACATGATTTGTAATTGATATGAAAAAAAATTCATTTTTTTTCAAAGGTTCATGATAATTAGAAATTTCTTAAAAAGAAATTGAAAATTTTATAACAATTATAAAACCTATGATTTCATCTCTAAAACATTAAACCAAAAAAATTTATTCATAAAAATCAAAGAAATGGGGGATATAGATTGAGGGACTTTTAAGGTTGACTATATAGTCATAGGCTTTAACCTCAATCGTGCTAGTATTGGGGCCTAGGAGCCTCTAGTATTTGAGGGATTTTTGGGGATTTTTTGTTTAGGACCCATAACTGTGGTTTAGGATCCATGACCATGGTTTAGGAAATTTTATAATTTATAATTAAGGAACACAACGGAATAGGTCGTTAAGGTACATTGTGTCACTGCCTCACAAACATTAAATAATATCTTCAACCTCCATTGGCAAGAGATCCCTCTTGGAGCCAAAATCCCATTCTTGGGTAGATTGGGATATTGAGAAATTTATGAAATTTTCCACTGAGTCCACATTACGGATTAACAAATTCAAATGATAGTTGTATGCGACATACATTTAAAGGACATAGAGATAGGATAACTATAGTCTCCACGATCATAGGTACCATACTTTTGATTCCATCAAGTCTCTCTCGTATTTGAACATGTTTGACCAATTGACCTGAAAAAATTTGAAACTTTTCAAATTTTGTGATTTAGGTTATCCTCCATGGTTGTAGGATACCTATGTTTCCACGGTCATAGATACCATACATTTCAAAACATCAATTTTTTCTTAAAAAATCCACTACTTTTGAAAATTTTCAAGGTTATCCCTAATATTTCATTTTTGTTTGGTTCCCTAACACTAGTATGACCAAACCTAGGCTCAAGGCAATCATAGGCTCACATTTCTAGGGTTACACGCTAGCATTGTTGATTTCGTTCTTTAGATGCTAGAGTGTTGAAAACCAAGGTGTCATGAACTTTACAACATTTTGACACTTTTGGAAAAAAAATTCAAAATTCTTTTTTTACATTTCAATGTCATAAGGTAAAAGGCTCAAGAATAGTTCGGGCATTAAGAACCGCCCACCTGTAAAATGTACACAATTTGTATATGCTGTTTTTTCATAGCTTTCACTGATGTACAAACAGTGTACATTTTCAAAGGTGGACGTTTTGGGAGCCCTATGCCAATTCAACTTCAAAATTTCATAACTAATTTCAAAAAGCTCCAAAAAATATGAAACAACTTAGTGTAGATGCCAAATCCACTTCTCTTTCAAGGAAAATTTACTGAAAAATATTTCAAGAAGTTTTGCTTTCCCAAAATTCAGTTTCAGCTCTTAGATGGGCAATTTCTGGACCTGTTACCTTAATAAGTATTGAAAATTTATACTATCCAAAAGTGTTAAAAAGTATGTCAAAAAAAGTTTATTGGAAATAAAGAGTGTCAAAAAGTATGTTGGAAAAATGTGCTTTACTTTGAAAATTCATAACTAATTCCACAAATGCCTAAAAAATACAAAACAAATTGGATTGGATTTGGTTTCCTTTTGGCTTTTAAGGAAATGTATCTAATTTTATTTTTTAGGAGTTGTACACCTTAAAAAAAAGATCTTGAATAGTGCAAAAATTTCTAAATAGACACATCATCTCATATAAGTTACAAAAAATCCCTCTAATTCACAAATGACGCAATGTGATTTTCTTGAATGCGAAGGGAAGGAGGGGACTTCTACAATATACTTGTAATAAGAATAAATTCATATTGTAGTGGTCCTAAATTTATAGGAAAGTTTACACTCAGGATGTTCTACAATAGAAAGAGCAACTTGGTTCAAAGAAAGCAAAGAGTGGCTTTAATTGCATTGAAGGTCAAGAATGTTATGAAGACACTAAGAATTTCCACCCCTAACCACAAGATGAGAGCTTCAAATTCCGTAGCTTTCTTGTTGGTTGCCTTAGGCAACACAATTGGAATCAAGAAGGGCTTGGCAACCTGAGCAATCTAGAAATATTGGGCAAGAGTAGGCAACTTCTCTCAAAATATATATTTTTTAATTAAATTTTTTACCACATTTTTTTACACTCTTTATTACATTATTTTTGATATTTTTTCAACAATCTTTTTGTACTGAAGGTCCAAAATTTGTAGGTATGTTTATAAGGTAGGAGGTTCATTAAGCAACCATTTATGAGCTCATTTGTAATTTTGAGGAGTTTAAATAACTAAAAAGTTTTTCTATAAATTTTCATTGAAAAATAAATGGTATTGGTATTTCACTCGAGTTATTTCATATTTTTTAAATCTTTGCAAAATTGGATATAAACTCTGAAGTTGGGAATCACATTAAGCTCTAAAAGCAACCATTGTCAAATGCAATTGGTACAATAAAAAAAGGCACATATAAATTTCATTTTTATTTTATTTTATTTTATTTTATTTTATTTGAGTTTAAAATGTTTTTAAATCATGGTGACTTAGTAGAGTTCCTATGAGAATAGGAAAAGGACATCAAATAGGCTCATCAAGTTACCTGTTGCCCACTCTATTTCCTTGCCATTTCACCCTAATTTATAAAATCAATAAATTGATGAATAAGATATTTTTTGACTTTCTACTATGAATGCAAGTTGTAGGTTTCACAATCTAATTTTTTTATCATGTACCCTAAACCCTCATTGCCCGAAGGGCCCAAAATTAGAGTGAAGCAATGAAGGGCTAACATTTATCATGTGCTCTACCTACACCCTAAACCTTAAATATAATGCTAACCCCTCATTGCTCGAGGGACCCGAAACTGTTTGCTAGGAAATCTTCAAAGGCTTTGTACTCACCTGCCAAGAAGCAAATCGAGGAATCACTTCCACGGGCCAATTTAGAATTAAGGTGGGAATGCAACCGTGACAATTGCCCATATTTTTAGCATACAAATTTCGAGTTTGAATAAATTGTTTTGGGATAGGTCTAAAATCGGACATGGCACTTTGGGGCTTCCCTGGTCGCAGTCGGTGTTTATCTCTGTTTTCAGTGCCATTTGTTCCATGTAGCGTTGTGCAGGGTTTTTTTTTCTGGCGATTTGGAGCAAAATTGCTCCAAAATTTTGACCCTGGCACCAAGGCTATGGGAAAAAAACAGGGAAAAAACACCTAAAATCGCCTATATCCACACACGGTCTTGGGCCTTGGCGCTTTTTCCGCGCGAAACAATCGTCCTCCCGGATTTGAAATCGCCGGCGCCGCCTGCCTTGTCACTTTGCGCGCGCCTGTCGTCCAGCTGCATCAACTCTATAACGTCCATCTCTTTCAATTCTACAGCCACCTTCTCTCAGCTTCTCCCCTTCTTCAAGGCCACTCTCTCCGAGGGATTGATGATACTTGTCGCCACCTTGTTTGCGTTCTTCAAGTTTCAAGTAGCCCACTCTGCTTCGGTTTAGTGTCATGCGTAGCCCACTTTGCGATGTTGTAGGTTTAGAAGGAGCCAGTTATGAATCTGCAGGAATTTTTTGAAGCCAGCATGAATGCATGATGGAGAATTTCTGTAGGGTTTTGTTGCATTTGATGTATCTCCGTAGAATGATGTCTCGCCTTGAAGTGCACCACCGTGTAGGGCTTAGGGTTCAGCCGCGGGGGCAGATTGCGCAATTGTGGGATTTATACGGTGGTTCAATTTCTGATTACTGCAGCGTGAATTACAAGTATCCTCCTCGCAATTTGCTGTTTTATTCATTTTGTGTCGCGTTGGTTAACGTCGTTGAGTTCGTGGGTCGTGGAGTTCCTTCGGGGGTTGTCGTTGGAGTTTCTTTCGTGGGTCGTCGTTGGATTTTCCTTTCTTTCCTTCGCGGTGTATGTGTGGACATAAGATTACGATTGGGTGCTTCAAGCTTCGAGAGCTGCGATGGCGGACTTCCCCTCCAGTCCCCCAAACATTGGATTTGGAGCAGCGGCGCAGGCGACGCAGAAGAAGAAACTCGCAGATCGGCGGCAACGGAAATTAGCCCGATTACAGGACAAAGCAAAGGCAACGGAGCGAAAGGCAATTGCATCCAAGCGAGCGCTGGAGATTGAGGCGAAGAAGAAGGCAAGAAGTGGCGCGACAATGCGCACTTATTTCACGTCCAGCCGCAATTCCTTGAATTGTGGCCCGCTGGAATCCAGCAACGGTGGCGGCTTCGGGGCAACGTCTTCCACTGCGGAGATCGGGACCTCCCGGTCAATGGACACTGAGGTTATTCTTTCGTGCCCCGCCATTGTCCCTGTCTCCGATGAAGAAGGAAGTGAGGAGGACTTGGACTTGAGTGGAGACGATATGGTAGACTTTGACGATGACTCGTTCATGGAGCCGCCAGCTCGTGGTGGCAAGAAGAGGAAGAGCGGAGATCCAAAGGTGAAGGGTGCTGAGCATAGTACGTTTCAACAATTGAAGAAGAATTACGATTTGCAGCGTAAATTCCACAATGAGTGGACAGCCAAAGAGCCTTGGAGCGAGGCAGTGCTGTCAGAGGATGGTGCAATGCACTTGGTTCGTTGTACGCCTTGCTCTTTAGTTCGTGGAAAACCCATCTACATGGCTCTCAAATGGGACACGATCTCGAAACACGGCCAGCGAGAAATTCACAAAAAATGTATGACTTTGTATGCAGCTCGTGGTCCTTTGTCTGTGGCAGAGCAGATTCAGGGGTGCAACACGTTGGAGTCACGGAAGAAACGAGTGCAGCTTGCGACGTTGTTTCATTTGCTCACAAGTGGGCGGCCAATGACGGAATTTGAGTCACGACTTGACCTGTACGAGTTCCTGAACATCCCTGAGTTGCCTCGCAAGCATTGGACTAATGGGTCTGGCTGGGTCATGGCGGAGCATCTCTACGATTTCGTGAAGCAGAAAATTAAGACACTTGTGAGCGGTGCCTCTTATTTCGCACTGTCGGCAGATGAAACCAGCGCCTGCGACAACACCAGTTGGATCGCTATTCATGCATACGTCACGATGAACTGGTGCCACGTTCCTCTCTTGCTTACGATTTGGAAGATGGAAGCCGATGGTGCCACGGCTAACAACTTGACCGTTGTGATCATGGATGCTTTGAGTCTGTCTGGGGAGGTCAATGATGCTGAAATTGGAGAGAAGCTGTTGTGTTTTGGCGTAGATGGGGTGAGTAGCTTTCAGGGCTTGAAGTCGGGGGTCACGGCGCAAATCAAAGGTAAGTTTGCTCCTTTTGCGACTGGAGTGCACTGCTGCGCACACCGCTTGAATTTGTCCGCCCAGTCCCTGTCTTTGATGACGGTCATGCACGTTGTTGAGAAAGTGCTCCGCACAACTCACTCGTACTTTGCACACTCTCCTAAGAAAGCAGCCGAATTTAGGGCTTTGGCTCAACAGCTTCAATCCAAAGGGTTGAAAATGTTGAAGAACGTGAAAACGCGGTGGATGAGCTACTTGGCTCCAATCCGCAGACTATTGGCAGAGTGTAGAGGTGTCACCGCAATGATGTTGGCAGACAAGAATGACAAAAAATGGGGGCAGAAGGCACGGGTGAGAGTCTATTCTTTCTCTTCTTTTTTTATGCTTGATTGATTGCGGTGCTTGACTGACTGTGGTGCTCAGGTTTTCTGTTCCTTGCAGTCTGTTATGTTAGGCTTTTATATTAGGCTTTGATTGATGTTCTGTACTAACTTGGAGGCTTCTTGTTTGCACAGGCTAATCTAGCACTACTGCTGGACCCCTACGTGTTGTTTGGAATGCTGGCTCTTCTCCCAATGCTGGAGGCTGTGGACACTCTCATTCAGTGGGCTCAGAAGCAAGATGCTTTCATTTGTGATTTTGTGGGAGCCCTAGGCACATGCCAGAGCAACCTCTTCACGTTTTACCTGAATGATGAGACAGCTTTCCGCAGAGATGAGTTCCATGCATTTAACCAAGTTGTTCAGTGTTCTCACGAGCAGATTTTGATGAAGTGGGAGGCGAATATGAACTTGCCTTGTGAGAATTTGCGCTTCGTGGTGGGTGGACAGACCATGTATGCCTTGCACGAAGGGAACATGGTGCATCGGGAGGCTTATGCTTCAATTATTTCCAATGTTCAGAGTGATTGCAAAGGTGAGTAATTGTTTTTTAAATTTTTTTTCCCATTCTGTGCTTCAGTTTCTGTGCATATTGGTGCATGTTGAGTTTCATTGCATGATGTTGTATTCTAAGACTTGTAGTACCTACCTTAACTATTCCCTTCGTGGTCTGGCAGAGGCTGCATGCAAGTTGATGGAGGAGATGGCTAGTCGGTTCCCCGATCACGGCTTGATGGACGCTCTAGGAATTGTGTACCCCCAGTACTGGCTGCAAGGGGATTGCCAAGAGAGCTTCCGAAAACATCTCCAGATCATCAAAGACTTCTATGGAGAGCCGAAGTGGGTTGGGGACGGTGAGAGCAAGCGCTGTATCCCTGCAGTGCTGGATAAATTCTTGTTGGACTCTGAGCAGCCTCTGTTTAAAATCGCAATGCTTGCAAATGCTCGCACGGCCATGGAGATGCCACCGCTAAATGCTCCTGCGCATCAACTCGTGAACCCCCTGACCAAGCTGTGGAGAGTTCTAGATGCAAACTCCTCACTAGGCAAACACTTTGGAGAGTATATAAAATTGGCACAAATTGCCATGGTCCATGTGCTAGGCAGTGTGGAAGACGAACGTACTTTCTCAGCGCTATCTTTCCTCAAGGATAGGCTGCGGAATAGACTCGATCAGCACCTTGGCGTTGTTGTGGGTATGCATTGCCAACGTGTTAATACTTTACAGAATTTTTCGTACGACGACTGCTTCAAGCAATGGGTGTTGGCTATTGAGCGGCAGCGGTATGCAGTGACTACGTGACAGCTAGTGGAGGTTCTAGACATATTTCAATAGTGCAGCTACGACCTGTTAGTTTGCGTGACACCTTCGCTTGAGCAAGCATGTGCTAGATTAGAAATGCCAGATCATTTCACTTGTAGGCTTCTGGCTACAAGTTTAGGGAGTGCTATGTATTCTTGATTTCTAGCTCTTATGTGATGGCACTTCCATGTGCTTTTTCTTATAACGTCATGTGGCTGTGGCTCTTCACAGATGGAGAGTGGAGAGTGCCAGTCGTTCAAGTGATGTGGACATCATGCGCAAAGTCACTCATTCTTGCCCTTCTGTTTTGTGTTTCAAAGTTCACATTGTATGCTTGGGGTTCAGGGTTGTATGATTGGCAGGTACACTTCAAGTGCATTGGAGTTGCAATTCAGCATGCGTTGCGTTGCAACATGCATTGCGTTGTCATGTTGCAGCATGCGTTGGAGTTGTAATTGTTGCCCAGTCTTCATAATTGTTCAGGTAAATTCAAGCAATTGTTAGTGATTTTCAATGTTGGTTGCAATTCAGTTTGTTTGCAACTTGGTGGCTTGTCCATAGTACTTATCCATTGCATTCCCTTTCTATTTTCTAACTTAGGCATTGGAGGTCTCAATTATGTTGCTTGCAGGTGATATCAAGGCACTTTCTGGGAGAAGGACCTGAAAAACGTATCTGCTGCTTTCTGTGATTGTGTGGCATTTGACACATAATGCACTAGTATAATTGCATTGTTGTAATGTCTCTTGCATTAGTATGTTGGTTTGCATAGCTACTAAAATTGTGCAAATGTTACAAAACTCTCAACTTTTCAAACATGCACTAAATCAAGCATCGGAGTGCTTGTGTTTGTTTTGCAGGTCCTGTTTTCATACTTGCGGTACTAGGAGCATTAGGAGGAAATTCTTAAACTTGTAGTTGTTACTGTGAAGTTTGTTTTTCACAAAATGTGTTTCCTCATCCATTTAAATGAAATCGCCATTTCTGTGTTGGATGCTTGCATATTGTCGTTAAAATGTCTTCATAATTTTGCAATAATGTGAAAGGTGCAGCCAGAAGAAATTCAGTTTTTCACTTGCAATAGCAAAACCTCCACCAAGATGTAATTTGGAGTCGCCACTTTTTGCAACAGAGAAATTTCAAAAAAAGCCAGTGCCGTTAAATTGGAAAAAAAAAAATACTGTGAAGCCAGTGACTTCAGGAAAAAAATGCAATAATATATTCTAAAAAAGCCACATGGCCTGCCCCCACTTGCTCTTTGGAGAGAAAGCAGCACCCACATCTAAATGAAAAAAAAAAAACTGGCATTGTGTATGATACATCGTTGTTTGTCAAATTTTGTCCAATCAATCATGACTGTGTTTTGAGCACTTACACAAATTTTTGAATGCCTCCACCAACTACGCCGTATGCCATTAATTTCGAAGCAATCACGGTAAGGTGGAACTACCCTTTACCACCCTGATTTGCAATCTGACTATCTTGAGGCCAACTCTGAGAGGGGGATATATTTTTCAGAGATGTGTGCTTATTTCCCAAGTGAAATTATAATTTTCCGGTCAAAACTCTAATTTCTATGAATTTTTGAAGTGGGCTGCCTGAAATTACAAAACCGCCCATAGAGTGGGGTCAAAAACGTCTCACAAACACCCCATTACCAATTGAACATGTATCTATTGGCACTTGAGTCTCCACCAATGAAAAATTGACACATTATCTCTTTAAGCATTAATGCTCTGAAATTGTCATAAAAGTGTGTGGATTTGCATTAAGAGCTTGACGGAATTGGGGCCAAAAACAGGGTGGCAGAATTAAGTGACTGGCGGAATTGAGTAGTTCTACCTTAGTAGGAAAAAATGCATGTTTTTTCTTTTTTCTCCATCCATCGGATGCAAATTGCTGAAAATCTACATGGCAAAATTTCCGAATCCACCAGATCCCCCCACCGAACAGCAAGGCCCCTTTCAATTTGCCCAATTAGTGTGCTCAGATTTGTCCCCAATCTCGTGCATCATGGAGTTTTCTAAGTCATGGTCCAAAAGCACCCGTGCTTTACTGGTCTGACTGTGGACAGTGAGGGGTTAAATTGGACAACCTAATGAGCTTCTATGGTTATTGAAGAAGCAGGATTGCCTTCTTCTCAAAATAACCAAGTGTGTTGAATGATATTCAAAATGTGATTTCTTGAGCTCTTTAGTAGAGATTTATAAGCAAACAATTTAGTCCAACTTGCATGTATTATATACCATTGAAAATCTCTCAATTATATTCTCCTTATTGTATATTAGAACTTTAATTTGGATCTAATTAAATTATAATTTTTTATGTTGGATATAGCAAAGTCACAAAATGATTGATGAATTTTAACCCCTAAAGTTTTATGACTATGTTTTCTCTGAAAATGCTCAAGAACTGCCATTTTTAGTACAAGTACCATATTTTTGAAAAAAGAAACATTTTTTGACACATGTAACTGTAGGATCTTGTTGTATGCTGACTTGAGAACATGTGGTAAGAATTTCAAAAATTTCCACCGCGTGGATTGTATTCAAAATCACTAAAATCATTTTCTTAATCTTGCAAAAAAAAAACGCAGCTGCACTTCAAAAGCTCACTTTTCTATGAAAATATGTCCAAATCGGTGGTGCTTCTTTGGGTTCTGTTTTCTAGACAAGTTGTCTACATGCTCAAAAAAATTCACATAATTTGGAATTGTACAACATATAGGAAAAAAATAGTTAGTAGAACAAAGTAGATAATGGTTCAAAATGCAAAATTGTTAAGAGTTTAGATTTGGAATTGGAAAATGCCCATCCTAGTAGTCGAAATATTGTAATATTCAATCTATATCCTATGATTTTATTTTTTTCAAAAAATATTGAAAATTGAGTAAGATAAAGGACTTCAAAGTTTATTTTAGAGTAGAGATTTCATAACTACCCGTAAACTAAAACTCCTCATAACTTTTGACTCATTGGTCAAAATGGAATGATTAAAAGCTTTCCACGTATATATAATTCTAGAAAACCAATTTCAAATTTTTGTTTCTGAAAAAAGTGATTTTTTTAATCTGCCCGGATTGTCCAGACGAGAAAAAAAGTAACATATTAGGCCATAACTTTTGACTTGTATTTCCAAATGTTATGAAATTTAGTGCATATGAAAGGTATTTTTTGCGCACAACTTTTCTTAAAATTTTAGTCTAAAATATGAAAATCTCCAATCACAAATACCTGCCCAAATTTTCTATACTACCAAAAAACGCATGCTGGTCTTTTAGGGGTTAATTGCAAGTTAAAGTCAATTATCAAACTTGACCAAGTTTTTAGTCATTGAAACTCCTCAAAAGTCAAAACATGTTCTTCCAGAAATAATATCAATGAAGTTCATTGATTTTTCTTTGTCAACGCATGCACTTTCATATAAAAAGTTGACGTTCAAATGCTCAAATTATTTAATCTTTATTTGGTCACCTTTGCTAGCACATTGAAGTGTGGTTTAAGGACACACCTCCATTTCTTAGCTAAGTCCACCAATATCATTTACATAAGGGGGACTTCCATACACACAAAATTGGCCTATCAATTCAGAAAAGACAAAAGAAATTCCGGAATATTTTATGGAAGTGTGCAACAAATTGCAAGAAAAGAACTACAATTACAAGTTGGCTAGCAAAAATTAGAAATAGGCTTGAGAAAATTTGGAGAGGCTAGTTTTCTCTAATTTTTGGAAATGTATTTTTCACATTAGACTTAGTTTTTTTGGTTGCTTTTAGTTTGACAAAAAAAATTACTCCTAAAATGTAGCTTTTTCCTACTTAGATAGAAAAAAATGCATTACAAAACTCAACAAAGGCAATTCTAACTCTAGAAAACTCAAAAATTCATCTCACTAAATTTTACCCAAAATTATGCATTAGCAAGTTATTTGAATCAAGATGCAAGTAATCGTCCAAATGTAGGAGTCACTATGAATTATTTGTAAATATTCTTAGGTGAAAGTTGTAGGTGACTATTTTTAAATTTGTAGACTTTTTGCATGTTACTTTCACTAATTGTCAAAAGGTGAATAAATAACCTAGATAAATATAATGCAAGGAGGACAATAACATTCCTAAAAACATTGGAAGTTTTTAGTGAGTGATTTTAAACTAAAGTAATAAATCACCATCATTTTGCAACCAATTGTATTCAACAATGAAAATTTCACTATAGTTCTAAGAATAGGTGAATAATATGTCATCTAAACAATATATTGAGAGTTTCCAACAATATATCACACGTCCAATTTGGATAAAAATCAATCCAGATAAGTCTATTAAAGAATAGAGTATTACCCATTATGAATATTGGTGCACTTAATAAAGATTACTTTGACAATAAGAAAATAATACAATTACAATATTTTCTCCCCTCTCAAAAAAATAATTGACACTAGAAGAAAAACGTGTCCGGCACAACCGGCTACTATGCAACTAGTGTCCTATACAACTATCCTGCGACTATAATTCTTTTTATATGCACTAAATCTAATGTAATTGTTTTATGTTGTTGTTTTACAACATTGACACATTGTTTTAGTCACAAAGCAGTCAATCTATAGTTGCAAAAATCGACTAGGAAACAACTAGGAAAAGATTGCAACTGTAAAATGACCACAGTTGTTTCCTAGTTGCTTTCTAGTCGTATATTGTTGTTTCTTAGTCGTTTCCTACAATACTAGAAAATTCACCTTTTATGTTGATTTGGTTGCATAGATTTGATTCACTTTTCTATTGATTTGGAAAGTAATTTATTGGTTTGGATAGAAATCAATAGAAAAGTGAACCAAATGAATGCGACCAAATCAACAAAAAAACGGAATTTTCTAGTAGTGAAGCTAGTCGTTTCCTAGTCGCTCTTAAGTAGTACAATAGTTGTTTCTTAGTCGATTTCTAGTTGTATCCTAGTTGCTTCCTTAGTTCATTCCCATTTGTCTTTTATCAATTGTCCATATCAATTCTAAAGAATACCATTAGGTTGGACATATAAGACGTGTAAGTTATTGTAGTCTTGTGCAATGAATTTTGTTGATAGAATTCTACGATTTCTACAATTTATAGATTTTTACAATCTATAGAAATCAAAAAATGTTTAAAATCCAATTTTTTTTTAAATCTATAAAATTGTAAGGTATCCTAAACTAATGAAATCTATTAAATACTAATATTTGAATTTTTGAAATCTAGGAAGAATATTGATATAAAATTTTGAAATCTAGAAAAAGATAAATTTGAAATTCAAAAATCTAGAAAGAAGATAGATATGAATTTTGAAATCTACAAATCATTGAGATTAATATTTTAAAATCTACAAATCTACAAGTTGCAAATGAGTCACACACAAGGTGTGACTTTTGCAATTGCTTCACTTTTTTCCTAGATTTTAGGGTGTCCACTCAACTACAAGTCTTCAAATTATCTCCAATTGCAAACCAGACATAAGTGTCCTATGCAATTGAAAAATCAATTGCATAGTGTAGTTGCAAAACCCCTCATTTTCTTCTAATGTGATGAAAATTTTGCCAATATATGAAGATATTTTTCCAACTTTAGTAATTGTTAAAGAAATTTGTCAACTTTATTGGTTTATAAAAGTTTCTCCTTAGTCTCATGCACTACAAGCAATACATTTTCTAATAGTACCATTTAATAGAGGATAACATAACATTTAGTAGTTGAAGAATTTGTACTATACAAATAGAGAACCAAATTCCAATTTGTGCAAATGAATTCCTTGCTAAAAAGAGATGTGACTCAAAAAAATTATTTAGTGAAAAAACTCAAATGCTATTTACAAAATGTGAGCTCTATCATTTCTACTTATCGTAAAACTAAGTTATATATAATTAGGTAGAAATTTAAATCAATGTATTTGAAAATGGAATTGAATTGAATCACAAGACAAATATGTTGTTTTGATATTTCAATAAGTAACAATATTCTACAAAAAATTTAAATTAAAACTAATACAAGTATTTTAACGTCGACACTCGACACTTGACTACCCTTTGAAGCATCATTTAAACATTGTCATGAATATTTCAACTTCTATTGGTTATTTTTATCCCCCTAAAGGAGTAAAGGACTAGATGTCCAAATTTGGTCTCATATTTTTAACCCTTAAAGGTCCTTGACTATGTTTTCATCAAAAACGCTTCAAAATTGCCATTTGTAGTACAAGTACCAAATTTTAGAAGAAAATCAAATGAGAGCACATGTAATTGTAAGATCTTGTAGTATGCTATTTTGAAAAGACGTGGAAAAAATTTCAGAAATTTCCACCGTGTGGATTGCAAGATATTAGTGTTTGAAGTGACAAAAATCCTTTTGGGGGCCCTACAAAACTCCAGGTAGTAGCACTTCACAAGGTCACATTTGTACGAAAAAACGTCCAAAATGGTGATGCTTCTCTAGTTTTTTTCTTCAAAGCAAGTTGGCTACATGCTTGAAGAATTTTAGGTCAATTGAAATTGTACAACATATAGAAAAAAATAGTAGATAGAAAGAAGTAGAGAATGATTCTAAATACAAAATTGTCAAGAATTTAGCTATGGAATTGAAAAATGCCAATCCCAATGGTTGTAGTGTTGTAATAATTAATCTTCATCGTATAATTATATTTTTTTCAAAAAATGTTGAAAATTGAACTAAATAAAGGACTTTAAGGTATATTTTAGAGTAGAAACTCCATAACTGCCTGCAAACTAAAACTCATAACTTTCATCTCATTAATCAAAATGGAATGATTAAAAGATTTCCACATATATATATATAAATCTAGAAAAAATTCAATTTTTTCAATTTTTTCGTTTCTAAACAAAGTGATTTTTTCTTATCTGAACCAAATTGACCGTTCTAGAGAAAAAAATTATATATATCTTACAATAACTCTTTAACCATGTAGTCAAAAGTTATGAAAATTGTTGGGCCTTATAGGAAAAACCTCGTCCATATGTTATATGAAAAAATCAAAGAACAAAATTAAAAATTCCATTTGTAATGAACTGCCTAAAATTACTATGTTGCCAAAAAACTTAATTTGGTCCTTAAAGGATTAAAGTCCAATTTTAATAGGTTAACTACAGATTTTAATTTTGTTCTAATCTATTTATATTTTGACCAACATGTGTTATGCCCTTCAATGATTCTAATGACATAAAATGAGGCTTCACCCAAACAATATTTTGTACAATACAATCAATTGAATTGGACATTTTCAAGCCTAGAATCTTTTGTCCATTAGGGATTTAAGACCTTCAGCAATTTTAGAAACAAAAGTAATACATGACAACTTGTAATGTCTAGAGAGGGTTTGAACAAACATACATGTACTATAAAATATGTCATGTACAATTTTATGAGATTTTCATCTAAAGATACTATCTTATGTATGACAAATAAAAATTAATTATATAATCAAAATATTAAAAGTATTAAAAATACTTTTCCAATCAATTTCAATGAATTTTGCTATAATAGTTTACTAAAATAATTATTGGTGGACCAAAACCTAACTATGATAGGTCTACACATGTAGTGTAGGTTCCAAAATTTCAAATTTTGAAAAGAAACTAGAATATAAAATCTCTTATTTATTTTTAAACAATTTTGGAATAGGAACAATTTTTAAACAATTGAGAAACAATTTTTGCTTAGGAAGGTTATCACTCTACAGAAAATAAAAAATCTCTTCTAATAAAAGAACTAATGCAGTACTGCATAATAGTTTGAAAATGTAAGCTTAGTTGTTGTGTCTGTCTCTTGTGAGAAAATAGTGATAGAATGTCACCCACTTATTCAATAAGTGAGTGACTTTTTATTATTTTTATCTATATTTTTATTATATCATATAAGTATTTTCTCTTAGCATGTTAGAATGCAATCAAAAAGGGATCAACAACTATATCCCCTTCATATTATATCTTATCAATATTTAACACATCCATATTTTGTGTAATTTTGTATCTTGTATCTCATACCTATATTTGTATCCATATATTATACTATATCAACATTTGATGTTAGACATCCGTATTTTATAGATCATACCATATGTATTTTATATGTAATTGATATAAAACTGGTCAATAATCTTTAGACAATACTTTAGAAAGAATACTTTATGTAATTATCAATGCAAAAGTTGTAGATAGCAATATTAAAGGCACAACATAATAATCCAAAAGATATGTAGATAATGGGTGTTGAATGCAACAAGTGTAGCAACAAGACTTGACAAATCTTCAACAAGAATTGAAAATGAAAGGTGCAAGCATAGTACGTGGACAAGGAAGTGTGCGGAAAAGAAGAAGTGGGTCTACAAACGGGAAGGAATTAGAACAGGGATTAGAAGAGGAACAAGTGTAAGGGAATCAAGAGTAGATAGAGGCATGAAGTTGTATGTTGTACATCTGAAACATTATTGATTGACTATTCAAGTACTAAAGAAAAAATGTTCAAAAACATAGAAAAGAGCATACACAATAATTATATTTGGAAACAAATAGTTTATTAGGACAAATTACTGCAATACATGTTTTCTAATCATAGTGATAGTAATCAACATAAGTAAATTTGGTGTCATATGCACTTTATTTATAAATGTATATGAATAGAAATAATAGTTTATAAAGTATGAATATTTTATTTTTTTATATTTTACATCTATTTTAATATTCAAGTTATTAAAAATAATATGCAATAAAAAAAATCTTGTTCATGATTATAATATATATTACTACTATGCAAACTGTTGTTGACTACTAGAGATTTGAGTATTGCACCAAATATTCAAATCAACTATGAAAACATTGTGTTGGCAAGAGAAACAATCATTAACCCAAAAAGACCATTTGTCCCTATAGGGAACAAGTGGGATTTGGGTAGGTACGTATAGTCTCATTTTTAACCCTGATCTTTTAAAAAAATTTTGAAAGATAGAAAAATTTATTAGCTTTGTGAAAATATAATTGTTTTTCAATTGGTGCCCAGGAACAAAAGTCATGCTCAAAACAATGGAGAAGGGGCAACAAAAAAATATTAAAAAAATTGAATTAAAATTAAATTTTTTCTTCTCATAGATTATATTTTTGTCTACATGGAAAGCTTTTGTTCATTACATTTGAATTTGTCATAAGAAAATTGTGGACAATCTTGTTTTTTGGACAATTAAAGTATCTTTTTGAAAAAATAACTTGTAGGATTCATTTCTAAATGCAATTTTTATAATTTTTCAAAAAAATAAATTTCCCATGGTTTAGTTTTCTTGCTAAAAAAATCTCACTCTTGGGATTAGTGCATTTTAATTCCATTTTAGAGATATTATTAATTTATATTTTCTTGCTATCTTGTATCTACTTCTACATAACAATTTTTTTAAGTATGGATATTAAAAAATTTTGACTTTTTTTTCCTAGACTCTCAACTCAATTTTCCACCATAAAGATTTAAAGCTCAAAGCTTTGTATTGCAAAAAATTAAAGTTAAGAAGGTTCAAAGTCAAATATTCTAGTCCCGCAATGTGCTGAAAACTTGTTTTTTTCACTTTAGACACATGTATCTTGCAACCAACCCTTGAAGGACCTAAAAGCCCTTTGTGATCATGTAGTATATTATAGATTTGGTTGTATTTGATTAGAAAAATATTGACCAAATCCTTTTCAATACAAAGTAAATAAATGATCATGATTGTACGTAAATAACAACTTATAACAAGTCATATATTAAACCACAATTGAAGAGGTATAAGGCTAAATACATGTTGTATAGAGGGCCCCCAAGGGCCTTTCAAGGGCTAAACAAAGTAATAGAGCTCATTATGGAAACTCAATATCTAAGTCAATTGCAACATGGCATCAATATAAGACAATCCAAAAAGTAGATGTGGATATTTTTCTTATGTTGTATATACAACTATGTTTATAAAATAAGTGAGGTTCACAATTTGCACTATTTTGATGTAATGCCATATTTGCATTTAATCATATTTTATTAATAAATATGAGGGTATTATTTGGTATATATATATAATTTTTTTTTTTTTTTTTTTTTTTTTGAAATTTTTTTTGAAATTTTTTTTGAAATTTTTTCTAAATTGGAATAGCAATGCACATCAAATTTGATAGTATAAGAATATTATTAACAAGTTTGGAAGTTTTCAAGAGTTAGAAGCTTGCCCATATGTTTCTAAAATTCAAAGACTATTCTTGCATTTTGATATCATTTAAAGAACGTGCTTCATTCAAATACAATTATATTAAGTATGATATTTGTGGTAAAAATCACTTATTTGTAGTGAGTAGAATATTGCATTTCATTGAACACTATTATTTGTAGTCACTATAATTCATAATTTTATTGTAAAAGAGTCTATAATTAAAAAAGACTAGTCTATTTAATTAATTTGAATGAATTAAATTTATTTATACAAGATAACGCCAGAGCTAAAAATTTCACACCCAAAATTAACTAACAAAATACAAACTATGGCATGTAATGAAATTCGTTGTCATCCAAGCTTTAAATACTAAGTGGTGGAATGCAATAGAAATTAATAAATATTTGGAAATGATTCTTTGTTGAACTACAAGACTCTCTGATTTTAGAGAATGTTTCAATATACAATTCAAATTTTTGAGAATTTAAGCAATTTAGGATTATTTTCATTGTATATATGTTATATTGATTTTTGCCGAATATAAATGAATTTCATTTCATAATCTTACATTGTAAAGTGCATTTATTTTGAATTCAAGTTGGTTTTAACCCTTAAAGAACATATTATGTTCTTGTTGGTCAAACATCATTAGTTTTTAATATTAAAATATACCTTTTGAAAATTTAATATTTTTCATGTAATATTATATGTATAAAATCTAGATTCATTTTTTTCACAATAAAAACATTCAAATGAGATTTATGTGATTTAAAAAAAAAAATATTATTATTATTATAATTACAAAAATTATTATAATAGTATGAACTTTTTTAGCAAAATTAGAGATGATAGTGATAAACATCATAGTGTGTACTCTTTGAGCTCGCAATCTCATACCAAGAGAAACTTAATAAAAAAATTTAAAAGTGATGTAATTTTTTTATATCATTATTGACATGACAAAAAGAATGATAATACGTTTTTTAAACCACCAAAAACTTATCGTTTATAAATTTTGGAAGCATAATACCTCTTTTATTTTTATAAATCAAATTATTCATGAAAATTGTATGGTTATGCACAACAATATGGGATTTGAATTACAATAATGGCATTTGTATTGGATCGTAACAAAAATTTTCAACATTTCTTTGAAGCTTTGGAATTAAGAGCAGATAAACGGCATAAAGAAACATTAGAAGGTTTTAGGGAGACAAAAGAAGAATGTAAATTAGAACTTCAAGAATCAGCAAGGGTAATCAAAGAAAGTATAAAAGAATCCCTAAAATATTATAGAGAAGAAATGAAAGAATCATTAAAAGATGTAAAAGAAGCTCACAAAGAATTTCGAGAAGAAATGAAAATATCAATCAATGAATTGCGAGAAGAAATACGCTCTTTAAAAGTTGAATTGCATGAGGAAATTCGAATGGTAAAAGCTGACATATGGAATGAAGTGAATGCAATAAAAAAGAAAAGTGAAGAAAAAATTGTAACTGTGGAGGTGAAGAAAAGAGGGACACTTGAAAATGTTCATAAAATTGTATCAATTCCATCAAAATCTATAAATCTAATAAAAAATCTTGTCTACTTTTTCAAATGGTGGGGGTGAATTTAAGATGCCAATATTACGGTATTCAATTTGCCATTTTATTTACTTCTTTTGCAACCCAACAGTACATTATGTAGATGCACATCATTATATTTTATAATAAAATTTTGAATTATTGAATTAAATATAATTTTAAAATTAAAAAAACTTCAACACAAAATAGTTTAATTGCGTCTATAAACAAAGAAGTAAGTGACAACTTGTACATTTTGATTTTACTGAATAGTAAATGTATTTTTTTGTTGCATCATTTTATTATGCAATGAAAGAATTTATAGCTTTTGAATTGTATTAAATATCAATAGTTGAATTCTAAAAATCTAATTTAAAAAAAATTATTGATTTTGACACAGATAATTGATTGTTGAGAAATCACCATCCATCTATCTATTTTTTGAAGGTATTATGAATATGAAAGATGTAAGTTCTAATTTTGTTTTTTTATTATTGATTATTTATTTGTTTATTTTATATTATTCATTAATTTAAGTTATACGAATCATTGTTAATTGTTATTTGTATGTTTTTTCTTTAGAGTATTCCATTATAGAAATTCTTATGTCAATTTTAATTATATGATCATTGTAGTTAATGAACTTAAAATAAACACTTTTATGATGGATTCACATAGGTTATAATTCATTAAATCTCAAGAAATAATTTAAACAATTTCAAAATGTCTTTATGAAAAGCTAGACATTCTGTAAAGGTTTTGAAGGTGTTATGTATGAAGCATGTACATAAAACGATCAAGTTCAATGGCATTTGCAATAGGATGCAAAATCTACAATACGAGCTACAATATAATGCATTTTTCTACTCCTTGAATTTAATAAAATTGCATTTTGTGTAATTTTTAGAGTCTTTGCAATGGTAAGCCAATAACAATAGGTCAATACAATTCAAAGGTTTACTTTATAAGGCAGAAAGATACACCTAATTGTAACACTATTGCAATATCAACGCACCAGTAGAAATAAACATGAAAACTTGAAAAGGCTTTATGTTCCTTTTGAAATCCTTTCTAAATTTTGGTCTATGGTTAAAGTCAGTTGCTATCAAAAAAGTCTCTATCAAATGAATGTGAAATACACCTTTGAAGACTTCTTCCCTAAAGCTTTTTAACAATATGCTACACATTCAATTTGATGAAGAATTATTTCAAAAACCTTTGGACTTTTAGTTCTATCATACTAAATGGATTTGATAGCAATTTTCTTTTTATTAGCTCAGCAACTAATAACTTTGATCTCAAAGTTTTCTTAATGTTGATTTATTGCCTTAACCCCTGAACGTCACAGGGGACGAAAAACGTCCTCACAGCCTAAAAGTCAAATTCAAAGGGTTGTAACTTTTTCATCCAATGTCCAAATTCAGTAAAACTTGTTGGAGAAGTTTTGCATATTAGTCTAGTTTGTGTGATAAAATTTTCAGATCAATCCAAGATTTATAATAGTTTTGGGAGCCAATCGAATTTCATAGGTTCAATTTGAGCTCACCAAACTGCATTTGATGGCTGCAACTTTGGGGGCTTGTATCTTTGTAATCTAATGTTATTTTTCAATAAAATTTGTTGGATTTTGTTCCCACTGAAGTCTAATTGTTGTGGTAAAGTTTTCATGTCAATCCGAGTTGTTTCGAATGATTGGGAGCAATTCAAAGTTCAAAATCCAGACATTGGTGGATTGCAATGAACTTTGGCGGCCTATAACTTCTTCATATAATGTCAAAATCTAATAATACTTGTTGGTAAAGTTGCGCATACTAGTCTAGTTTGTGTGGTTAAAATTTCATAGCAATCCAAATAGTTATGAGTGATTGAGAAGCATTTTAGTAGAAGGAGGTTCAGTCATAGATGTGATTTTTTGTTACTTTTTTCACTGTTTTCTGACATTTCAAATCCGTTTTGCGGACATAATGATTCAATTGAATGATATTTTTTTTCCACCACAGTGTATATATTTTGTTTTTGAATCACTTTGTACCTTAAAGTTTTTTCATTTGAGTAGGTTTAGAAATCAAATTTCACCTCCAAATGTGTTTTTAAGAAAATTTCAGCCCCTTTTTTGAACACTAAAACATTATAATCTTTTAATCTATATGGTCAAATGACCCCAAATTTGTTCCGCACCATCTAAAACATGCACACTACAATATTTTACGGTTGAGATCTTCATACCTTACTCTAATTTTGACTTTTCAGACTTGCAAAGGCAAGCAGTTTTTAAGCCTAGTTGGACCTCTGACGTTTAGGGGTTAACCCCTAAGCGCTCAAACGACCATTTTTTGGTTGTTGCCTGACTTTGCCACTTCGGGTAGAATTTTTGGACAACCCCCCCTCCCCCCCCCCTCTTTTTCTTTTCTTTTTTTTTTCCAAAAAATTGGATTGTCTTTCAACATTTATATTCAAAACTCAGATCGCTACAACCAAACAAAAATTATATGAGAAATAGCACAAAATGCTTAGAATTGGCTAATGTTGAAAAACTTACTATTTCAAAAAAGTGTTGGTGTTCTCGTTTCTTGATCTTATGCATTTTTTTACAAATCAATAGAAACCTCAATTTTGACCAATCAAAGAAAGATTCAAATCCTAAAGGTAGAAATTGTATTTTTGGTGAATTTTTGAAGTTATATCTTCAAAATTCATTTGAAGAGAATCTAAAAATGATTTTATAATTTTGACCCTACAAATAATTTCTACTTTTCATGCTTCATATTATCTTCTTTGATGCAAACTTCAAAAAAATTATAGATTTTATATTTTATAACACATTTGTGTTTTATATGAATCCCTTGAGCTTTTAGGAGTTAAATGCCGGTGTATCCACTAAATATGAGAGCTAAATTAAAGGTTGATTTTGCATACATTTGTAAACAACATTTAAAACATTCTTGTTCAATTTCAAGGTATTTAATAAATACATGTTAAGAAAATTCAAAATTCTCTTTTAATTGCCAAGAAGGCCAAATAAAACCTGAGACTTGCAATTCAATAATGTAGGCCAATATTCAAGTACTTATAGATGTTTTTTAGGTGTAGTTACCTCAGAGACATTTGATAGTCATAGATTTCAATAAAGCACTAGTTCCATCAATCATAATCAATAAAAAGATATTTAAATCTTACTAGTTACTTCTACAACTTGAGAATAATTATAAAAAATATGTACTACAGCGGCTTAAAATATTGCACTAGTAATTAGTAGGAGTTACTAATTATAATCTTACACTATTGTAACTATTGCAAAGATGAGGTTTTAAAAAATGCCAATCTTTACAAAGTAGGATGCAAATTAGGATGTCCTAAAATGATGTACTTGCATTTCAAATTAATATGGAAGATCATTATTCTAGTTGAAGTGAAAATTCTTATTCAATTTATGATCATGACATCTTTAGACCTAGGTCCAATTTGACTTGCCCCTTAAATGATAAAATTAGTTAATATCTTTCACCTTCTCAATGATATAATTGAGTTCATAAACTCAAAATTATGAGTCACTATAATTGAAGGTGAAGCAACCATCTAAAAAAGATCTACCAATAGGAAGAATAAAATCAAATAGATCCTTCAAAAATAAATAGAATATTCTAAAATGATATTGAACAACGATGTGGAATTGGTGGACAATTTTCTATTTTATAAATTGATCCATTTGACATATAAAGGGATGATATTTGGTAAAGAATTTAAATAGATTTTGGATTCTCCCGTGCTACACTAGTAAAGGGATGATATTTGATAAAGTATTTAAATAGATTTTGGATTCCCCCATGCTACACTAGTAGCCTCCAACAAACGTCACTTTTGAGTTTTTAAAATTGATTCATTGTGCCTCTAAATTTGCTCAAAACATTTGCATTTTGTTTCACAAACATTCAACAATGTGCAAAATTGTAAATCATTTTATGATGCATGCCCACAAAAAACATGAGAGACTTGTAGACAACAATATTGAATAGGGTTAGAGTTCCCTACACTACAATCCCAAGAGACAAAATAATCTATATTTGGTCAGATGTTGATAATTCTACAAACAAGTCAAGGATGAAGAAATCAACAAATTGAAAAGTTAATACAACTGAGGAGAAATCGAAGAGAAGACCAACAAGCTACACCATACTTTAATCTGTTCTGAAATATTAGTCATCTTAAATTGTTTTTGCAGCATGGACTCAAATGGCACCCCAGGCTCCATTATTGAATAATGTCATGTAGGTGGCCATGCTGATATAAAATACATGAGGAACTGCCAAAAGAATATTACTAACTCATCAGCAAATCCACTGGCATTAAACATCGATGCCAAGTGGCTGAGTCTGATCAAGTTCATGCCGCACGACCTACATAACTTGGATATTGAAAAAAATGACATCACTGGAGCCACAATCTCATTCAGGTTTTGGGGAATTTGATTTCGGACCGGAGCCTTCATGACCGGCCAGCCAGGTCTCGTGGATCAACTTCCATTGCAATCCATTCACAGAGTCAGCCTGCCAGACACGAACATGTCAGCAATAGGCCACCCTCATCTTCAAAGGTAATCAATGTACCCTGATAAAAGGCTTGAAGATGTGCAACCAAACTGGACAGGAAAAGTTCAAAAGATCCTGTAGATTGTAGTACTGATGTATGAAACACACGAGCACAGATGACATACATAACCGGCGATATATAAAGTGAACGTGAAGCTTGTTATGAGGATGGTTACAAAAGGGCTGGGAACTCACTTTTGATTGCAGTAGGGCAGTTGTGAGTGCGCAGGAGAACTTAGGACCTGCATTAGTAGCATAAGGAGAGAAGTCAGCACTAACAACATAACACATCATCAAAATGCAGTATTAGTGGGCAATTGCAAGAAATACCAAAAGAAATTGTTATATTTCAGCGAATTCTTGAACACTAGGTGGTAATATGGTTTTAAACATTTCAAACTCTTAAATCTACGTATTAATCTTAGATTTAGAGATTCAACGTACTGCAGTACTTCAAAGAATTGGCTCTAAACTTTCCATAGAAAATGATTACTCAGGGTTTGTAGTATTATGGTCACTATTGTATGCGCAAGACATCAATAGCATATCTCTGGGGACGCCAATAGCACAAAGACGTTACTATTTTTAGGCGCTTAACAATGCAGGTTTGAACGTAGCGAACTAGTGAACCAACATACTTTCAAAATTCAGCGTTAAATTCCTAAATTTGGGTACTCCCTAGTACTGCAAACCGCAGCCATGATATCAGAACCATAAGGAGCCTGCTTCAAAGAAACCTCACCTGTTTTTTCCCACTTGTCGAACCTTGCAAGGTACACCGTGTCTGACAGCTTCTCTATTCTGACGCGATCGGCCCAAATACAAAAGTGCTTGTCTTTCATCACAGCATGCAACTCACGCACGGAATCTACCTCTTCAAAAGGCTTGGTTATGACTCCAAACGCATGGATATAGCTGCCATCAGGCGCCTGTGCATCGCACCACAAAAATCACTGTTTCTGTAATTATTGGGATAATAACATCCCTTGAAGCAATCACACTATAACATTCAAGAAAACCAAACTGCTAGCAAAGGTGCAGAATGACATCCCAAGATAAGCAGCAACGAAGAAAGGAAAAGTCTGGTAAAGAATGTGTACCAGAGATGATTTTAGACGGCTGAACACAGTGTCGGTATTTTCAACATCACCGTTCAACCAATTCTCCATGAGTAATAGAAACTCAACAACCTCATGGGCTACCGTGGTTACACTTATTCCTGAAACTCCTTCAAGCGTGAGGAAGGATGGAGGCCGGTCTCGTGGGGAAACATTGGGCTGAAGCTTAAAATGCTGCATGGCCTCGAGAATACCAGAAGCACATCTTTCCTTCGCCAGAAAGATATGAGACTTGTCTCCCGTGTGCTCTGAGTGCCATTTCAGAAGCTCCTCCATGGCATTCCCCACCTGCATTGTCACAAGATCACCCCAATTTTAGAGTACATCAAGTAAAACTAATATCAATCATCACAAAAGACGACCACCCTCACTCCCACTCCCCCCAAAGCATGAAGCATAGAGTGACAACGCTCGTCACATTGGTGAAGAATAGACAAGATTTTCTTTCTCAACAGACTTTGGATGTACTTCATTCGTTTCATGTAGCTCCTGCGGGAAGCTCTTGAAATCGTTCATAATCCACCCAGTGGGTGGATGCCAAGGGTTAAAAATATTTAATTGCTAGGGTAATGGGCATTAGATTCATACAATCCTCATGTTCAGTTAACTTTAGTGTAACACAAACGATGTTAGCTTAATGTTAGTGTGATGTTAGTATCCTTGACATAAACTTGAGATATTTTACTGCCACCTACTAATTTAATATTAACTTAATTTTGATCGTAAGACCTATTAGATTAACATGACTTTACCGTTAGACAAATAAACACAGGATCTTTTGAGACAATCATTAACCTGATCACAAACCTTAAATAGTGAATGGTAAATTTGTGAGCACAGATGAATGTTCACTTACGATGACTCCATACACATCGGTCACGGTGAAAAGCTCGGCATCGTTGCCCGAATCACCGCACACGAGAGTATGACCAGGAGAGCGTCCTTCAGCCTTAAGTTTCTTCATCAGGTATGCAAGGGCTTGACCTTTTCCAGCTCCTGTAGGGAGCACATCCAGGTCCACTCCTCCGCTGTATATGAGCTTAGCATTCAACTGCAATTCCAACATAATGACCAATCAATGATTTGCATACACAAGTGCCTCTACCCAATTACAAGTGCGTAATTTTCATACATAAATTTTTCATTTAGTCATCAGTAAATTCTTCAACATAATCCAAAAATTCAAAAAACTTATTTGACAATCGTAGAATGTCACTCTTCCTGTAACCACGAGTCATAATTTTAATGTAGAGAAGAAATTCATTCTTTGAAGTGATGGGTCCAACATGCTACCATTGCTTTATAACACATATTTTACTTTCGTGGGCATGGAACTTTCTACATTACCAGACCATTGTTTAGTCTCAACGATAAGAGAGTCCAAGCGACCAAGACACTTTCTAGTAGGCATATCTCACCTGACGCTTCTTGAATCTCTCCGTCAAGGTTTTGAGGACATGCTCGGCCTCACTTTTGTTCACATAGAAACTCACTTTATGTGGCCGCTGCTCGGAATCGACCTGCCAATCAACAAGCCACACGTGAACATCCTAGCCATCCATTCTTTATAATTATGCGAACTCATTCTATGCCTCTTCTAAACAAGGGTTTTCAGTTCAATATGAAATGTTACAGGAACATTTTGACAACACCACAGCTATGTCATAGTGAAAACCTCAATTGGACCAAGAATAGAAAGATTGTAAGGGTAGTGACAAGCACCTGAAACTTCAGATTCAATTTGTTCCCCTCTTCCACCACCGCTTCTCGATCCCATCCCTGGTTGAGCTCCTCCTCCCACCCATGATCCGGAGCCATAGTATCGCCATACCTGATTTCCGTCCCCACGGACATGATGGTGATGCCGGGCGTGAGCAACGGCACCTCCGACCGAAGCTCGGCATACAAAGCAGGCGACCTCCCGGTGGAAAACACCAGCAACGAGTCGTGATTGTAATCCGCTTGCCACAGAGCGCCGAATCGCAGCAGTGACGAATTCTTCTTGTCTTGATGATCAACCTACAAAAAAAACCAAAAGATCAACAAACAAAAACCATATTGTAGCGAATCCACTAAACCCTAACCCTTCAATTTCAACAGGAACGATGTATCTACGACGAAATCGAGATCATCCAAGCAAAAGAAAAGGAGAGAGTACACACCATGGTGTTGTCGAGGTCGGACACAATCATCAGCCGTGGAGCTCCCGAGAACTCCATGGTGACTAAATTTCGAATGCTCCCACTCCACCAATCTCCCCAAACCCGAGCTTCGAATTTTCCTACAAAACAGGAACAATGCGCGATCAAGTCGGGCGCAAAACCACAAACACAGAGCGATCCGTCACACAGAAGCTTGGATTGCAATAAACACGATGCAAGCAATCGATTGATGTTGAGAATTTCTAATCTTCGATCTTCAATTTGGTTTGCAATTTGCTTCCAGAAACTCCCCAAAACACACATACCTGTCGAGAAGAAGACCTGCAACTGGAGATCGTCAGAGCATCCTTGCACGATCGACTACACTATACATTGCAGATCCATTGAGGCTGACGCTGCCAGAGCCTCAATCAAGCTATAAGATATCCGTCTGTATGTGTGGCCCCCAAGCAGCCTGGGCGAAAAGGAGGATCTAAAATCTACGCCGCTGCTAGATGCGAAGAAGATAGATTGCTTGTTTGGGGAATGTACAAATAGTGTGGGCACCAAGTGGTGGATCCACGTGTCAGACGTGAGAACCTCCGCTGCAGCATATTCCGGGAGCTGAGAATCTTCTTTCTTGTGAAAGAATGGGTGAACTGCAGGAATTGGATTTGTTTATTTTTATTTATACCATTTCTATCCATAGAGAGAGACTAGAATGCCCCGTGCCGTTGCCACAGTATAATAAAAGTAAAATAAAAGTAAGTTAAAAAAAATTTAATTCATAAAAACTTTGAAATATAAAAACGTTTGTGCTGTGCATCCCAACGTCACAAAACAAAGTCCATGTTTTCCTCCTAGCTGAGGGCTTTCTGATGGTACCAAGAATATGCCAAGGGATGCATGGTCTATGAGGGCTATCATAAATGCAATCGCGGATGTACTATTTTGAAGATTTTACAGTAACAAATTAACAAATAAAGCAAACAATTAAACAACCTCATTTAAGATATATTAGTGTGTCTTGCACCATTGTCACAATATAAGAAAATAAAATAAAATAATTTTATAATTCATTAAAAATTTCAAAATTCAAATTTTTTTTAGTTGGAAGTCAAAATGTCACAAAATAAAGCTTCTACACCCCTTCTTGCAGAGAGATTTTCAACAATACCAAGAATGAGCCTGGGGATGCATGGTCTAGGAGACCTCAAGGTAATAAACACAAACACAAACACAAACACAAACAACTTCATTTAAATTGCATATATACTAGGCCCCATCATTCTTGAGAATTTTTTTCTTATGTATAATAGAATTGTGACATGTGGATATTTAGAAGTAGTAGCATTCTACAATTGTCACGTAGGGATTTTTATATAATGATCAAATAGAGAATTGTGCTAAAAAAAGAAATGTATAAAAGTAACTGCGCATATTAATTTGGGTAGAGATACTTGTGTTTTGTTACCTTTTGGGAGGACATATAGTTGACAACTACTCCAAAATAAATAATAGTCCCTCTCAAATCGGGCATTAGTCATTGGACATAGAGATAAAGTAGCATTAGGAGAGATTTCAGAGGTCTGGAGGGCTCTGAGTTATCATGGCTGCAGGAACAAGGGAGTTGCGCCACTGCTGCAGTCTGACGTGGACGAACTTCAACCACATCACCAAATAAAATAAAATTCCAACTTCTTTTATCATTTTAAGAACTAAATAAATAAATAAATAAAATTTTGGCAACAAGCCATTCTTTCACTCAATCAGGAATAGCAGAGGGAACAGGCCAAAAACGACCCTCCAGATCCTTTAAAAAAACGTATTGCAAAATAGAAAAGTTGTCCTATGAGAAGTAATGGATTGACTATGCTCTAGCATTCATCCCTAAGGTAAACTTCCACTAGTAACAAGGTTTTATGTTTCTCCATTGCGAGCAACCTTACAACAAGTCTTTTCCTTATGACACTTTAAATTTTAAAAATTAATATTAAAAATAAAATATATTAGTAGAAAATTTGGTTATATAGTATTGTCAAATTAGTTCAACATGAATACAATTCACAATTTTTGCAAAAATTTATTTTTTCTAGAATTGTAATAGGATATCATAGATAAGGCAAAACATACTTGAAAGGACTTCTATAGACTCTTTCATTATGTAACAATAATACCAAATGCATTATATCTTCTTCTATATTGCATTTGGAGATTTTGAAAATTGAAGCCTTTGATATCAATTATTGTAATGTCTCGGTGAGAAGTAAATTAGGAACTTGGTGAGCAAGTTATCCTTGCAATTTTCAATTGTGATAGACTTAATTCATTTTTCATGTCAATTGATATAATTTAGGGTTGCATATTGTGAAGTATGTTTTAGGTTATATGCATATGAAGGAATTTGTTTCTTTAAGCATGATTAAAGGATTTGGATTTACATTACAAATTTCAAATTCATAATTACAATCTCAATTGGTTTGGAGATTGAAATGTAACTTTGTACCCACATTAATGCAATAAATCATTTTATGTTTAAGACTTTGCATTTTAGAGTTTTTCAAGTTCATGCTCTATGTTTGTACTACTATGAGATGTCTCCATGTTTAATCCAAAGTTCAAGCTTGTATGCATTAATTTTAAATTGAGGGTTGTTATTAGGATTTAGGATTATGTCAATTCTTTCATTTTTCATTTTTCATCATTGATGATATTCTCATTGCATTTTGGGGACAAAGATAAAATTAGTCATGTTTCTACAACAATATATACATCGCTAATGTTACTTCCTATTTTTAAGATATTTGAACTTCATTCAACTTTATATATTATATTTCATTTATCTATTAGACTATAAAAAATAATTCTTGACATCGTAAATTTTTTTTGTCTTAGTAATATTAAATTTTTTTTTTCTATTCATGTGGTCTTTTATTCTTTGATGGTTTTAGGGTTGAGAAATTTAATTATACCCATACACTTTTATTGCTATAATTGGAATTATCATTTTGTATATATGGTATTGGCTTAGACAAGACATATTAGCAACATCAATTTTTTTGTGTTATGAGTGTTGTTGAAGAAGGTGGGACCAATTTCTCCTTCACTTGGTTTGTGATGGGTTTGGTTTCTTGATAGAGGGTAAAATCATGCTTCTTTTATCAAAAATTTGAAGTGATGAATTTTGTCTCTGCAAAGAGAGCTAAGACCATGACTTGTTTTCATAAATAAATAAAAGGATGATGAGTATTGTTTCTCCCAAATAGGCACAAGGAAACCAGTTTTGAGAACTGCTCTTGAAAAGAAAACATGGGAATACATAGTGGGAATGATGAGGGATGATGAACAAGCTACATAATTCCTCATTCATCTTGTGGGGGGCAATGAGGGGATTGATTCACCCTTGCCCTTTAGCAATGACTTGAAAAAAATTATTGAGCAAAAAAATACACACTTGAGTTAGTAAAATAAAGCTTTTAATTAATCACACTTGGTTTATCTTCAAAAGTATATTTTTTTTACACATCATATTTTTTCGATGCATATGAGGTAATTAAACACTTAAGCTTTGTTCAACAATGTAGGCTCATGTTAGTTGCACTATTAAAAATAGATGTTGTTTTAGATATTATTTTACTATAAAGATTCAAAAAAATGTTGCTAAATTCTTGGTTCTTGATTCTTTAGTATCAAAAAAAGTATTAAAAACTTTGTCAAATATACTATTGGTAAAAATGCCCCCAAAACATTCTTTAGACTTTGAAAAGCATACAATGATATTTAATGAATTAATAATTTTGGTTGGATTTAGTATCAAGTTGTAAGAATCTTTGAAATTTCTAAAGAAATAGAGTTGGCTACTCACTATTGAAATAGTCTACAAAGTCTTCTTTCAATTCAAAAAAATATTTGTGCATTTTGATGATGTGTCTTGTATATAGAGAGATTTTGTTTGTGTGCACATACTGTATTATAACTTCTTGGCATTAAATACCATATTCAAACAATTCTATACAAATATTCAAAGCAATAGCAAAACAAGACATGTCATGTAGAACAACGACTACTTAAGGTGTCTTTGTCATCAACACAACTTATTAATCCTTACGTGCGATAAATTCTTCATAATTTGATATGTTTTGTCATCATCTAGTCCATGTCCATGCCACACAATATTCTTCCACCTTTATATTATTACACATCTTGGTGTCATAGATGTAATATGCAATTGGTGAGTTTTGCATGTTGCTCTTATCTTATTGCTTGGAAGTTGGAACACCATACCGTTAGTCGTCACCTAACGGTTCTTCTCTCTTTTTGCTAAACCATTGGTGATACTTACTCCCATACTCTCCACCATTACTTTTGCACCAAAATTTTATTGATGTATGTGCCAATCCGTTGATGCCTAAGGTTGTGTGATCGCACTACAAACTTCAAGTGAGTATCCAATGAGCTTCCATAGTAGATTTATTAGCTTTTGTAGGAGTTCAATTGAAGCGGAGAGTTCCACAGACAATTGAGTAGGATCAAAGAGGTCTTCTTAGTACAACATTGAACAATTATGAAAGAAATGGAGTTTGCAAGCTTAATGGAGTTTTTTTGTTGAAACTCGTTGTAAGCTATTCCAACGTATTTGCATTTCATTTCTTGTGGTGCAACCAGTACTTGAAGAGGTGGTAGAATGAAGGCAGTCAGGAGCATTGAGAGGCTCATTCGAGAACTTCAGCTGGTTAGCATTTCACCTGCTCAATTGTTATTACTTATGTATTCATAGGCCGCACTTAGGGATGTGAAATTGCAAAACCTTAAAAAGCTAGGGTTAGCTCATTGTTCAAAATGAAATGAGCAAAGGTTTGAACAATTTGTTGATAGTAGTATACTTATTATCATATTTCCACGTTGCAACGCAATTGTGTTTGCTTATAAATCCTACTACTAATACTTTTTATGCCTTTATGATGGTGTAGAAGCTTTGCTAGCTATTTATAATTGATTGCTCACGGGCAACTATGGTGTAGAGTCCCGAAGGTGGTTTGCCTCAAAAAGACAACAATGGGCAACAATTGCAACTTTGGTCTTCCCACTCTCACTTTAGTGTAAGCAAAATGTATTTGGCTATTTTTGTAAGTCTAAATGATACTTCCATGGTTTTCACACTCTTCTTGAATTTTCAGATGGTTAAATAGAATATCCAAGTGTCTCAAGGATTTTATAAGTATTAAGCAAAGTATTAACACCAACATTAACATTTTGGTCAGGACTCTATTGAAGATTCTTCCCAGAGACCTTGTATCCTTGCATTGCCTACTACAAGGAGAGATTTACCAAAGCAATCCAATCCAACAGGCTCTAGTAAGTAGCCTAAGGTCATTTATCATTTGCAAGAGTACAAGTATTTGAAACTATAGGATCTATAAAGATATAAATTGATTCAAAAAAATCTTAGGCAACACCATAAAGGGAATTTTTTTAGCATTGATGTGGAAGTCTTTAACTAGTAATTAGAAAGAGACCTCTCAATTCTACCTCACATTCTACCTAGAGATTCTTCCATATAATTATTTTAATTATAGAGAGACTTTATTATAAACATAAAAAATTGTATATTTTATAATGTCTTCTAAAAACTTCAAAAACAATTAATATGATAGTAAATCCTTTTATATGCTTCTAGAACACAATCTTTAATCCTTATCATTTTATTTTTTATAACTAATGAATTAGGATTATTGCGAGAAGAACTCGAGAAGTTATCAAAGCAACTAGCAGAACAAAGGGCGTTGGTGGCAACTTTGGAGGTGGAAATCACCACCGTCTTGCAAGAAAAGAAAATCCAAGAATTAGACTACAAGTCTCACGTGAAGCAGTATGTAATTATCAATTTTGTAGCTTTTGGTTTACAATTATACCAAGATAGTTTTGCATTTGAATTATGTGTGCATTTTTTTCCCTTATTAGGCTAGAAACTAATGAAGCAAAATTCTTTGTTAATGCTAGAAATGATTTCGGCTAGAAACTTGAGTTTACACATTGCACAGGTTGGAGGACAAAGTTGTTCATTTGAAGCAAAGGCTTCAAAACTATTATAAGGTGTGTTAATTACTCAACCTTCACTTTTGTTCTTATCTATTTGCAATGGAACAATTCCATGAATCCAAAATAATAAGACCATCACTAGAATTTTGTTTGTTTGCTATACAAAATTTATGTTTTTTGTGACATAAATTTGCATTATTACTATGTGTTACAAAACTCACAATATCTATGATGAAGACAGGAAGAAGATGATACTACAATGTGTGAAGATCTTCTTTGTTTACTCGAGGAACTCTTCTCTCATGACATTAATATCCATCAACCTTTGTAAGCAAGGATTAGGGGATACAAAACATTATATAGGATCTATTTTTTTAGTTGATATATTGATATAAGTATCTATAAATTGAGTTAGCTTCATGCAAGTTTGCTCCTATATATCAAATAGCAAACTAATATCATTCTTAATGGAGTGGAGTCAAGGTACAAAGACCTATTAGCTATCCCAGTAGATAAAAGGAAGGCAAAGGATCGTATTTTGTTGTTGATATATGGGAAGATTCTCAATAGTCAAGAGAATTATGAGCAATGTTGGAATGATAGGGAAAATTTCAGGTATGGTGGATGAGGTTGATCTTTATTAAAAAATTCAAGATGCATTTTCATGATTTTATAGATCAAGTTGATATTAAACAATGTGGTGTTGTGCCTCAAAAATTATAGCTAGATTGGCCATATTACATTGACAAGGTCCTTAAGACAATCACAAACTTTGTAACCTACTTCTAAGTATCAATAATAAAGTGTGTTTTTATAAAACAATGGATACTTGTAAAGTATGGTGTTGTTATACTTTGTTGTTATCCAACAAGATACGGTGTTGTAGCAAATGTAAAAAAAATTGTGAATTTGTTATAGGTGTACCTTGGCTCAAGCAAACCAAGAGATTCAAAGACTTGACAAAGATTTGAAGCAAGCTTGCAAAATTGCAGAGTTTGAGAAGCAAGAAATGTTACAGGAAGTAGAAAGACTTACCAATCAATGGCGAGATTTATCAGTGGTAGAAGCTGAAGAGAAACAAGTTCTTATCAAACAAGTACAAAAACTAAATGATGAACTTAGAGAAGTCATAGATGCTGCTGCTATAGAAAAACAAGAAATTAGAGATGAGGTTCATAGATTCCAAAAATTAACTTATTTTACTATATTTGACCTTGTGATAATATGCATTGTTGAACAAAGCTTGCTAATGTAACCAATGAGATAAAGAAAATTGATTTTTGATACTTTTATGCATATAGGTGGAACAATTAACCCACAAATTAAGGAGTTCCCAAGATATAGCGCACAAAGATAGGAAAAGCATGAGGATAGAAATTCAAAGGCTTGCTAATGAGATTCAACAAGGCCTTTCTTCTGCAACATCAGAAAAACAACTTTTGAATGAAGAGGTACATTGCAATCATATTTTTGTAGTGATAGTTTTGTATCGCCTATTTCACTCATTACTTGTATTTTTTACTACTTCAAGTTTATTGTAATCCCATTTTCCTAACCTCTATTGACACTTGATAGTAGTGGAGTTATTTTCAAAAGTCAACATACTTCAATAATTCCAATTGAGATTGTACAATGCATTCATTGTTTCTAGGTCCAATTGCTCAACAACAAATTAAGGGTGACGGTGGAAACAACAACAAATGAAAAACATAAACTCAATGTAGAGATTGCAAGGCTAATGAAAGAATTTCAACAACAATCAACATCAACAAATATAGAAAAGAAAAACTTGAGTAATGAGGTGATAAAGCTAAAAGATGAGTTGCATGAACTCTCAACTTGTGCAGATGCTGAAAAGCAAGAAATGACCAATAAACTCCATAAATTGACCTGTAAAGTTAAATACTTGTTCACTACATTCATAGCGGAGAAACAATCTATGCAGATAAAACTTGATGTGGCCAACACCAAGAATGACAAATTGGCCAAGGAATACCAACATGCTCTTTTTCAACTAGAAAGTTTGACAAATGAATGCACTACCAATAACATTCAGGTTTTCATTCAATCCCTCAATTGAATCTAACAAGCTATTGCAATTAACAACTTGATCATTAAAGTACGACAAGACTTATTTAAGAGACTAGCATAGAATCTCCTCAACTTTCTCAAATTTGAATCCTATCTTGCAAAAATTACCAACAACCTTAGCTAGGACAATTAATAGGATTTCTAGAAAAATCAAATTAACGTATTTACAAATCTTTTGAGGAACATCCTTGAGAAAATCACCTCCATTATTTATGAGGAGGTCTTGTAATGACTAAAGTGATCATACAAAGGCTTGATCTACATAAACAAGGATTTTGTATAGACATTGTTAGTAACCATTTGGAAGACCCTTCATAAATATTAGGGGCAATTCTTTTACAATGCCATCTACAAATTCCTGAAATAGTTTGAAATCTTGTTTTTTTCTATTCATTTAAGGCATTTCCATCATTAAGGCCAAGTCTTCTCATACTTATGTGAACTAAGTTTAACATCTGTAGTTGAAGGAAAAAATGAACGGCGTAGAGATAAGTGTATTGCAAAGGAGCCTCAATACAGAGATGACAGATGCTAATATCCACGAGCTAATGGATGAGACACGGCAACTACTGGAGCGAATTGAATTCAAAGACCATTCAATGTCATTTCATAACAAGGTTTATAAGAAGCACAATTGGTGCCCTAACCTTCTCATCAAGTATTGACCCATAGTTATATTAGCATTCAATTTAATTAAATTCCAAAAACTATCCAATCTGACATCAAGTCCTATAGAAAGTTTTCATTTGAATGATAACTAACAGAGAATGAGACGATTGCTTATATTGTTTGACCAAAAATCAAGCGTTGATGCTAGATGAAACCGGAGTCAATACAAGAGCAATATCTAGGAATGCAACAAATACTTCTCCAAGCACCGAGGGAGCAAGAAAATATGCAAAATTCAATGGAGGCACACATTAAAGAACTATTACCACAAGATCATTATCTTCAGGTGACATTTTGATCTAACTATCTTTGCTTAACATCACCCTACATCATGCACGAGTGACGTAACTAAGACGGTATGGAACATGTAATCATACAAAAAAAATCAAAATTGTCATATTAAACATTGTCATCTCATATAAAAGTTTAACCGGTGAGTTTGTATACAATGTTGAAGGCAAGCAATATTGAAGATTTGGAGCATATTGAACAACAATTACAAGAAAATACTAGCATTGAGCTTGTCGTTTAAGAAACCAGTAAGCCTTCATTTGCAACTTTGTCATGAGTTTTAACAATTATATTTCAATAAAACTTGTAAAGTATCCATTATTTTAAAATTTTAAGTTAGATTTCATAACAAAATCATCAACTAAAATTGGTACATTGGATGTCTAAGTCATCAACCTAAAAATTTCAAGTGAGTAGATCTTCCATTTACTATCATTCTATTTCTCCTATAAAGACTCAACTCATATACTATGGATTGGATGTATTCATTTTGAACTGATTTATAGATTATGTATAAGAAAGGCAGTGCAGTAGTCATTGGCAAAATATGCTACAATGATTGAAAGTGTTGGATCTAAATGATATTACATTGCATTATACATGAGATCTACAACAATGGATACAACAATGGACAACATATTTTGGTTGAGCACCTAGCAACAAGACAAATAAGCTCAAGAAAAAATATAAAAAAGGACTAGAAGACAAAGAACACCAAGACATTCTACACAAGTCGAGTCCAAATTGTAATTCTAAAATTTATCAAACTTCACTAGCAAGAAGTGTCTTAAAAAAGTTTGAAATTTTTAACATCTAAAGTTTGAGACATCTTCATTCTACATTGGTGCTCAATCTCAATGTCTATTATAAAAATTTGTATATACTCACAACCTAGTACTTCACACACTAATGATCAAGACATCCAATTTGACTAGACATCAACTTATTCTAACTACAATATACTTGAGTTAACAATTCTGAAGATGCCCACAAATGAATATGCCTTCATCAAATTCCAATTAAAAGACTTTCATTCAAAGTCACTCTAAGAGATTCATGACTAACTAGGATCATGTAATCTTGACTAAGCTTTGATATTCTCTTTGAGAGTTGAACCTATATTCATTCTAAAAATAATGTAATGTTATGAACAATTGTCAAATGTCTTTGTATCATGAAGCTCTTCTCACTAATTTGAAGGATAAGTGAATCAATAAAGTATATAAGAATAATTATCAACATTAATTAGAGATATTCTTTAAATTTTTCTATATTTCACATTTGATGAATATTTGATATTTTGTTATTAGACTGAATAAGAGAATAGATCCATTTGTTTATTGTTTGAAGATGCTAGAAAGTATGCAAAAAAGACAAAGAGATACTACGAAAGCAAAAAAATTGTCTTGAATTCAAAGGAATGGAATCTAGTTAGAATCAACTTGTGTCAATAATTGTGGCCTACTAAAGCAATGTCTCTATTCTAATGTTACTATTAGGCCTACTTGCATGTTTTTTATATTTTCAACTTCTCCATTATAAGACTAATTTGATCATATGCATTATGAAATTCTAAAATGTGCACTATGATTATTTAGAATGAATCTATAATTCAACTTCTAAAATTCTTTAAAACCAAATTGAGTTTTGATGAAGTGCTACAAATTGACTTCCAACTTGTTTGTATAAACAAATTAATTTTTTGAATGTCTAATTTTGTTATAAATTCAAAATTATAATTTGTATGTACATAGAACTTTAAATGAGACTATGAGAGTTGAAGAGTTATTTGAAGCCTAAATTATTATTTTTTAATTGAAAATTAAAAACATTACAAATTTTTGCTTGGGTGGGATTTAGGCCTCAACATAAGGATTGCATGCTTTTACAACATGTTGGGTAGTTGCAAGAAACACCTGTCGTTTTCTGGCCAAAATGGCCGTAGTACTGGAGTACTATGACCTTTTGCAATAATTTTTTTTTAAATAAAATAAAATATGGATAATTTGTAAAGCATTCAAAAAAGTATACATGAGAAAATTGAAGTCTAGAAAAATTTATCTCTAAAAGTTATGCACAAAAAAAGAGGCCTAGGGAAATAGAAGAAAATAGATACTTTTGAGTTTATTTTTAGAAAATAGTAAAATAATTCAAATAATTCAAAAAAAAAATAGACATTTTTCCTTACTTGTAGGTTCTCCTTTTTCACTATTTTTTATTTTTGGAAAACAAAATTGTGTTCTTTGCACATGTACATAGGTAGTGCACTTTGAGCACATGTGGAAGGTGGATACTTTACTATTTTTAGAAAATCTCTTCATAGTCTTGTGTAACTTTAGTATAACTCCTTGTCTCCCATTTTTCACTTTCAAATTCGTATTTTTGGATCGGAAATAGGACTCAAAACCCCTAAAATGGCCAAGGTAGACATCCAATCAGGGGCAGTTTAAAAATAGTAAATAAATTTTGAAAAGCTGGAAAAAAAATACAAAATTTCTGAAACTTTTATGTGTACCTTCACTTCAAATTTCATAGAATATGGACATACGATGCAAAAGTTACAGCCAAAATTCACTTGTCCAAGAGCAAGGGGACAAGAAATAGGACAAGTGTTTCTTGCAATCACCCTATTAGTCATTCCAAAAAATCTACAAGTTGAAAAATTAAAATTCACTCTAGAATTAGACAAAAACTAAGGACTTTCATGATTTTTAGGATGATTTTCAAATATATGATCGAGTATATGATACACCTACATTTCTTGTTGAGACACTTCAATTTATCCAAAAAATTAATGGTTTTAAAATGATCAATTTAAATTATCATGTTGTGAAAACTACATTTAAGATTGCACCAACTCTTGGATCACAAAATTACTAAAGAACATTTCAAGTGTAGTGTAAAAAAATTGATTCCACTAAAAAATATCCGTATCACCTATTCAAAACTAGATGAAAGACATAAGGTCCAACTTAGATATTTTGGTGTTGTAGGGATTTAATTTTCTGACTTATATGACTTATTATTCTATACTCAATGTTTATCTAGAGTAAATATTGATCAAAGATATACAAGCAACTCTAAGAATAAGTGAAGGTGGTTGCCATTTTTTGAAATTGTTTTTTCCAAATTTGCTTGCCATTCTAACCTCTTGGCTATTATTACTTCGATGTGACATCAAATTCATTGGAAGTAAGGTAATTGCATCCAAATAAGCAACTAAGCATCAACACTATTAGTAAATTGCCTAATTTTTTGTTAGATGTTGGGATTCAAAAGGAAATTCTAAAGTTATTCGAACTTCTTATACATTTTTTGGCCATTGTATAAATAAACTATGGATTTTGAAAGTGATGCAAATAGGTATACTTAAAAAGAACCCTAGGTTCTCACGAGGACACACTATTTATGTCCAAAAGGAAGTTTTAATCTCCCATTAGGGCTTAAGGTAGAAGTATCTAAAATTGTCTCCACTTCAATTTTGTCATAATATGTAATATCCTTTTGAGGTATTAAAAGTATGGCCTCAAATTGCCATTGTGGAATGTTTTGAAATCACGCATAATCGAGCGCATAATACAACATAGCTCTCAAACAATAGAGCCATTAGAAAATGGTTATGAGTTTTTGTTGAAGACAATAAACCTATATGACATTTAAATTCTCTTCTAGCCATTGATTTCTTGATTTTAAAAATTGAGTAGAATTACAAAAGTTCTCCAAAATTTTATTTATTTTTTAAAGATTTACAATTTTGATCATTCTACTATTCAAAAACCTCTAATTGTGATTTTTATTCTATTTTAAACCAACTTAAGTCACATCATCTTCAATAAAATGTTTTAGATTATTCTACCTTATATTCAAAAAATGGGGATACATATAAAAGAAATACTAATTGATTTTGGTTTAAAAGATGATCCCATTGTGAATTTAGTGTTTAATCTCAAAAAAATGTACCAATATTAGTAATCCATAGCTCTAATGTAATCTCAAATAAGAAAATTGTGACCTATTGTAAGGTAATTATGACAATATTTGAATAACCATAGTGAATCAAAAAATTCATCAAAACTTTTTAATAATTTTTGAATGATATATATATATATATATATATATATAATTTTATTTATTTATTTATTTATTTATTTATATTATTAACATATTTAGAATCAATTTGTTTCTAAAAATTTAAAGACTTATAGTTTGTATAGTGACCTTCCAAATCTAGAAGCACCAACTTTTTAGAACAATAATTCTTTGAAAAGATATAAACAATACTTGCATTTTCATTTAGAATTTCAAATGAACTTCTCTTTCACAAAAATATTCAAATGTTATAGTCTCTACCTAGTCATTTAGGATTCCAAGTAAACTTCTCTTTCACAACAATTGCAAAGGTCATGGCCTATATTTAGCTTGATATAAATTGAACACTACTAGGTCTTTTATTCTCAACCAATGAGATCACTTAGTTGTTTAAAGGTCAAATCTTTTCAAGTTTTGGATTATGGGCCTATATGAAAAGGCACTTAGAGGAGAAATCTAAAGTTTCAACATACAGCCAAGACAAAATGAGCTAGCACGAACAATTGCAAAGTTCATAACCAATATCTAACTCAATGTAAATTGAAAATAAATGGTCCTTTTGCTCTCAACCAAAAGAGACCATTGGTTGTTTTAAGTCTTGACTTTTTGGAAGACCTAAATTTTTGAACACACATGACAAGATCCTTGGAAGACAAATCTGAAGTTGCAATGCATTTGCCATCACAAGCAGTTGCAAAGGTCAGGGCATGTATATCTAGTTTGATAAAAATTAGGAATTTTTTTTTCAAGCCAATAGGATCTCTAGATTGCTTAGAGTCCCAATCTTTTTAAGTCTTGGATTCTTGGACGCATTCCAAAAACAATTGGAGGAGATATCTAAAATTGTAATGTATAATCAAGACAAAAATATCTACAATAGTTGAGAGTGCCATACAAATAGATGTATTTGAATAGACATAGAAAAGTTAACACTAGAAACTCTAACTATATTGAAAAAGCCATAGATTTGGAATTTATTGGATACATTCTTTCTTTGATGTCAGGATAATAGTAGGGCATTTACTTCAAAATTTGCTATGAAAGCAACCATCATCTAGTGTGTTGCCAAACATCAAAAAGAGTCAATGATATCATACTTAAATAGTCTCTTTAGGAGTTAAAAAGGGGAAAGAAGTACATTTAGGAGTAGTTATCTTATACAAACATACCATTAACCTCCAAAAGCCCAAGGTGATTTTTCTGTGAAAAATCACTAAAAACTACCCCTACTGCTGCATTCATCAAAATTTTCAACAAAATTTTCTTTTTGAAAATCTAACTATAGGATCTTATAGTAGAGTTGTAGGAAAAAAAGTAGTTAATTTTTTGTGACTGTAGGGATTGGAAGATATAAGCATTTATAGTAGGGGTTTTTTTTTTCACTGTACTTGACAATTTTAGATGCCTTTGACCATTGCTTACGGCAAATTTCTACTCTACAGATTTTGAATTAAAAATCTATCATACTCAATATGATGTTATTTATGTCTTTGAAAAATTTCAAGACAAAAAAACCCGTGGAGCACATCCCAAAAAATCTTGCAATGCAACAATGTCCAAAAATCCACAACATACAACATAATTTTTTGAGCACATTTGCCACCACATAATTTTGAAACTTTGAAATTCAAACAACCTATTGAAAGATATACTAATCCTTTAGAAGGTCACCATAATTTTTTTGGAAAAAAACAAATCCTCTACTTCCTATAGAATTCAGAAGGACTATAATTGTGAATAATATATAGGCCAAGTCTTTGGGCAAGCTTTGAAAAATGGGTTCACCTCCATTCTCAATTTGATCCTAGCATGTTCCTTCCACTAAAAATTCTGAGTTTGACCTCTTTCATCCACCTTCCTTCAAGGCATCCATACGGGGGATGCACAAAGAAGGGGCACCAAATGAGGTAAGGGCCACTTTACACTTAGAGGCCGGGCCAATTTGTTGTGTCAAAGGCCAAAAATCCTCACTTGTGATTGGACAAAACGTTGAAATTAGCCCCAACCCCTTTACGCTTAGAGGCCAGACCAATTTGGTGGAATGAGTTTTTTATTCAACAAAGACATGTTTTGACATGGTTTGAGCTTACTGAATTGGGTGCACCAAAAATGGGAGGCCAATTCTTGGCCTTGGGGCCAATGTCAAATTTTAATTAAAAAAAATTGTCTTGTAAAATATTATTTTTTTCAACAAATCACATCCGTTGGATTTGATCCAACTGACTTCAAGAGGAACTGGCCTGGCCTCTAGGTGTAAAGTGGCCCTGAAAATTTTCAGACTTCTCTCTCTTTTTTATAGGTTTTATTGAATTGGCCTAGCTTCTTGGCCTCAAGACCTTTACATATGGTAGAATTGGCCTCCATTATAATGTTATTCTAATGGGTAGTTGTGGTTGGCTTCTAGTCCAAAAGGGCTGAAATTTTGTGCAATCGGCTTGAAGGAAAATTGGCCCAGCCTCTAGGTGTAAAGTAGCCCTAATTATGCAATATGAGGTAATTTTATTGCTTGAAAGTTAAGAATTGATTTTTTTTTAAATTTGAATTCATTGAGACACCTCACATAGCTTTAGAAATAGTTTTAACTTCTTTTGAGATGCAAGTGAGAAGAGAAGCTCTTTATATACATATAAGGTGGTTGGAGGTAGAACAATCCATGTGGGTTATGTAAATTAGAATTAATAGGAGCTCAACCATTTTCAATTAAGTTCAAAGTAGGAAGTGTTTGAAATAGAATTTCATATTTTATTTAGATATAGTAGAATAAATTTTTTTGAAAAACTTTGAAGTAAAAGAAGTTGAAAAATTTAGATAAATTTCAACTCCAAACTGGATAAATTTTGATATTTCTAGCCTCCAATCAAATATAATGGACAAATTTTTGAAAAGGGTTGGAAGGGAATTCTTTTAAACATTTTCAAGCTTCCTCTTTGAATTTTTTCCATAATTTTTTATTGGAGTATTGAAATCTTAAACGAGTTTTTTGAGATGAAATTTATCTTGATTTTCCAAAAAAAATTCTTTCAAATTTTTTTGAAATTTTTTATTTTATTATACCTAAATGAAGTCTAGAATTCTACTTCAAACACAATTTCTAAGTTTCGACAATGAGTGCTCACTAATAAATCAACAAAACTCTGTCCAAATCAACAAAAAAGTAACCCAAATCAATGCGACCAAAACAACAAAAAATCTGAATTTTCTACTAGTGGCTCAAGCTTTCATCTTCAAATTATCTTATACCCTTTGAGAATTTATAATGGATAATGGATTTCATTAGATAAAAAACTCTCCTTCAAAGCTTCTCACCAAATGCTAGTAAAGCAATTCCAACATTTAGTCAATTGAATTTTTCTTGATGACAAATTGTCAAATGACATTGTTATATCTCATTCATTTGTAAATTTATTTCTTAAATCTTAGAATTTCTGCCATGAGACCATAGCATGAAATCCTAAGGGCTTTGAAATGTTGAGCCCTTCATCTATTGCCCACCCCCTGTGCGTTTGCCCCTTGGCCTTAGTCAACAAAATTTTGGCAACCTAGCCCACTTGAGTTGAAATTTGCCTAAAAAGGCCTATAACTTCTTCACCCCGGCATCAGAGTGAAATAAAAATTTAGATATCCACGAAGCTGTTGCAAAACTACACATCCACAAAAAGTTTCAAAAACTCAAGGCCCCAAATTGTTTTCCGGGGGGACAATGGGCCTTTAAGGGTTAGGGACATTAATTTGTCAAGGCTAACAAGGTTTGATTAAATTAAAATAAAATTATGTGAATTCAAAAGAAATAGTAATGGATGCTTCTTTTGAACTGCATTTTGTACAAGATGAGTACAACTCATTACTCAATCATGTGAGAATATAAATAATGCTAAATTTTTTGCGGGTTCAAGTAGTTTTTTCAAAGTTGATTTGAACAATTGTAATAAGAAGAGTGCTAAGAGAGCATTTTGTACTTGTAGTTTTTATTTCATGTTGGAATGTCTTTCTATACTTGTAGGTCCCTTCAATTGGTTGTATCTCATAAGAGCAAAGACCAACCATTGATTTCTATTTTGTGAGTGTCAACTTCCTATTGAAATCTTCATTCATACTCCAAGGAGATTGAGTACATCATTTCATTCCTCTCACTAGCTCCCATTAAAACAAAGCCTTGCCATTCAATAGTACTTGTTCAAAATGAGTTTCCACTAAAATAACTATACCTAATTGTGAAATATTTTAAAAACCATCCCCTACATATACTTGCCTAAAATGTGCAACTTCTATTTGTGAAAGCCTAGGGTCAATGTCTTGTTACTTATGTTAAACACTTTGAAAATTCATAGATTATTCATGTGGTGCCCAAAAAATGTATACTAAGAAAATCTAGACTTCCCTTTTGAATTCCAACAAGACTCAATAAAATTTAAATTAGATCATCTAGTAATAGGAACCTTGCTTATTCCAACAATTTAGGTGTAGTTCTAGGTTCCTTAAATCACCAATCCATGAAGTAGAACCTATAAAATGAAGCAACAATGTGAATTTGTTGAAATCAAATGATCTTTGTAACTTCAAACTCAACAACTTGCCAATAAATTCCTAAGAGACCTCATTTTTGCTACATAAGTGAGCACATAGTGGGCAAAATGGGAACAAGACCACTATAGACAAAATTACATTCTTTTGCAATATACATTTCAGAACTTGAATGTACACCATGAATATAATTTTGCCCACTCTGGACTCACTTACCTTAAAAAAAAAGCATGCCCTAATTGACCTTTTACATGAGTTATCTTTGTCAACCTGGCTGACTCCTCATGGCCACATTGCATCCCCAATTACAGATGACTCAGCTTATGCTTGGACTGCTGGTCAATTCAGAAGACAAGGCAGTGCACTCGGAAGTGGTCGGATGGCAAATTATCGTCAGTCTTGTCATTTCCAGCCCTTTGGAAACTGAACTTATTCTGTAAGTTAATTTTGTAGGCCAACAAAAAATTCAATTTGAAAACAAAATGCCTTAGCTCCGTCTCACAAATCAAAATGTGGTGGATTGGACACACACTTGCCCTTCAGTGGTGTGGCATGCATATCTGTCTGACTGTAGTGTATGGGGAAATGTCCTTGAACTGAAAGGCTTGTCATCTCTCACCTCTTGCAGCTGGACAAGCTACTGAAACAAAAGCTGACTCTGCTAATTGGAAATAAAGTCCTAGACTGTACAAATTGAAATCTTTTTGTACGTTACTGCATGACAGAGAAGTTAAAACTATACATACTGACTTAGTTAAGTTTCTGCTATTAAAAACTCCTGGAAAAGTGCAAGTACCTAATTGGCAATAGACACACATAACCCTTGCCTGACACTGACTGTCGGTTACAGTAGGTGGGGGTGCAGTTATAGATAAGCATTATATTGTTTATTTTCAAGGTGCAATAAGGTGATAATTAGGCAGTATGAGTGAAAATGAATGTAAAAAGTATCACAGTTTTAATTATGCGTGTCGATACCATTTAGGATTGGTTAGCACCAATTTCGTTAAATTGGTGCAATTCTAGCATCAGGAATTGTGACATAGATCCTCTAATTTCAAGCCACAAACTAGGACAAGTTTATCAGTTATGTTTCAGACCGCGCGTCCTGATTTGTCCCCAAGTATTGGCTGGACTACCGCCAAGTTAACGAAATTGACGTTTTCTAAATTACTGGTTGTTACCGTTTTCTTACTCCAAATGACCCTGACTTAAGCTTATATGGAGGCACCACAAACTGTATCTTCCAGTTCGCAATCTTGAGTTGCAGCCATGGATGACGGGTAGTGCTGGAGCCCCAACACTGCTAACCATTGACAGAGCCTTTCAACATCATCCAATGACCCCGTTTTGCTCGTGGGTTTCAAGCCTGGCGTCCTTACAGGTGCAGTGGTTGGTGTCACGCCCCCCAGCTTTTGGTCCGAAACCTTTCTTTCAATTCCAAAGGTTGAAATTATACAGAGGAGACTGTGATTTCGATTTTGTCACACCATGGGTCCCTTCTTTCCAGAAAAATAGAGAGCTGGGGCAACGTGTTCGGATCTAACACGACGAGGCGTAAGAATCAAAAGGGAGTGAGTCCTACTTCTTGAAGCAAACTGCTTCAGTTGCAGCCTGTCGGTCTCCTCTGCTTTCTAAGGATGTAGTAAGCTTATCCTTCAAGTCTACTTTTGATGTGGGGAACAGAGTCAGGTCAGGAGTTAGAATCATGTCCATTTCGTTGTATTCACGCAATTAATGCAGAGCATCAATGTCGATCTAGTGGCTTTCAAATGGCTCTAAGAAATAGGATTGGTACAGGCTTACATTTTTACACTGCCCGCCTTGAAATGAAAGTGCCAATGTCCTGAATTTTCGCTATCCATTTAAAAACATTAAAATGACAATTTTTAGCATCCTTCAAGCATGGGAAACTACTATCACTATCGATAAAGGGCTTGCAAATTTATTGCACTTGGAAGCCATTGCCCAATGCTGGGTTAAGTTGTGTGAAGGTTTCAGTTTTCAATATCCAAAACGCTACTGACACAAGATCTCTGTAAAATCAAAATCGTGTGTAAGATGCTGTGATGTTTAGGATTAAAAGGTTACCGCACCAGATTCATGGAAGGGAATAACAACTGAATGCAGTTACTTGATGACGGCTATCAGAATGCTATCAGAAATGGAATGAACTTGAATCTGTAAACCCGCACTGAGATAGAGCCCACAGATTTTAAGCCAGTGGCTAGAAGCATCATTCTGCACTGGAACAAACTGCTTCCAGACTGAGTGGTGGTATAATTCAATAAATTGGCAGATGTCTGTCAGTGAATTTGCATTGGCTTATTTTCTGATGTCCACAGTACTGAATCTTAGTTACATGATCCAAAATTATCTCATCAGTCGTTTTTTCACTCATGATCAAACACTCAATTGACAATTTTATAATGTACCCAACTGCCCATGAGGTCTGGTCTGGATTTCACTGCACATGACATTCTTGACAACCGGCCGGTAGTTGAGTAGCATGGCCCATTTTGATCCCAGTGCCCACTTAGATCACGAAGACATGCCAAATCATGGGAAACGAAAGCTTTGACCTTCTTTCCCATGTGAAGACAAGGACTGAGCGGCCGGGTCGAGGAGATGCAAACCCTGTAGCTCACCCTCAAATCCTCCATTGCTCAGAAAAATGAAGCTCCGCCTTGAATTGCAAAGTCAGATGCGAGAGCCAGGTCCGGGATTCTTAAACTTATCCACGCCAACTCGATCACGGCAAATGGTGCCAGACAGTGCTCGCTCCACAAGGATTCTCTCGACTGTACGTACGTCACGCAACCTCCCTCCGCGCAGTAAGTAACTTACCTTAACTTATACAATGCAAAGTCCTGACAGAAGAAAAATATCTCGCGATCGTGCACGCTCGATCTGATCCCCCGCCCCGCCCGCGTACGTCCAGCAGCGCAGCTAGGAGCATTTAATTTTGGGAATCGTCCGGCCGGAAGCTTTCCAAAGCAGCAGCAGCAGCAGGCACTTGAATTCCCAATTCCCCCCCGGCCCCCTCCCTTGACAGTCAGGAAGTTCCATGATTGGAAGTCCTTCCACCCAACACCTGTTGTTTTGCATGTGTACCCCTCCCCAAGTTGATTTGGGGTGGAGGCCCTCATAGCTGGGGCGGGGGTCAAATAATCCATTTCCAATGCTTCTCACTGGTCTCCTGACCGCCTTTCGTAGCAGGCCGATCGAGGACGGGTCCTCCAACCCCACACCCCAAACGTTTTGTCCTCAGTGGTGTACGCACTCGGCACATCGATCGCAGACTGATCGAGGACCAACCTTAGCTTGCCATGGTTTGGCCATGCCAGTAAGTTGCAGATTTTTTGTTCCGCATAATTGTACATTGGGTATTCGCTTGCAGGTAACTTAAACGTACTGTGGACTCTGGAAAGCTGTTGGGTCTGAAACAAGGGCACTGGCATCCGTGGACCAAGTCTCGATCAGGCGTTTAACTGCAAGCTAATTTTGCCTGTAGAAGAGGGAGGGGAGAGGAGGGGAGGGGAGGGGAGGGGAGGTTCTCCATAAGCTTAAGCTTAATTCCTGCGCGCTACGCCGCTCCGTCTTCCAATGTTTGCAGTCAGTGATCAAGAGTGGCAGTGGCCATGACAGGGGATCGAATTCCGCTCGCGCGCGCGAGCGCTCTCTTCGTGTCAGAATGGCCCGGATGAAGCCGTGAAGCCAATGCGCATGGGATGTCACTGATAAAGGGTCCGTCGTTTCTTAAACCCAAACTAAACGGGATTCAATGGGATGGGAAACAGTTTTTGCATTTGGGGGACAGGCGGTTTAGGGTCCTCTGGTTTAGGGTCCTCTGATTTCATTGGGGCAAACTCTGGTAGAGAGTGCGATGATGGATTGTTTGTCACTCACTCGAAAAAATTAGGGTAGTTTGCCTTAATTAAAACATCTTAATATCATGGGTTGGATTGCAATGTTTGACGTCAAACAAGAGGTGAATGATGTTGTCATGAGAAATGTCAACCAAATGATTCTTGAAGTTTGTGACAAAGTTTGGGGGAGTGAATCGGTTGCATTGTTAATCTAGTTACCAAGACTGGTGACAGTATCCAATAGCTTTTCAATTTAGACCGGTGGAGGTTGATGGTGTTGATTGTCTTCTCCATGTCTATTCAACTTTTTGTTTGGCACTTTCAAATTGTCGGTTATGTAATAGTTGTTTTTGTATTAATTGTAGACTGCAACCTCTATCTAGATTCCGTTGCCAAGTATTTTGGCATATGTGCTCAAGAATTGGTGACTTTAAAAAGTTGGGACTTTAAGCAACCAAGGGATTCCACTAATTGAGAACAAAGAATCGAGTCTTGTACAGTTTACATGCTAGACATTGGCCGTCACCTTTGCAACTGCTTGAAAACAAAAGGTTCAATCTTATCCAATTTACATAGAGTTGGATATTGTCCATCACCTTTGCAATTGTTTGTGACAGTTGTTTTAACTGTAGATTGCAGTTTTAGATTCTCTTCCAAGTGTCTTGGTGTATGAACCCAAAAATCTAAGAATCAAGAAGATGGAGGTTTCAAACAATTAATGGATCCCACTGGCTAAGAATAAAAGGGCAAATCGTGAGTAGTTTACATCAAACTAGATATTTTGGTCATCACCTTTGCAACTGTTTGTGATAGCTATTTTTTGTCTTCAACATAGATTGCAACTCTTGATTTCTCCTCCAAGATTGAAACTTTAAGCAGCCAAAAGTTTCTATTGGTTAAGAATAAAAAAGCTTAGTCATATTGAGTTCACATAAAGCCAAATATTGGCTTTAACCTTTGCAATTGCTTTTGAAAGAGAAGCTTACTTCAAAGCCTAAATGGAAGATTGGGATTTTTTTCATGCCCTTTCAAATAATTCTTCTTGAAAAAAGTCAGTGTTTCCAAATTTGAAAGGTCACAACTTAAAGCACTAAAAAATTTCCATTGATAGAAAAAAAAAAATCCATTCATATTACAACAAGCAAGAAAAAGGGCTATAGTATTTGCAAATACATATGAATGAACGTCCATTCAAAGTCTTAACATCAAGTGTGGATATTGTTTAAGATCTTTTTGGAAATCATTTTAATGTAGAATTCAAATTTTCAAAGTCTTGAAGAAATTTTGATCAGAAAAATATTAAATTTAAAAACAAAATCCCTTCAATCCTCAATAGATTATAATGATTTCTTTGGATGGCCTTGCCGTAATTCAAATATTATAATAATCAACTTATGATGGATTAAAGTCTTCCTATTTGGGATTACAATAAAGTTTTAGATTTCAAATACCCTTATTTTGTGATTAAAATGCCATACTCACTATGGACTCAATTTTCAAACCAAAATCAATTGGTATTTTTTTATATGTGTTCCCCAAAATAATTGGTATAAGATAAAATAATCTTAATTATTATGAAAAATGGACACTCTCAAAGAATGTTTTAGTCACTTGGTCTATTATTTGGACTTCAAATAGTCACTTGCACCACCAAGAACCACCACAAGTTTTTAAATGCAACCAATGAAATTATATATATATATATATATATATATATATATATACACACACACACACACACACACATGTGTATAAAGTATTGAATTAAAAAGAGTAAATATCATGCCACAAGGAAAAAACAAATTAAATGTATTTGGAAGTAATATTTGACAAAGTGGCTAAAAAATTAGAGCTACAATGACATAAGCGTGGATAAATTTGCAATAGTAAAAATGAAATGTTGAAGAATGGAGTTCAATTTATGTATTTTTCAAATTTTGTAGAAGTTTGAGATAAAAAAGAATAAACCTTAAAATCTTCTTAAATTATTCAATGCTCAAAGTAACATTCACAAACTTTAATTGAATTCCATAAAGTTCATGAATAAATAATCAATTCTTTTATTACCCATTAATTTCTTGTACTCTTGACATTTATTAAACCCTAAAAGACCAAAGTTTTTTTTTTGGCAACATAGCAATTTTGGGTAGCTCACTACAAATGGAATTTGTATTTTTTTTCTTTGAAATTTTTACACAACATTTTTTCCAAGGAGTAGCTTGAAGGCCCAACGATTTCCATAATTTTTTACTACATGATTTAAAAGTTATTGTATGATATGTAGTTTTCATTGCTTGGTAGGTAGCCTGGGCAATATAAAAAACTTCTTAAAAATCACTTTTAAAAAAAATAAAAATTTGAAATTAATTTTTTTGATTTCTATATACATAAAAAACTTTTGAATCATTCTATTTTGATTAATGAGATAAAAATTATGAAGACTTTTAGTTGTAGGTAGTTTGCGGGTAGTTATAAAATCTCTACTCTAAAATAAACTTTGAAGTCCTTTATTTTATTCAATCTCTAATATTTTGAAAAAAAAAAAGATTAGATGTAGATTTTTTATTACAACATTAAAACCATTGGAATTGAAATTATTCAACTCATAAGGAAATAATTAACAATTTAGTATTCTAAATCATTCTCTATTTTTTTCTACTTACTATTTTTTTCTATATGTTGTACAATTCCAAATGATTTAAAAATTTATAGGCATGTATCCAACTTGCCTCAAAGAATGAATATACGGAATTACAACCATTTTGGAAATTTTTTCATAATGATATGACCTTGTGATGTGCAGCTGTCCGTTTTTGTCACTTCAAACGCTAATATCTTGCAATCTATATGGTGAAGTTTTTTAAAGTATTTTCCACATCTTCTCAAACCAGCATATTACAAGATCCTACGGTTACATGTGTCCAAAAATGTTTTTTTTCTCTAAAATTTGCTACTTGTATTAGAAATGGCAGTTTTGGAGCGTTTTTGATGAAAACATAGTCAAAACCTTTAGGGATTAAAAGAATAGTATCATATTAACAAACACCCTTCAATCTACTTATAACTCTAAGAATCACTTATGTACAAAAATCCCACCTAAATAAATGAGTCACCGTGTGATGAAAGAATAAATAGTATTATCTTAAAAATAAATCCTCAACCCTCATTCATAACAATATGTATTCAAAAAATATCAACTCAATTATTACAATGCATATCCATATGAATTATTTCATATTATTATAACAAAATGAGTCATTAAAAAAAATTGTTCTTTATGTGATTCCAAAAATGGTGGCCATTTAGCACTTTTGCATTTGAGAGACAATAAATTCTTTGATATCCTCATTTCACTAGGAAATATTTAGAGGGACATGAACATAGAGGGGCCTAAATCTAGTAGAGAGTGAGATGGATTGTTTGTCACTCACCCCAAAAAACTAAGGTAGTTTGCAAGTTGTAAACATCTAAAATCATTATAAGTTCTTTTAGATGTTTGATGTCAAACAAGAAGTGAGTGATGTTGTGATGAGGAATGTCAATCAAATGATTCTTGAAGTTTGTGACAATTGGGGGAGTGAATATTGCACAATTAATCTAGTTACCAAGGATAGTATCCAGTAGATCCCAATTCTATGGCTTTTCAATGAGGAGAAGTTTGATAGTGCTAACTTCTCTATATCTATTCAATCTTTTGTTTGCCAATTTCAAATTGTCATTAATAAGGTAGTTATTCTTATTTCAAATGTAGATTGCAACCCCTACATTTCTCCTCCATGTGTTTGGGCATGTGAAACCAAGAATCCATGGGTTACAAAGGTTGGGACATCAAGCAAAGATTCTATTGGTAGTTCAAATTATTTACACCAAGCAAGTCTTGTTCAAACTACACCAAGCTAGAATTTGACCATAACCTTTGCAATTGTGTATGATAGCTATTTTTCTCAAATGTAGATTGCAACTTTAGAATCTCTTCCAAGTGCCTTGGCATATGGGCCCAAAAATCCAAAAATTTACAAAATGGGGAATTCAAACAATGAAAAGATCCCATTAGTTGAGAATAAAAAGCCAAACTATGAGTAGTTTACATCACTTCAAATATATTGGTCATCACCTTTGGAACTCTCTAGGATAGCTATTGTTGTCTTGAATGTAGATTGCAACTTTTGATGTCTTTTTTAGAAAATCATTTTAATATGAGTTTCAAAGTTTCAAAGTCTTAAAGAAATTTTGATTCCTAAAACATCAAATTTATAAACAAAATTCCTTCAATTCTTAATAGATTATAATGATTTTTTTGGATGGCCTTAGTACTTTAAATATTGTAATAATCAACTTACATGATGGATCACAATCTTCCTATTTGGAATTACAATAAAGTTTTGGATTTCAAGTTCCTTGTTTTGTGATAAAAATTGTCATGCTAACAATAATCTATTTTAAATTATAAAACCAAACATATTAAGTGTTGAATTTAAAGAGACTTAGACTTTTGTAGTAGACAAGTGCATGGCATATCATTTAGAAAAACTAACTTTATTTTTGAGAGTGATATTTCACAAAGTAGCGGCACATTAGGGCTCATGTAGAATGAATCCCATTCACAAGTTCATATGAAGTTGACCTTTTTCAAGACTCCGACAATCACACTCCTCGGTGTTGCCGCACAAGTAAAGTGGTCTTTTTGTGTCGGCAAATATGAATGATAGGAGCTTTGGCGGCCCAATTCATCAAACCTGCAAGAGGAGCTTTCCATTCCAAAGCTTTAGAAAAAACCCACTGAAAACAATAATATAGAGTACCAAAACTGTTCCAAGGCAAACACACACATTTATTGAATCCTAACTCTAGCAACAACCCTAACCATCCCTTCGAGCAGTGAAGATCAATGGATTTCATTTTTTTGGAAGATCAACAACATGGGAAGTAGTTTTACTTTTGCATTTCTCGTTGGGCAATAGGGGATTTCTTAGGCGGGGTGAGGGAGCGAGACAGGACATGGCAAGGATGGCAAGGCTACCTTGCCAGTTTTGAGGGGATAGTGACTCCTGTCGCTATCTCCAAACTATCTATTTCTTTGAAATTGCCACTTCAACAATCACAAAGAATTGTATATCGTTTATCTGTCTTTTTGCCTTTTTGTCCATTTTTAAAAAGTGAAAAAACAAATTGTATAGATTCCGAGTCTATGACTTTTCAATGCTGTGGAGGTTGATAGTGTTGACTTCACCGTGTCTATTCAATTTTTTGTTTGGCGCTTTTAAACTATCATTAATATGGTAGTTGTTTTTGTCCCAATTGTAGATTGCAACCCTAGATTTTTCCTCCAAGTATTTTTGAATGTGTGCACAAGAATCCATAAGTTAGAAAGGTTAGGACTTCAAGCAACATAGAGATGTTATTAGCAGTCTATTCTTGTTCAAACTTCACCAAGCTAGAACTGAACCATGACCTTTGCAACTGTGTGTGATAGCTATTTTTGTCAAATGTAGATTACAATTTTAGATTTTCTTTCAAGTATCTTGGCATGTGGGCCTACAAATCTAAAAAATAAAAAGATGGGGAGTTCAAACAATGAAGAGATTCTATTAGTTGAAAATAAAAGGGTAAATCATGAGCAATTTACATCAAGCTGGATATATTGGTCATCACCTTTGCAACTCTCTAGGATAGCTATTGTTGTCTTGAATGTAGATTGCAATTTTAGATGTCCTTTTTAGAAACTCATTTAAATACAAAATTTAATTTTTCAATGTCTTGGAGAAATTTTGATTCCAAAAATATTAAATTTATAAACAAAAAACCTTCAATTCTTAATTTTTTATAATATTTTTTTTGGATGGCCTTGGTTTTTCAAATATTGTAATAAATCACCTTACATGATGGATCATAGTCTTCCTATTTTGGATCACAATAAAATTTTGTATTTCAATTATCTTATTTTGTGATAAAAATTTTCATGCTAACAATGAAATTTATTTAAATTTAAAAACTGAACATTTTAAGTATTGAATATAAGGAGACTTGGACTTTTATAGTAGACAAGTGCATGGCATATCATTTAGAAAAACTAACTTTATTTTTTAATGTGATACTTCACAAAGTAGCCACATATTACAGCTATAAAGTCATAAGTGTGGATACACTTGCAATCATAAAAATAAAATGCTGAAGAATGGAGTTCAGTTTTTGTATTTTTCAAATTTTGTAGAATTTTTAAAAAGTTTGAAGTAAAATTGAAGAAAACTTTAGTTCTTTTTTAATTCTTTAAAGCTCAAAGTAACATTCACATGCTTAATTGAATTCCATGAAGTTCACGAATAAGCATTAAATTATTTTATTGTCCATTTATTTTTTATACTCTTGACATTTATTAAAAGAACAATATCATATAATGAACACCCTTCAATCTAATTATAACTCCATGAATCACTTGTATATAAAAAAACCACCTATGTAAATTAATGAGTCTCGTTGTGATGAAAGAACAAATAGTATTATCATAAATATTAATCGCCCTTATACATAACATTATATATTCAAATAATATTAACTTAGATTTTACGATACATATCAATATAAATTTAGTCATATTAAAAAAAAAAAAAAAGAGTCATTAAAAGATAGAATGCCCGTTCTCTAGTTCCAAAAAGGAAAGCCATTTAATAGGATGCGCATCATTGTTTGCATTGGAAGGACGAGTAGGGGCCCTCATTTCACTACTTAACCTTTAAATGCTGGAGGCACCAAAATATAATGTCAAAAAAAAATTCAAAGTTAACCCCTAAAAGACCATTGTCCCTTCGGGGAACAAATGGGATTTCGGGCAGGTACCTACGGATTGAATTTCTGTTGTGAATTTTTGAAACTTTTTTTGAAGATAGAAAAACTGATAAGCTTTGTGGGAATATAATTTTTTTCACAATCGGTGCCTAGGAACAACACTTATGACCAAATAAGCTCAAAAATAGGGGACGTGGGACAGCCTGGGCAGCAAAAAAAATATTTTAAAAAATTTGAATTTCTTTTTTAATTTTTTTTTTCTCATAGAATATACTTTTGTCTATCTGTAAAGCTTTAATTCATTTCATTTGGATTTGTTATGAGGAAGTTATGGACATTCTTGTTTTTTGGGTAGTTAGAGCATCTTTTCGAAAAAATTAACTTCTAGGATTCATTTTTGAATGAAAATTTTCAAAATTTTCAAATATTTTTGTTTTGCATGGTTTAATTTACTTGCTAGAACAATCTCACCATTGGGGTTAGTGCATTTAAATTCCATCTATAATATATGAATATTTTAGATTTTCCTTCTATCTTGTACCTACTTCTACTTTACAATTTTTTTAAGAATGATGATTAAGTTTTTTTGAACTTTTTCTTTCTTTCATACTCTCAAATCAATTCTCTACAAGAAAGATTTAAAGCTCAAATCGCTTTAGTGCAAAAATTTTAAGTTAAAAATGTTTGAAGTCAAAAAACCTAGTCCCGCAATGTGCTGAAAAACTTGTTTTTTTCACTTTAAATGCAGATATCCTCCAATTTGTGCAGTCAAAAATTCTTTAAAAAATTCCACACATTCTTATACTAGTTAGGTGTAAGATCCTATGATTAGATGTGCAAAAAAATCATTTTCCAAATTGTTTTACTCTTTGCTATAGAAATGGCAGTTGAGTGTTTTTTGGCAAAAAAAAGGCCTTGGGCCTTTCGGGGTTAAAATAAACCTAGTCAAATTTCTATTTTTAGTACTTTATATTTTTGGAAGATTCTTTTCAAAGTCTAGTTTTAGGATCAAACATCCGATTTAAAAAATGAATGAATATGATTTTTCAATTCAAGATGTTGTGCAAGGGTGTCCATTGCAATCTTGACTTTCTATAGTGTTGAGGGCTCTTGGAAATGAGCCTCAAATACTCTAGATCTTGGAGAAAAAATCAATTTAAAAAAATTGTAGAGTAGATTTTGAGAAGCTATAAATTGATTGGGATTATGCATGTTAGGCCCTTTATCCTCATTTTTTTGGGGGGTGACCAACATTTTAGATTTGGCATGTGAAAAGAGGATTGAAAGACTTCAAATTACTTTTACACTTTTTAACACTGTTTTGATCAAACGTTATAATCTTTCAATCCATAGTTGATATTGTTAAGTTTTTTTTTCCTATGTGATCTTTAACATGTCTCATTTGAATTTGTACAGTTACAATTTAAAAAAATTTATACAACTTATCAAAAAGTTGTCTTTTGCTAATTTTAGAGCAAATTTTTAGAAGTTCAAAAACATCACAATGTTTAGAACGTGCAGTTTGTCAACAACTATCATGTGGTTATCATTGTTTCATGGGTTTGCATGTTTATGTATAGTTTATTGCATCATTACAATTTATTACTTTACAATTTATCACATCATTACAATGCATTATTTGCGGCTGAAAGTAATGCATCGTAACAATGTGATAAATTGCAAAGTTGTGCATCATAATGATGTGATAAATTGTATATGAATGTACGAACCCATGAAACAACGACAACCACATGACAATTGTTGACAAACCATAGGTTCTAAACTTTTTGATGAAAGGCCTTGGGCATTTAGGGGTTAAGAATATATGGAAGGACATGAATGAAGAGGCCCAAATCTAGTAGAAAGTGCAATAAACTATCTGTCTTTCCCTCCTCAAAATTAAGTTAGTTGTTGTAAACATCTAATATCATGGATTCCTTGTAATATGGCATCAAATAAGAGGTGAATGATGATGCAATGACAAATGTCAACCAAATGATTCTTGAAGTTTGTGACAATTGGGGGAGCAAATATTGTACTATTAACATATTGTAGTCCATTTTCTATTTTGGCAAAAATTAATTGCTTTTTAAAGGTATTATAATTTCAAAAAATCATAATGATAGAGCACTAGAATTGGCATCTAATCCAAGTCATTTTATATTCTTTGGAGTTTACTAGATTTAGTTATGAAATTTTGAAGTTGAACTAGCATAGGGCTCCAAAATCGCCCACCTCCTACAAGTACACATTTTGTACATCAGTGAAGGCTATAAAAGAACAATATGTACAAATTGCGTACATTTTAAAGGTGGGCAGTTCTAAATACCCAAACGCAATTCGAACCTCCTACCTTATCTACCATTTAGAAATTTTCTGATGGAAACATTAAAAAATGTCTTCTTTGACATTTAGTGAGTGTAAAGGATGAAGAGGTTGTTTTTATAATGAATTATAGTATTCATCATGAAGCCTTGAAGGATATGGGATAATTTGAAGATGAAAGCTTTACCGCACATTGTCAAAAAGTAGTAATTGTGTTCAAAGTATAATTTTGTACCTCATTTTACCACAGTAAAATAATATTTTTCTTAAAACTTTGAACTAAGAAAAGTTGTGAAATAAGTCTAAATTTCATCTTCAATAATCTGTTTGTGATTATGAGCCTCCAAAAAAAAGTTAAAGACAAAATTCAAAGTAAATGTTTGAAAATGTCAAAAGAAATGTCTCTTCCAACTCCTCCCTAAAATTTGTTCATAATTTTTGATTGGATGTTCAAAATCCCAAAAAGATTTTGGAGTGAAAGCTAATTTGATTTTCTACATTAATTTAGTTCAAAGAGCTTAAGAAAAAGTTACTCTACACTGCCTAAATGAGGTCTAAAATTCTACTTTGAACACAATTCTTGCTTTTGACTTAACTATGACTATGAGCGGTTGAGCTCCTACTAATCCTAACCATTTACACATCCCACATGGGTTGTTTTACCTCCTACCATCTAATTTGTATAAAAAGCTTATCTTTTTCAACTTTACAATGATCTTAATAAGCTACTTTTAGTGCTAGGTTCTCATGTAGAATTCAATATCATTGTGCTAATGCCACATTTAACTATTTCTGGACTTTCAAAGGGTCTAGAATTAATAATAGAAAAAAAAATGTTCATTCGGAAATAATGCAAAACATCAAGAGATCATTACAAAACATCTGAAGATCTATACAAACATCTGGAGATCTCCGGATGTTATTATCTGGAGATTTTTTAATGTTTTGTCCAGAATTCACGTAAAAGTCCAAAAATAGTTAAATGTGGCATGTTATAAAGAATGAAAAAAATATAAAAAACTCTTACAAGAAGTAGTGGAAAGAAACAATCAATTTTACAACATTTATTGGAAAAACAGTATAGTTGCCGAATGTGGCAAAATTTGACTATGTCATAAGATGAAATTATCAATAAATATTTTTTTACTATCAAGGTGAAAGTCTGAAATTTTATTAATTATTTGGCAACTATTGCGAAATTTGATAAGGGACTACGGTAGTAACCAAGGTGACAGTATCTAATAAATTCCAAATCTATGGCTTTTTCAATGAGGTGGAGGTTGACAGTGTTGATGGTCTTCTCCATGTCAATTCAACCTTTTGTTTGGCACTTTCAAATTGTTGTTTATATAGTAGTTATTTTTGTCTCAATTGTAGATTGCAACCCCAAGATTTTGCTTCCAAGTACTTTGGCATGTCTAACCAAAAATTCATGGTTGAATAGGACTTCAAGCAACAAAGAGATTCAACTGATTGAGATTGAGAAGAAGGTACCCAGTCTTGTCCAATATACACCACGATAGATACAAACTATGAGTACCTTAGCAACTGTCTACAATGATAGCTCTTTTGTCCTAACTATAGTTTTCAATTTTAGATTCTCCTCCAACTGTCTACAATGATAGCTCTTTTGTCCTAACTATAGTTTTCAATTTTAGATTCTCCTCCAACTGTCTTGGCATATGAGCCCCAAAATCCAATAATTAAGAAGATGAAGAGTTCAAACAATGAAGAGATCCCATTGGATGAGAACAAATGGCCAAATCATGAGTAGTTTACATCAAGCCAAATATATTCATTGGTCAACTCTTTGTGATAGATATTTTTGTCTTAAATGTGGATTCCAACTTTTGATTTTTCCTCAAAGATTGAGATTTTAACCTACCAAATGCCTCTACAAAATAAAAGAAGCTTAGTCCTGTTTAGTTCACATAAAGCCAAATATTGGCTTTAACCTTTACAATTGCTTTTGAAAGAGAAGCTTACTTCAAAGCCTAAATGGAAGATTGGGATTTTTTTCATGCCTTTTAAAAGAATTCTTCTTGAAAAAAGTCGGTGTTTCCAAATTTGAAAGGTCACAACTTAAAGCACTAAAAATTTCCATTGATAGAAGAAAAAAATCCATTCATATTACAACAAGCAAGAAAAAGGGCTATAGTCTTTGCAAATATATATGAATGAACGTCCACTCAAAGTCCTAACATCAAGTGTGGATATTGTTTAAGATCTTTTAGGCAATCATTTTAATGTAGAATTCAATTTTTCAAAGTCTTGAAAAAATTTGATTTCAAAAATATTAAATTAAAAATAAATATCCTTCATTTTTTAATAGATTATAATGATGTTTTGAGATGACCTTGGTAATTCAAATATTGTGATAGTCACCTTACAATGGATCATAGTCTTCCTATTTAGGATTACAACAGAATTTTAGATTCCAAGTACCTTTATTTTGTGTTAAAAATTCTCACTATGGGATCAACTTTCAAATCAAAATCAATTGGTATTCTTTTATATGTATCTTCCAAAGCCAATTGATTTACTATTTTACTTATGGTAAAATAATCTTAAACAATATGAAAAAAAGACACTTCCAAGGAATTTTTCAATCATCTATCCTTTCATCTTCTTTGGACTTTGAATAGTCACTTGCACCACCAAGAATCACCATAAGTTTTTAAGTGCAACCAATGAAAAATTGAAGAATAAAAATTGATGTATATTATATTTATCAAAATAAAAAGTTGAATTTTAAAAAAATAAAAAATAAAAAAACAAACATATAACATTGAATTTAAAAAGAGTACATGTCATGTCATTTCAAAAACTAAGTCAATCCTTAAAAGTCCTAAGTCTTTTCTAGAATTGGTGATTTGAAAAAAATCATTATAGAGTTCATATACAAGTAAAAGTTATAGGTTTTGAATTTTAGATTCCATCCTTATGGTTAGATTCACCAATGCTATCACCAGTATTTTTTTATGAATTTTGAAAGGAAAATTTTATATTCCTTCAAAATTCAATTACAAGCAATATATTATCATTTTTGGAGTAAAACTTGTTAGAATGGATTTGAAAGGAAGTTATCTTGGCATGTTGATTTTTTGGAATTTTTGTATTTTTATCCTGAGAATACACAAAATTGGAATGAGACCCAAGATAGGTCTGTTTTTTACCCCCTCATCCCTCCTACAGAGCCTAGTCAAGTTTATTTTTCCATGCATGAAAGTCAACCTCCAAATGTTGGATTTTTACCATTTTGGAGTTCTTAATTGACACTAGGTTTTGATGGATTTTTTGGTGTAAGGAAATGGGGTGGGCTATTGTGTCAAACTAAAAATGACCTTTTTGAAGCCAACAATGCAATCTGTTTGCAATTTGGAGCTAATCTTCAAAAGTTAGGATTTGGACCGCATAGGAAGTAAAACCTAAGTGAAGAAACCTAGGAAGTAGAAATCTAGATGTAGGACGGAAATCTCTTGAAATCAAAAAGTCAACCAAGTGCTAAAGGCTAAGGTGGAGATCTAGATTCAAAGGTCAACAAGGATCTAGGACCATATGACAATAATCTACAAAGGACATATAACAAAGATCCTACAGGGGTTGAAAAAAACATGACAAAAATCTAGAAGAATTGAAAAAGTATGACAAGAATGACATGAGGTTGACAAAGTCCGGCAAGAATCTTGGTAAATAAGGGGAAGTCAAAACCCGAATGACAAGATGAAAATCCTAGTACTTTGTTGAAAGTCATAAATTATGATAGAATTAGTTAGTTAGGAAGAGAGGAGAAGGGTACTCTAAAGCAGTATAAAAGGGCACCCATTTTCCTCTCAAAACACACCCATTTGTATTCACGGGTCCGTGAGGTCCAATTCATATTGAAATTCTTGGCATTTTGAGCCAAAGAACCTTGAATGGTGTTTTGGGGGGCCTCTTTTGCTACTTTGTTGTTGTTTGGTTGGTGTCATTGGAGAAGCTTTGGTTGGAACAAAGGTCTCAAAGTCCCGTTGTGTCCTCGGTTGTGTCACGTGTCATTTTGGGGAGCCTTGGTTGGAACAAGGGACTCAAGGTTCAGTTGCACGAGAGTCATTAAGAGCGGTTGTTGTATTTCAAGTGACAAGTTCACGTTGGAATGTGAGGCTAGATAGTAAGAGCGATTGTTGTATTTCAACGTGGCATGCTCTTGGTGGAGTTTTGGGCCTCTAAACCTCCCACAAACTAGTCTTAGGCATTTGTGCTAGCCCTTGAAACTAAACCACTTAGTTTCCAAATATCCACGTTGGTGGATTTTTTTTAGTTCCCAAATATCCAAGGCATCAAGGTTTGCCAAGAAAACCAGACAATTAGAGAAAGCTAGATTGGTTCATTTGGTCTGTTAGATCTAAGTTATGGTGTCATTATGCAACTCAACCATCTAGCATCATTGATCTTTGAGATTGTTGAAAGAGGTATTTGATCCCCTTGGACTTAGGGACAGTTGACTGTAAGGGCTCATCTGAAATTGCGTCATGGACATCTTTGAAATTCCATCGGTTAGTTTAATCTTGTTTGATGCGGAATTCAAACAAGCATAAGAGAAAATAAATAAAAAGCGGGGGGGGGGGGGGGGGGGGGGGGAGGGAAGGAGACAAGAAAATGGTGAGCAAAAGAAGGAACCTCAACGAAACCCTCCGAGAACTCCAAGCTGAGGTAGGCCGCTAACTCCCACACCTATTTAAATAACTTAGATCAATTGTAGGTAATTAGGAACAAATTTGGAAAATAATTTAGAAGGATTAGGTCAAACAAAAAATTAGGAACAAAAATTAGAAATTAAATTAGTAAGCTAAGCCAAAAAAAAATTAGGAACAAACATAGAAATTAAATTAGGAGGTTAAATCAAATAAAAAATTAGGGACAAACATAAAAACTTAATTGGAAAATTAAATTGATAAGTAATTAGAAATAGGGGTTAAATTAGGAGGCTAAGTAGAGGAGCAAATCAAAAAGGGTCCAACAAGGTCTAAGTGTAAAAGATCAAAAAGATAGTAACCAAAGTTAACCAAAGAAAACCAGGGATCAACAAGTAGATTAGGGTATGTCCAATAGGCACCTAAGTTTAGACTTAGGTAGAAGTGATTTAGCGTAGATCCATAAGGGAGATATCGGCTTAAGATAGAAGTAGAAAAAACTAGGGGATCTATTTGAAGTAACTAGTAGAGGTCAAACTTCACCCACTACAAGAGTTAGGAGCGGCAAACTTAGACTAATCCTATTATTATTAGAGAACTAGTTAGACAGCCAAACTCCATTTTTGCACATCAGTCTAGTAAAAAAAGGGGCACTTAGGAACTTAGAAAAGAAGATCCATTGCTTGGAAGGTACAATGCACCGAAATTAGACACCCAATTAGAATAGGAATTCTACACTAAATAAGAACTTGGTTGTGTTCGTTTAATTACCAAGGGTGGATAATTAAATACCCACACATTATAAAGCCCTTCCAAAAATCTTAGATCTATTGGATATTGTCCTTGATAATTAGATTTTGTACTACAAAATTTGTTCCTCCAGGATAAATGCACACTACCCTGGACCATTTTTGGCAGAAATATATATATAAAAGTCCATTTCATTTTTTTGCATATGATCTCTAAATTTTTTGATTTTTTTTCTATAATTTTTTTATAGTGTGTTAAAGCAAAAGATGAAAAAAAAATATCAAAATTTTCTTTGTATATTTATATAAAAAAAATTCAAAGATGACGTCAAATTTTCATTTACTTTAATAAATTGTAAAAATGATTATAATGAAAATTAACTCTATTGAAAGTTAGACCATCCTTAGAAATACTTATTACAATTATTTTGATAAGATAGATTTGTGTAAAGTTGATTTTAAGTATATCTAATGTACTTCTAAAAATCAATACTATTCTGGTAAGATAATGATGCATAAATTAGTCCATATCTACAAACTTAGGGATATAGTTTTATATATTTCAAATCAAAACATTTGAATACATTTATACCTATTTAAATATAAGTCCTTCTTTTGCAAAATATTTGAATTTTCATTAGATCAACGAGTCTTTATCTTAAATGTTGTGGACTATAACAATAGTAAAGAGTACATTTCAAAGTCCTTTACAAATAATGTATAAACAATTTTGCAATTTTTGGGGGGTGATTTTATAGATCATCAAGTATATAACATTAATATATGACCTTTTTGATTTTCTACAACTTATATATTTTTAAATTTAAAAGACTTTCAAAAAATCCCACTGAAAAAAGGACTATGACAGTCCATATTGGTCCAACGTAGTGTGCAATTGCCCTCCAATTGTCACAAGCTTCAAGAATCATGTGACTCACATTCTTCATTATAACATCACCTCTTGTTTGACGTCAAACATTGAAAAGAATTCATGACATTAGATGTTTACGGCAAACTATTCTACTTTTTATTGGATGAATGACAAACAATCTATCGCACTTTCTACTAGATTTATTCCCTAGTGAAATGAGGACACCAAAGAATTTATTGTCTCTTGAATGCAAAACTATTAAATGGCATTCTTTTTTGGAACTAGACCCCAAAGTAGACAAAAGTCCTTTTCTTCTTTGATGACTTAATTTATTATTTTTAATATGAATTAATTCATATTGATATGTACTATAAAAATTGAGTTAATATTTTTTGAATATGTAATGTTATGAATAAGGGTGATTTACTTTAAAGATAATACTATTTATTCTTTCATCACAAATTCACAAAGTGAATCATTTACTTAAATAAAAATTTTGTACATGAGTGATTCATGGGGTTATAAGTGCATTGAAGGATGTTCATTATATGATATTGTTCTTTTAATAAGTGTAGAGAGTATATGAAATAAATGAATAACTAAAGAATTGATTATTCATTCATGAGTTTCATAGAATTCAAATAAAATATGTAAATGTTACTTTTAACATTGTTTAACTTAGGAAGAATTTAAGGTTACTTTAGTTTTACTTCAAACATTAAAAAAATTCTACAAAATGTGAAAAATATATAAATTAAACTCCATTTTTTTAACATTTCATTTTTATGAGTACAAGTTTATACAGGCTTACATCTTTGTAGCACTAATTTGTGACCACTTTGTCAAATGTTACTTCCAAATACATTTTATTCTTAACCCCTAAAGCTCCACTTGTCCCCTCGGGGGACAATTTGGGTCCAGGTAGGTTCCTATTGTTTCAATTTGAAGTGAATTTTTTTGAGATTTTTTGAGGTTGTGCAGCTTTGCAAGAGCTTTGTGGATATATAATTTTTGTTTCAATTGGATGCCGGATGAAAAAGTTATGGCACAATAAGCAAGAAATAGAGATTGGCGGGCAGCCCAAAAAAATTTACAAAAAGTCAAAATAATTTTTTTTGAATTTTTTCCTAAAAGATTATGTTTTTATCTATACGTGAAGCTTTGATTCATTCTATTTGGACAAGGGATGAGAAAGTTATGGACAATCTTAGTTTTTCGGGCAATTTAAGCATCTTCTTGAAAAAAAACTTTTTGTTCAACTTTGAATGCTAATATCTTCCAATCCATACACTGAAATTTTATGAAATTTTTACTACATGATTTCAGACAAGTTAAGTACAAGATCCTATGGTTAAATTTAAAAAAAAAATTGGTTTCCTTAAGTGAATACAATAGAAGTGGTAGTTTTGAGTGGTTTTGGGCAGAAAACACCCTCGGGGCTTTAGGGGTTAAGCACTCTGATATCTAATTTTTGGACAATGAATAGATTCACATTTTTCAAAATACAAAAAATGCAAAAAAAGACAAAGGTTACTATAGTGGCATATAATATGCCTACTTGATTCTACACTATTTTTTGAACCTTTTTTTTCATAAAGTTATAACTTAGATTGCAAAATTTGAGAAAAAAGAAAACTATGAGTCCCAAATAATAAATTGGGAGGTCACATAGTGCCAATTTGCACCAAGAGGTGACATTTGGCAAATTGCTTATAGACAAATATGGGATGAGAAGTGGTCCATGTTGCCCTTGGCAGGGTTACTATGTGAAAAATATAACGGGATAGGTGCGTACAATGGATATTTTTTAGGAGGGGTATTATATTTAAGAAAAAAATTTAGGCATGCTATGATTATCTAATTTTCTAATTTGGGGCATTAAATAGGAGGCTTGTGTTACTTATAAATTTCAAATGCCGTGAATAAATCATATCCTATATTAGTTTTAAGAAAAAATTCAATTACATTCCTTAATCCTTACTACATTTTTTTTTATATTGATTTTTGTGAAATAATTCTATTTTTAGTGCACACATTTTTTCCATACATTGTCATATCCAATAGACTTGTTAAAAGGGATTGAATTCATAAATTGCACAATAATATGTAAGAATTGTTTTTGCGCAATCATACTCGTATGAAATGGTCGTATGAAATATCATGGTAGAATGTAACAATAGTACAAAATAGAATGCCTGTTCATAAACACAATGAGTGAAAAAAAAATCTACGTATCATGCAAATTTCTACAAGTTCTATACATACTAACAAAAATCAACTTGTACACCTAAGTCCAAACAAGTCCTAGTGTAAATCAGTTCCACCCAAAAATGAATCATAGTCTTCTAAAAATCAGGGAAATGCATTTCCTTGCTTCTATAAATCACCTACAGCTTCCCACCTGCATTGCAATACACAGATACACTTGAATCCATGAAAATGGCAGATAATAACATGAAATCCAATTGCACAAACATGGACAATATGCAACATCATGCACAATGTTCAAAGGCAATGAAATGCAAAAGAGAGGGAGATAAAGTTGTTTACCATGTAGGATGTTGGGGCCGCAAACATCATGGAGCTTGGTGATAGGATGTCACCCACTTGTGGTTGCTGGGTTGCAATTTTGCTCCAGCTACAACTTTAATCTCCTTCCAACCCTACCCATCTTGCAAAGTGATCCGGAGGCACTGTAACTCTGTTGTAGACAGGTCCGCCAGAGGTGCACACCTCAATCGCTTGCCTAACTCCTGTTGCAGCGACCACAAACGAGACAACAAGGACTAAGTAAGCTCATACAAAGAAAACAGTAACGCCATGTCCTACTTCCTTGCCCGTGACGCACGTTGCAAAAATCCTCTGCCTTTGATCTCACCAAAGTTTGCTATTGCTACTCAACAAACTCCGTGAGACCATTGACCACATCTTGCTACTCTTTGCATGTTGTTGCAAGGCATAGGAAGAAAGTCAGGGTTTCCTCCACATTGAGGAATGCCCGCATCCATGAATCCTCTGCCAATTGCCCAGCAAGTGGCAACATGCAATCCCTGAGAACTCCCAGTAAGTCCGATGAATCCATGAAATTCTCTCAGGTTGGAGTGCTGCGAGACTACGTACAAAATGATTTACCACTGACACGCAATCAAAGCAGTTTAAGGCTCAGAGAAACTAGGTATATGCAACGAATTACCACAATCCACTACGCTTGCGAAAGAATCTAGATTGACCTTCACAAACAAGGAGGGTTTCAGGGCGCATCTCATTCTACGGACAACGGGAACTCAAAAACCGCAACATTGACAGAGAAGGACGGCGTAAAGGTGATCAAAACTTACTTCTTGTGATCACAAAGACTTCCTCCGCGACGGCGTTGCTACCGGTTTTGTTAGGAATCCCATGCCGATATCACTTTGGTGGTCCTCCCGCACCCTCATGCACAACAAGAATGACATACATATGATCTATGACATGATTCATAGCCTTGAAATCCTTGTGGATGCAATAGTGATCTTTGATGTCCTAGAACTGGAACGGCCAGACTACGCATCCTCCCTCCTCCAGATGCAACTGCAACTTGCCATAAGTGTCACCACTATGGTAGAAGAAAGGACTCAAGAGCTTCGGGCTCGAGGTCTCCTCTCCGAGCACAAACAACTTCATCCTCAAACTCAACGCCATCTTCTAAAACCTAAATCCTAAAGTAGTAGCTTCTCAATCCCTACAACAAGCCCAACACCATAACAACAAGTGAAAACACATCCTAAACAAGAGTGACTACACAACAACAACAACAATGCTTGAACCCTAGAAAGGGAAAGTAACCATAGAATGAAGAATCACCCCTAATGCGGAAGACAAATTGTCCCAACAGCCCTAAACCACCACATCCTAACCTTGACGGCCATTGGCAGCCACCTAATGTGAGCATTTAGAATATGCCACTTACAAAGCAATCATGTTTAGGATTCTTGGTCAAGTAAATAAATAAAAAGGGGGATATTATAGATCTAATTTTTTCTAATGGGCCCTAATTTTCTATATCCTATAGTAGTTTGAAGTCATGTAATGGCATTTTCTATACTCTATAGTATAAAAAAATATATTATAATTTCTATCTCTGATTTTTTTCCAACACCCTATCATTTGATTGCATGTCACCGAATACTCCTACCGCTCATTACCCCCCTTGAGATGTTGCCACATTGGTGACTACTATTTGTTTTTTGGCGCCAAGTTGGCGCTTGTCTTTTTCTTCCCGCATGTCTATATTGCATGTAGTATAGGGTTGGCGCTCCCTCCACTGTAATTATTGCCTACTATGTCCTCTTCCTACACTCATCTTCTTTACTTTAAGAAATCTTCCAATTGTTGCAAGATACACATGTGTCAAGTTATCACCTAGCACTACATTCCTTAAGTTCTCATTGTTGCCACGATGTCTAGGAAGAGTAGTCATTAGTTTGCCATTGTCATGCTTGAGTGCGGTTTACTTTCACCATAATGTTTTTGGTAATGGATGCTAGAGGCTGCATTGATTATCGCCAATGTTAAACATGAGCGCAAGGATATACTCATGTACTGCCGTAGTGGATATGCCGAATTCCAGGAAGCCTCTAATCTCCTTCTTTTATTTTAAATTTTCTCATTCACGTTGTTTATTGTTTATTGAATTTTAATTTGTTCTTATGGAAGCATTGCGCCTTCATGAGAAGTGAAGACGTAGCATAAAATCAAAAAACAACTCATAGCTTTGGATTTTCTATGCACCTCTTTTGTTGTTTTATGACTTGCAGTTCTATAGTAATTGTCACTTTCGTTGTTTTTGTTTGCCATGTGCAATCTCTATTGTGAGTTGCTTTTATTAATAACTTTGGACAATAGAGTTTGGTGAGGAGATTTTTGTAGAAAATGTAGTGGATAAGACGATGCAGGTTGTAAATTGGGCAAGATGTGCAAGTAAGAAGGCAACGTAGGCTACCATAGAGGCCTTGGCATTGGCACAAAAAGAGATAAAACATAAAGCCAAAATTATAGTCCTCTAGAAGGCAAAGGGGGTGAAGAAAACAATGCACTCTTATTTTGAATCCCATTGCGGGATAGGTCCGAGGCAATTGTTGTCAACAATGTTCAATAGTTCACTTCTAGGTGTTCGTGGAACAAAAGCAAACTTAGCCAAAGAGTATCCTAGAAGTGACTCAAGCGACCGATAGAGATCAGTAATAGAATATGATTCAGTGTTTGTAGATACAAATTTATTTTATGGTTCTTCGATCTTCAAGTTCAAAAGAGACACATGTACTAAATTCCAAATTCCTGCTCATCACAATTTCTTCCGAGTTAGACGTTGCTGACAATACGGATTTGGCAAAATTCCTGATGACAATGAGACTTTGGAGGACAACTTAAACTTCTAGTTGCCATTGAGGAAGAAGGAGGCCACTAGACAAAGCAAGTCAAAGAGCAACCAATTGAAGGCATAGAAAAGGTATAATTGGCATTGAAAACTCTAGATTCTCTGGACTGCTAAACTTCTGTGGGTGGAGGGAATCATAGCAAGTGACGAGATTCTATATATGGTGAAATGTAAGGTTTGCAATGCAATTGATAAAAAGTCATGTATCATGGTGTCCATGTCAAATACTTTATTCAAACATGATGGTAAGAGGATTGCCAAGAGAGACATGTCTCAATTTAATGTAAAGATTGGAGAGCACTATATTGTCACGCAGTACAAATACAAGAACAACAAGCGGCTTTATTCATCAGGTTTGCCACCAACGATACTACAATAAATCAATTACTACACAACAATGGAGATACAAAAGAAGAAGGTTTAATTTGCAACATTCTTCCAACTTCTTAATGAAGGTCGTCCTATGGTAGAGTATGAGTCTTGTGTCCATATCTACAAACTTCTCAATGTGCCTAATTTGCCATCTGCTCACTTATATCATAATTCAGATTAGATAATGGCTAGCTATATGTACAAGAAGATAGCCTTTGAAAAAAATAGGTTGATAGGTATTGCACATTACCTTTTGGTGACTATCGATAAGGTGATTGTTGTTGACAATAACAATTACTTCTTTGTCCATATTTATGTAGTTCAAAATTGGGTTTGAATTCCTTTCTTTGTTTTCTTAGATCATATAGAATACATCTCCAATGCCAAGAATTTAACCAAACTCATTGTAGATTCAATTGATGCTAGCAGTTGATTAGATTCCAAAAGCATAGCAAAGAAGCTTTTGAATTTTGGTGTAGATGGTGCTTCCACATTGCAAGGAAATAGATTTGGTGTCACCATATAGGTCAGGGAGAAGTATGCACCATTCATGATTAGAGTAAATTGCGTTGCACACCGTTGCAACTTGACCCTTAAAACCTTGTCCAGTCTAGAAATTTTTGGAGATATCAAGATGCTCCTTGTCATCACTCACATCTACTTATGCAAAAGCCCAAAGCAATTTGCAGAATTCCAAGAATTAGCCAAGATGACTGAAACTACGGGCTTGAAGATGTTAAAAACGTGCAAATTCAATGGATTAATCTCATTCAGTCCTTACGGAGATTGCTCTCTAGGTACTGCACCTTGATCTATAAAATGACAACCGACTTGGGAGAGAATTCAAAGGCTAAGGTAAGCATTTGCAATTTATTTTTGTTTTTCTTTTAGCAACCACTTGCTTACAAAGTGAGACGGTCTTATTTTTCAGTGTGGTTGTCAATGTTCACCGGAATTTGCATGCCTATATGATCACATGTTATTCTCCAATTGATGGTCATGCTTAACTTTGACTAGTGAAACCTTTTCTATGCCACTTGTCATTTGCCGGCAATCCTTATTGTTGTTTGATTTGGAAAAAAAAAGCACCCGTGTATGAGTCGTTCATTGTACTTGTAGCTTTTCCGACTATGTAATGCGATTCTCTACCAATTCGTTTTTCAAAAGATCTATTCGTGGTGCCTTCATGTAAACTAATAGTATTCATCTATATTTTGGACTTGCCTTGTGTTGCTCCTTCATTCCTACCCAACGTTGAAAATGTATGCCCTTCTACCACTTCTAGAGGCAATTGATACATTGGTAAACTTCACACAAAAATGGGACATTTATATCTGTGATTTTATAGCAATAGTGAAAATTTGCCAAGGATCATTGTACAAGATGTACAAAGACTAAGCGACATTTTTTAGCACAAACAAGTTTTGGAGTTTCAACAACCTCCTTGACACCACCTATGAGTAGATCCACATCAAGTGGATCACAGATTTGAATGAGTATTATGCCGTTTTGTGCTTTGATTGTCATGGCGAACAAATTCAAGCCGAGAATAAGGGAAGGCCTATGGACAAGGAAAGGCCTATGGCTTCATTGGTGGCCAAAATAAAAGTTGAATGCACAAGTGAGTATTGTATCACATATTCATCTTTGCTAAGTCTTAATGTCAATGCATGTATGTGTGTCTAGTACTTTTAGTTTATAGTTTCATACAATTGCGGTGCATGGGCTTGTATTTTGGGTGCTTGGATGCTCTTGCTTTGTTTAAAAATTATAGAGGAATGGATAGATCAGGAGGACTCCATGCAATTGTTGAGTGTAGTCCATTTTCATTCAAAGTGGCCTTGTGGCTTGGTTTGTTGTGGGTGCCACAAAAATGCTCATAGAAGAGGTGGAAGACAGATTCTCAGCACACTATATGATGAATGCATTCAACATTTTATAATCACAATATTGGTATCAGGAAAGTGTTGAGGAGACATTTGACAAGCATTTGTAAACTCTTATGGATGCCTACAGTTACAAAAAGATCTTGGAAGTTGATGACAAAAAGATGCTTATAAAATTGCTAATAGATTGTAATGAAATCATATCTCAGTATAGCCTCTTTAATGCTTATATGAAGTCCAACTCCTTGATTGCCATACTATCTCCATACAATGTCAATCCTTTGACAAAAGTATAGAAGGTATTAGACAATAACAACAACCTGGCACACAACTTTGGAGAGTTCTTGAAACTCGATGAAATGGCAATGTCTACATCATTAACTATGTAGAAGATGGGTGCATATTTTCTAGCATTGGCTTTTTGAAGTCAAAACTCTGAAACAATCCAAACAAATATATCCAAGTTGTTTTTGAAATGTACTCCCAACATATTCACAACCTAGACAACTTCCCTTACCAAGCTATGTTTGATGAATGATTTGTTTCAGGTAGATGCGGCAAATACCTAACAAACATTTAAGGTGTAGCTCAGAGTATGTGCATAGCAACTTGGGAGGTAGTGCAATTTTTTTGGATTTTATTTTTGGATTTGGTCAAATTCAAAAAATATATATTATTATTCCACATGGACTGCTACAAAGGCAATATTCACCTTATAGATTGCCACGTGGATTAGAGTGCCAAATAGGCAAAAGTGACCATGCACGCAAGGTTCATATTGGCAAACTCACCGCGCAAGGTAGGAATGCCACATCACCAACCACCACGGCCGCCAAAGGGGTTTAAACCTGACACAACTTACCAAATAAATAATTAAAGTTTTCAAAGTATATTTTAGCTTTAAAATTTAATTTAAAAAATTTGACATTGCATTCAAAGTAATTCAATATATATAGCATTTGAACCTATAATGCCACTTACCTCGGTGTGAGGGGAGATGAGAAGACAAGTTCTTTATACAAGTGGAGTGGTAGGAGATAAAACAACCCATATGGGATATGTAAATTAGGATTAATAGAAGCTCAACTGCTTATGGTTAAGTCAAAGTAGGATTTGTGGTTACAAAGTAGAATTTTAGAACTTGTTTAGTAGTGTAGAGTATTTTTTTTAAAACTTTGAACTAAATTAATGTGTAAAATCAAACTAACTTTCATCTCCAAAAATCCGTTTGAGATGTCAAGCCTCCAATCAAAAGTTATGGTCAAACTTTAGAGAGGGGTTGGAAGGGACATTTTTTTTTGACAATTTCAAACATCCTTGCTGAATTTGTCCCTAACTTTTTATTGGAGGCTTGAAATCTCAAAAGGATTTTTGGAGATGAATTCTGGATTTATTTCACAGTTTTTTTTGAGTTCAAAGGTTTTAAGAAAAAATTATTTTACTATGCCAAAATGAGGTCTGAAATTATACTTTGCACACAACTCCTACATTTTGACAATGCACAATGATGCTCTCATCTTCAAACTGTCCCATATCCTTTGAGGATTCATGACAAACAATGAATTTCATTAGGAAAATAACCTCTCTATCCTACATACTTACTAAATGTCAATGAAGTAAGTCCTTGACCATGCTGCTTAAAAATTACTTGATGTTAAATAGTCATTGGACTTTATTTTGGACTTTTCTACTAACATTGGACATTTTCAATTTTTACAACATCTTGGTCGTTTAGTTTTTGTTGAATTCAACAATTTCTCTTGTTCATTCTATTTATTTTTGTCTTAATTTTAAATGATTATTTTTTGCCAACCCTACTACAATATGTCGAAAAATAAAAATGATGTTTAGAGAACTGCTGAATCAATTGAGGAATTTCTTTTTTTTTGGTAAATCAACAAAATCATCTTGATTGATGTTTAGAAGATTGCTAAATCAACTATGCCTAAAGTATTTTTGGTCTTAATCAACATAAATGCATTGATCTTTTGTTAATTAGGGCCTTTTTTTCTTATAGTGTAGCTACTTGGAAGGTGAAGTGTAGCTTCTCCTCTTAATCTTAGTCGTTCATATGACTTGAAATGAATGACGTGCAAGCTATCAAATTTCACAAGGATGTTTAGTTAATGTTTGTTTTATGACTTGAAATCATATTACAAACTTTGGTAGACTTATTATTCGCAATTTCCGCCATCTTGATCATATATTGTTTTCTTCCCTTACAAACTAGCCATTTTTTTTCCTGACTTTGGCATCAAAGGGATATTTTGAAGGATGAAAGTCATCAGAGGAGTGTTTGTGTTATTCAATTCATATTATTTTATTTGACTTACTTGTACATTGGAGGAAGGTTTAGGTGAGTACATGTCCGGATTGAAGATTTTTAGGAGGGCACAGATTTTCTGAATTGCAGACACCCTAGTTGTCTTACAAGCAAATGTGGGACTTCTAAGGACTTACACTTAAGTCTTAATAGGCAAGCATTAAGAATTTGTGGTATACCCTGCATGTTTTAATTTGCTCCCTGTATTTGGATCTTGGAGTTATGTCTGAAAGTTTCTTTACCTTGCATATCGTCTCTTTTGCATATCACCATCTTACAATAACCGGTCACCAAGTTCGCGCCTGAGTGACCCCAAAATTCTATTGCACTTTGCCATTTCGCTTGACCAAAAATGTTGAATTTGTCACTAATAAATATTGTGGGCACTTGTGATCGCCAAAAACAATGGAGTGATATAAATAGTTTGCCAATTATTTTGTCAGCAAAATGCAAAGTGATAATGTGGCAAGTAGTTACAGCCTGCTTTGACTGGATAGTAACAAAGTGTGCCAACATTAGAAAAACTCAACATAAATTTTAAAACAAGCACTCATATTGATATTCATTTGATTAAAAAACATTTAAAACAATTTTAAAAGGGTACACCAATAGTAGAACTTCAACTTTATTATTGAACCAAAAAATTGTTTTAATGAAAAGATCATACTTCAACTTCCTCATTCTACACCGCAAGGGTTGCAAATCCAATTACTTGCAACAACATGGATAGTTACAAAGTTATAGACCTCACATTCTCACGTATATTTTTGGCTTCTTGTGCAATGACAACAAAGAATATTGGTAAATATTTTGAGATGGTAAACAAACTTTACAACAAACAAGAAATAGAGGAAGACTTCAAATTCACAAAGTGGAAGAGCTCAACAACATTCCACAAAATGGAAAAAGAAATTAGACAAAATCGGTAGTCCAGTCTTATTCAAATTGCAACTTTCAAATCTCTTCCGATTGTCTTGGCATATGAGCCCAAAAATTTAAAAATTTACAAAATGGGGAGTTCAAACAATGAAAAGATCTCATTTGTTGAGAATAAAAGGCCAAACCATGAGTAGTTTACATTCCTTCAAATATATTGGTCATCACTTTTGGAACTCTCTAGGATAGCTATGGTTGTCTTGAATGTAGATTGCAACTTTTGATGTCTTTTTTAGAAAATCATTTTAATATAAGTTTCAAAATTTCAAAGACACTCTTGAAGAAATTTTGGTTCCAAAAATATCAAATTTATAAACAAAAACCCTTCAATTCTTAATAAATTATTATGACTTTTTTGGATGGCCTTAGTACTTTAAATATTGTAATAATCACCTTACATGATGAATCATAGTCTTCCTATTTGGCATTACAATAAAGTTTTGGATTTCAAGTACCTTATTTTGTGATAAAAATTGCCATGCTAACAATAATCTTTTTTAAATTAAAATATCAAACATATTAAGTGTTCAATTTAAAGGGACTCAAACTTTTGTAGTAGACATGTGCATGGCATATCATTTAGAAAAAATAACTTAGTTTATTTTTGAAAGTGATATTTCACAAACTAGCCACACATTATGGCTCATGTAGAATGAATCCTATTCACAATTTTTCATATGAAGTTGACCTTTTTCAAGACTCCAACAATCACACTCCTTAGTATTGCCGCACAAGTAAAATAGTCTTTTTGTATCGGCAAATATGAATGACGAGAGCTTTGGCGGCGCAATTCATCAAACTTGCAAGAGGAGCCTTCTATTCCAAAGCTTTAGAAAAAACCCACTGAAAACAACAGTATAGAGTACCAAAACTTTCCCGAGGCAATATACACACATATTGAATCCTAACTCTAGCAACGAGCCTGATTGTCCCTCTGATCGGCAAAGATCAATGGATTTCATTTTCTGGGAAGATCGACACCATGGTACTAGGTAGTTTCACTTTTGCATTTTTTGTTAGGCAATAGGGGATTTCTTAGACAAGGATGGAAGAGCGAGACAAAGCATGACAAGGCTGTCTTGCCAGTTTTGAGGGGATAGTGCCCCCTGTCGCCACCTCCAAATTGTCTATTTTCTTTGAAATTGCCACTTCAACAATCACAAAGAATTGCATATGAACATTGTGTTCATTTACCTTTTGTCCATTTTTTAAATTAAAGTGAAAAAGCAAACTGAATAGATCCCAAGTCTATGGCTTTTCAATGTCATGGAGGACTGGAGGTTGATAGTGTTGACTTCACCATGTCTATTCAATCTTTTGTTTGGCACTTTCAAACTGTCATTTATATGGTAGTTATTTTGCTCCCAATTGTAGAGTGCAACTTTAGATTTTTCCTCCAAGTATTTTTGTGTGTGTGTGCAAAAGAATCCATAACTTAGAAAGGTTGGGACTTCAAGCAACATAGAGATGTTACTAGCAATCTAGTCTTGTTCAAACTTCACTAAACTGGAATTGAACCACAACCTTTGCAACTGTGTGTGATAGGTATTTCATTATTGACTAATGACTATAGATAGCAATTTTAGATTTTCTTCCAAGTATCTTTGAATGTGGGCCTACAAATCTAAATATTAAAAAGATGGGGAGTTCAAACAATGAAGAGATTCCATTAGTTGAGAATGAAAGGATAATCATGAGTAATTTACATCAAGCTGGATATATTGGTCATCACCTTTGCAACTCTCTAGGATAGCTATTGTTGTCTTGAATGTAGCTTGCTACTTTAGATGTCTTTTTTAGAAAATCATTTTAATGCAAAATTTAATTTTTCAAAGTCTTAGAGAAATTTTGATTTAAAAAATATCAAATTTATAAACAAAAATCCTTTTATTTTTTAACAGATTATAGTTATTTTTTTGAATGGCCGCCTTGGTATTTCAAATACTATAATAATCACCTTACATGATGAATCACAGTCTTCCTATTTTGGATTTCAAGTACTTTATTTTGTGATAAACATTGCCATGCTAACAATGAATTTTTTTTAAATTAAAAAATCAAACACATTAAGTGTTGAATTTGAGGAGACTTGGATTTTCGTAGTAGACAAGTGCATGGCATATCATTTAGAAAAAATAACTTTATTTTTGAAAGTGATACTTCACAAAATAGAGAGTAATTTCAACAATCAAGAAAAGGTCCATAGTCTTTGCAAATACATTCACTAGAAGTCCTAACATCAACTGTGGATATTATTCAAGATTTTTTTGGATTTTTTAGTAAAATTAAATTAAAATTTTTGAAATTTTTGAAAATTATGATTCAAAAAGTATTAATTTTTACTGTAGTTTATTTTTATTGAAAAATTGAACAAAAATTCTTCAATTCTAAGTAGACTATAATGATTTCTTTGGATGACCTTGGTAATTTAAAGATTGTGATAATCACTTTATGATGGGTCATATTGAACTTTGACAAATTGTGCACATTAGTGTCAAATGTTTAATTTAAATTCAAAATAAATTTTGGCACTTTAGAATGTGTATATTTCTAAATTGGCACTAACTTCAATAAAATTTTAAATATTCAACATTGATTTCATGTAGTGAGTGTGAATGCATTAAGATAAGAAGACAAGATCTTTATACAAGTGGGGTAGTAGTAGGTAAAACAACCTTTATGGGATATGTAAATTAGGATTAATAGACTTCAAACCCTCATAGGTAAGTCAAAAAGCAAGAACTTTGTTCAAAGTAGAGTTTGATACCTCATTTAGTAAAATAACATTTTTTTTACAACCTGAAAAAAAAATAATGTGGGAAATGAAGCTAAATTTCATCTCCAAAAACGCATTTGAGATTTTAAGACTAATAAAATTGACCTCTCCACCCTTCAAATTACTAATGATCAATGAAGTGATTTGTTCATTTAGACGTCAATTTTTTTTATGGAAGATGTTCAAATGAGAGATTGGCATTTGACTCAATGGATTATTATTCTGGATTCCTTTTTGGATTTTGGCAAACCATCTTTACATTTATTTGTAGATTCTATTGTTTCAATATAGAATCACCAAAAAAACTTGTCACTTTTTTAATTAATTAATTTAAGTTGAACTTACTATCTAATTACGGTAGTCTTCATGTTTTGGATTGCAATAAAATTTAGGATTTTGGTACCTTTATTTTGTGATCAAATTTTCATGCTCACAAAATATTCTATTAGATTAAAAAGCAAAAAATACTAAGTGTTGAATTTCAAGAGACTCTTTCAGAATCATAAAAGAAGAGCTCATGGCATATTATTTAGGAAAAATAATTTAACCCCTAAATGCTAAAGCCTATCCAAGTGTGTTTTTCCTATGAAAAAGAACATGGGCTCATACTTATCTTCAATGAAGAAAGTTAAATTTTTTTCAAAATCTAATTGTATAGATGTTTAAAGAGCTTTCTTTTTAGTGTGAAAACCAATTTTGAGTGTAAAATTGCATAGTAGTTGTGAGACTATAAGAAGGAAAATAGATGTATCATATTTTTAGTATGTTGTCCTTCCCTCACAATTTTTGATAAATTTGCATGAAAAAGTTTTTGGGGATTGGAAGGGACATGAACAACTAGAAATTGTGGTAGTACACTAAAATGCACTTCCAAAAACCTTAAGTTCAAATGAAAAAGCTATTTAATTTATTATACAATCCACTTTGCAATTGTTGAAATGCAATTTTTTTATAAGTAGAAATATCCATGTTTAAATTTTCAACTATAAAATATGAAAATACCTTACTCTTTCCAATGGGACCATCTTCAAAGCAAATGGATGAGTAAAATTTTTAAATCTCAAATATAATGAAATTAACAAGCTTTGTTCAGAGCCGAGAAATCAAGTAAAATTGGCAAGCTTTATTCTTCTACTAACAATACTTATATGCCTTTGTGGACCTCTCAAAAATCAAATATTTATTCTCTTAAATTGAAAAATAAAAAATTTCAATAGCTAACCTTCAATACTGCTGGTAAATTTTTTTGGAACAGTCAAGAATTTAATTGACTACACACAAGCAAGCTGAAATTTTGAAGCGACTATATATGGTCCCTCTTGAAGTTAGGGATTAACTTGAAAGTGATTTGTGACAAAGTGACCACAAATTAGGATTACAAAGACATAAGTATGGACAGACTTGCACTCGTAAAAATGAAATGTTAAAGAATGGAGTTCAATTCCTATTATTTTCAAATTTTGTAGAATTTATTTTTGAAGTTTGAAATAAAAATGACATAACCTTTAATTCCTCTTAAGCTAAATAATGCTCAAATTAACGTTCAATCACATGCTTTAATTGAATTCCATGAAAGTCATGAATGAATAATCAATTCTTTAGTTACTCATTTATTTTATATACTCTCCATACTTGTTAAAAGAACAGTTTCATGTAATGAACACACTTCAATCTACTTATAACCCCATAAATCACTTATTTGTCACTTTATCAATTGAAACTTATATTGTCACTTTGTCAAGGAATGAATCGTGGAAGGAAGGTCCAAATCACTTCTTTATCTTTCCATAGTATACGCATGTTAGTTGTGAGGTTGGCCATGTGTTTTCTTTTGAAATAAACATCAACTAGAAATGTAATAAATTTGTCTCTACCATATTGGGTTTGAAAGCACCATAAACTTGATTCATACAAGGAAGATGGTATGTGCATAAAAGTGTGTATTGATCACATTTGGGAATAGTGACCTTGTAGCACTTGAAGGTGACTTTTATTCCCCAAATGTCACATCCATGCCCTTGCACATCATTCCTTAAAGGACATTTAGTCTTTGTAAAATGGATTGAATTTTAAGTTGAAAGTGGTGTGCATGTAAGAAATTAAGAATACTTATTATAATGTTTACATATTGAATTCAATATAGTTTTTTGCCATGTCAAAATTAGATTTCTAAACATTATGAGGTCTCTATTGGTTATCAGATTTTTTTTATATCAGATTCCTTTTAGGGGTTAAACATGTTGCTAAGCGTTGGTCCAATTATTAATAAAATCCATTTTGAAAAATCAAAAACACAAAAGTAACAACCTCATATTCACAAATTTCTTTTCATTTGTAAATTGCTAAACGTAACTCCAAATGACTCTGTAGAATCCACTAGATTAACCTCTAAAATTACCTTGGGTCAAAAATTAGAAAATACTTTTGAAATTGTCAAAACCAAATCTTCTAAAAATAGGTTTGTAAATCAAAATTTATTTATTTTTTAGAATTTGTGACCAAAGAAATTTATTCTTGACTATATACATGGATCTTGCCTAAAAGAATAGGGATTTAAAACTAATGTATGTGTGAGATATGACTGAGCAAATAACAATACAATGTTTTTTTTTAAGATTGCTCAAACTTTTGACAATGTAGTTTTGTCAAGCTTTCAAATTCCATTACTCAAATTTCACTTTATATAAAGATTTAAAGACTTCAAATTTGAGTAGAGACTCACGTTAGGAAGAAGTATATAAATTTTCAAAGCAAAATAATACTTTCTTCCACCAGCCCAAATTGGAAGTTAGAAAAAGACAAAAAATCAAAAACATAAATTTTCAGCCAAATGTTGGATCTTTGGAAAAAAAATCAAATTCTCTAGAAGGTTGTTTGATTTTCCAACCTCAAAAAAATAATGAAATAAAAAAACCAATATCTAATGATTTACTTTGGATGCCCCTAGCACCCAAAAGAACATTTCAAATTAAAAAAGAACTTTCAGGGTTAAGTTAAAGTTGAACAATCCAATGTTGTCAATCACCCAATTCCGACATCTATTGGACACCCTCCCATTTGTTGTCAATCATCCACCCATTACTAGAATCTTAGCAACCCTTTGGCATCATGACAATGTACTTGAATGGGGAGGGGAAACGGCATTGTGTGATTTAGCATGGGGCTACCCATGCTTTACCAATTTTGTCCAACAAACTTTGAGAACTCATAGAAAGTCCATTTCTTGTTGGAATGTTTCAAAACATTCCTTCCATGGTTGCTCTTTTAGGAAAGATGTATCAGTTCATGTGCGGTGAATGTTTGGTTCTATGCTGTGTATGGTACATGGCACGTCTACCTTATGTGCTTGTATGTTTATTTTTGTATAACTTTTTAGGAAATTTGACCCATGTATCTGTATTTGTACTTTGATGTAAGGTAGATGTGGCATTTACTGAACACTTCTTAGAACTGGACACAGAACTACACATGAACCGCAAAAAATTGGGGAACACCATCTAGAAAGGTGGGATGATTCTGTGCACCAAATTGTAAGGAAAACCGACTTGAAATTTGTTCACAAGAAGGTTTCAAAGTCTGTTTGTTGTGTGGTGATTAGCCCACGTCCACCTTAAGGTACCTTAAAAAGATCGAAGGCCTGTACCTCAGTACCCACATATTGCTAAAATCTATCAATCTGTTGATTGTCCCTCAGTCCTTGAATTGCATGCTGTCTCTGTTTTCACCGTCTCTGTAGCTGCTGCCAAATGCTGGTCTCTGCTCCACCCAAACTGAAGGCCTGTCTGTCAAATTGTACAAAACAGAACAAAGGAGAAGACCAAACTCTGCCTCTTTTGAGGGCAGTTTGAACTTTGGACTAACTTATAAGTTCTAAGCACAACCTTTTTTTTTGGCGAAACTTCGTCAGACTGTCCAAAATCTGACCACTCTGGCTTCATCCCTCAAAAAACTGGCCTCTGTAGTGAAGCCAACAGGGGGGACACGGGTCAAAAAAAAAGCCCTGGTTTGAAGTCCATCTTCCCAGGACACCCCAACCTTTAACTCAGAAACATTGAGAAGAAAAAGGACTGTAAGCCGTAGGAGGTCCATAAATCGCACACACCGAAGAGCTGAAACTGAATTTTGGGGGAGGTGAAGCTTCTTGAAATGTTTTTTCAGTAAATTTTCCTTGAAAGACAAAGAGGAATTGACATCTAACCTAAGTTGTTGTTTCATCTTTTGGGGAGCTTTGTACAATCAACTATGAAAATTTGAAATCGAAATGGTATAGGGTTCTGTAATCGTCTACCTCCTAAAATGTACACCGTTTGTACATTGCTAAAGGCTATGAAAAGGCAACATGTACAAATAGTGTACATTTGAGGAGGTGGTCGATTTTAGAAATTGTGTGCTTTTAGAACCTCCTACCTTATTGGACATTGTACCAGCACAACATGGGAAGGTTGTTGACAAAATTTAATTTAAAAAATAGATACCAAACATTTTTAGAAATTTGAATTTCAGAAAATGAAACTTGGCAAGAAGAAGTAAGCATCTTATAGAACATTCATAATTTTGACATCTATGGGGACCCGTTTTACTACACAAAGTCACAAACAAGCAACCACTAAGTTACAAGAAGATTTGTGCCCAGCTTTAGCATTGGCATGCTTTTTTTAGCCCAAGGTAGTACTCAAACTTTTGGCTCACTTGTAGCTTTTGTCAATATAAAACCTTCTCTCCTTTGGTTGAGAGCCAATAAGTATGTGGAAAGGATGTGTCGACTGAAGTTGCTAAAGGTAACATAAGATTGTTTACCAATGAGGTAGGGGCTCCCTTTTCAAGGAATAAAATTGCCTTATATGACTCTCTAGACAACTCCATTCCTTGCATTAATTAATAAGTCTTCCTCAAGTATCTAGCAAAGCATAATACTTTCTTGCATGGGGAGGACAATTACCTAGTTATACAATTTTATGAACATACACTTGAACCTATGCAAGTTGGGATTATAAGAGAGTTCACTTTTGTCACTTTGATCCTTCCACATATTTAGAGTAAATGTGAGTTTAATGAGTTGTTTTCTATAAAAGCACAACAAATAGAAGAATTTGTTGCATTCACAATGTAAAGAGACATCCTAGTGTAATTAATGCTTAATTCTTAAAAATTATAATGCAATGTTAATTGAATAGATTATCAAATCATTTGAGAATTCAACACAAATGAGTAATATTTAGAATAAACATGGATACAACATGTGCTCTATAAACCAAAAAAATAGTAAATTATAATTCATAGAATATGAAAGAATTGTTTACCTACAAACTTTCAATATGTCTTCAGGTACATGGCACATGTGGATCCTTGTATTTTAGATGCACCCGTATTTCAAACTTTATTGGATCAACTCAATTTTGAAGAATGAAAAATACATTGCATGTACTACAAGCAAATTATACATGTAGCTTCCTATATCTCTATGTGAAGGTGAGATTTGACACAAAATAAGTATCTTTTGTTCCAAAAAAATATTGCATGCCAATATTTGGATTGGTGATGTGGACCCCTCAAAAATTTACTTGGAAATCAATTTCAATACTTGTAAACTGAATACAACCCTCATGAATGGTATGGGCAATTGAGGACACTATTTTTGTCCTTTTCAATCCTAGGTTACCTTAACAAAGTCCTTGTATGCCAACAACTATCCCCAAATAAGCATTGATTATGAGATATGCAACAATGATTGGAACCTAAATCCTAAACCCTATAAATATTTGTTTCAACCATCTCCTATAAGGTAGGAATACCATGAATGGTTAAAATAAGCATTTCAACTTGTAGAATTTGAAAAAGTCCTTGAGAAATTGAGCTCAATGTGTGCAAAAATATGGATGAAGAAAAATGCAAAAAGAAAAAAAAAATCCTCAAGAATGAATAATTTATTCAATATAAATGTGGATTCTTCATGTGGATCCCATTCATGTATCATAGCTTCACCTAAAACGGCTAACTTTAAAACCTGTTTCTAATCAAGTGTGAGCCAATCAAGTGTGAGCCAATTGAATGTTTTTCAACTCAACAACAAAGGCAACTATTGTCTATTTTATGATACTCTATTTTGCCATTAGAAGGGGGGCGGGGCATACAATTCTTCCATACAATTTTAAGAAATATTATCCCTTTTTTCTCTAAATTGCCAGTTTGACCATTGGATATAATTATCCATTTTCAAAATTTCTATATTTCTATTAGTTTGGTCTATTTCTTATAAACCTTTGGTTTTTAATAACTGTGCATATTAAAGGTTTATTATTTTTACATGCAAAGTGTATAAAAATTCAAAATTCTATCAAGAACCCTTACATTTTCTCTTGAAATTTAGAATACACTTTTAAAAGTAGGATGAGCTATATGTACAAAGAATATAATATATTAGTAGGTATATAATCAATATTTTATGAATTTTTTGGTGATGGTAACACAAGCTTGAAATACAAAAACTACAAAAATTTAATTTAATTTACATTTTGCCTACGATTTTTGAAATCCTCAAGGTTGTTACAATAGTGTACTATGATAAAATGTAATTGATCCTACTATACATTCACCAATATACACGTCCTCAGGTTTCCAAATTAAAAAATCACATGACAAAAAAAATACAATATGCACAATATAAAGAGATTGGGCAATTGTGATTAAATACTATCATTGTTTAGGCATTAAATCCTAAAATTTTGACAAAAATTAACAAGCAACATAGAAAAAAATTATAAATGGATGTGAAGGTCAAGAACAAGAATGAGCACAAATGAGGTGCATACCACATGCAATTATATAAAAATCAAATGTTGTTACATTTTTTATTTATTCATTGAAGATACTATCATCATGACAAGTATTACACTCTATACACAAATCTAATTTTTGTGATATTAATTCTCCACTATACAATTTGAACCATATTAAAAGGCTTCCTATTTCTATAAAAATTAACCCTAAATTTATAGGACTAATTTACTTCATTATCCTTCAATTGTAGCAAAAGTTGCATCAAACTATATAAAAGGATCTAGAAAATGCCATGTGATGAAAAACACCTCTTGGCCAAGACTCTTTAATCCCTAAAGTTCCATGACTGTGCTTTCACCACAAACGCTCAAGAACTGCCATTTTAAGTACAAGTACCAAATTTTTGAAACAAAAACTATTTTTGACACATGTAACCATGGGATCTTGTAGTATGCTGACTTGAGAACATGTGCTAAAAATTTCAGAAATTTCTACCGCGTGGATTGCAAGATCGCGTGGATTGCAAGATCGCGTGGATTGCAAGATCGCGTGGATTGCAAGGGCTTCAAAGTTTATTTTAGAGTAGAGATTCCATAATTGCCCACAAACTAAAACTCCTCATAACTTTTGACTCATTGGTCAAAATGGAATGATTAAAAGCTTTCCATGCATATATAACTCTAGAAAATCAATTTCAAATTTTTATTTTTGAAAAAAGTGATTTTTTCTGATCTGCCCGAATTGCACGACTGAGAAAAAAAATAACATATTGGGCCATAACTTTTCACTCGTATTTCCAAATGTCATGAAATTAATTGCGTATGAAAGATATTCCTTGCACACAACTTCTATTAAAATTTCAGCCAAAAATATGAAAATCTCCAGTCATAAGTACCTACCCAAAATTTCTATACTGCCAAAAAAGGCATGCTGATCCTGTAGGGGTTAAAATCCACTTGAAAGGTATTCCAAATTTCTAATATCATAAAGATGTATTATAAAATATAAATTAAAATAGTATCATAATAATAGTGTTCAAACAAGAGTTGGAAAAAACAATCCATAGATTGTACGTATTTATGCGATTGAATCTACTACTATATTGATTAGTATGTTTCAATGAATATTGAAAAAGTTATTGATAAATTTCTATTGACATTTATTGGATATTATATATATATATATAATACAAATATTAAAAAAGAAATTCCTTTAAGCTCAAAATGTTAAATTATAAATATATTAATTCCTAAAGATTTTTATTTTATTTATTTATTCAAATTCTTGTCTCACGTAGGATCATTTTTGGTCTTTAAAAGTTAACTCTTAAGGTGAAATATACATGTTTTCTTTGAACTACAAAATTTATACAAGGGATTGAAAGTCTAAAAATTCCATATATATAATTGTTCGAACTAGCATAATAATCTATTAACATTTAGATGGATGAACAAAACCAAAATTATGCCTCATTGGCAGGGTTGTCTTGTCGGACGGGTTTTCGGGTTTCGGTGACATATTAGACATGTCGCGTCGCGTGTCGTATATGACATGTGTTGAATATGGGTGACAAATGCGTCGCAAAAAAATTTAGGGTTTTGAAGTTTTTTATCCTATGGTAAATGGATTTGTCCTACATGTCTGGTTGTCCGCACTGACGTGGAAAGACAGAACCACGTCAGCTTGGGCAACTGCGGGTTAGGGCGCGTGCGGGTCAAGGTAGGGCGACGACGGGTCTAAGAACCAGGGTGACTGCGGCTTCAGAAAGTTGAGCGACTTCGGGTCTGCATGGACGATTGCGGGTCTAAAGTCTATGGGCGACCGCGGGGGGGGGGGGGGGGATGGATTGGACGACTGCGGCTACCCAATGTTTGGGCGACTATGGCTGCGTGTCAGGGGCGACTGCGGGTCCAAGGCCGACCTCGGGTAAGAAGAGTCATTTTCTGTCCAAATGAAAGAATGGAGGAGACTTCGGGTCTTGGGCGACCTCGGGTAGCCCCACCACCACCCAAGGTCGCCCAAAACAAGAGGTTGCCCTAAGAGGTCGCCGAAGACAAGAGTTCTCCTACCCGCAGTCGCCTAGACCCGAAATCGCTCCTTAAACACAAAATTTGACCAATCTTGAGACAAAGACAAAAGAATGGCTTCCACCACCACTCGAGGTCGCCCAAGACAAGAGGTCGCCCTAAGAGGTTGCCCAAGACAAGAGGTCTCCTACCCGCGGTCGGCTAGACCCGAAATCGCTCCTTAAACATAACATTTGACCAATTTTGAGACAAAGACAAATGAACTAAACCCACAACCATCCGAGGTCACCCAAGACAAGAGGTCTCCTACCTGTGGTTGCCTAGACCCGAAATCGCTCCTTAAACACAACATTTGACCAATCTTGAGACAAAGACAAATGAACTAACCCCACTACCACCCGAGGTCGCCCAAGACAAGAGGTCTCCTACCTGCGGTCGCCTAGACCCGAAATCGCTCTTTAAACACAACATTTGCCAATTTTGAGACAAAGACAAATGAACTAAACCCACCACCACCCGAGGTCGCCCAAGACAACAAGTCTCCTACCCGCGGTCGCCTAGACCCAAAATCGCTCCTTAAACACAACATTTGACCAATTTTGAGACAAAGACAAAAGAATGGCTCCCACTACTACCCGAGGTCGCCCAAGACAAGAGGTCGCCCAAGACTAGAGTTCTCCTACCCGCGGTCGCCCGGACCCGAAATCGCTCTTTAAACACAAGATTTGACTAAATTTGAGACAAAGACAAGGAAATGGCTCCCACCTCCACCCGAGGTCGCCCAAACCCGAAATCGCTCTTTAAACACAAGATTTGACTAAATTTGAGACAAAGACAAGGAAATGGCTCCACCCTCCACCCGAGGTCGCCCAAACCCGAAATCGCTCCTTAAACAGAAAATTTGACCAATTTTGAGACCGTGGGTCGGTGGGTAGGGAGAGAGGGTCTATTCCCATCCGAGGTCGCCCAAGACCCAAAGTCTCTTCCATTCCTTCATTTGGAAGGAAGAGAGGGTCTATCCCCACCCGCGGTCGCCCAACACCCGAAGTCTCTAGTATTCCTTCGTTTGGGCAGAAAGAGAAAGTCTCTCCACCTCTTGGCTTGACCTTTTGTATTATATTTGTATTCATTGTTTAAATCTAATTTCCGTGTCCATGAATTCTTCTATGGAAGATTGGTCATTTACTTTCTTCTACATGAATACCAACTACTTGAAGTAAAAACCACTTCACGTTTATTTCTAGAAAAAATATTAAATATAAGTTGGCTCAAGATTAAATTTAAATCAAAATGAATAATAGCTCAAAGATGAAATCAAAATACAATAATCCAATTGTAAAATAATTGTAACAACAAAATTAAATCCTTCGACAAGTCGATTTGTTGAAATTGCATTCCAAAATGATAGCATAAATCCCTAAAGGACAATTGTCCATTGAACATCCAATTGAAAGGCCTAAGGCATGTACAAGAGAATAGCGAAGTAATACAATGCCAATAGTGAATTATAATTTGGTGCAATGGAAAAGGTCTTCCCAAACCCTAGACCCTAGACCCTAGACCCTAATATCAAGTTTATTAATTGTGTATGCCATGTCTAGAGTTATGTAATCCCACTTCTTTTGCTTCTTTATGAAGAAGTCACCTAAATATATAGAAGTGACATCCAGGTTTTATTTTTCATTGTGAATTTTTTTCAATTCAACGGCCTTTCCCCTTATATGTAATTATGAATAAAATGAAGCAAATGGTACATGACTAAAATGAATGGTGGAGGAGAAAGTAATAAAATGAGGAATGAATTCACTAAACCTCCATCCATTAGACCCCACACGGCCTATCTTTCACATTTTGGGGAAGAAAAAGCTTAAAAGTCTTGTAGAACCTTACTAAATTCTTAATTGTGGTAGTTGACATGTTTTTCTCAAAATTCATTTCAAAGTGTATCATGAGCATCCAAAATCAGATTTAGGAAGTGAAAGGTTTTGATCTCTCTACCCGTGGTCACCATGTCTTGGATTCCATGAATTTCAAACTTGAATTTCCCTCCTTTTTGGACCCGCGGTCGCCCCACCCACAGTCGCCCCTACCTTGGATTCTGGGAATTTGAAACTTGAATTTTCCCTACCTCCCGGACCCGCAGTCGCCCCACCCGCGGTCGCCCAGGCCTCCAAGTTCATGGAATTTGAAGCTTGAATTTCTCCCTCCTGTCTAGGGCGACCTCTTAGGGCAACCACTTGTCTTGGGCGACCTCTTAGGGCGACTTCTTGTCTTGAACGACCTCGGGTGGTGGTGGGTTTAGTTCATTTGTCTTTGTCTCAAAATTGGTCAAATGTTGTGTTTAAGGAGTGATTTCGGGTCTAGGCGACCGCAGGTAGGAGACCTCTTGTCTTGGGCGACCTCGGGTGGTGGTGGGTTTAGTTCATTTGTCTTTGTCTCAAAATTGGTCAAATGTTGTGTTTAAGGAGCGATTTCGGGTCTAGGCAACCTCTTAGGGCGACCTCGGGTGGTGGTGGGTTTAGTTCATTTGTCTTTGTCTCAAAATTGGTCAAATTTTGTGTTTAAGGAGCGATTTTGGGACTAGGCGACTGCGGGTAGGAGACCTCTTGTCTTGGGCGACCTCGGGTCCAGTTTGGGCGACCGCGGGTCCAAGAGTCTACCCGAAGTCGCCTCAGCCACGGTCTCCCTTACCCGCAATCTCCCATACCCGTATTCTTCTATCCGCAGTCGCCTACACCCATGTTCTCCTATCCGCGCTCGTCCCACTCGAGGTCGCCCTTACACGAAGTCGCCCCTACCCGCGGTCGCTGTGTATCCGAAGTCGCCCGTCCATGTCACACCCGCATGCGCCCCTAAAATGTGCCACGCGGACGCCACATGGCATCCACGTGGCTTAGGTAAAAGGGGGGTAATTTTTTGAAAAGTCAAAGGTAAATTTGACTTTATGTGACGTCGCGGAGGATCTACTGGATGTCGCGTGACGTCTATCTGTCGCGATGTCGCCAGGTCGCGCAGAACAACCCTGCTCATTGGCATATCTTTCCTTTCTTTTGTTGTTGAAAATTTAAATGCTTTATCCTTATCCTCTAATAGAGAAGAGTATTGCATTGCTTCAAATGAGAGCTATTGGATGCTTCTAGAGGTCCACTTGAAAAATAGCCAATGTATCGTAATTATTTTTGAATAAATAACCATGGATCTAGTAAAGTAGATTTTTAAATAAAAAATTCAATTGGATTTGTACATCAAAAAATTGTTGTATTAGAAGCTGCAATTTTTTCAAGTAATATAATGTTTGTAGAGGTAGTTTGTCTTTTAGTTATACATCCATAATTTCAATAAATTACATTGAAGATATAAGGGCAAAAGCATCATTCCAAACTAAAGTTTGTATTGACAACCAAAATCTTTAAAAAATAGTTGAAAGTTGAAAGTATTTATATTAGAAGAAGTCTTCCAAATCAATAAAAGTAAAAGAGCCAATACATGATTTGGAAGCTGATTGCAAAGGTCAATCAAATCAAGCCTTTCAAGATTACATGGTCTTCCTATAGTGCACCGTTGTTAAATTAGTAGACGAAGAAGTTGAAAATGACTTAGAACTTGAAAGGAAGTTGAAAAAAACTTATGACTAAGAACGTAGTATTTGACTTGAAACTTAGGGTTGAGACTTTGGTCTTTATATGAGAAGCATATATATTTAAACAATTAGAAGTACGTGCCTAAGAAATTAGTGTCACAAACCATATTGGCTTGAAACAGTCTAATCGCCTAATACTAATTTATTCTAAAATATATATTATAAAAAAAATATTGATAAATATAAAAATAAATAAAGGTGTCAAGGTGTAGTATGTATGACACCTAATGATGTCTTATTCATAATCATGTCAACAAGTTGTTGTAAACTTTTGAATTGTTTTGTTTGCTATAATGACTAGTTGTATTGATGTCCTATTCTGGACAAGCATTCAATTGTGACATCCATCCAATTTAGTTAGATGCAATCAATAGTCACTTAGTTTCATATGTGGGATTCATCTGCCTTAGTTAGAGCATTGGTAGTGGGTGTCATAGTAATCCAAGTATCATCTCAGTTTTGAACACTGTTATTGCAATCTTAGAATAGACTAGTTTCAATTTTATCATACTACATTTGATAATTACTAGTGTTGTTGTAATAACATTTGATTGGATTACCACAGTTGTTAATAAACCTTAGACATTTCAATATAGCAATTTTAGACAGCTTTCTAAGAATTTTTTTTTTTTCTTTGAAATTTTCACACAATATGTGTTTAAGAAATATCTTTGAGGGCACAATAATTTTTGTAACTATTGACTATATGGTTAAAAAATTATTGTATGATATATACTTTCTATTGCTTGACAAGCTGCCCGAGCAACTTTGAAAAATCATTTTTTTAAGAAATAAAAATTTGGACTTTGTTTTTTGGATTTATATATATATATATATATATATATATATATATATATATGTAGAAAGATTAGAATTATTATAGTTTGACTAACAAGACAAAAGTTATGAGCAATTTTAGTTTGCAGACTACAGACAGTTATGGGATCTCTACTCCAAAACAGACTCTAAGTTTTTTTATTGAACTCAACTTTCAATATTTTTGAAAATAAAAGTAATGGATGTAGATGTTTATTACAAAATTATAAACATTGGTACTGGAATTTTTTCAATTCCATAACTATATTTTAACAATTTGGTATCTAAATCATACTCTATTTCTCTCTACTTACTATTTTTTTTCAAGCATAAATATGAAATATCTTTTATTGAATTTTTTGATATTTATTCCCAACTTCTTTCTCCAACATATTATGGAGAATTGCAAGTTAAATTTTTGTTTAAAAAGTTTGAAAGATAAAACCTAACTATTTGGAAAGAATTGAAAATAATTCTTTTTGAAATCCAAGCATCACAATTGATAAGGTTTATTATTTTGAAATTATATGAAGGTTTACTCTAAAGGATCCTATTGTTGAATTTATTTATGAATAAATATAGATGAAGATCTTAGCTACACTTTGGCTTTCAGTACTTTGAAATTGTTTTGGGCCAAAAAACATCAAATTGCTTTAGGGATTAAACCTCATACCATTATCATAAGTGCAATTCAAAATGTTGTAAAAGTATCATTTACGTAGTTCAAGAACTTGAAATCTATCAGTAGCTACAATAGTGGTTTTATATAGCTATTTCAGTTTCATATATTTTAATTGGAGTGTTAGTGTTGTAACGCTTGAGATTCTAAAAAAGTATAAGAGCATGAAGTGTTTTTTATGTGTTGTGTTTGATTTGTGAACTACATATGCAACAATTTGAATTTATGCAATTTATTCTTGTACTAGCTTGAGTACAAACACACATGAATCAAAAATATCCATCAACCATTCAACAATTGGATAGTCTTGGCTATTACCATTGAACATACTTATTTGGTGTGCATTTCCAAAAGTTAAAACTCATAACAATAAATTGATGGCCACAAGGCATTTACAATTTTATGGATATTTGTTTTTTTGTTCAAATATATTCTGGAATCAATAATTTCAAGCTCAATGATACCCTCTGAAAATGAATATCATTACCCATTTAGTATCTCTAGAATCCAACCTATGCCTAACATTGGTTAGAACCAGTCAATATAATAAAGACCCAATTCTAACTATAGTTACTAGACTCCTGTAACAACTTGCGGACTAATAAAGTGATAAGATTTTGACTTCTAAATGTGATACATTTGTTGGCTTTGTCCTTTGGATAGAAACCATGGCATTGACTTTGATTTTGAATCCAAAGTTTCCAAATCCTATCTACGATTGCATCCACACTATAGAACGTAGTTAGGGATTGATTGAAGTAAATAGAACCTTACGATCACACCATTTTTATTATAAGGTGAATGGACCTGTTATAGACACATATTAGGGCAAGCCAACTATTGAAAATATTGTACTAGTAGTATATATTTCAAAATGAAAGACATGAACAACAATACAATTCTTTCTATAGTAGACTTGTTCATATTTTTGTCCACAGTAAACCTATTTATTTTAGTAGTTTGATTGACTACTTAACCCCTAAAGGACCAAACTCCGTTTTTTGACAATGTAGCAATTTTGGGCAGCTCTCTACGAACAGAGTTTTAATTTATTTTTCTTTGAAATTTTCACACAAGATGTGTCCGAGGAGTAGCTTTAAGGCCCAACCATTTTCATAACTTTGGACTACGTCGTTAAAAAGTTATTGTATGATATGTCATTTTCATTGGTCAACGGGCAGCCCAGGCAACTGAAAAAAATTCTTTAAAAATCATTTAAAAATAAATAAAACTTTGAAATTGGTTCTTTAGATTTATATATATGTGGGAAGTTTTGAATCATTCCATTTTGATTAATGAGATGAAAGGTATGAAGAGTTTTAGTTTGAGGGTAGTTATGGAATCTTTACTCTTAAATAAACTTTGAAGTTCTTTATTTAACTTAATTTTTAATATTTTTGAAAAAAAATAAAAGCATTGGGTGTAGATTGTTTATTGCAACATTTCAACCGTTGGGATTGGCATTTTTAAATTCCATATTTAAATTCTTAACAATTTAGTGTTTTGAACATTCTCTACTTCTTTCTACTTACTATCTTTTTCCTATACGTTTTGCAATTTCAAATGATCTGAAAATTTTCAAGCATGTAGCCAACTTGCATTGAAGAATGAATCCAAAGAATCACCACCATTTTGGACATTTTTCATACCAATGTGACCTTGTGAAGTGTAGCTTCCCGGATTTTTGCAAGGACAAAAAAATGATTTTTGTTAATTCAAACGCTATTATCTTGCAATCCACATGGATTCTGAAATTTTTTCCACAACTTCTCAAACTAGTTTAATACATTATCCTACAGTTAAATTCTTCCAAAAATGTTTTTTTTCTAAAATTTAGTACTTGTATTAGAAAAGTAGTTTTGGAGCAGTTTTGGTGAAAACATAGTCTCTGACCTTTAGGGGTTAATGATCTATATTTGGAAATAAATTGTTGATTATTTCAGATTTCAAATTACCACAAAAAGTGGGATGTACTTATGATTTTAGGGAATAAAGACATAATGTTACAAGATCTTGATTTTGCTAAATGTACTCAATACAATTTCAATCCATAAAACTAAGGCTTTGCGTTGCTCCGCACAATCATTGATATTTGCATTGCAAGTAAGAATTATCAATTCTTATTTATTATTTAGATTTTTAGATTTTTTTTTCCATCAATGCCAACAAAATAAGAGACATTGCAGACACACAAACACATACTCCCTCTGTCCCAAAATGATCTTCCTATTACACAAGATGTTATAGATTAAGCTCAAAAAGAACTATTTTTTCAAAAAAAATTGACTTATGAATAGAGTTTGATGTCCTCCTATTGTTCTGAAATTTTGAGTTTTAAATTAGTTTTCAAAGTGTGGTTTCAAAGTGCTTGAAAATTGAATTTTTGAGGCATTTTTGAAGAGCACCGGTGGCCACTCACTTGATGCATGGGATTGGTTAGCATGCCCATGCTTTTGGACTATGTACAAGTGTCACTAGCTCCCTTTCTCCTCCAACAAGATCATTTTGGGACACTAAATAAAGGTCAACAGGAAGGTCATTTTGGGACGGAGGGAGTACTATTTAATTTATTTATTTTCCAAGTTTCATATTTCAATCCAAGTAAATCCTCTTTAATGTAAATATCATTGAAAAAATTAGTAAAAAAAATAATTATATTGTCTGTAGTATAATGGATTAACCGTGCACTTTGCTATTATGAAAAATTTCATTAAAGTGGCACCATTCCACAGCTTTAGCAATTTTTCAAGTTCACACCGAGCAACAACAATGCTAGTTTGTGAGCTTAAAAATGCAAGCTTAAAAGTTGTAAGTGTACACTTTATGAGCCCAAATCGTTGACAAAAAAAACCCTGGAATTTTTGAAGTCAATAAAGTGAAAAATGGAGACATTTCAAAATTTTATTAGTATTAGTAAAATTTCAGCCCTATGACTGTGGGACCGTGCCAGCATGCACACCACACTCGGCTTAGCATGCTAGCAGGCGATAATTTTAACCCACCTTGAGCCCTATTTTTTTCTTATTGTGAAAATATTTGTCCATGATCAAGCTTCTAAAGGGATTTGAAGGGAAAAGAAATATTTTGGACAATTGATGGAGGGCTCATGAAGTAGGCACCATCTTGCAACTTGCACAAATTTTTAGAATGTCTTAACCTCCCAAAACCTCAAGGGGCTTCTCAATGCCCAAAGGTTTTTTGGGGGATGATGGCGTTACGACACACATTCACACACCCAAAAAAAATTGATTTAAAAAAAAAAAATATATTTTCAGTCCCAAACCCTAAATCCTACAAGAGGATTCTTGACTTGGCAACGCTACGGAAACAAACTAACAATTAAAATTAATTAATTACTCAACTATTATTTTAAAAATTTTAAGAGTTTCAAACCCCAAATTTTGCAAGGGATTTCAGTACTGAAAGGGGGTTACAAGGGGTTACAAAGTCGCAATGAAGGAAAAATAAATTAGAATTAAAAAAAAATATTCTTTTTGAATAAATTCTTTTCTCTCCAATTCTAAACTCCCTCATGGATTTCTTGATACTGAAAGGGTTTTTTTTAGGGTGACAAAGTTGTGGAAAAAATAAAATAAAATTTTAAATATTTTGTTTTTTTGTATATTGATTTTTTTAAGGATTCAAATCTCTAAAATCCCTCATGGGATCTCTTGGTACCAAAAGGAGGTTCTTAACGTGACAAAGTCATAAAAAAAAACACTTAAAATAAATTTGTTTCTTAATATTCATTTATTGTATTTTAAAAGTTTGAAAGTTCCAAACCTCAAATTTTGCAAGGAGTCTTTTGATACCTTTAGGGGATTCTAGAAGTGACAAAGTTGCCAAAAACATAATAATAATTTAAAAAAATATAAAAACTATTTCTTTTTTTTCTAAATATTCAAAACTTCAAAACCCGCAAAGAGGTTTCTTGGTATCAAGAGGGGCTTTGGGGGTACTGAAATTGCGGAAATTTTTTAATGATTTTTTTTTAAATTAAAAATATCTGTCATTTTTAGTTTAAAAGTTTCAAATTTCAAACCCCACAAGGGATCTTTTAGTACCGAGAGGGATTTTTTGGAATGACAAAGTCACAAGAATTTTGTTTTAAGGAAAATAATAATAATTTAATTTAGTTTTTTTTTTTTTAATTATGAGGGTCCAAAATCCAAAATCCCACAAGGGATCTCTTGGTACCGAGAAGTATATAGGGGTTGTCAAAGTCACCAAAAATTAATTAATTAATTAATTTTTAACTTTTTTGTCGCAAGCCTCAAATTCTAAAGCATCCATGGGTTCTTTTGGTACTAAGAGGAGTTCATGGAGATAATGAATTCGCAAAAAAATTGAAATAAAATTGAAATAAAAAATTAACTTAGTATGTTTTTTGAGTCCGAGACCCCAAACCCTCCAAGGGACCTTTTCATATCAAGAGGAGTTTATGGAAGTAATGAAGTTGCAAAAAAATTGAAAAAAATTGAAAAAAAAAATTCATTAATTTTTTTAACCCCTAAAGTCTCAAGGTCATTTTCTGGCCAGAAACCACTGAAAACTGCCATTTTTGCTGCATTCATCCAAGAAAACAAATAAAACATTTTTTTTCAAAATCAAACTGTAGGATCTGGTACTTCACTTGTGTAAGATCATGTGGTAAAAATTTCATCAAGTTTGACCATACGGATTGGAAGATATCAGCATTCAAAGTTGGAAAAGTAGTCTTTTTGAATGCTGTTTTTTCAATTTCAGCTGACTTTGGCCGCCATTTGGGAAAAAAAATTACACTACAGACTTTGAATTAAAAAAAAAATTGTATTGAAGAATTGAGTTGAGAATTTAGGAAAAAAATTTCAAAAATAAACACTCGATTTTCATTCTTTAAGAAATTGTTAAGTAGATGTAGGTCCAAGATTGAATAAAAAATCTAAATTGTTAATAGCTCCAAGGTGGTATTGAAACACAATAATCCCAACAGTGAGATTGTTCTAGCAAGAAAAAACAACCATGTCTAGCATTTGTTTTTGAAAAATTGTGAAAATTGCATTAAAAAATGAATCCTGTAAGTTATTTTTTCAAGAACTTGCTTAAGATTGCCCAAAAAACAAGATTGTCCATAACTTTCTCATTATTAGTCCAAATAGAATGAATCAAAGCTTCACACATATATAGAAATATAATATGTTAGGAAAAAAATTTATTTATTTATTTTGACTTTTTGTGATTTTTTTTGTGCTACCCGCCGAGTTTGGTTTGGGGCTTTTTGTAGTATAACTTTTGCTCCCGGGCACCAATTGAAATAAAAAATATATCCCCACAAAGATAATCATTTTTTCTATCTTTAAAAAAAAATTAAAAAAAATCAGAACAAAAATTCAGCCCATAGGTACCTGCCTGAACTCCCATTTGTCCCCCGAAGGAACAATGGGACTTTAGGGGTTAAGTCCCAAACCCCAAACCCTCCAAAGTACCTTTTCATATCAAGAGGAGTTTTTAGGGGTGACAAAGTTACAGAAAATAAAATTAAAAGAAAAAAAATGTAATTTTTGAGAGTCCAAAATTCTAGATGCCCCAAAAAACCTTTTGATATCTAGAGGATTTTTTGAAGTGATGGAGTTGTAAAAAAATAATAATAAAAAAAAAAACAGAAAAAATAAAATTTGAATAGATTTTTGAATTCTTTTTATGAGGATTCCAAACCCTAAACCCCTCAAGAGGCCTCTTGCGAGTGACAAAGTTGCGACAAAGAGAAAAAAAAATTGAAAAAAAAATGATTTTTTTATAGTCTCAAATTGCAAGACCTCCTAAAGATTCATAGTTGTAAAGATCTCAAATTCCAAAACCACAATCACAAGACAAAAATTCAAACAACACACCAAATACCTCACAAATTTTAAAGTTTATAAGCTCTTAAGCTCTCAAGCTCATCCTCCAAGGCTTACAAAATAACACTCTTGCATTGGGCGGTTTGAAATGTACATCTATCATAGATGTTTGAAATCTGTAATATTTCTAGATGTCTGAAATCTACACCTACCATAGATGGAACTTTTATGGTTGAATCCATGCAGTCTGAAATCAATACCAATCTTAGATTTTTGAAATCTATATTTGTCCTAGATGGCACTTTTATGATACAGACTGAGCAGTCTAAAAATGGCACTTGAAATACCACCATTTTAACCAAATTCTCCATTATTATAAAACTATCGTTTAAAAATTTATCAAGTTACAAGTAGAACCTTTTTTAGTACAAGGTGTTGGGACTATGCACTAAGAGAGGTTTATGCATGTCAGAGAGGTGTCATGAATGGCTACCTAACACATGTATACTTCCAACACTAATTTTCAAAGAATGTTCTTCAAATTGGATCTACCTACAAACTCCATTATTGCAAGTTATGCACAAAGAGGATATGCAATAAGACATGTTCTACTTGTTTTATGATTATTGTTCATTCCTTTGCTATTTCCAAGTCTAGCCCTAGTTTGATTTTATATTTGACTCTTGGATTCTAAAATATTGGTTATTCTCAATATAATGAAACTCATATTTTTCAAAATAAATTGTGCAAGTTGCAGTACGTCTAAAGTTATTATACATAAGTGAAATTCTAAATGAAGAGACCTAATGAAAATGTTATTTTCAAGAACTTATATATTTTGGAATATATTAGAGTTAATTGTAAAGTATGACAATACGGGACCATGTCACCATGAGCCGGAGTTTGGAAAAAACATGGGACAAACCTTTTTGGAGCACCAAAATTGAGGTCCAATGTTTGGTGCCATGTTTCTTTTGTACTATTCTTAGTTAAATCTTCCTTAGATCCCCGTTTACAAACATGAGACAAACTTTATAGTTAACTCTATTGTATTGATACTTTACAAAAGTCATTCTTCACTACTTATATGTTATTTGAAATTTGTTCACTTAAATTATTAAAATATTCAATTAACCTCTAAAAGATCAAGTGATAGTTCAACGTACATAAAAAATCTTCAATAGTAATGCATAAAGTCAATTCAAGTGGATATTCATGAAATTTTGATAAAAGGTGTGACTATATCCCCTCTTAGTGGAAATACAAATTTTTTCTGATTAAGTGTCCAAATCAAAAGTTATGTTGTCCAAAAAATGTTAGGTAGGTAGAGTAGATTTGGGTAGCATGTACTTCTAAAATCTGGCATGTATGTAAGTTACATGATATGAGATGAAAATGTAAAAAAATAACCATGGATAGTGTAAAACTCTTACCCTAGATAGAGATAAAGATTGTTGACCTTGTTGGGTAAGGTTGGAAAAAAAAATTCTTCCAACTTCAAACATTATAATCTTTCAATCCATGAGGTCAAAAATTTTGAAGTTTTCTTTCCCACATTCCATAGTAGTCTAAAACAAATTTGTACAGTTGAATTTCGAATAAAAAACTTTTTCATTCTTTTTTTGTCACTATCCTAAGAAGTGACAATTTTCCTCAATTTTTCCACAATTTTTGTCCAGAATGTGACTTGATCCTACAGGGTAGAAATTTGTTCACTTCATTTGTTCCCTATTTACTCACATTAATAGTGGAGTAGTTAATAAGATTATGATTAGATGAATAATTTTTTTTTAAATGATCCATACTATATATGCAATCACTTGACTATAGAAAACAAATTTTACGTATGCTAGATGGTTGGTCTTATGAACAATGAATGTGAATCAAAAATGTGAAAAATTTGCAAGAGTCTTGATCTAGATTGGCCATGAATTAACCCTTGAAGAATATGCTAGTCCCAATATAAACCATATTTTTTAATATTGTATGAATCATTTGTATAATCCCAAAAGGACTAGACAACATTTTTCACCAACATACATTAGATAAAAAAAAGGGGCCTCCAGATGGCTGCTCAAAGCCCTCTGAGGACTCCACAAATTGGTTTTTGTTTTGTTTAAGAATTGTTTTTTCCTCTATACCGGCTCACATGAAGTTGGAATGTCAAATGCTTGGTAATGGCTTAAAATTCAAATCCAAAACCAAAGTACTAAAAAACCAAGGTTAAGGTACTCTTATGCACCTTAACCCTGATTTTTTACCAATTTGTATTTTGATGCACATTGCAATCAAACCAAGTTGTGCCAAAAAATGCAAATGATCAAAAATAATTCAATGACCATCAACCACCGAATTTTCTTTAAATGGTGTTGACAAGGACTAACTTTATTGACACATGGTTTGTAACTAGATGAGAAGAGGAGCTCTTTAATGGAAGTAGGGTAGTGGTAGGGTACTAGGGTTAACAACCCATGTGGGAGATGTATCTTCACTCGTTTGACAATGAATGAAGGTACATATCCAACATGGGTTGTTAACCCTAATACTACCCCACTTCCATAAAGAGCTCCTCTTCTCACCTTCTAAATCAAAAATTGAATAAGTGGTTCTTGAAGCCACTTACATAATTTGGCATATTTGAAATCTAATTTTTTCAATTAAGTCCAATCATGCCAAATTGAAACAATTGTCTATTAAGCATACTTTATGAAGTTTAAAATTGCATATACCATCGTCCATGTATTTTTTTTTAACAAACAAACAAAAACTTGCGAAAACATATTATAGTTGCAAAAATAGTCATGGCCTGACTATTTTCGTGAAAGCTAGAGCAGCTGACTGCTCACTTTGGCCTCTTTTGCAAAAGTCAGACCGACATATTAATAGGTTGGTTTGTCTCTTTAGAGCAGCCCTTTGAAGGCTTGAAATTTATTATAATGAAAACTTTGGGCAGGTACGTGTGACTGGAGATTTCCATATTTTAGGTTGAAATTTTAATAGAAGGTGGGGACAAGAAACATCTTTCATTAATCCTAAACCCTATGTATATAGCTTTTAATCATTCTATTTTGATTAATGAATCAAAAATTATGAGGAGTTTTTGTTTGTGGGCAATTATGGATTCTCTACTCCAAAATAAACTTTGAAGTTCTTTATCTTATTCAGTTTTCAATATTTTTTGAAAGCATTTTCAATATTTTTTTATCTTATTCAATTTTCAAAAAATTAAAGCATAGGATGTAGAATGTTAATTACTACCTCTGTCCCAAAATGATCTTCATGTTGAACAAAATGTTTTGGATTAACCTTGGGTAAAAATAACATTTTAAGGACCTATTTCGCACTATAAGTAGAATTCAGTGTACTCTTAGCATCCAAGAAACTTTGAGCTTCAAAGTCTTTTTCAAAGTGTAGTTTTGGGGTATTGAAAAGTGGAATTTTGGAAGCATTTTTAAAGAGCACCAATAGACACTTAATTGTTGGGTGTGAGGTTTTCATTTTATGGGCATTTCGTACATGCCTAAGAGGATGTTTGGACCTCTATTTTGTCTCATAAAGCTTCATCTCCTTCAATTGGAAAATACTCAAAAAGATGCAAAATTAAAGTACAAACAATGTTGATTGATCCCTCTAATCATTTCATTTGTCTTTTGATTGATAATTGCATGGATGGAGGTGGAACTACTACTCAAGGTTGTTTTGTTAATCTGTCCAAAGCAACTGAAAGTCAAATTTGACCTATTCTAACATTACAAAGTGCAACATAAAGATCATTTTGGGACAAAAATTTACAGCCAACAGGAAGATCATTGTGGGACGGACGGAGGGAGTATAATATTGCAATAATTGGGATTGACATTTTTCAATTTCATAATTAATTCTTAACAATTTTGTATTTTACTTAACTTTGTAACTTCTTAACTTCTTTCTACTTATTATTTTTTTCCTATATGTTGTACAATTCCAAATGATGTGAATTTTTCAAGCATGTAGCCAACTTGTCTAGGAAAAAGAATCCAAATAAGCACCACCATTTTGGACATTTTTTCATAGAAAAGTGAGTTTGTGAAGTGCAACTGCTTGGTTTTTTGCAGGGCCAAAAAAATGATTTTAGTAAATTTGAATGCTTATATCTTGCAATTCATGATTCAAGGAATTTTTTTGAAATTCTTACCACCTGTCTTCAAGTCAACGTAATACAAAAATCCTATAGTCATTTGTGTTGGAAAAAAAAATTTGCAAAAATTTGGTAATTGTAATAAAAATGGCAATTTTGGAGCGTTTTTGGTAAAAACATAGTCACGGTCCTTTAAGGGCTAAAAAAACCCAAGAGCACTCACTAGAGGTCAAACTATTGTGCAAGACCTTCCCTTTTCACACAAAATTCTAAGGATGAATTTCTACACTTTTGTCCTACATAGAAGGATTCTTTGTCCTCCATTGAACACTAAGTGTTTGAAACATCCTTCTATGGAAAAAGATAAGAGGCTCTATTTGTACCATATGACTATTTGTATTATTTTGTAACCACTAAGGTAGTGTGCTTTAAAAGCACCCATCTTCTTTAAACCACCCCTATTTTTAGGTAGAGAATGGAAATGGGGCGATCCTTAAATGGAACAACTTAGCAATTGAATGCATGGAGGAAAAATCATTTTTCTATTGCAAGAGCCAATCATTGTCTTTGATTTCTGCTTATCTCTTTACAAGTTGCAAGTGGACAGATTTTGGAAGACCTATGGACACAAATAGGTGCTTATGCCCCAAATCTTTGAAAATTTATAAGTAACTAAAAAATGCTTGAAAAAATACAAAACCACTTGTGTTAGGTCCCACATCTATTTTTCTTTATCTAAAAAATTATCTAAAAAATGTTTTTGCCCATGGAAGCCTGTGAAAAAGGTGAACCAACCCTTAAATGGTTGTTTTAAGAGCATGTTACCTTAATGTATCAATAGAGTACATTTGAAAGCTTGCAATATCATTTGCTTGCAAGTCCTGTAATTTAAAAATAAGTACCCCCCCCCCCGGAACCCCCGCTGAGATCCTAAAGCTACTACCCTCTACAGATTCCCCAAACATCAAATGAATCTCCTCCAACAAGAAATATCTACAACCCAACGGTTTATGTGGTTGCCACTCCATGATATTAAATGCTTCAACAAATATTAAGGTAAACCAGCCTATTCCCGCCAGCTTCCTATTTCCGACATATTACTTTTGGCCCCATTACCACCCTGAAACTCATCTAAAGTCCATCTATTTTTCTGACAAAATCAGTTCATTAATTTTAGCTTGGGTAACGTGTCTACCATTGATTGGTGGATATCCAAGTACTCATAGATACAATCTATGGCGGTAATGGGTTGTTGATCTGACTTTTATAAATTAATCCATAGGCGGATTTGTAATTTCAGGGCAGTCAACTTCAACAATTCATAGAAATTTCAATTTTCATTGGAAAATTATAATTCCACTTGGGTTTGATTTTTGAAACATGCATACACCTTTGAAAAATAGGTGATCCCATTGAAGTTGACTCCAACATAGTCAGATTGCGAATCAGGGTGGTAATAGGCTTGTCTACCTTATACCGGATCACTGCACACAGTCTCTCTCTTCTCTTCCACCTTGCTCTGTACTTTGACGCATAACTTATCTTGCTTGCATTCTTTTGAAATACGTTGACCTATTAAATGCCACATTGGACGTTTTTCGATCGACGAATGATAAAGAATCTCTCTATGCAAGGCAGAAGTACAACTATGCATCTTCCAAATTTTGTGTGGAAAAGGAAGGTCTTCTACAGCAGCTTGACTTCTAAGGAGCGCTTTTGCATTTTTTTTATAAGCTAACAATTCACACGGTACCAAAACAAATGATTTCCACGTTGACTGGCCCGTCATTTAAGGATTGAGGTTGAGGCAGCAGTAGTTGATCAATCAAGCGATTTTAGAGCAAATGGTGAGGAGCATGAGGTGATGGAAAAAAAATTCTCATGTAAGAAGATAGGAAATATGGATTTTGCTAATTTTATTCTTGAAATTGAAAATATTGTGAATTTTGGGAGCCAAAAAGTACCCTTGTCCCATAGCCAATGTCTAGAGTTTTCCAATTATGATCATTTAAGAACTACTCTCTTGCTCACTACTTCCTACTTAAGTACTTGCTCACTGCTTTTGGATATGTGTCATAATCATATTAGTCCCAACCTTAACCCTTTAGGGCCAACCAGCCGAGCATGTCAAATTTGGTCATTTTAAACTGAATTTTGGGAATTGGAACACTTTCCTAGCCTCAGTTGCCTATGAGGTGTGAATGAGATGTGAGGGCAAGGAAATTACGCTTCCAATGAGCCATTGGCCATTAAATTTGGAGCAATAATGATTTGTCTATGGCAATTTGAAGTTGGGATTTCTAGAGTTTCAAAATGCACTTTGGAACATGTTTATCTATTGAGTTTATTTGTGTATAACTAAAGAGAGCATGCCAACTTCACCATAATGTTCATTATAATTTCTTCTATTTTATAGCAAAATTTCATGGTAAAGTGAGATTTTTTGTAATTACTATAATTTTTCAAAGATAGAAACTCTAAAAAATCTTATAAATTTCCTTTTTTTTCCAAAAAATATTAAAAAATCAGATTTGATAGAAGATATAAATGGTTATTTGTGGAAAAATAATAATTTAAATTAAATTATAAAATTTTAATATGCAAATTTGATTCCAAAAGAATTCCAAGAGGTTGCTTGGGGCTCCTTAGGCCCTAAAGCGTTAAAAAGGACAATAAAAACACATTTGGCAAGCTTGATTTCTAACGTGAGGTTGGAAAAAGTGCATCCTACAGGTTGGATATTGGGTGTGGTTGACAATTGGTGTGTCTACCTTATTTGGGTTCCATACAAAAACTCTCACTACCTTAGGATTAGAGCTGCCACTTAACCCATAAACGACACTGAGTACATTTTCCAGCCGATGAATGACAAAGAATCTCTCCGTGCAGGACAAAAATACAACTATTCATCCTCCAAATTGTGTGTGCAAAGGGAAGGTCTTCTACAATCATAGTTTGACTTCCATTGAGTGGTTTTGCATTTTTTTTAAGCCGAAAATTCACACGGTTCCAAAACAGATGATTTCCACGGTGACCAACTCGTCGTTTAAGGGTTAAACTACCGCTCCCTTGCCACACACAAGTGGACAGAACTCATATTCTCACTTATAACTTCGTGCATAATTGCATAGTGATAGAACAGTTTCAAAGACTGATCTATAACTGTAATTAAATCGTAGAACTCAAGGAGAATTTGTCCATCAGTGCAGAGTGCCAACTAAGCTCAAGGTTGAATTGTCCAGTACACTTAAGGGCTGAAGACTCAGTCCAGATGCATAACTTAAGCTGAGATGTCACCACCACCTCATCTTGACGTTCCAGCGCACATTGAAAAGCAATTTGGTAGATAGTCAAGAGCTACAGGACATTGAAGTTCGATTGGGATGACGACGATGACAACTAATATGGCAACTGGAGAGCTGGGCTGTACGTTTAAAAACCCCAAAATGGCACCCTGCCTAACACCGCCATCATCGCTTCCGTGGACAACTCATCTTCAAAAATCAACATGTATGTACGTATATGTTGAAGAAATGATTTTAGAACATCTGCCCCCCATAAAAAAACTTGGCATATCGTATCTACATTCTAATAATAGCAACAAGTTGTAGTAGCAAAAAGTGGTGATTTTAGGGGTGTTCACCTTATTAAACACCTTATTGAGTTCTAATTGACAAAAAAACAATGTAAATTTTATATGACTCGTGTTTTTGAAGGGATAGTAGTCACTCAATGTGCACTATCTCCTCAAGTTTATGCGCTCTCCTTTTTACAATCATTACCAAGTTCAATTAACACAACATAGAATAGCCTTTATGCCCACTGGCTTTCACCTAGCAAAATGATGTGGTATATTTTATATTCCATCAATAGCTAGGGGAGCATGTGGCATTAAGCAAGAGAATGGTAAGAGGTTTATAAAAGCAATAAGTAAAAAAGCAATAACAATAAAATGTTACTAAGAAAAACAACAATAAAAGCAATATTTAAAAACAATTAGTATAAAAAATAGTAATCAAAAGCAATCAGTAACAAAAGCCAATAAATAAATCAGTAATCAAAAGCAATCAATAAAAAAAATTCAATAATCAAAGTACTAATTAAAATCAATCAATAATGTTGGATAAATTTTGTGGGGAGGACTCAAGGTAGCTTTTCTAAAGATTACAAAATGTTAAGAACCCCTAAAGGACCAACTTGGCACATTTCAAGCAAAAATTGTAAAAAATTGCTTCTCTTTTAGATCATTGAGAAAAAAATTGATTTTTTTTCAAAATTTAACTGTACAAATTTGTACTAGACTACTATGAAAATGTGAGGAAAAGATTTCAAAAACTTTGAACTCACGGATTGAAAGATTGTAATGTTTGAAGTTAGAAAAAATAGAATTCCAACCTTAATCAACACGGTGAACAAACTTTATCTCCTCTTAGAGTGAAATTTTTACACTATACATGGTTATTTTTCGGGACTTTGCATCTAGTATCATGTAAATTCCGTATCTGTTAAGTTTCAAAACTGTAGGAGAAGTTTTGCATGTGCTGTCAGGACTGCCCAAAAAATTCAAGGCAGCATAACTTTTGATCTGGATACCTAATAAAAAAAAATCCTATTAAAGGGATACATGTTCACACCTTATGTATTAATTTCATGATCATCCAACCATAATTGAGTTTTGCAGAAACCTACCCGAGATTTCTTGCATATGTTGAATGGACACTTGCTCCTTTAGGGATTAAAAGTAGCAACATGATATTCTTTGAGCTAATTTGATAGTTCAGCAAACAAAACTCTCCCATCATTATTATTTACCCATCAATGTGGTAACTTCTCCATACCCCAATTTTTATTTGGGAGCAAAATAATTTCATTTTGTAGCTTGAGGCTTGGAAGAATCACTTTGGAAATTCATTGAGGGATATATACTCAAATCTCTCATACACTTCAACAAGCAATATGAGATATTCAAATATTGGTATATAAATACCCATAGACACACATATTGTAGTGTGACATGGGTTTCAATTTTTATTAATTCAAAAATGTAAAAAATGAATTTTCAGAAAATGGTAGGAAACAAGTAACAAAATGTGTGAAAAATGAGGAACAATACGACGAAAAGTTCAATAATTGTCCTTTGGCAACACAAAGTATGTTTAATAAATCCGTTGTAGTACATTGCATATTCACTATTCATTCACTACCATTGTTGTGGTTTGTTTTGGCTTGGCATTCTCTCTCTCTCTCTCTATATATATATATTCAAATAAGTTTGATTGGCCAATAAAAGAAACTAAATGAACCACTACTGCTTCAACCGTTACCGATTCAATTAAAACCTGTTACACCCACTCCACTTTCATTCACCTTGATTGTCCATTTAAATTTGAAAAGACGCAATATTTCGTTCAAATTGAATGTATGACGAAAAGTCTAATAATTATGTACTTACAAAAACAAAATCATCATTATTCCATTTAAACAAAAATGAACCTCTTCAAGTAAAAATAATAATTACTTTGTTTTTGCATAAACAAAACCCATGTCACACTACGGTATATTGCACATGTATTTGTATTCATATTTGGGGAAGAGGGGAAATTCCTTTCTGTGTGGCCTTAATTTTTTGAGAGTCACTAGCTTGTGTTTTTCACTGGATACTAAATCAAGAGTTTCTTCTCTTAAAACCCCACATCAAGGATCACAAGATAATGAATGCTAGGATTGGATTGACATCCCTACAACTAATCATATTTAAACCCTGAAGGACAAAGTTTGTGTTTTAAGAGAAATGATCACAAATTGTCAACTTTTGGTTCATTGACCAAAATTGAAAATTAAAACTTTAAAAAATAATTTTACCCATACAAAAGTCTAGTGGCCTATAATATCAATTTGTGGAAAAAGATTTAGCTCCGTTTGACTGTATGGATCACAAGATTATAACATTTAAAATTGAAATCCTCCAAAATTGACCCTACTAGATAGAATCAACAAACTCCAAGTCCTCCTGGATTAAATTTTTTCCTTTATAGAAAAATGAGGATTACACCATTCATTAATGCATCTTGTTGGGTACACTCATGCAAAATTTTAAAAGAAAATAAGGGATTTCCCTTACTCTAAATCATCTTACACTACGAGGTTGTCAAATAATCCAACAATATACTAGCCAATTTTCAATGATTTCTTGTGAATTTTAGAATTTATTTTTTGAAATCCAAATGGTAAAAACATGAAGACAAGCATTTAGAATATGTGGAAAAAACTAAAAACCTATGACTTTGTAGATTGCAAGACTATAGCGTTTGAAGTAATAAGAAGTGATAGTCAAAAGTTATAGGGTTATCATGTTATAGTAATAGTTACAGGGTTATTAAAAGTACCCTACTATAATTTTAAAGTACCATGTCACAATGATTTTATTATATTGATGTTACAGTGATGTTATAGAACTTAAATTCATAATTTTTTTAGCAATTTCATGCCATATCATATTAGTTATATACAATAGTTAAAGGGTAATATTTAGGCACCAAAGAATAGTGCTAAAGCATTGTGTCTAAGGTCCATATTGGAACAAGCTTGGTGCCAATTTAGGCCTTGGACATCACATTCATATAATATTCATCAATTCCCAATGACCACTCATCTACTAATGATACGTGCCAAATTTCATTAGTTGATGAAATTTTTAACAAAAGATGCCTAAAAAATGTTGGAATTGCCTAAATTTTTCTTTGCTATGTACATAATTTTTCACATGGGCATCTGATAAAAAAAATCCCGCAAAGGTGGATTAGTGTATTCCTCTTTTGTTAAAACTTTTAAAAAATTTGTTTGAAATTGACTTTGTAAAATCCTGCAAAACATTCAAATATCCATTTAATACACAATTTCCTTTTAGAGGTCACGGTTCAAGATAATTACACCTAATTGTTCTTTATGAGAGTTTGTCATTGATTTAGGTATATTTTGAAAAATCACAAATTATTTATAGGATGTATCTATATAGCTACTTAACCCCTAAATGTTTTTGACTATGTTTTCACCAAAAACGCTCCAAAACTGCCATTTCTAATACTAGTGTCAAATTTTAGAAAAAAAGAATTTTTGGACACATGTAACCATAGGATCTTGTAGTAAACTTGTTAAAGAAGATGTGGAAAAAATTTCAGAATTTTTCACCATGTGGATTGCAAGATAATAGCGTTTGAATTGACAAAAATCCTTTTTTTGTCCCTGCGAAAAAACGGGCAGCTGCCCTTCACAAGGTCACATTTGTATGAAAAAATGTCCAAAATGGTGGTTACTCTTTGGATTTATTCTTGAAGGCAAGTTGGCTACATGCTTGAAAAATTTCAGATCATTTGGAATTGTACAACATATAGGAAAAAAATAGTAAGTAGGAAGAGGTAGAGAATGATTCAAAACACTAAATTGTGAAGAATTTATTTATGGAATTGAAAAATGCCAATCCCAACGGTTGTAATGTTGTAATAAACAATATACACCCAATATTTTTATTTTTTTTCAAAAATACTAAAAATTGAGTTAAATAAAGGACTTCAAAGTTTATTTTAGAGTTGAGATTCCATAACTACCCTTAAACTAAGAATCCTCATAACTTTTGACTCATAGATCTAAATGGAATGATTCAAAGCTTCACGTGTACATATAAATCTAAAGAACCAATTTAAAATTTTTATTTTCTTAAGAAGTGATTTTTAAAGAAGTTTTTTTTGCTGACCGTGCTGACCGCCAAGGACTGAAAATGACATATCATGCAATAACTTTTTAACCATGTAGTCAAAATTTATGAAAATTGTTGGGCCTTAAAGCTACTCCTTGGGCCCGTGTTATATGAAAATTTCAAAGAAAAAAAATATAAATTCCATTTGTAGTGAGCTGCCCAAAATCGCTATGTTGCCAAAAAACACACTTTGGTCCTTTAAGGGTTAAAGAATCTAGAATCATTTTTACTCCCAATAAGATCTAAGAAAATTTAATTACATAATAATAGCAACCATGCTCAAATACTTATTTGGATAGTTTTAAAGGTAGTTATCTTACGAGGTTATCTTTTGTGGGTGCATATTTGGCATGTACAAGTAGGTGTGCAAAGATTGTTATTGACCTTGAAATTCCACTGGTCTATAATTTCAGACGACTTTGACCACCATTTGTAGAAAAAATTTGCACTATAGACTTTGAATTAAAAAAAAAAAATTGTTGAAGAATTAAATGAAAGTCTAGGAAAAAAAATAATTTAATTTTCATTCTTCAAGAAATAGAAGTAGATCCAAGATTGAAAGAAAAACTAAATAGTTAATAACTCTAAGATGGAATTGAAACACAATAATCTTGGTCCAAAATGACCTTCAACTATCATGGGTGATGGTTGGATGGTAGGGACTTCCGGTGGAATCTAGGACGTTCCCGGTTCAACTCCCCATATTGACGTTGCTTGGGAGGGGGGGGGGGCTCTTCGTGCTGGTGTTCAAGGACGGAAGTTGTCTCTCCATTTTTCTTGATGGAGATTAGGTCTATGGATTGCTATGGCTATGTCAGGTCTGTCCTAGCTGTGGCCCTCAAAGGTCATAGGTTTAAACAATAATCTCAATGGTGAGATTGTTCTAGAAAGCAAATTGAACCATGTCAAATAATTTTTTTTGAAACATGGTGGAAATTGCATTTAGAAATTATCCTTCTAAGTTGTTTTTTCAAGAGGATGCTTAGATTGCCTAGAAATAAGATTGTCCATAACTTTCACATCACTAATTCAAATGAAACGAATCAAAGCTTCACATATAAACAAAAATATGGCCTAGAAGAAAAATAATAATAATTTAGTTTCAAATTTCAGTGGATTTTTTTTGTGTCTACCAATTGAAAATTTGGGATTTTTGTGGTATAACTTTTGCTCCCATGCATTGGTTGAAATACAAAATATATTCCCACAAAGCTAACAAGTTTTTCTATCTTATGAGAAAATTCCACTAAAATCAAGGTCATAGGAACCTACTTGAAATCCATTTTGTCCCCCAAGGGAACAATGGGCCTTTAGTGGGGGTCGGGGGTGGGGGGAAGGGGGGGTAATGTTTATGTCTCCAAAATGATCTTCTCGTTGCTCAAAAATGATCATTTTTGTTCTTGAAAATTTGGTGACTGAATAACAATTCCCTTAAATTACTAAAAGGTTGACTTTACACTATGGCCAAAGGTCAAGCGGATGTCGATTTTTCACCAATCATATTTTGTCGAATTCTTGGTTTCTTGTAATCCGATTGGTGGAAATCGACCACCTCTGAAAGCTTTGGCCACAGTGCAAAGAGCCCCTTAGTTAGAAACGGGTTGAAACCACGTCATAATTTTTTCCAGCCTTCGTCCCCGAACATTTTGCCCTACGGCAAGATCATTTTGCCAAGTAATGAGTTGCAAGAAGCCCATTCCTTGCACTTTGAAGGACCATAATGGGCATGCATGGGGGATATAATGCTGTGGCCTGTATGTGACAAAACAAAGCCTTTGATGGCAACGGATCCCGTGCCTCGCCTTTTGAGCGTTTGACGTAATGGAGTGGGTAAAGTGTTGTTGTAGATTGGGGTCAGGTGGGGGAGGGGCGGCGCTGCTGTGCAGAGGCAGAGGCTCCAGGCTTGCAGCAATGGTCGCCTTCCAAGGAAAAAAGGAACAAAAGGAACAAAAGGAAAAGGAAGGAAAAGGAAGCAAGCTCTCCCTCCCTCCCTTGGGGTGGCAGATGGAGCAGTTGGACGGACTTGGACATCATCGCCAGGACATCCACAGTCAGTTCTACCTCGGTGGAATGAAATAATAATAATAATAATGGTTTAGGTCAATTCACTACGTTTCATGCAAAAAGTCCATACCACTTGCGGGCAAAAAAAAACAAAAAAACAAAAAAACACTTGAGGGCAATCTTCAAACTCAGCGTGCATGTCCTCAGGAGGGGGGGCAGCTAACTGTCTACTAGAGTTATAATAGGGGACGTGGCACCCTAAAAAGAAATACATTCATCGAAGTCTTTTATGCATCATAGTAGAGTTTTTATTGTAAAGGTCTTCCAAGTTTTTAACAAGGGTGTCAAAGGAAGGCTTAACTAAGAATAGTACAAAAGAAACACACAACATCAAACTCCATCAGATCCTAGTTTGGAGGTGTTCCGAGGAGTTTTGTCTTGTATTTTTTCCTAAACTCCGGCTTTTGGTCCCTCATTGCATACTCTATGTGATTAACCCTTAAACATCGAGGCGGACGTTTGGCGTCCGATGAATGACAAGAGAATCTCATGTGTAGGACAGAAGTGCAACTATTCATCTTCCAAATTTTGTGTGGAAAGGGAAGATCATGAATAGTAGTTTGACCTCCAGTGAGCACTTTTGATTTTTCCAAAGAAGATGATGTCATCTGATGTCAAAATGGATGATTTCCACGGTCACCAGCCCGGCGTTCAAGGGTTAACTCTAATAGCTTTGAAGTATTTTTGAAGTATTTTGGTACCACAATCATAGTGGTGAGTGTGTGTTGATTGGATATTTCAATTGAGATTAATTGGACAAACTATTGTTCACCTTAGTAGAGAGATGTTCATTTTTTTTTTGCAAAAATACAAGGAATTGGGTTGTTGGGGGGCATGCTTCTATGAGGTATGTAGGTCATGAGTCACTCTCACGATCATGTGGTGGGCCTTGATGTAGAAACAAAGAAACTTGAGCCAAACCAATTTTGAAGAAAGATTGGAGTTAAGTTGAATCTCCCATTAGACAAGCCTTGATTTTAGTTTACAATAGACACTCTTTGACCCTTTAAAGGCTAAGCTTTCAAATTTTGAACAATGAATCAACAAAAACACATTCCAAGCACACAAAAAAATGCATTTTTTCATCCATCAATTTAAAAAAAAAAAGATTCTTATGATAGTTCTTTTACATTAGTACATTGTAGATCTTTTGAATATTTTGCCTTGCAAATATTATATAATTCAAAGGGTAATGGTAGATAAGGTCTCAAAAAGTAACTTTTTTTAGTTCAAAAAAATGACCCTTCAAAAATAACTTGAAAAAAAAGTTGATAAGTTTTAAGAAAATTGTTGTGATTAATTAGAGCTCAACATTTTGAATTGATAAGATAAAAAATTCTTTTGAAAATCACAAATATTCAATCTACAATTGATTTTAGAAGGAATTCTCAATATCTAGCTTCAAATTTTATTGAAGATATTGGTTGTGAACTATTGTAATTGATTTAATCACATGGATATAATCTCTTAATTACATTTTATAACTATTGCTTAAGAATCATTGTTAAATTGTTCTTCTAAATTGTATTTTATAATACATCTCCACAATCCTAGAAATTTGAACTACTGCCTAGTCCTCAAGGGCTTAAGTTCCTAAAATCGTTAATTGTTGAGATGTAATTTCTAAACCCATTTCAAACCTTGATTAGCTAGTCATATGCAATAAAATTGTAATTGTCAATTAAAAGACCAACAAACTTGTTCGCCAAAAACTAGAATATTAATTGTTTAACTCTAATAAGGTAACTTACCTCTAATTTTTACCCCTTTTAAAAAGTGACCCATATAATTTCTTGACTAAAATGTACACCCACTATTCACAAGACACCTATTCAAGGATCAATTTTAGAAACACCTATTTTTGGCACTTTGAATATTCATAGTTTATTCATGCTGTGTCCAAAAAGTGTATTCTAAAAGAGTCGAGAATCCCCTTTTGACTACCAACAAGATCCCACAAAAAAATTCCAATATAATAATGAGATCTGTGCTGAATTGCTTGTTCAGTCGATTTAGGGTGCAGTTGCCCAACCTTGGAAGATTTGACCTCCATCTTCACTTCGTGCAGCGTGCAGCATGCAGTTAAAAAAATTGGTTTGCTCCTTTTTTAAATGGGTGATGGGCTACCCATTTAAGAACCTCAAACAAAACCATGCCTTTCAAATTGTTCATTTGCACACATTCCTACTATTTTTAATATTAAATGACAAAACTATAAACTATGTTTGTCCACAGGGGGCTATCATGACTTGAGAGGACCAGTTTGTACTTGTCATCACAATTCCCATGACGAGAAAATTCAACCGTATTTTAAACAACGAAGTACTATGATTGATTACAAGTTTGAAATTGTATACTACTTCTTCACACTTGTTCAGATGAGCCCGCTAATGGGCGTTTCACATTAAGTTATGTCTCAAAGGCCCAACTTTTTTAGTCCAGTTTCAAGGTCAAATCTCAACTTTCTTGGGTTGTAGAAATAGTGACACAAAAATTACAAAAAACAAGGGACTTGGGACTCATAAAACGAAGGCCAAAGTCCCAACTTAGCCCCAATTTTTCTCTTATACAATATACTACAACATGTAAGTACCCCCCCAAATGGGTCTGAAAGTCAAAATCTAGTTTTGGGGGCACTTTTAGCATCAAATCTGCATAGGACAAATTTGGAGGAAAATTCATGCCATACAATATATGTATCTTTTCTTCTTCTTCTTCTTTTTTATATTCAAATTTTTTTTATTGAGACTCGGAGACCGAGTTGGTTTTCAATTTTGGCTGGATTCAATTTGGCCCTCTAAGTTCCTCTTCCTGCGGTGCCAAAACTTCCAAAAAGTGCTTGCCATGTAGGTGTTTTGGAGTGATGTGGGACTTGGAATGTAGTGTGAAGCATAGTGCCCCAGTTTTCAGCTCTCCACCAATCAGATTTTGAAAATTCAATGGGACTTGGGACTTGGGACTCGGGACTCGGGACACATTATTAATAGTATGACTTGCCCCTAAGTGGGGAGGCTACGCAAGTGGGAGCAAGTGGGAGGCTAATCGGGAACGAGAGAACGAGACTGCTGTTTAGCCGGTGGATTGATTGGCAATGGCAAATGATGAAACAGCTGAATGTATGAAACAGTGAGCAGGTTGGTTGACAGGGCTGACGGGGAGTAGATGGCGATTGAAGCTTGGTTGACGTAGCCGTCCCATGTGATATTGTATGATAGGATTCCTGTCAGCCTTGCTTTGAACCATGAGGAAACATGAGGTGGGTACACCCCAAAATCGCATCATCACTCTGAGTACATCTCCAAAATCACTATGTACAAGTGCAAAAGAAACAATTGTATAACATCTACCCAAAAAAACTTCGACCAGGTTTGATAATTTTGACATACGACATTCCAAATGCCATATCCTATGGTGTGTTGGAACCTCCTTCCACTCACCAACGAGAAAATCAATGAAAATATGACCAATCCAATAATAGGAACAAGGCACAGTAGCAAAAAAATGGTAGTTTGCATACCTTATACCCCCCTTGTTTAGATTGCAAATCCACTGGTATATGTCAAAATTCAGCAAACCCTTTTTCGAAGGAGGCCCAACGAGAAGGTGGAAAACCACCCAAGTGAAATTGCACCCTATCTAAAAACTGCCATTGTCACTTTGTATACCTCTCCAAAATAAATACATATATGTATGTGGAAGGAACAAAAATTGTAGAACATCTACCCCAAAAAAACTTGGACCGAGCTTCATAACTTTAACATATGGTATTCAAATGCCTTGTTTTTAGGTGCTTGGGATCCTCCTTCCCACTTGTCAACAAGAAAATCAACGAAATTTGACCAGTCTAATAATAGTAGCCAAAAGTGGCAGTTTTGGGGGTCCCCACCTTTTATAGAATCTGATGAATTCCATGGTTCCCAAATATTGGAGTGCCAAGCCGCTCTCAATTGGAAGAGACATGGCAATGGCTTGAATGCCCCAGTGACCAAGAAAACTGAAGCCCTTTGTGTGTCCAGAAAGTCACGGTTCCAAAATTGCTTCATTGTAGTTTGAGCAGAACTTTATTTGCTTTTAACTTAATTGGGATGCTGCACTCTCTCTCTCTATATATATACTAATTAATCATATCCATTGTTAAAAGTAGATGAGTTGAACGTCAATCAAGGAAGACTGGTCTCTAACTTATATTCACAGAACCCTTCTTGAAATGCAAATCGGAACTGAACTGTTGAGTTTAGATTTTTAATCAAATAAATGAGGTAACAAAAGGCATATTCAGGACTCTGAGGACTTTCTAGGTAGAAACAAGAGAATGCACCTATTGGTTCAAAAATTGAATCATGTTTGAGTGAGTACCTATCATCAAGGCGTCGTCCTTTATGGGGTTAAAATATAATATGTTCAATATATGAAAATTCAACCACAAAATTAACACTTGAGTTGGAGTAAAAGATTAATTGAACATATATGTACAATGCTGGATTTATGGTTGCATTTTTTTCAAAAGAAATGAACCACTTAAAATCCTAACAGACAGTTGTCCATCGCCTGCACAATTAAAATTTTTGGTATTAGGCACCTATGAAATAAATATATAATGTATCTTTTTGAAATTTTGACACAAATTGTAGATATGTACTTGCTTTGGGGGAATTAAATTTTTTGAAAATGATTTTTTTGTCAATTGGATGACCACATTAAAAATAATGCTACTGAAAGTTTTCACAAAACTTGGGCAACCCTTGCAGCTTCAAGCAACTTGTGCTAAACGCCTCTTTTGATTGTACTTGACTAACTAACATGATATAGTGTACAATTGTAGAAAAAACAAAACTATATTGGTTCAAAAATCTCACTCCAAGAGAAATTGAAGTCTATTGGTCATGTTCTATAGGACAATAATTTTTTTTGTACTACCTTCTAACAATATAATCTTGCAATTTGCAAAGTCAAATTTTCAAATTTTTTTCTACACATTCATATAGCATTTTGATAAAAATTTATATGGTTTAATTTGTAAAATATATTTTTTTCCATTTTTCCTCAATACTTTAGAAAGTTGCAATTTTGCCTTCTTTTGTCAAAAACATGCCATAATTGTCTTTTAGGAGTTAAGGATCAAGTGTTCAATATCTGAACAACCAATAAACATCAATATGTTCTATCTAGTAATAATTAACTAAAGGAATCAACTTGGCTTTGTCATCAATTTGAATGTTTGTAAATTTTTGTGCTCAATTTCTAACACTTTTTAAGTATAGATTTTTGAAAATTATTCTTTACAAATTTTCCATAGATCAACAGTAACAAATATGTTCCACCTTGAAGGATAACTCCTCTATTTCAAAAAATTATCTTTCAATAATAATTAAAATAAATAATTAAAATATTCCACCACCTTCAAAATTACCATAGTTAGAGTTTAAAATTTTGAAGGAAAAGATTAAAGTAATCTTTGGAAAATTACACATTTCAATCTACAATCATTTTAGAAGGAATTTTAGAATTTGATTTAAAAGTTTATTGATGAGTATTATTTAGCACTTAAAATTTGACACATACTCAATCAAATTTTGACTGCAGATTTTCCAAGATTTATGGATTGACTATGGAAAAATAGATAGTTTTATTTATTGAATTTTGCTTCAATCATTTTAGATTTTTTAAAGTTGAAAAACAGAACAAAATAAACTATAGAATTAGATATATAAAGAGCACAAAAAGAATTTGTGATATACATTTGTAGTGTAATGTGACTGGGATATTTAAACTTCTTTCAATCAAAATTTGATTTGTTGATTAGTGTAAAGGTTAGTCTCCATTTGAAGTCCCATTCCTCTCTAAATTGCTAAATAATAGCTTTTGACATGAATTTGAGAATTATAATTCTAAACTAGAGAATGTTCTAGTAAACAAAATATATTTTTTGTTTTTATTTTAATTTAAAAAAAATTAAAAATTGAATTCAAAAATTGACTTTATATGTATGTACTACCTCCATAGTTGGCAAATTGAATTCCTTTTAACTTTCATCTTTTTTATTCAAACTTGTTTGGCTCAAATGTTTGTGTGTAGGTATTAATCTAAACGATTAAATAGAATTAATCAATCCTTTTTCTAAAACATATTTTTAGTCTCCCACTTTGATATTAACTCCTAAAGGACCAGCATGCGTTTTCTGGCAGTATAAAAAATTTGGGCAGGTACTTGTGACTAGAGGTTTTCATATTTTTGGCTGAAATTTTAACAGAAGGTGGGCGCAAGGAGTACCTTTCATATGCACTAAATTTCATGACATTAGGAAATAGGAGTCAAAAGTTATGGCCAAATATGTTACTTTTTTTCGTAACTGGGTAGTCCGGGCAGATCAGAAAAAATAACTTTTTTCAAAAATAAAAATTTGAAATTGGTTTTCTAGAGTTATATTTACGTGGAAATTTTTGAATCATTCCATTTTGACCAATGAATTAAAATTTATGAGGGTTTTAGTTTGCGGAGAGTTATAGATTCTCTACTTTGAAATAAACTTTGAAGTTGTTTATTTAACTCAATTTTTAATCTTTTTTTAATTTTTTTCTTTCATAGGATGTAGGTTGTTTATTACAACATTACAACCATTGGGATTTACATTTTTCAATTCCATAATTAAATTCTTAACAATTTAGTATTTTGGATCATTCTCTACTTCTTGCTACTTACTATTTTTTTTTGTATATGTTGTACAATATCAAATGATTTGAAAATTTTTAAGCATATAGAGAACTTGTTTAGGAAAAAGAATTCAAAGATGCACCACCATTTTGGACATTTTTTCATACAAATGTGACCTTGTGAAGTGCAGCTGCCCTGTTTTTCGCAGGGACCAAAAAAATATTTTTGCCAATTCAAATGCTAATATCTTCCAATCCGCATGGTGAAAAATTCTGAAATTTTTTCGGCATCTTCTAAAACTAGTTTACTACAAGATCTTACGGCTACATTTGTCAAAAAAGTTTTTTTTTTCAAAAATTGGGTACTTGTACTAAAAATGGCTTTTTTGGAGTGTTTTTGGTGAAAACAGTCATAGAACTTTAGGGGTTAAATTCAAAAAACTTTTAACTTTTACAATAGTTATAGGAATGACATGAAACAAAGTTTTGCATTATCTTTTGAATAGATGCTATAACTTGTGCATTTTAGTCACTAAATTGGAAAACGGGTTGAAAATATATATTAATAAATTTAACCAAAATAAGTTTCATATTCATTTAAAAAATTTATAAAGCAGATGATTGGTGTTACCAATTGAAAGATACACCTGATATGCTATTAACTTTAGAAATAATTATAGAATTATTAATCCCAATGGTGCCAATGTTCTAGTAAAAAATTAGTATCCTTTATTTTTATTTTTATTTTCAAATTTCAAATTGAAAGCAAAAAACATCATATATTTTTTGTACTTTCATTGCCTGCAAAATAAAATTCCTTGTAACTTTCACCTCATTATTTGGAATTTGATGTTTAAATATTTTTTAGTAGATATCACTCTATAAAATCTCAAAAAAATAATTAATATTTTTTTAGAATATATTGTTTGCTACCTAGTTTGACACTGACGAGGACACTGAAACTGAAAAAATCCTTCAAACTTTTGCAATGTGTATCGGAATGATATGGAACAAAGCTTCACATTTAGATTATAATGAGAAACATCCATCCTAAAAAATTCATGAAAAAATTCCAAATTATGAAGACAATAGAACCTGTTCGAGTTCTCAAAAAGTCCAAAGTGGTTTCCTTGATTCTTTAGGGGTTAATTAAAGTATTGACAAAAAAATGAATACCCAAGTCCATAAGCTTGGTGTGTGTGTATGTTGAGTACACCCGCACACTTAGGGTTGTCTTGTTTGACACATTTTGATCCATGTCTGCTTTGTAGGAGGAGTGTTCGCCACGACAACCTTGAATAGTGCACCAATTCCTTGCGTCCCATTGGTAATCGACTTCCCGTTTTGAGCCGTAAAATTGAAATCTTGCTATTGATTTGAAGCCTTGTTGGACACACAAAAATATGAATTAGCCGCTTGGATTGGAGATCCAATCCAGCATCATGCAATTGATATTGGGCTGTACAAACAAATGCATCGTGGTCAGTCAGATCTGTCAAACTCGATGCATTATTCCACCAAGGGAAATGACAAAGTAATGGTCAAAGAAAAACCACATTTCTATGTCATCTATGAATATTTGCCTTTGTGGGAACCGTGTCATGATATTTTCAGCCGATGTGGCTGAGTTGGGAGAACCACTCCTAACAAGCTCACACACTCACCTTTATTGTCGCCGAGCTCATATTCCCTTCCGTTTCAGAGTCCCGCGAGGGTTGTTCACAAAATTTGTTGGACATTGGGGAGCCTTTGGACTGTCTGGAGGTACCTTACTGTAATTGGATGGCAGCCATCATCTCTCTTCCTCTTCTAGGAGGAAAACAAACAAAAAACAGAAAACAAGATGGACCCGGTATTTTCGCAACGGAATAATTCAATCCATTTCCCTTAAAAAAAAAGGGGAAAAAAAGAAATGCAACTAAAAGCTCGCTCATTGAAGGAACCCCAAATGTTTTTCAATGATTACAACCATAATATCTTCGAGACTGGCTGAGAGAGTAGTGCCATTTAAACATATAATATAACGTAAGATATATCATATATATTGGAAATGAGAATCATGAAAATCAACAAACCTGACCGACATTCTAAAATGAGCGGAACATGGGAATTGGAGCCGACTCACACCACCAACTGACGACGGACCCTCAACTGCCATTCAGGACGGGACCCGCCCTTGTGACTGAAGGTTTGAAAATGTCCTACCACTGGTTCCTCAGTTTCAAAAAATATCGATTAAAATTCCTCTCCAGTTTTTTTTAGTTTTTTATTTTGATTGCTTGACTTTCAAATATGCATTATTTTTCCATTTTTCAACTCTGCTCAATTACCATTTTCCAGTAGCGGAATATTTACCTGCTTGCTTGACTGAATTGGGCCTCACTGTCACTGTTGGCATTCATTGCACCGATCGAGACCTCCATCCTTGAGAGAAAAAGAAAGAAAGGCATAAGGAGCTTTCGCATTCCCTCGCTTCCAAAAATGCGGTGAGCTAGCTCCATGAATTGCAGAGTAAGGTATCATGGATGTTTGCGCCCACGCCCCAGCTAGTCTGCATTGATCTCTGCATGCCCACTCAGCGGCACCTGTGGCCCGACATGTGTGTCACCAAATGGATGTTTTGGTCATAATTTTGCTGCAACTATGCTTACGTTCAAGGCCTCGTAGCATGACTCCCGTCCAACTGAATGCTGGTCCAGCTTTTTCCAAGTACAGATGTTCAAGAAGGTGGGCACAGAAGATCTACAAACATCTCTTGGCAGCAGCACTGAAGTCCCGCACCCCACCCCCACCCCCACCCCCACAGGCCCCAGGCCCCAGCTCTGCCTGCAGTCTGCAGCAGTCTGCACTGCCCCATTCTTCCCCTAATAAGTGTGTGTCACACAAGTTGCATGCGACAAAACAACGCCTGCTGTGATTCCTTCTTATTGGTACAGTCTGCGAAAATGTCTTGTTTCACATGATGGGGAGGCAACCGCTCTCCACATTAGGTCATGAATGAAATTCTATTATGCACTACCGTCTGGTGTTTCCTTTTGGGTCTGCTTGTTTGTTTCTTTGTTTGTTTGTTTCGATCGAGGAGGAAAATTGAAATCAGCGAGGAGAAAATGGCCTCAAAAATGGGGTCGTGAAAGAGTGATATGGCAAAAAGATTGAGGAAAAAGAAAATGTCGGTTGTTTAAGAAAGCTTGACACTGTGGCATGAAAAAAAAATCTTCTTAAGAAATCTTCTTCGTAAAGTTAGAATTTACAAAAAGAGAAAAGACAACACCTCACCCAGCCCAGTCTCCTGCCAATTGAGATTCCATCAGTTACTGAGCAGCAAATTTCGTTTTTTTCCACCCCCATGCCACTCTCCTGTTTCAGTTAATCTTGCAAGCCAATTGCCTCCCCCGCAGCTGACCCTGCCCACAGTGCCCAGGGCCTCGCTCTGCACCTGCGGCCGTGCCCACAGGCTAGCCAACAAGAGGGAGATCGTTTGGGAGGTAGGTACTGCAGCTAGAACGGTACAGTACTTCCCACGGATATCCATAATCAGCTACTCAGAATTGTTTCGGTACCGGAAGCTAATATACAAAAAAAAAGCTAGCTCCCCTTTTCGCTCCCAGAGAAACAATCAATAGGGGAACAGTGGGGATCGCTCGCTCAGCTCGAGGACAGCCAGCGCGCGAGTCAGCCAGCAAGTCAGAAGTTGCAATGCAAGTGAAAACATTCCTGCCTGCCCTTCTGCAAATAAAAGGAGGAGGGCCGCCCAGCCAGCGAGTGAAAAATAGTGGGACCCGAACAATGCTCAGCAACTCGTATAAGTAACCAGTCCAGGCGTCTTCACTTCAGACGCACAACAACCCCAGCAGCAAGTCACCACCTTTCCTGCAGCCACGGCAAGCAGTCCAGTGAGTGTCTCCAGAATCGATCGCAGAGGGAGAGAGAGGGAGGGAGAGGGAGAGAGAGAGAAGCGGACAGAGGCCAGCTCGTTTTGATCTAGAGTTATTCCTGGTGTTCCAGGGCCGAAATTGACGGTACAGCATTCTTGTAGCATTCTAGACACAACTGGTGTCGATCTTCTGCCTGTGGCTGCTGCAAATTTGCAGCAGTTCCACTTGGTGGTTCTGCATGTGTAGCGATTCGAATTGATCATTGTTTCCGCGGCGGAAATTCGTACAGAGCAGCTTGATCTAGACGACAGGCGTGCAATTGAGTTGTCCACAGTTGAGTTTGTAGTTCGATCGTGTCCAGGAGACGTCGGTCGATCGATCACTAGGGTGCTTGATCTGATCTGTACAGTGACGAGATTGTTGAATAAGGAGCGTTCGTTCTTTGCCGATTAATTTTTCTATCATGGCGGGGCAATATTTCTACGACCCTCGACCCTTCTATGGCCACAACGGCCATACCGGACTGATGCCGTTGGATGAGGTGAGTACGTTTACATTTGTAGACGAGTATCGACTCGGAGCTTCAGTCTTCTTGCTGTCTGCTTTGTGATGAATTGTCGATTTGTCGATAGACTACTATATACCATACCTCTTAGTTTCTGTTAAACTAAACTGTCGAAACTGAATGTGCTTGTCCACCGGCCCGTGATCGACTGTACTATTCGCAGAATGCATTTCGTTAATTAAGGTTCAGTGGAAAAGGATTATTGTGAGCATGCATACATGGCGAACTATCTTTGTGGAAGAAGTTCTGGTAACTGATCGATGCTGAGCAGATGAGATCAGGTCGATCAGGTGGACTTGTCCAGACATGTATTGGAATTTTGACTGAACATAACATGCCTGGTCTTGCAGCTTTTCTACGGCCGCTACGACCCCGTGGTCCCGTATTGGATGGACCAGCGCATGACATCGTTCGACGACACTTTCTACAAGCAGCAACTGGCGAGCCGACGAGGAGGTCCCGAGGTGATGCAGCAGCAGTACCTCCCGCAGCGCGGCGAGAATAACCTCATGCCGTACAAGCGGCCGGAGCTCGTGCGCGATGACATGTACACGGACATGTACACACGACGCTCCCCTTACAACTTCAACTACAGCAATTACGGACGAGACGGATTCGCCGTGACTGCGCCCATGCAGTTCCGGGGACAGCAGGCGCAAGACGATACCTGGGTGCACGCCATGAGCGCCCCCCCAGCTCCCTTTGGCCATGGCCAGGGGTACCGAGGCTTGCCTGAGCCACCGCCCGGAGGCATGCCCATCCGCGCCTTGACCAACGGCACCGGCATCGATCCGTTCTACCAGAACAACCAGGGCGGGGAGCAGTACCGGCAGATGGAGATTCCCGCGAACGGCCGCTTGATGGGCAACCAAAACAACATGGGGAACAACATGGCGAGCAACATGGCGAGCAACATGAGCAACCGGGACACCCACGGCAACAGTCACGGCATCAACCAGGGCAACAGTCACGGCAACAACCAGGGTAACAGTCACGGCAACAGCCACGGCATCAACCAGGGCAACAGTCACGGCAACAACCAGGGTAACAGTCACGGCAACAGTCACGGCATCAACCAGGGCAACAGTCACGGCAACAACCAGGGCAACAGTCAGGGCAACAGTCAGGGCAACAGCCACGGCAACAGTCACGGCAACAGCCACGGCAACAACCAGGGCAACAACCACGGCAACAGCCAGGGCTCTCTTGGCACTAAACAAATGGGAGTTTCGGGTACCCAGTCTGGGAGCTTTGGGAAACCTGTAGGGAAATCTAGTTCCATGCAGACGTCGAAGCAAACCACCATAAACAACACGAAGCGGTACGATTCTTCCTCGAGCTCGGATTCAGACGACGACGACGACCACCGGCACGGGCACAATAATGGAAGCAACAAATGGGGCACGGTCGTCAAGAGCACGCACGGTCATGGCGGCAAGGTTTCTTCGGCCCATGGTCATAAGGTCGACCACAGCAGCAGCCACGGGTACGAGTCTAATGCCAGAGGGGTGAAGAGCTCGTCCCACTCCACCAGCTCCAAGAAATCCTCCAGTCACGGCCATGGTGGCCAAAGCAAGATATCGAGGTTGCTTGGGTTTGGGGATGACAGTTCCAGCTCGGAGGACGAGAGTTATGGTCATGGTGGTGCCAAAGGAAGCTCCAAGGTGAGCTTCAAGGGGAGTGCCAATCAACACGGCGGCCATGTCGCGAGTTTCCAGCCAAATTATGGCGCACAGCCAAAGCAAATGGTAGGACTCGAAATCTAGTTTTATTGCATTGAACTTCTCTTTCGATTCTACAACGATTTTTCTGATCACTAGAAGTGCATGTCAGGAATCTCTTTTTCTCTGATTTTGGAGTCTAACTTGTGGGACTTCAACTTTTAATTGCAGCAATTCAGCAGCCAGTCGAAATCTGTCGAGTTGAAGGTGCCCATTTGCTGCGACAACTGCGAACGCAAAGTGAGGTCATGCTTAGAAAGAATGCATGGTAAGTGGATGCTTCTGTGATCAAAGCCATCGAAGTTGCTATTGTACTTGTGCATTGAGGTTTTTGTTAGCACTTTGTCTGTGTACCCACCACTATATTCTTTACTTAGGTTGGCATTGTTGCAGGGTCGGAGTTATAATTCCAATTTAAAAAGAAACAAATCATGCTGGTTTCCAGTTCTTGGATGCAAACTGAGATGTGAGATCGAATTGTTTGTTGCAGGCGTGGAGAGTGTATTGTGCGATCAATGGAATCGGAAGGTCATAGTCTATGGCAACCTGAAGGCCGAGGACGTCCTCAAGCGCGTAAGGCGAGTCAAGAAGACATCGGAATTGTGGTCGCACGCCAAGCAGCAGCAGCAGCAGCAGCTGGTGCGATTATATTGAAGGCCATTAAATTGGCTTTGTGTACATAACCCATCCTATTAGTCTCCATGAGTTTAGAAAGATTTTGACACATAATCCAAATAGATAGCCAGTACTTACTGCATCCGATCCGTTCTGAAAAAAACACAAAAAAAACACAAAAAAAAAGCAGAAAGAGATTCACCTACTTATACCAAGATCGTCTGACTCATTCCCATATGAGGAGTCTCGCACTGATTGAGAAAAATTTAGATCTCAATGGATTTTGTTCGTTAGAGATTCCACTGATCGAGTTACCAGACATTTGTTGATTGTCTGAAAGTGGGCCTCCTGGCCACAAGAGGCTCACATTGGGCTGCTGCTACTACCGTATGTTGGATTTTACTGAAATAAAACTAGGACTCAAAAAACACAAATGCCTTCCTGGGTCTCAGATTTCATACAAAATTTCTATGTTGCAATTTCTAGATAGCTCTGGCAAGCTAGGAGGTCCATGAAACGCCCATTTAAGAGATGGAAATGAATTTGGGGAGGGTAGACTTCTTGAAATGTTTTTGCAGTCAATTTTCCTTGAAAGGCGAATGGAATTGGCATGTAACCCAAGTCGTTTCATATTTTTTGGAGCTTTGTAGAATTTGTTATGAATTTTTGAAGCTGAAACATTGGAGTCACTGAAAGCATTCACTTCTTGAAAATAATGTATGCTATTTGTACATTGTTGTTGCAATGAAATAGAAAAATTTACAAACAATGTACATTTTAGGAGGTGGTTGACGCTTTTAGAGACCTAAGCACTTATGGACCTTAGTATCAATGGAACTATAAGTTTGCCTTGATTCCTGGATATAAAGAAACCACACCTAAAAGCAATTGAAAAAGCAATTCAACATCATTGTTTCCAACATTATATTGAATTTTTTGTAGGATTTTGTTGGTAGTGGATGGGGGATTCTAGATTATCTTGGAATGCATTTTTTGGATACCATTTGAATAAACTATGAATATTCAAAGTGCTAGAAATAGGTGTTTCCTAAAACCAACACTACAAGAGAAAGGGGTGTTTTAAGTATAGTCCTAGAGATAACATTTTAAGTAATGACCTTTTTAGGAGATTTCCAGTAAGAATTTACAAGATATTTGTATCTTTCTAGTAAAATTTTACTAGAAAGACACAAATATCTTGTAAATTCTTACTGGAAATCTCCTAAAAAGGTCATTACTTAAAATGTTATCTCTAGGACTATACTTAAAACACCCCTTTCTCTTGTAGTGCAACCGTAAACTCTCATGAATAGTGGGAATAAATTTTAGACATGAATTTGTAGAGGTCAAAATTAGGTGGTATGATTACCTTATGTGACTTTGCTTAATACACAACTCTAAAAGCAACATTTGGGAAAAAAATTGAGCCAACTTTATCAATATTTGCACTTTTCTAGCTACTAATGGTGTGGGTACCTTATGTGTCCTTATTGTATACGCACCTCCGAAAGCAACATCTGGGGAGGAATTTGATCCAACCCTGCCAGTATTCACACTTTTTAATCTACTAATTGGCTTTCTATTAGGTGGTGTAGTTACTTTATTTGTCCTTATTGTATATGCACCTCGGAAAGCAACATTTGGGGAGAATTTTAATCCAACCTTGCTGGTATTCATACTCTTCTATCTGCTTATTTGCTAATTGATTTTCTATTGGCATGTTTTAGATATTTTGTGAACTTCTACTTGAATTAGATATTTATTGGAAAAAAATCATTGCTAATTTATCTAGTGAAATCTAATTCATCTTATTCATATATACTCCATTCTCTTTGTTCTTTGCCTAAAAGTGTTCAAATAAGCATTAGGTTAAGTATGGTTCTTTTTATTAAACTATCTAATTCATTGTCCAATTAGGATTTGAGCATGGTCCCTATTATTAAACAGTCTTAAACTATTCTTTTGCCTTGTTGACAATTGAAAGCAATTCCAATACATCCTTATACATATTATATAGACGCTATATAAATAATTTCCAAATAGTTTCAAAATGTTAATTTTAAGTGTATCTTAAATGAGTCCTAGATTTTTGATGTGAATATTTTCGACAAGGATCTACACAATTTTGTTTTGAGTAAAGATCAAAATTAGGTGCACTTTCCTCAAAGTCTCCTTTGATCCTAGTTGCAGCTAAACAAACTAAAAGTTGATTTACACCTTTAAGTACAAACCTATTTCCACTTTTTACCCTCTTGGTAATACTTTTTTAACCCCTAAAGGACCAAACACTGTTTTTTGACAACATAGCGATTTTGGGCAGCTCACTCTGACCGGAATTTTTCTTTTTTTTCTCTGAAATTTTCACGTAAGATGTGCCCGAGGAGTAGCGTTAAGGTCCAACAATTTTCATAACTTTTGACTACAAGGTTAAAAAGTTATTGCATGATATGTCATTTTCACTGTTCGGCGGGCAGCCGGGGCAGCAAAAAAAACTTCTTTAAAAATCACTTTTAAAAAAAACTAAAATTTGAAATTGGTTTTTTAGATTTATATGTACGTGGGAGGCTTTGAATCATTCCATTCCGATCTATGAGTCAAAAGTTATGAGGATTCTTAGTTTGAGGGTAGTTATGGAATCTCTACTCTAAAATAAACTTTGGAGTCCTTTATTTAACTCGATTTTCAATATTTTTGAAAAAAAATAAAAACATTGGGTGTAGATTGTTTATTACAACATTACAATCGTTGGGATTGGCATTTTTCAATTTCATAAATAAATTCTTGACAATTTAGTGTTTTGAATCATTCTCTACCTCTTCCTACTTACTATTTTTTTCCTATATGTTGTACAATTCCAAATGATCTGAATTTTTCAAGCATGTAGACAACTTGCCTTGAAGAATAAAACCAAAGAGTAACCATCATTTTGGACATTTTTTCATACAAATGTGACCTTGTGAAGGGCAGCTGCCCGTTTTTTCGCAGGGACAAAAAAAGGATTTTTGTCAATTCAAACGCTAATATATTGCAATCCACTTGGTGGAAAATTCTGAAATTTTTTCCACATCTTCTTAAACAAGTTTACTACAAGATCCTACGGCTACAAGTGTCCAAAAATGTTTTTTTTCTAAAATTTGGCACTAGTATTAGAAATGGCAGTTCTGGAGCGGTTTTGGTGAAAACATAGTCAAAAACCTTTAGGGGTTAAGTAGGTAGATAGACTTTGTGACAGCTTATTCATGCCCGTATTTTGAAATGATACAACAAAATTTGACCTTGTAAGGTATGCGTTCCTAATATGAACACTAATTATAAATTATAATAGTTATTATTGTAAAAAATAAATTATTTTTATTAAATCTTGTTGCCAAGTAAAAGAGGATGCAAATATACTTTAGCATGCATTATTTGGACACTATATAAATAAATTTTGTTTTTTCAAAATGTTGTTTTCGGATGTACCCAAATCCATTATTAAGCTCTCATAGACTCTCATGTCTTGATTGTGTCCATCTTGTAAAATGAATATCTACAAAAAAAAAGTGGCATTTTTAGGTCCAAATGCAAGTGAGAAAAAATCAAGCAATTTTGATAATGGGTGTACAATTGTACATACTTCAAAGGAAAAAAAATGTAATTATGCAGATTTCCCAACGAAGTTATAATCACAAATGCATAAATAAGACAATCACAACATTATTAGTATTCATTCAAGCATTAGTAGCTATATAGACTAGAAAAAGACCCCAAAACAAATTTGATCACTAGTACTAGATAAAATTGACCACCATTTCTACTACACTAATGATGATATTTAATGTTGTGTTGTAAATAGTATTACCTGCACTTTTATCCCTCCCAGTCTAAACTTCAATTAGTTGACATTTAGAATTAACATCATCTATTTAATAAAGTATTCATTTGGATAGGCATTTATATATTTAGGTGTTTGTTTTTTTCATTGCAATTTGATGAAATAATAGGTAACACTAAATGTAAACTTTATAAAAATTGATATCCGGTAGTTGACAAATAACATCTCTTTGTTGACATTTAGTGTTGATAACATAAACATGATTGTTGGCATTTAGTGTTGTGCTTCGTAATTAGTATCACCAACACTATTTACCATCATTAGTGTAGTGCTTGGAATGTTGGATGCACTCTTTATTCAAGTTATTTGGTAGTGATGTGTGAGTCCTTGTGAAATAATATTCTCGTAAACAATCAATTTTTTGGTTGGGATTTAAACAAGCATATATGTGCAAGAATAACATTAAGGGTAAGAAAAAGACCGAAATATGCATATAGTTTCAAAATTTTGAAAATAAAAATATGTTTCATACTTTTGAGTAATCCATAGCTACATTTGTTGTTCATTTTTTCCCAAGTACATTTTTAACGTACATTTTGGATAAATTTTAGTCTATAAAGGCCTAAGAAGTCGACTTTGGTTTTATAAAACTTAGGCAGGCCCTATTGACTTTATATTTGGATTTTTTGCATGAAATTTTTAGGTAAATCTTAGGTTAGCTTTTACTCTATGTATGGAATTTTGTTGCAAGTCATTTTGATAAATATTGCAAAAGTAATAAGTTTATTATTATTAATATTATTAATTTAATCACAAAAATGATGGATAAATACGTCTTCAAAAAATAGGTTAGTTAAATTTATTTGGTTGGATAGAATCATTCCTACACCCAAAATTTTGAGCCATTCAATATTGACTTATGAGATGAAAATTATGAGTTTTATTTTGCAAGCAATGAAGGAAGAAAACTAAAATAATGTAGTTGTTTATTGTACATAATTTTTAGAATTCTTAAATAAAAACAACAATATGGGATACGTGGCATTGCTTACTAAAATACTCACCTTTGGGATCATTGACAATTCTTAGATTCTTGTCAAAATTACTAGTAATTTTATTTACTCTTTCATTAAGTACCACCTTCCACTTTATAAGAAATAAATTTTGTTAAATTTTTTTTCATATATTTAGAATCCATTTTGCAACATATTGGCTAAATTGCACACATAATAGGACATACACATTTTTTCTAAAATTGTTGAAATGCAATACTTAAACTACTTATTGAAATTTAGGCTCATTGATCTTGCAATTGGTGGTGGTGGTGGATGTCAATCTAAAATTTTAGGAGGGGTGTATTTGAACAAATAAAATAAAAGATTTTATGGTTAAATTTGTTAGAAAATAAATATAGATGAATATTATAGTCTTCTTTTGGATATAAGTATTTTGAAGCAACTTTGGGCATCAAATCACTGCAAAACTTCAAAGGTTAATGCTATGCAAAATGATGACTACAATTCATTATACTTTATCAAAATCTTATATCCCATCTATTGAAGAGAATTCATCTAATATTTTCCTGTTTTTTTCTTCAAACAATTACATAATAATAAATAGTGCTACTAACTCTTTATCCCCAAAATATCCCCCCGCATCCTCAAAGTGAATGCACCTAGTCAATCTTGGTTAAAATTTTTATGATTTGTATTCATTTCTGGTTTTTGATTTCAGCTAAGAAAATGAAGCCTAGTAAGTTTTGTTTCTATTCTAGCTTAAAGCTTAAGAGAAAATCCAAAAACATAATGAAAGAAACTTTTTTCATTTATAGGAAACTTCATTAAAATGGTGCCATTTTGCAAACTTTGGCACTTTCATGATTTAGACTGCGCAGTTTGAAATCTATACTTGTCTTAGATGGCACTTTTACAACTTAGATCGCGTGGTTTGAAATCTATACTTGCCCTAAATGGCACTTTTACGGTTTAGACTGTGTGGTCTGAAAATGGAATATCACCCTTTTACCTGAACTCCCTATTTTTCTTTTAATTTCATGGTTTTGTTCATTGAAACCACAAATGGTCATTGATTTCAACTCAATTCCAACCCCTTCAACCCCAATTCCAATTCCAATTCTACATTGGGTTGTGTTGTTGAAACGTGCCTTGCGTTCAGCGGAAATGGAGATGGCAAAAGATTGGGTACTACTCCTGACAGGAGTGGCCAGGGTCGCAATTGGGCTGGCTGGGGGAACTGCTTACGATGCCGGGTCTGCGACGTACGGAGTGACCGCAGTTTCGCAATAGGCCACGGCTTCTACGAAGTTCAGAACGTCGTCCTTTCGTTTGCAGCACTTCAAGGAGGGACGGGGACGGAGTCAACAAATGTCTGCAGGAAATTTCTCATTCAAAGCTAGGCTAGAGAGTGATGTCCACTCAATGCAGGTCGCATTGAACGGACATGCTATCCAACTGGCAAAATAATTCTGTACACACTACTTACGATCACACACGATTGCAATGGTCCCTACAAAGTCCTGCAAGCCGAACTCCACATCAAATGAAGCTGGCAGGCAGCTAGCTGCAAGTGCAAGTGCGTGTACGCTCCAGGATGACCGACTTTTTTTTCCCGTGTCTGCCCTCTGCTCAGGCCGGGTCGGCTTCAATTCCATGTGTAGGTAGGTAGCTAGCTAGCTGTCTGCATGTTTGAGCACGCACTGCATGGGTTTCTGCCGCGCGCAATGGTGGACACAACTTAACTTAACAGTTGACGTAGAAACCGACCAGACAAATGAACCAGTCCTTCCAGACACACCTGGTACCATACCGGTGCTGCAGTGCGCGCAAGTGGGAGGAACTGAACTGGAAGGGATCGGGAACGTTCTTTGGGTTGGATGGATGAAAAATACTATTGAGGAGCGAGCGAGCTAGCGATTGATGGTATGAAAAAGCATTGGACTGAGAGTGAATTGAGGTTGAGGGTCCGACGTGACGTAGAAACCGACCAGACATATGAACCAGTCCTTCCAGACACACCTGGTACTATACTGGTGCTGCAGTGCGCGCAAGTGGGAGAAGCCGAACTGGAAGGGATTCGATCAGAGAACGTTTTTGTGGGTCGGATGGATGAAAACAATGTTGAGGAGCGATTGATGGATGGTATGAAAAAGCTACAGTAGCTAACTACGTACTGACCGCGAGTGAATTGAAAGAACTGAAGTCCGGTCCGGGCGGGCCGGGCGGGTCGGAATGAATGAGTGATGGGGCCTTGTTCGTAGCCAGGCATGGCCCCAGCAGTAGCCGTCCCATGTGTTGTAAGCCGATACCATTCCTTGCTGCTTTGAAACTTGTCACCATCAGTCATAGGAGGCTGTGACAGGTTTCCCCTTTTCTTCCCAACAGCAAAGAAAAAGGGGGAGTCCCCAATGCAGTGTCCTAGTGAGGAGCCGCGGAAATATAAAAGCTTCGGCTTTGCGGTGGAGAAAGTCGCCGCGGAAACCGCGGCCTTGTAATCTGAGCGGACCCTTTACTTTGCTCAACTTGGGATGCTGCACCCCGTTTCTTACAATTCCAAACTAACGACAAGAGAAGAGTTGGGCAGTGCGAGGACCGAGAACGTACTGCGTGAGGACCGAGAACTGGTTGGCCACAGACCTTTTTTTTTACCTGAGACCGGTAGTCACTTCGAAGCCTGCCTTTTCTACGTACGTACAGCTTGCTCATTCATAGCTACACCAGTCGTTGTTTTCTTGGGCAAATGTGAGGTGAATTGGTGCTGTCATTTCGTGAAGATGAGGCGCAGAGTCACAGGAATTTCGAAAACAGCAGTGTCATGCTAGTGACGGACACAGTGACTCTCAATCAGTTGATTGGCAAGCAATCCAATCCATGGGTAAACTGAATAATTTATGAAAACAAGGGAGAAAAAGGGCACGATTTGCAAGGTTTTCATATGCTAATATTGTGATTTGATTCTTGCAAGGCTTTCATATGCTTTTGATTTGATTCTCTAGGTAGACTGGATGATGTTTGGATAGATCGATAAGCTAAGTAATTGGCACTGGAAGACGAAACTATCATTTCGGTTGTATTTTGAGCAAAAGTATATGAATCCATTTATTCATTGTTACAGCAATGGATTTCTAATGACATCTTGACTTGTGTGATTGGGCATTCAAAGGAGGTCACGTGGTATAATAATTATCTTCTAGTTTTGGATCACCTTTATATTCACCAACTCAAAGCAACAAATGTTCTATCTCTTTCTAACCATTAAAGGAAATCTGGGACCATGTGCAGGGTCGTTTGACTGCATGAAAATGTGCAATTACAGGAAAAGAAATGAATTTAAAAAATAGTTTTTGGCCCACATGATCATCTGGTGTGCCATGCAAGATTGGAAACTAAATATTTTTCCCCCAGATTTGCACATTGGTTGAAAGTCAAATGGCCCTTTGTAAAGGGCTAGAGGATATGTTTTCTCTTATGCAATATTTTCCTCTTGTTTTTGACAAAGTTAACAAAAAAAAATGTTCACTTGTGGGCTACATGACATTGCACTGGCCTTACAGTAATTTCTTGCCCATTTTCTTAAGAATTTCATACAAAACTTGAGAACTTATGTAGCTATATGTGACTTAAGTTTGTTGAATTGGCTTCTTCAAATGACTTCATAGGCAATTTTATTAAAATGGCGGTATTCCGTATGCCATTTTCAGAGTGCCCACTCTGAACTATGAAAGTGACATCTAGGATAGATATAGATTTCAGAAATCTAGGATTTTTATAGATGTCAAAATTATAAGCCAAATATAGCTTTCAGCCCAGACAATTTGAAAAATCTAGGACTCTTATAGATTTCGGATATCTAGGACTGATATAGATTCAAAAATCTAAGATAGGTATAGATTTCAGACCATTTTAGAGTGCACGGTCTGAATTGTTAAAAGTGCCAAACTAACAGAATACCGCCAATTTAATGAAATTGCACATCTTCATGTAACAATCTTTCAATTGCTCTAAAACAATGTTTGGTATGTATATATTGCATGACATGAGTAAGGTAAGAATAAATGATTAGATGGAATTAGTTCTACTAATTAGATCATGTGGTCCTAAATAGCAAGTGCTTACCTTTGTATTTTATTTCAAAACTATTAACATGGATTTTAGATGGGGAAAGCTCAAACTTCCCACCTTATTGGCTAGAAATAGTAATATTAGCAAACATAGTAATTCCAAACACATAGCAACTATAGTGAGAAAATACTTACAATTACCAACTTTCTAGAATGATATGTTAGTTGTCCCTTAATTTCTTAAATATACAAGGGACTTTATTTATTTTAATGCTATAAAACAAGACACATATATTTTTAAGTTTGCATTAAAAAATGTGAAACATGATAAATTAAAATTTATCAAGAAAGTCAAACTTATACAACAATATGGTTGAATGAGTACTATTCAAATCTTAATGTATACAAGAAATATAAGTGATTATAATACTCTTTTAATTCCTATAGGACTAGGAATATTTATTTAGCAAAAATTGTCAAAAACTATCATTTACTGGTGCAAGGACCAAAATTATAAATTATTTCTTTTTAATATTAATTGTACAAAAATGTAGTAAACCTTTGGGAACACATATTAACAAAAATTCATCCCATTTCACTGCAACTATGAATTGCAAGATTATAATATTTGAACATAGAAAAAAATTGGTTTTGTCTTGACGCACATGGTCACCAAAATTTGAACCTTATTAGAGTGAGTTTTTTGCTCTATTCAGATTTGAAGCTCCACATCACTAAGTAGGATATATCTTACTAGATACACACATAAAATTTTCTTAAAGAAAATTAAAAGTTAAGTGTAATCTAAATCAATGGTGCTAGTGTATGAGCCTAAGAATGCAAACTTGTGAGCATTGAGCCTACAATATAGGTACCTTAATATGGATAGAAGGTGTATGTATCATAAAATCTATAATATGGGTATTTGTAACCTAAATATCATAGAATCATAGATGATTTCTATAGTATATACCCCTTTAACATAGGTGTAGTATTCTAGGCTCATGGGCTCACACTCCTATGCTCACATAATAGCAACCCTCTACTCTAAATCACCTTGAAATGAAAGCAAGTTAAATAAACGATACAAACCAGAAATATACTAGCCATTATTTGATAATTTCTTGTGTACTAAGATATTTTTTTATTAAAGTAATCCAAATGATGAAAACACAATCAAGTTCCAAAATTATTCATTTTCTCTTACTTCCCTTAAAAGAGGCAATTTCTAGTAATTTCTACCCAAAATTCACTTATTCCTTTGGAGGCTAACTTCTAAAGATCCAAGGGTTTTAGAACAAAACACAAATGTGTTATAAAATATAAGTTCTATCAATTTTTTGAAGTTTCCAAAGAAAAATGGTTGTACCAAGAATGAAAGGCCAATTCTTGGCCTTGAGGCTAATGTCATATTTCAATTTTTTTTTTAAAATTTATAATATATTATTTTTTTCAACAAATAAAATCTACTGAATTTTGTGCAATCGACTTCAAGGAGAATTGTTTTGGCCTCTAGGTGTAAAGCAACCTTAAAAATAAAATGTTGAAATTTTCTAGGTTTTATTGAATCAGCCTAGCTTCTTGGCCTCAAGACCTTTACATATGAGAGAATTGGCCCCTTTTACAATCTTCTCATCTAATGAGTAGTTGAAAATGACCTTAAGCCTTAAAGAGATTTAAAATTTGTGCAACCGGCATGAAGGAAAATTGGCCTGGCCATTAGGTATAAGAGTATCTCCACCAGTTTGCGTAAAAAAAGATGTGCCAAATGAAATATAGCGTGTGTCAAGTAGAAAGAAGGGACCGCGACATTACTATTCCTCCACCACCATCCTCCCAAAATAGCTCAAGCTATCATGAATTCCCAAGCCTTGAGGCACAAGCTTTATGAAGTATGTTCACCCAACACATCGGGAGAATTGGAGTTGGTTACAACACCCAAAAGTTAGAAGTTCAAGGTTGAAATGTGTCACAAGTCAATCCTGCAAGATTTTTGAAGTGGCCGACGTTGAAAAACTGGAAAGGTTGGAATTAGTGGGATGGCTCCAAGCTTCCAGACGTGCTAAACCATTTTCCGGGGTAGTATAGCATGCCCTAGTGGAGATGTTGTGAAGCGTACGTAATGGGAACCACAAAAGAAGTTAGAGCATTGTTGTGGGCACTCTAGATCCAAAGGAACTATCTGAAGCTCAACAAGCGAGTGTGGCCCATGGAACGGTTGACAGACCATATTTGGAGAAGGTTGGTGGATTATGGTAGGGCGGAATGGGAGAATCTCAATAGCAAGCGCCCAAGATCCTAGGAAACGCAATACAAATTGATGAGCTATTTTTTCAATCGGCAATGCCAATTTGATTTCTTCGCTTGTATGGTGGAAGGGCAATCCAAATGGCATTTGTCAAGGCTCCGAGCTGGGTTTGTATCTCAACCCCTATGAAGGCCACGCTCTGCGTAGCAGGGTTGCACCTTGGTCCGATGGAGTTGGTCGCGAGGAACCTCTCAACTCCTCTCTGTACTCTGTCCGGCGCCCGTTTGTGGTCTTGTCCCTTTGGGGTGTTCGTTTGAGATGTTTGTTGGGGTGTTTGTTGTCTCTTGTCTTTTGTGTTTGGTGTCCCCGGTTAGGCCACTTGTGGCTGGCCAATTTTGTATTCTAATTCTTAGCAATGAAATTCCGTTTCATTTGTATCAAAAAAAAGAAAAAGTTAGAGCCATAAATTTTTTTTTTAAATTTTTTTAAATTTACCCTTGACTCGGGGAAGACAAACGCATGACACAAACTTCGAATAATGACCACTTTAACGTCCTGCTTAAGCCACGCCCTCCCTGCAAAAGAGGGCTAAGCCTTCAGCTTTAGCTAACGTAGCGTCCCTCAGTCGTCTTCGTGGCATTGATGCCCAGGCAACGAACGGCAGGCATGAGTGCACCACACTGAAGACACCGCCCCCGAGAACGAGGCCCTGGCTTGAGATTCCCTGGTGACAGAATGTCGGTCGAGTTTCAGTTGGAGATTCCCACTTCCAAAGCCGTGAAATCCTGCGTTTTCTGCATTAATTCAACTCCCACCCAATCAATCAGAAGGAAGCCGCTTACACTCCCTGAACCGATTCCTGTGGCAATCATTGAGAAACGTTTTGGGAGCTTCTCGAGGCAATTAGGCAGCCTCGGACAGCTTTGCGAACTGGACACGTTTTCCGGGTGTGCAGACAAATTGCAGACAAGAGAGACAGAAAGGAGAAGGAAGAAAAAACTGACTGGCACTCCCCGCCTGGAGTCCTTGGCTCCCAAACTCACTGTTGGAAGTTTAGAAAAAACTTAGGGACGGTTTACACCCAGACTGAAAACTTTGGGGTTGGAGCCCAAAGGAAACAGAGTGTTTTGATTGGAAGGTAGCTATGGACCCAAAGCAAAGACACGATCAAAAACACTCCATTTCTTCGGGCTTCATCACAAAGTTTTTGGTTGGGTGTAAACAAGCCCTTAAGGTAGTAGACAAGCCTGTTTGCAATCTGACTATCGGTTGGGGCCAGTTCCAAGAGGGGCACGTATTTTCCAGAGGTGTGCACTTGTTTCATGAGTCAAACCCAAGTGGAATTTTTTAATTTTCCATCAAAATTGTGAATTTTGTGAATTTTGTGAATTTTTGAGCCCTAAATTTACAAAATTGCCCATAGAGTGGAGTTGTAGATAGATTTAGATCCTGTTTGGGAATTTCTAAATCAATAATAAAGTTCGTTCCAAGGGAGGTCTTTTAAATAGGTTTACTTCTACAACGACAAAAGACAACTAAATAGGAAATAAAAACAACCAAGAAAGGCATAATTCCAACTTGAATCAATTTAATACCTCACGGTTTGCACAACCTAATTACTAAATTTGTTAACACTCCATTCTTAAAACCACCAAGTTAAAGAAAATCTCCCAAATTGTATGTTGATCTTCACTTCACAGCCAATGAGGTCTTTTTCTCTTTACTCCAAATGGGAACGCACAGGTACATTTTTTTTATGTTTTATATATATATATATATATATATATATATATATATATATTTTTTTTTTTTTTTTTTTTTTGCTTTATTTACTAATCACTACCCCCCAAATTGAAAATGCCATATCAAACAAAATACGGCTTAAGCCGATAAGCATTAATCCTAGTTGGAAGTAAATTTCCCTCAAAGTCTTTGAGTTGCAAGGACCCATTAGGATTGACATCTACAACTTCATAAGGTCCTAGCCAATGTATTTGCAATTTACCGGGAAATTTGAAAAAACGGCTATCGTATAATAATACTAAATTACCCACTTTGAATTCTTTAGGACGCAATTTGGAATCATAATAGGATTTTCTCCTATTTTGGGTAGCTAAAGTATTCAAATAGGCCTCACGCCTCTTTTCATCAAGGGCTTCTAAATTGGTTACTCTTACTCTTAAACTTTCCTCATCTCCCAAATTATTGTCTATGGCCACTCTTAGGCTAGGAATTTCAAATTCAATTGGGAGAATGGCCTCTTGGCCGTATACTAATTGGAATGGGGAAAAACCCGTAGTGCCTTTGTAGGCAGTTCTATATGCCCACAAGGCATTCCAAAGCTTTTCATCCCAATTTGTAGCGGCACCACTTAGTTAAAATCTTACATAATATCCCATTCGTTTTCTCCGTTTGCCCATTAGCCCATGGGTGATAAGGAGATGTTTTACGGTGTTTAATAAAAAACCTATTAGTTAATTCCTCAATTGTAGAATTTAAGAAATGGGTGCCCCGGTCACTTATTAACTCTTTTGGACACCCAAATCGGGAAACGATATTTTCATATAAAAAACGTGCCACGGTTTTGGCATCATCATTACGGGCCGCCATTGCCTTAGCCCATTTCGTGGCGTAATCAGTGGCCACTAAGATATATTTTTTTCGCCCATATTTTGTGGCTGGGGCAATAGGACCTACGAAATCAATTCCCCACTTTTCAAATGGGGATAAAGCCATAAGAGGAATTAATGGCATTGCCGTAGAAGGTGTTGGCTTACCTATTCGTTGGCAAGGATCGCATTTCCTAGCAAATTGATGAGCGTATTTAAATAAAGATGGCCACCAATAACCGGCTAGCAACACTTTTTGTGCTGTGGAAATGCCTGCAAAATGGCTGCCACATGAATCCGAATGGCAGCCTTGCAAAATGTCATTAACTTCACTTTTATAAATACATCTTCGAAGGACACCATCTTTATCCAATTTGTATAAAGTATTATCTAACAAAGTATAAGGGCCACTTTTCTTTACAAGTGCCCGTTTTTGTTTTAGATTATAGTCTCTAGGAAATGAATTCATAGATAAATAATTTAAAATATCCGCGTATTCCATATGAATAATATCAACTTCAAATAGGTCAGCGTCGGGAATATCATCCTCAACTGGTGACCCATTTCGATCTGGATCTTCTTCTAATCGAGAAAGAAAATCAGCATTGGAGTGTTGCTTACCAGGACAAACGACTAAATCGAAATTAAATTCCTGTAAAAGCAACACCCACCGCGCTAGCCTACCACTTAATTGTGGCTTATTAATAACATACTTAAGCGCATCATGGTCCACATAAAAAGTAAATTTATACCCTAGTAGGTAATGACGGAATTTTTGAACGGCATACACCATGCCTAGTGCCTCCCTTTTGTAGTGGTATAATTTTTTTCGGCGGGAATAAATTGGTGGCTAGCATAGTAAATAGGGTGATCCCTATTAGACTCGTCCTTTTGACTTAGGACACACCCATAGCTATATTGCTAGCGTCCACATATACATGGAAAGGTTCTTTCCAATTTGGAGGCACTAAAATAGGAGCTTGTTTCATGAGTCAAACCCAAGTGGAATTTTAATTTTCCATCAAATTGTAAATTTTGTGAATTTTTGAATTTTTGAGCCCTAAATTTACAAAACTGCCCATAGAGTGGAGTCATAAACGCCCTATTAACAACCCATAGACACCTTTTTATGTATCTACTAGCACTCAAATATTCACCAATCATGTATTGATGCGTTATCCTTTATAGCATTAATGCATTGATTTTGTCAGGTTTCTAGACAAATTTGGTTTGATTTTCTGAATAGATTTGGGGGCTTGAATGGATGGAATTGGGTTCAACAGTGGGGTGTGGAATTGGGCCGGTCTACCTTAACAACACAACTAATGAAAGAAAACTCCATCATTGGCACAAAAACCAACAATAGCTGCAAACCCTACAATACGAGCTTGTAGCATGGGCTCACTTTTTGAGGAACCTAGCATTTCAAATGACCTTATAGGTATAAAGCCTCCTCTACATTGGTTCACAACCAACAAACTTCTTTGCATAAGAGGGCCATTCCTTGACATGCTAGGCTTGAATGTCAAGAGAATATTGTAAACTTGTGCCCGTGGCAATTTTCATGTACATTTGAAGAATGTCAAATCCCTGGTGTGTAAGGGTAGCCATGTTCTAAGGTATGTACACCTAAAAGTGACACTTTCCTAATTGGGCCACCTATCTACAACTATCCAAGATTTCAAGCTTGAAATCTTGGGCATCGTAGATAGGTGGCACAATTCGGAGAGTGTTGCTTTTAGGTGTACATACCTTAAAAACATCTTCACCAATAAATTGCACAATTGACCTAGTCTAGCATGCAACACTTGGTGTAACTTTGTGAGCTTGAAGGCCTTGCAATGTAACCAAGTCCCCACTAGCAAATGCAAAAAATCATGAGTTCCAATGTAGAATTGTAAATTCCAATGCCCCAAATCTAATGCCCAATGCTGAAAACAATATCTAATGTCCAATGCCAAAAATAATACCTGACAAAACTTGATTTTGAAGTTATGACCGCAATGCTAGTCAAACATGCGTGGCCCAACAAATTGAAGTATAGGGCCAAAAATTTGCAACATCCGTTGTTGAAAAAATGCGAAGTCTCCTACTGGTGGGAAGGTGGAAGAGGGTTGTTCATCCTAAACTCCTTGTTGGGCTAGTGTTATGCGGACCGGTGGAGATTCTCTTTTTGATTGTGCAATATTTAATTTCTAAAGTTCTTTGACTATTTTTCACAAAATGTATCCAAAAAGTGTCAATTTCTATTGCATTGAACAATATTGAAATATAAAAGCATCTTTCAAACTTTGAACCATACAAGTTTGAACTAGCTATTATAGAAATTTGTGGAAAAATTTCCAGCCCATTTGATTAGGTAGATTACAAGATTACAACATTTTAAAGTTAGTAGAAAATAAAATTTTGACCCCACCAAATAGGGTTTGCACAATTTGGTTCAACTTTGTGGAAAAGGAGGCACTATCCAACTTTGTGGATTTCAAGCATTGGGTTGGTATTTATGTCAATTATTTGCATGCCTATTTTTAAAGATAATGGAGGTATTTAGCATACTTCAAAACATGTTGCATTGAGAGGATGTCCCCCATCAATGACATGATCAAGGTTTCAACTTTTTTTGGAGAATTCATTTTTTAGAAAAATCACTTTTCAAATTGTCTCAATTTTTCTTCTTGGTTAGAAACACTTAATTTGGACCCCATGTCAACACATTTGTCGTTGATTTTTTGTTGGTCAAATTAAAATTAATTAATTTTTAAATATTGCCCACCACGTAGGACTACCCACCACCAACGAAGTTTGAACTCAAGACCACTTAGATAGCAACCATGGTCTTCAACCATTACACCATGGTTGAAGCCCCATGTTAAAAGGAAGAATGAGGCTTTTATTTATAAAAAAATTCTCAATTTTGCAAAGTCAACAGACTTTGAATGGCCATATCTCCTTCATTAAAAGTCCATTTTTCATGAAAGTAGTTGAAACGGTGCATATTGAAATCTGCTTTTATTGGTAAAATTTACAATTTTTTCTAAATTGTTTGAAAATCTGACAGCATTTTTCTAAAGGTAGTCTTACTTAATCCATTTCATTTTCATTTTGCAAAGTCGGCAGACTTTATAGGCTTGTATCTCCTTCATAGAAAGTCCGTTTTCCATGAAACTTATTGGAAATGATTGCTGTTGAAGTCTACTTTTAGTGATAAAAATTTCAATTTAATCTAATTTGATTTGAAAATCTGACAAACACTTTTATAAAGGTGGTTTAGCCAAATTTTATAATTAAATAGTTCAATTGTTGAATAGTTCAAATTTAGGATTTTGAATAGTTTAGAGCTTACACTTTGAATAGTTCAACATTTAGAACTCAAATTTTAATTCCTAATTTACTATTGTCATCTCGACTCTCGAGGGACAAAATTAATTCAAGCATGTTCCTATCACTTCAATTTTTAGTGAAACTTTATTGTAAAATAGAATATCTTATTATCTTTCTATGATTTTAATTTTTATTTCAAATATTATAGTTTAGAGTATGTGAAGCTGTGATTCATTCTATTTAAATTTGTAGTTAAAAAATTATGAAGAATCTTAATTTTTGGACAATGTAAGTATCTTGGTGATATCTCTAAAATCCACTAGATATAATTATTACATTAAACTTTAAAACATATGTTAGAAATTTAATTAAATTATAAGTTTTAACTCTAATCAAATTACACCCTATAGAAAACTAAATGAAGATTGCATTAGAATTAGAATTTATCAAAGTTGAATCAAATTGTGAATTTTTATTAAGTTATTTGAATCACAATTTGATTTAGAGTTGAATTTGATTCAAATTTTGATCAAATTCTAAGTTTGAATCTTACTTAAAGAATATAATTGGAATTTAGATCAATTTCAAAATCAAATTTTACTTATTAAAAATTTAATTGATTAAAATTTGAATTCTAAATTTGTACTCTATATAAGATTCCAAATGATTTTTAAAGATTTTTAAAAAATTGAAAAGATTTCAATAGATTTTCAAAAGATTCTAGTAGATTTCAATAGATTTCAAAAGAATTATAATATATTCTAATGGATTTTTTGTAGTTTTCCAAAAGATTATAAAGGATTATAAAAAGATTTCAAAGATTCTTAAAGTTCCTAAAAATTTAACAAAATTCTACTGATTTACATTGAACCAACAGAAAAAGTGTTGATGCGGTCCAAAATAACTCGTTTGATGAGGAAAAATCATTTTTATGTTGGTTCAGTAAAAATCCAGCATAAATGTGTTGGTTTTGTCTTGGTTTTGACTACTTTTCTAGTAGTGAAAACTTCCATTTTTAGTGCATCGAATGAAAATTGAAAAAAATGATTTTTTTTCATTTTTGTATAGACATTATTTTCCTATACTACTATGAGAATGTATAGAGTTTTTTTCACCTCATTTGACTTCATAGATTGTGAAGTATAAGTGTTCAAAGTTAATGAAAGAAAATTCATAGCTTGCCCAACTACTTGCCATGTCTATTAGCACATTATCTAAGTTGCTCTTAAACTTTGAGCCCTATAACTTTTAATCCAAGTATTTGATTAGACAAAAAATTATATTTCAACAAAACTAATACAAACACATGTTTAGTAAAAAAATTATTTTCATCCATTCAAAATGGACTTTGCACAAGCCTACCTAATTTTCTAGAAGCTCTATACAAGCCTATTGTCCTTTAGGGAGTAAAATACTCAAGATTGGTATCTTGGCATGGAATGGAGCTACACTTGACCTTTTCTAATGATATTGCCTTTCAATACCAATAGGCTTCTAAATGTACTCACATGTGCTCAAAATTTGATATGTGAAGTTTTTTAATAAGATGTGCACACTCATGTGCACACAACTGCAATATTATTCAACAATGAAGTTGGATTGTTGTTTGAGTCTATACAATCAAAGATAAGTAACTATGAAGTGGTCTACAATTAGACCATCATAACTACTCTTCTCGTGTGATTTCATGGCCCAACTCTTTTTCAAACTTATTTTCGGTAGTGGGGTTTGAGAATAGTAAGTGGAAAATGTCTTGTGAATAGTGATGCAAATTAGAATGGATTAAGAGATTTATTGCCCTCTAAAAGCCATTGGTTTTTTAATTCCTTTGTAACTTATTAGTTGTGTCAAACCTTTAATGCTAGCTTTCAAAAGTTATACTTGTTGGTTGACTTGTTTTGAACATCTAACAATACCATTGGTAGAATGTTTTGCTAATTGTTGTAGAGAACATCTAACCATGTTGATAATGTTACAAAACGCAACTGATTTGGAAGATCTATTACCCTAATGACACCCTAGTGACCATTTTCTAGTTGCTTTAATTTCCTTATTCTTAAACCACCTATTAAAAGAAATTATATATTTCTTTAAATAAAAAAATATTTCTTGAAAATATACAACATAATGAATCCAATGGCAAAAATTTCATCAAATTTCAAGTCAAACTCAACCTAATGAATCCTTTTGAAGTTAAGTAGTGTAATGTAGTTAAAGCTTGCGATTTCTTATACAATTTGGATATGGGTTAAAAATTTTGAAATAAAAAATAATGAATTTAGCATTAATTATATGAGCATGTACTATACCAATTTTATAAAGCAATGATAATATTAATATTTATATAACAAGGGCTTCAATTATCTCCTCAATACCAATGACAACCAATTAAAAATGTTGAAATGTTGATATTTCAAAATCTCAAAGCCTAGAAAACCTGTAAATATATAAAATTAATGGAAGAATTATCAATTATAGAATAATTAGAATTGACTTATCTTCAAATTCACTAAAATATACTTTCTATTGTTTCAATTTTTAAAGATTGGCTAAACCGTAGTCTTAATTGACTTGTATAACGTACAAAAGATTTTATAATGAAAACATCAACTCTTTTGCCTATTTAACTTAAAGAAATGGGCTAAACTGTAGTCCTAATTGACTTGTATAAAATACAAAAGATTTAACAATAAAATGTCAACACTTTTGTCTATCCTTAACCCAAGGCAATCCTACTCTAAAAGTGACTACGAACACAAACATACATTTTGTTTGTACCAACAATATACATTTCAAGAAGTGGTTGATTTTAGTGACTACTGCGTTTCAACTTCAAAAATCTGTAACTAATTCCACTAAGGTCCAAAAAATAAAACAACAACTCAGGTTAGATATCACTTCCATTTTTCTTCTTGCAAAAATTTATTGAAAATTGTTTCAAGGAGTAAGATAAAACATCCCATTGTGGACAGAATTAGGAGTTTGGCCTCATGCTATTGCTGAAATTTTTAAATTTTCTTCCCACATAAAGAAAAGTGTTATATTGTGGTCAGAATTAGGAGTTTAACCTCATGCTATTGCTAAATTTTTTAAATTTTCTTCCCACACAAAGAAAAGTGCAAGAAACAATGAGAGCAATTCAAATTATATTTTTTTTTGACAAAGTATTAATTTGCTATGAATTTATGAAGTGTTCAATACATCATGGCCCAAAAGAGTGAATAGACTACCCCAAAACCATCTAAATAATCATCTTGTTCACCTAAAGCAGTCATAATATTTTCTAGCATGGAAGGCCTAAAAAGTTAATTCTTGTAATGAATTCACACTGAAAAGTTGGAAGTTCCTAATGAGGTTACTAATTACTCCATTATCATCATGTAAGACATGCATTATGGCCCAAATCTCACATACTAAAGAAACCCATAATGGGTCATAAAATAACAATCAGCTGTTAAAAGGCCAATTTAAAAGCTACTCAAACTTCTGTGGATGCAAAGCCTTTACCTCCCTCCAAGTGAGTTATTTAGCGCTAGGGTCCAGTTGAATCTAGGTCGGCAATACAGTTTGGACTGACTTTTGACAAGATCTTTTGCAATTGAAAATTTGGCAGTGACTGTTTGAATTCAGTTGGATTTTTCTCCCCAGTTGCTGGATTTTAGAAATGTAGCTTAGATCTTTGGTGAGAGGACAGAAGTTGAGACAAATTTGATGAGCTTGGATCTCGAGTTTCAGGCAGTCCTTTTGGGGAGGGTTAATGCGGACAACTTGCAACCAGGTTGGGTGGACGACCGTCCCTTCCAACACTGTAGCTGTGCGGGGAGTAAAGGAACAAGTCACGATTTCCAGGAAGGTAAGAAGTGAAGCCAAATGGTAGCAAGCCCGTTGCGGGCAAAATTTATATTAGTGCTGTACTGTTCAGAACTTGTAACATCACTAATATAATTTTGCCCGTAATAGCCTCCCATTTGGCCTACTTCTATTTCAAGACATCCCTTTCGGTTATCAATGCTACAAGACACCCCTGCATGGCGATTCTAGATTTGGTAACTTCAATCAATGAATGACAAACCGATAGACAAAACCTCCGAAGCAAAGCACTGAGCAGAGCTTGGTAATAACTAGGGGGTAGACAAAAAATATTTGCCTAAAAGAGACAGGAGGCTTATCAACTGGCATACTACTATTTGGTGAAAGCTCAGCAGAAGGTGGGAAGGACTAGAATGGCCTTCATTCAAAAGCACAAGCATCCAGATCTCATGTTGAGGAAGCTTGTCACACCTACGATCCCCCAAGAACAAGGCAGAAACCGGACATCGGTGCCTCCACGAGCATCAGAAGAAGAGAATGCATGTGAGTGGACAGTGCACCTAAATACGCAACTCATATTCGCCTGCTGTGGTTATGTACCGCACCCATGGCAAGGCCTGATAACCGCTCTTCTCAATAATCTTCAAGTAACGTACCTACACAACATGACACAGTCACGGAGACTTAAAACCATCATCAAGACCAACTAGGCTGACGGACGTCACAGGCGGCCCTGCATTTCAAGGCACTCCATCACAGAAATGTGACAAACAAAGTTTTATGTGCGGAGTCTGGAAGCACCAACACTCTGGAGATGATTTGTAACACTAAACAAAACGCACCATCTACTATGGGTGTTAAATTGCGAAATTTATCTGGCCCACAACAATTATGCTCAAGGGGGCCTGTAAGATACATTGCAGCTCTCAAGGCGGTCAGAAGTACCAAACTAAATTTGAGAAATATGTGAATACTAGCTCTTCAAAAAATATTCTGAGTGCTAGGTCTCCAGAAAATAGGCGAAGGATTCAAGTTACCTGGATGCCAGAAACAGTGAAATAAGGAATCTCAAACTTGACTCGAATGGGAGGTCGCTTCTCAACTACAGTTTCTTCAGCTTCAATGCTTGGTAGCCCAAACTTCGCTCTCATCATGTACTCCTGTGAAGTGCCAGTAGGTAAGATGAACTCTCCGATGGAAGTGCTGAAATATTTGGTCTCAATACTATAAGCAAACCATCTAATATATTGAGTCCTATCATTTATAGCTATGAGGACGAGAGGCATTCCTAACACTCAAAAAACATGAACGCAGTGGTTCTGTTTATTGTAGTATGCTAATCATGCATTGAAACAAAACTTACTGTGATCAATACAATACAAACCAGATATGGTACCTTTCCACCTGGAAATGACTTTATTTTCCAAATTAGAGCCTCCTTCTCTGGAGCATAAACAGCTGAGCCCATGGATGTTCGGACAGTAGGCGTTGAAGCATCAGCTGGCACGGGCAACTCGATCTCTACATTGGAAGCCGTACTGGCATTCAGAAACAAATCACATCAATTCTGGGTCTTCACGGAAGACGTTAGAGATCATGTGCCAGAAATAAAATGAAGTGGCAATAAATCATAGAATACACATCATCCTGTCCACGTTGATGACAAGTATTTCAAAAAGCAACGACAGCATTTGCATAAAGTACCTTCGTTCCTTGAATTGACTCCGTGCTTTGATCATGAACTCTACGCGACTTCTGGAATGCCGCTCTACTTGAGCCTCCACCCAAATTAAGGGTTTCACCTGCAGTTTGCGGAACAATCAGTACTTACGACATTCAATTCAAAGAAAAAAAGAAGGTCTAATCAAGTCACACAATCTGATCACAACCATAACTTGATTAATACTCAACATTGCAGTTACCTGTGTACTGAGGCGGTACGTCATTAAATCAAAAGCACCATCCGGAGGTATGAAGGATATAGTCCGATCATTTTCAAAGCGAGTCAGTCTCACACACCTGCACATTAATCTTAAAATTAGCCGGGTGGTGCAAATCCGTTCTGGGGTAGCTATAATGATTCTAGTAATCAGACGTCAATCCTGTGCACCTCTTGCGTCTTTAAAGTAAAATAATCAGCACAAAACCGCTTGACGTTCCCAATGCAGCTGTATATTCAACCTGACTTACCAATTCCACAAAGTATGTACACTAAAGCAGTGTCTGATATCAGAAGAATAATGAATGTATTCAAAAAGAGAAGAAAACATACTGGTGAAATTTAATATCGTCAAGATCGATTGCCTTTCCCTTCGTAGCTCGACCTTGAGCTTCCAACAAAACACGGTCATTGAGGCCAAGCTTGCACTCTGGCATACCACTGCAAATATCATAGCACCTTTGTCAAGAGACACAGAACAGCAAAACACAGAACGGCAAGCAACCAAGTCAAGTTCTATGGAGAAAATGGCTATTTCCAATAAAGAGGAGTACGACGTCCGACTTCAGGAAAGAGAAACTGACCTCAAGTATGTGCGCATCTTCAAGGCACCGACGACATCTGAACGCACCAACTGGCCATTACTGTTGACGAGAATGTTCACACTTTCTACTACATCAAGGAAGACCTGTCCAAGTTCCAGAAAACTAGTCAATAATCTTGATACATCATAAATAAACCTTGCAAGCCTGAATATAATTAGCGATGTATGACAGCCTAGTGACAGTCAACGACTGCCATAGCCAGCACAATAGGACCATTAACATTTCCAAACAATTATTCTGACAAGGTAGATGCTTGCCTCATTCTTCTTATACTTAATGCCTTCCATTCTCCAGGATACAGCATTTGTTACTGCCATGGGAGGCCTCTGTGTCACCTCCATTCTGTATGCATCGGTTTTGATGAACTCGCTAAGAATTTTAGCTTCAGTATACTGGGGATACCCAAAATCCATCATCTCGTCAAGAAGTTCATACTGCAAAGTCCAGTAATAGCATGTTAGACAAGAATGAACCTCCACTAACAAGTATTCCAACAGAACAGAGAATTACCACTCGTACAGACAAGAAAGGATCGGTCTTAAACAGGGTCAGTAACAGCAATATGCTAAAAATCTGTCGTACTCACAACAACGACAAAATTGTCACGCAGAGACTCCTCTTCAAGCTCCTCAAAGTAGTGCTTGAAAACCTGCAAATGCAATTTCCGGTCAGTAAAAAAAGCTTGAGACCACATTAAATGGTAACCTAAAATCTCGCCTTTCATTTGGAGATTAATCAACAGAAGCAGCCGTAATCGTAATTGAAGTAATTCACAAAATGACAACTTACTAATTACTCACAAAGCATTAATCTTCTGGAACGAATAAAAATGCTTACATCCACAATGCGATGAAGGAAGAGAAGGAGACTAGCTGCGTTGCAATTCTGCCTGGAAGCAGTCATGACATAGACGTTGTTATGCTGGATGAAAAGGTAAGTAACTCCATTCTCCAGTAAAATAGGTTCGTGAGACGCTGGATCACCCTGCAGAAGAAACACACTTAAATGTGCAAACTAGGATGCCCTTAACCCCCAGAGGACCAAGGATTCGTGTTTTAAAAGTGACCAGATCGATTGATCATAACGTGAAAAGCATAATTCAGATAGGGCCAACTTTCAAATCATCAGAATCAGTGAAGTACATTGCATGTGATGGACCAAAAATAAATAAAATTGGACAAAAAGAAAGTCCGCCCCTGACCTATTCAAAACTGCTAAATATGAGGCACAAATTGGACCAGTTTATCCTTTAAAAGTTAAATTACTGAGGCATTTTCTGATTATCAAAACTGAGATTTTAGCGGACAGGAACGACTTTTATATATAGATTAAATTCAAATTTTCTTCTTGATATATCAAAATACGTTCACAGAACATCTTGCTAATATGAGTTTAATTCACTGCCACCAGATAAGGAATACTTGATATACGAGTACAATGTGGTCCTAGAGAGATCATACCTCCCCTTCCATTAGCTTTGCAAAAGCACGCTCTGCCTGAGGAGCAGAAACATCGCCCCGGTAATCTCTCCATATGAGCACTCGGCCCTTCATGTCCATTAAAAAAATGGCGGACGCCGCTCCTGACATCTTGCAACCTTGTAAATCTACGAGTAAATTCCCTCCTATCAAGATAAAACTATCAATTGAAAAATTCAAGCTTCAGTTTCGTTAAGTCCAGAAAGAGGTGATCCGGCTGTTGCTGCTGCTGAGGTTGCTTCCGGCCTAACACCTGCTAAAGACTTAAGAAGCTGCAATACCCGCATGGGTGCGACGTCACTTTGCATGAACTCCCACAGCTGCACCCAGCCACATCCACGGATTTAGACAATTCTCGACACCCGTCGAGTTTGATAACAATCATACGAATCAACTGCTTCAAACTGGCTTCACTGCAGAGCTTTCACTATCATGAAATCCAACCTTGACGTTAATGATATTTAAAATAGGGCAATCCAATATTTCCGGGTGGAGTCCCTTCCGGATCAGAAGAAAGGTCTCCATTTTACAATGCAAGTGTGGGTCAAACACAAGAATAGTAAGAAATGAGAAACATCTACGTTCAATGACCATCAAAGATGATTCTATCACAGATGCAATGCTCATGGTTCAGTATTAGACTCGTCAAATTGGGACCCTAAAATACTTCCACTGCAACATCTCAGAACTTCTTGTTCATACGGAGTCCAATTAACTCCATAGTGTCCTCAGCGGAAATCCTACTCTCACAAACGAACACAACATCCAAACAAAGAAACTCCAGTCGAAATCATGGAAAACAAAAACAAAAAAACAAAATGCGCCCCCTCGCTGATCAGCATGCACGTCATCATGCACTGCAAGCGTCCAATTCAGCACCTCGACAACACAAACAACAAGTACTCACGGTCTCTCCAACAGAACATTCCGGATCATAAAAAAGGACACAAACAGAGATCCAACAGAGAAACAAGTTTCGAAAGGAAGAAAAACTCACAATCAGAAAGGCGTCCTCGCGAATGTCAAGGCCCGCCAGTCGAGTAAGCTCCAGCACATTCTGCTGCTCTGCACATTGCAAATACATCAAACATTTCAGAAAATCCATGCGACGCACAAATCAAACAAGACACAAACAAACACTAAAAACTCCTCGACCTCAACAATGCAACGCGGAACCCTAAATCCAACCCTAACAAACCGAGATCGCGGGGAGGAAACAGCTCCACCAACTCGCAGCACCGATCACGATCCACGCGCACACAAAGACTCCGAGACGGAACCAAGGATTGCCATCTCGCGAACCAAGCTTCCACCCCGAGGGGAGTCCCAATCCCGGGACCGATCCAGGACCCCAAGGGTCCGCCAAGAGGCCAAAACAAAGCCCAGGGAAAATGCGGAATGGGAGGAGCCATGAGGGAGACGAGGGCGAAGGCGCACAAGGGAGGAAGAAAGGTACCTTGCGACAGGGGCGTGGAGGGCGCCATGCGCCATAGCCAGGGCCTGATGAGCACTTCTTCCGTTCAGCAAGCGCAGCGTCTGATTGTGGTCTGTCTGTGCATTTGTTGGCTTGCTTGTTCGGTTGGGGCCCTGGAAATGAAGGTGGGAACTCAAGGAGGTCAACGTTTCCCAAGCATGGAAATGGGTTGAAAAGTGCAGCTTGGGAAAACATTGGGATTCATTTGGGGAAGCTACGAAAGAAAAGAAAAGAGATGTACATGCACACTACAATTTATATATATATATAGATCATACCCAAACGATACCCAAACGCTTGGACGACTTGTTGCACTACTAACCAACATAGACGACATTATGACAAACTTTGAAACCTAGAGCTAATAATTGTTTTCTAAATTTGGATATGAACTAGTGAGGGCTCAATGCTCTCCACATTACCATTGTGATCAATTGAAAGTTTTTAGACTTTGGAGACTAAAATCTCCAAAAATGTTGTCATACATATTTTGGAGTTGGGTACATGAAATGTTTCAACCTACATTGGTGACCTTTAGGAATTTTTCAACTCCCATTGAATTTTTTGGAGATTCTTGATTTTTGTAGGTGTCTATTGAAGGTCAATTTGGCCATTTCCACAAATTAAAAAAATTTGGAATAGGTAGAAGAGTGAAATTGTATACAAAATAGGAAATAATGCAAGAGATTAGATATGATGTCCTTGGCTTAAACCAAGCTAATACATATGTTTGGAATGAGCAATTTTGAACATGTCCATTTAGCATCAATAGTTGTTTGTTTCAACTAATCATATTCTATTTGGTTATGATTAGGTACATGGCAACGAAGTTATCTTAATCTTTACCTTGTATTTTCATATGTCAACACTCATATGTTATAGTTGTAATCCAATGCTTTGATTGAAGATTCCAATTCTTTGGAGGGTCAAATGATTTATGGTGGGATTCACTCTATTGGATAACGGAGTACCATTTATCTAGGACAAAAAAGAAATCAAATTTGTAATTGGATGCAATTGATTTCATCTTCTACATAACAATTTTAAGCAACCCCTACACTTTCCCTATGGGTCCAAGAGAGATTGACATATCCCTTATCAGAACCCCTAGAGATAGTTTTCATTTAAGCTTTTAACTATTGTTGGATGGACAAGTGGTAAACTCATGTAAATATGTATCTCTGCAAAGTGCCATTGACTTCATAGTCATAGTTTCAAGCAAGTGTCATCAATGATGTCAAAGTTCATAGAGTAGGTGGGCTATTTCACAACTAATAATTTTTATTGGAATAGAAGTTTCAACACTTAGGAGTTCTTGCATTCTAAAGGAACAAAGGGGATGTTGATTAATAATATTATATTCTCTCTACTTCGCATTTGTACATAAATTTTCAAGTAAACTTTCACATACATATGCTTAGTTTGAGGATGTGGAAGTGGAAATCCAAAGCAAAAAAGCTAGCAATTACCACTAATGATGAACGATAAGAAAACTAAAACAATCATCATTTATCTAGAACTTCACACTTCAAGCTCTATCATTGTAGCAAGTAGTGATACATTCAACCTTAGGTTGGAACTAGGTTAGCTACTTTTCCCACAAATATAGGAATCATTTTGAGGTACATAAAATAAAGGCATAGAACTTTAAGACCAAACAACGAAAGCATCATAAGTGCAGCCATAATGTCAATGCAAGAGAGTTTTGCCATCGCGAAATGTTGCAATTGGTTAAGGAGAGGCAAATTAAGACTAATAATGCTTATTGCTTGCCTTGTGCAAATTTTCAACAAGGTGAGTATGAAGTAGAGATTTCATTGGTCTGGCATAGAGAGAAATCTCTACTATTACAACTGGTATTAACTTAGTGAGTGTGGATCCACAAAACATAATCTAAATGCACAAAACTTTCGTTGTTGCGGCATGTTTTGATTGGTTAAGCAATCGAAGAAGTCAAACAACTCAACTCTCCTACATTCACATTATGTCTAGTAATTCCAAAAGTAAGTTAAGTCATCAAGAATAATTGCAGGGCAATACCAACCTCACCACCAACGGCTCATAGGTCCTGACTACTTTATAATGTGTCCTACTTTGCATTTACCTAGTTCATAATTGTTTTTGAAGCCATTTTGTATATCCTTTCAAGTACATTTGAACCTTGAATAGCCACCTATAAAATTATTAGCTCTAGGTTTCAAAGTTTGTCATAATGTCGTCTATGTTGGTTAGTAGTGCAACAAGTCGTCCAAGCGTTTGGGTATCGTTTGGGTATGATCTATATATATATATAAATTGTAGTGTGCATGTACATCTCTTTTCTTTTCTTTCGTAGCTTCCCCAAATGAATCCCAATGTTTTCCCAAGCTGCACTTTTCAACCCATTTCCATGCTTGGGAAACGTTGACCTCCTTGAGTTCCCACCTTCATTTCCAGGGCCCCAACCGAACAAGCAAGCCAACAAATGCACAGACAGACCACAATCAGACGCTGCGCTTGCTGAACGGAAGAAGTGCTCATCAGGCCCTGGCTATGGCGCATGGCGCCCTCCACGCCCCTGTCGCAAGGTACCTTTCTTCCTCCCTTGTGCGCCTTCGCCCTCGTCTCCCTCATGGCTCCTCCCATTCCGCATTTTCCCTGGGCTTTGTTTTGGCCTCTTGGCGGACCCTTGGGGTCCTGGATCGGTCCCGGGATTGGGACTCCCCTCGGGGTGGAAGCTTGGTTCGCGAGATGGCAATCCTTGGTTCCGTCTCGGAGTCTTTGTGTGCGCGTGGATCGTGATCGGTGCTGCGAGTTGGTGGAGCTGTTTCCTCCCCGCGATCTCGGTTTGTTAGGGTTGGATTTAGGGTTCCGCGTTGCATTGTTGAGGTCGAGGAGTTTTTAGTGTTTGTTTGTGTCTTGTTTGATTTGTGCGTCGCATGGATTTTCTGAAATGTTTGATGTATTTGCAATGTGCAGAGCAGCAGAATGTGCTGGAGCTTACTCGACTGGCGGGCCTTGACATTCGCGAGGACGCCTTTCTGATTGTGAGTTTTTCTTCCTTTCGAAACTTGTTTCTCTGTTGGATCTCTGTTTGTGTCCTTTTTTATGATCCGGAATGTTCTGTTGGAGAGACCGTGAGTACTTGTTGTTTGTGTTGTCGAGGTGCTGAATTGGACGCTTGCAGTGCATGATGACGTGCATGCTGATCAGCGAGGGGGCGCATTTTGTTTTTTTGTTTTTGTTTTCCATGATTTCGACTGGAGTTTCTTTGTTTGGATGTTGTGTTCGTTTGTGAGAGTAGGATTTCCGCTGAGGACACTATGGAGTTAATTGGACTCCGTATGAACAAGAAGTTCTGAGATGTTGCAGTGGAAGTATTTTAGGGTCCCAATTTGACGAGTCTAATACTGAACCATGAGCATTGCATCTGTGATGGAGTCATCTTTGTTTATTTAACCGACCGTAACTATCCATATCAACTTACTTTTATCCAGAGATACTGAACCAAGTTCAATATGTCTGGAGACTTTGGTATTCTTGAGCTTTAGTCGATCGGTCTTTAATCTTACTTTGATGCTCTTTAATCTTACTGGACTTCAGTTGAATTAGTCTTAGAGTGAATTATTGTCCTTGGTGCAAATAGGAAAACTACGTTACACTCGAACCTCTCTAATTACACACCCTGTGTTTGCATAATTATATACTACCGGTAGCATCAAACATTAAATTTTGTAGTTCCAAATGTCCCTTGTATTTTTACTATCATAGGTTGCTATACGATTGTGATAATATGGAGGGGACGAATTGTGAATAGAATTGATAGGATTGAGGTTTTAGATGGTAGGGTTTTAGAGGCACGGGTTTCAGACTTTCCCTCTATAATGTCACACATTATGTCATACAATATTTCAAACCTCCATATTATTACAGAACGAGGTAGTTAGTCAGATCAGGGTTAGTTTGTATTGAAATGGAATTCGATGGAATATGATATTATGTTGAACAATTAAGTGTAATGCACTGATGACAATGCATATCAGTTTGTATGCTGGAGTATCTACTCATTTGAATATATTTAAAACTTTCGCATATAAAGAGATGAATAGTTATTTTGATAGTTTTTGATCTATTCTGTAAAATGTTAAAATTTTATGTAGTGAACATGTTCTTATAAAACCATATTACCAACATTATTGCATTGTATGACTATGAAAGTCTCAATTTTGTATTTTCAAAGTGAGCTCTTAATTGGTTAATACTCTATACAAGAATGGGTAATTTAGATGTATCCAGGTGGCTCATTGAAAGTTGTAGATACCATTAAATTGACATAATTTTGTCATTATCATTGAAGCTAACCTTGTATGAAATTCTTCTTCTTTGTAAATGAAATCACAAGCTTTACATGGATAACATCATTGTTGAATTTTTTGGACAAAATTGTATGGCGCTTTGTTATTCATAATTTGGTTCACTTCCGTGATATGTGTTCTAAGTTTTTGAAGCTTATTCCTTGTTGCGAATTCCTTATACCACTTCATTGTCTTTTTACATATCCTACATCTCATCTCAAGCACTAAAACTTGGGCTCATTCAACTACTACTCATCTTCTTGCAATTCAAACTGTTCCATAGAATCCATGAGTATGATGTTTGATCACTTTGGTGCTTCAAAATTATAATTTATGAGAGATTTTTGCCAAGAGTTTGGTGTGCACACATAATTACGAAATCTTTCATAGTAGTTGAATTCTCATGATTCCTAGCATGCATAGTATTGTGCAAGCAATTCTAAACCATTCTATTATCATGAATGCAATGGTCTTCGAGCACCAAAGTTGTAATTTCTTAGGATTATTGCTTTTGGCATTTTAATTTTTTTCCGTTTGAATCCAGTCATGTAAAACTAATGTGTTATTAATGTGAGTTTTCTAAGATATATAATAATATGAACAAATTTAAATTTATGTATATGTTATCAATAATGTTCTTTTTGGTATCTCAGTACATTACAGAATAACTAAGTCCTCAGATATTGGTCTACAGAATAGCAGATTGCTTTGAACGGAGCTCGAAGGAGGGAGGCAGGGCCAGGACGATATGTCTTCTCTTGGATATGCCGAAAAGTTATCGTATAGGGCGGATGTGGGAACAGTGGGAATGCCGGAGCTCTTTGACTCCAGCGGCGATCTTCAATCTAAGGTACTGTTGTATCTTGTGAGCAACATCACACCGCATGAAGCTTCGAGGATTTATCGATTCTATTTTTCTTTTTTGCCATTTCTTGGGCATCTTCTCATGGTGTGCATACATAGCCATCTTTGTGCCTGTCATGATCAGGTGTATGCCGACTTGGAAAGCGGTTGAACTTCAAATGCACATGAGTTTCTTTTATGGTGGGAGGTTTCTTTTTCTTAGGCTTTCTTTGTTATTTTTGCACTTTTTCTCAACAGTCGAATGCATGTTTCTAATCGCGTGCTTTGTGGGGATGTTGGAACACGAAGATCGAGGAGCTGGCGCAATTGATATCTGCGGTGGGTTCCCTTCTCACGAGCCTCCTACAACATTGCTGCCTTGTTATTCCTTATATTTTCTTTGTGTGGGACTCCGGGTGCTCAAGCTTTTCAGGACGGAGATGCTGTGGCATACGAAATTTCTCGGGTAGTTTCCGGCCTTTCTAATGAGTTTGTGATGCGCAGAGCCGGCATTTGGTCATTTTTACTGGAGCTGGCATTTCTACCTCGTGCGGCATCCCCGACTTCCGGGGTCCAAAAGGAATCTGGACTTTGCAGGTCTCACTTTGACTTCGTTTACATGCATTCATATCGTCATATCATTTCTCATTTTCGGAGAATGTATGCATATTTTCAAGACGTTAGACCATTGAGTATGACTAGTTCTTAGAGCGCTTGCTCAACCACTTTTAGGCGCAGCTGTCCTTGACCGTGTTCCCTCTATGCTGATTTTAATCATGTGAGTTGCAGAGCTTGTAATTGATGTTTATTTTATTGGTTTAGTTATTGAATTAATTTTCAAGTTTTCTTTTCAAATCTTTTGTAGCACGAAGGAAAGCCCATGCCGAAAATAGAAGTGCCCTTCGACCAGGCACGACCGGGCATTACGCATATGGCGCTGTTTGAACTCCAGCAAGCTGGAATACTCAAGTTCATCGTCAGCCAGGTAATTGACTTGAATCACCTAAGCTCTTGAATGGCCTCATATCGAGCAGTATACAACTTCTCATCATTCTGGTGCCCGTTGGTTCCTTTTGTGTTGATCTTTAGTGCACAAGAAAATGGCTTTGATTAATGCTTTTTATGAGATCTGACTTTACACACTTTGTGAACTGATGTTCAGTTCCTGAATTGCTTGTCTTTTATTTAGCAAAGAAAAGTTTAGGTTCAGAATGATATGGTTGTTATCTTTCTTTATTTTGCATTTGTTTATCAAGGATCTTCTCCTAGATAATTCTCTGTGACAGCTGATCTTACAAGGGATCATTTTTTCTATGACAGTGATGCTTCTCAAATCCTTAAACCTTATTGCGAATTGATCAAATGATGTGAGCCTTAGAAGTAGTGCAACTGTTAAATCAATGTCATGAAACTGCTGTTTCTGAAGCGGATGTGATGTTTCTCTTTTCATGGGAGTAGAATATAGATGGGCTACATCTACGATCTGGGATTGCAAGGTCGCAACTGGCGGAGCTTCACGGTAACTGCTTTCGTGAAGTTTGTGCCTCCTGTGACAAAGAGTAAGACGTCTCGTTTCAAGTTCAACACATAGGGCTGGATTGATTACGATTGCTTCAACTGCTGCGTATCAATGTTTTACACTACCTTTTTTCTGTATTGGACTTATGTGTGCTGTATAATATCTATATTTTATATGGCTTCAACATTTTGAGAGTACGGATTATTTCATAAACTGCTTATGGTTTATTGTGCAAGAGGTGATATACTATAGTATCAATTATTTTAGCTTGAGTGCTTCACATTGTAATGCAGTTGGTCATTCGGTCCGATCAGGAGCAGGTTTTTAGGTGTAATGAATGTTATAGTGCGTAGCTCTCATTCCATTGTGCAAGTCAGCGAGTTATGATGACTACTATTATCTTTATTCATGTTTCCCCTTCCATTCTGAATCATGTGGCAGGTGCTAGTGTAGGTTTAATTAATGTCCCACTTCCATGTAAATCTGTTTTGGTTCTGCTAAACCCTTCATTTTGTGATGTTAGGTATTTTCGAGACTTTGAGATAGAGACTTTAGGGTGTAAACCCACGGGGCGGCGTTGTACGGAACACGAATGCGGAGGGAAGCTTCTTGACACCATTGTGGACTGGGAGGTCTGCTCTAACATAAGAACATCTTTAACTTGCAAGTTTGAGGTTCATTTGAAGTTTCGTTTTAAATTTGTGACAACAGAGACTCTTCTGGCAAGACCATTTGCAAGACCATTGTTCCCTGTGGCCTTTGTGGCTCCCATTTTATTCTGTGAATGACTGGGAGTACTTTGTGAACTATCTAAGGTCTAACGCGCTGAAGTGCCGGTACTCTATATTGTGTTATCGGGAGACCTAACATCGATGTTTTCTTGTTCGTCAGGATGCCTTGCCTCCTGCTGAGTTGAGGGCTGCAGAGAAGCATACAAAAAAGGCTGACTTGGTTTTGTGTCTGGGCACAAGGTCTCTGTTACTTGCATGTCCCTTCACTGTCTTTATGCGAACTTTCTCTTTGTGAAGACAGACTCACTTGTTAAATGTCTTTGAACCTCTCTTTTTTTACTGTTTCTCTTTGATGTTTCTTATATACCTAACATCACAAAATGAAGGGTTTAGCAGTGATGTTAGGTATTTTTGCTGTTTTTCTGATGTTTCTCACTTGCTAAATGTCTTTGGAAGCCGAAATCTATGTTCCTCTCTGCACTGATGCCTTCGTTAAATTGGGTGAATTGCGTTAAGAATAGAGTCTTGATTCTACAAGTCTCATTTTTTATACTTTTTTGCAGCTTGCAGATCACCCCTGCATGCAATCTTCCTCTGAGAACAGTGCGAGCAGGGGGGAAAATGGTTATTGTCAATCTTCAGGTACCTTAAGAGCGTCAATGTACTGTAGAGTAGACTTGCATTAGACTTGGGGCATATCCAGTGCTTGCTATCGAGTCCATGTTGGTTGGGCATCCTTAACCGTGGGATACTCTTTGCGATTATTTCCCAGCTCTGAGGTTGCACAGTGCTACTCCGGATCTTGCATTCTTGTATGACCCGTAGGATTCTGCTCTGCTTGCGTATCTTATACATTTGCTGAAATTGTTCACTTGTGTGTCTCCCAAATTTGCTAATCTGTGACTAATGGGCAGGCAACTCCGAAGGACAAGAGTGCAGCTCTGCTAATCCGAGGACGGGTTGATGAGGTATTGTGTGCTTTCTACATATTTCTATACCATGTGGCGATGAACTCCTTTCTAATCCTTGATAACGAGATAAAAATCAGTGCCCCATTTTAGTTGAGCGAGTAGTGCATCGATTGTCCTATGCAGGTAATTTCAGGCGTGATGGGCCGCCTGCAACGGACTATTCCACCGTATGTGCATATTGACCGCATTCTTCTTAGCTACTACTATTACTGGACAAGTAAGAACGCTGAACTCTTGCATTGTTACACTTGTTTATCAAGTTCAATTCCTCTTGTATCATTATTAGTCACGGTACTCACTCTGTAAGATTTTAAATACTATTTAGTTCCTAATTAGCTTGGACCATCATATAGTTGGGTGTTAGTAAACTTGATAAGTGAACAGAATGTAGCTGTTTCTTTCTATGAACATATCATTATTTTGCCTATCGTCTTTCGATTGGGATATCCACTGAATTTAATTCGTTGATACAGAGAAGAAGAGTGTGAAGTGGTACTTCCGGATTGCAAGTATTCATGGATCAAAAATGGCTTTGCCTTTTATCAAATCAATTGAGGTGACTTTCAGGGTCTATTGTGAAATGAATATTTACAGGTTTCAGTCATGTAGGCTGTACATGGCGGCGTCAGTGGCGTGCCTATATCAATGCATGGGTGATGGAATCTGCCATGTTCACAATTAGATGTATCAGCGTTGGTGCTTGTTCTCATCTGGACTAGTAACTGAATAGTACGTACAATTGTATTAGCGTTGGAAAGGTTTTTGTACTACAAGAGTGTCGGACAAGAGATGGTGTTCTACCAAAGTCTGTTTCGCTAATGATGTGAAGCAGCGAGAAACTTTCATCTTTTTGTGGGTCATGTATTCACAAAACTTGTGAATGCAGGTAATGTTTCCAGGTAGACCCGAGTTCAAGCCGGCCACATTCACCAAACCTCCATGTCTAGTTCGCAGGTATGTCCATTTGGGGTTGTGAAGTCACTCTGAAGAAATTCTATGTAGAGGAAACTTATCTTGCTTTGCAATGCTAGAACATCCATGTGCGACCGTCTAACATCTTTTTAAAATAGCAGGCCTCTTTTATTGATTTTTATGTGTGTGTGCCTCAACTGGGAGCAGGGAGACCATGCGTCTGAAAGAATTGGATATTGCCCTTAAATTGCACTTTGTGGAGGGCTGTATGTGCACCACTAGCGACATTCTTCAGACATTGACGTTTGAGGTACGTTACAGCTATGCAAATATGAGCACCTAAGTGCACAAACTAAAATTAAAATTTCTACTTTGGAAGCTAGTCGTCTATTATATAGTAACTCTTAAAACATATTTCTATCGTCCACAAATGTAGGACATGGTTTCTTCTTTCTGTTGATACATCTTGTTACCTCCCTCCTTACTGCTTCCTAAATGATCTGTTTTAATCTGGAAGAGGCCACTTTTGGTTCGAGTTGAATGTGAAAATCATGTCATTATCATTAGGCACAGATTGAAGTGGTCTATTATTTCAAGCTTATAGAGGCAAGATCGAGTCATGAAGCCATAATCGAACAATATCTGAACAATCGATGACTTTCATATCATGTCATCATTAACCGGTATGTTGAGAGGTGTAGAATAAATATATAGATGTTATTAGTGTGAGGGTGGAAGTCCATCCAAAATATAGTAATAATCAAATAATCCTAAGTTGTTTCTGTTCTGGTTTCTCGTTTGGAAGGCGCCACCAGAGCAAAAGAAAATAGAGAAGGTTGATACTGCGGAAGCTCTGGACAGTCTCAGATTACGTGCTGTGGAGGAAGGGATATGTGGAGTGCCGACGTTGATTAGTGCGCAAGCGTTTCGTGACACCAGCCAAGGTTCCACCACGGAATACGGTGTTGTGACGAATATAGTGAACCATGTTTCTTTGGTTCCAGAGACCAAGAAGAATGAGCAGGTCAAGAAGGAAGAGCAGACAGCGGAGGAGGCAATCCGTGCTTCCCCTAAGCGTGATACACCAAATGATGTTGTTCAGAAGAAAGGTCCCCCAAAACGGCGCAGAACGTGAGATGAAATTTCCAAGATATCACAATTGGAAATATGACAAACTGAACTCCGGAGTACAACTGGTGAATGCCAATATAGAATTGGTAAATGGCTTTCTTCATCACAAGATCTCTCTGCATTGCAAATACTAAGCTCGTCTACTTGCTGTGAACGTGCAGTTTTGAGTCAAGCCAAAGGTTGTCTAGCCCAATTGAGATTAGCAGCAACATAATTTTGTTCTTCCTTGTCCTGATATGGTGAGAAGCAGGCAAGAATATTCTCGCAATGGGCTTATTCATATCGGACTGGGAAGGTGATTGAGAGAGCATGTTTCTTAGTCAAACTTTGATAGCAAACTTTGAGGATTGAAATTTATCTAGACTTTTTGAGGTAGAAGGAGAATCTGAGGTTTGCACATGCCTATTGGCATCAGTTTTGGACCTCGTGACAGGCTACACCACAACCCATGTTTACTACAGACTCCATGTACTGGTGTGGTGAGCCGTTGATGGACAACCATAATTGTAACATACAAGTTTTGGATGACAGATGCTTTGTGCTCAGAACAGCTGAGAAAGTGAAGAGTTGGAATTTTTAAATTCTGGTTGGGCACTTGGATGTGAAATGCTTTGCTTGTTTGTGCTTGGCAAGATCACAATGCTGTACAATAAGGTGAATACTTCATTTACAAACTGCCAATTTGAGCTATTCTAATTTTTATTGCAATGTATAGAAAAAAATTTGGATTTTTGGTCTTGCATAATTAACACTCAATTCTTATGCAATTCCAATCAAGCATACCAAATTTCAGTTTAAAAAAGCAAAATTTCACTTTTGGTGAATTTTTTTAGTCAATTTTCATGGTTATACTTAATAATTTATTGAAAACAATTGGTGATTAATTTTTTTAATTTGATTGGATAGATATGTAGGGAACATCCATATGTAGAAGCATCTTCAAAAAAGTTCCATAATTTCCTCTCGGAAGAATTCAATGTGAAAGGTGGAGTGACCAAATTTTGTGAAATAGATATCTTTACTTTTTAATTAGATTTGGTATTTGACCCTCACTTTGTAACTAATTTTGTACATTTGATCATAATGATGCAATTACTTTGCCAAAATCTAATAAAAATATAGAGATATCCATTTCACAAAGTTTGGTCATATTGATGCCTCACAATGAATTCTTCCTAGATTATATTTTTGTTACTTAATCGGGTGCTTTTAATATGAAAAATGTGTGTATGCATGTTCCCTACATATCTATGCAATTAAATTAAAAAAATTCATCACCAATTGTTATCAATAAAATATTAAGTAAAATCATTAAAATTGACTTCAAAGATTCACCAAAAATAGAATTTTGTTTTTCTGAAACTGAAATTTGGTATGCTTGATTAGAATTGTGCAAGGATGCAATGATAATTATGTTTACCCAAATCTACCAATTATGCTACACATTATTAAGAAAAAAATTGAATGCTTCAAATTGACAATTTGTAAATAAAGTAGACCTTCCTGTACACTCACGTCTAGTTCATTTACAAACTATTGATTTGAGGCATTTAGATTTTTTTGTATAATAGAGTTAATTGTAAAGGGTTTACAATGCGGGACCACAAGCCAGAGTTTAGAAAAAACACAAGACAAACTCTTTGGAGTACCAAAACTGAGATCCGATGGAGTTTGGAATTGTGTTTCTTTTGTACTATTCTTAGTTATACCTTCCTCTAATACCCATGTTTCAATCTGGGGTTTCTTTTACGATTAACTCTAATGTGTAGTATAATTGGTATATTTTGGTAAACATAATTACCATTGTATCCTTATGCAATTCCAATAAGCATACCAAATTTTGGTTTCAAAAAATCAAAATTCTATTTTTGGTTAAACTTTTAAGTCAATTTTCATGATTTTATATAATTATATTGTATTGAAAACAATTGGTGAAGAATTTTTCTAATTCGATAGCATAGATATATAGGAAACATCCATACACACATCTTTCCTTTAACAAAATCTACTTGTTCAATTTCTCAAGATGTTTGAAGTACTTGGAAATTTCAATAGGCCTTCTAATAGGCAATCACTCAATATTTATTAACTCTACTTTTGATCACCTTAAAAAGTGCAAACTAGTTTACAACCACCTTGGTTCCTAAAAGTCTACACATCTAAAAAGCAAATGTATCTTGGTCAATTTTGATTGTAACTTTCAAAATATCCATTTTTTGGTACTTGATTTAAATTACGAAAATGAAGTTTGAAAAGTTTCATTTCGCTCCATTTCAAAATTTTGAAAAAGATTCAAAAATTCAAAGAATTACTGCAATTGCAAGCTTGATGTGTATCTACATTGCACAATACAATTGTGTGTGTTTCATTCATATTTTCATCTTTTTAAATATTTTAAAAAGTTAAATTACACAATTGTGTTTCTCTTTTTGACCTTCATTTTTGCTAAAAATATTAAATTATTCTAATATATACTACAACTGATATTATTTTATTTTCATTTTATACTTTAAAAATCATAGTAATTTAAAATTTTCATCAGAAATTTCTGAAAAGACAAAAATGAATACAAAATACCTTCTTTCAGTAGTGAAAAATATAAAAAATTATACGTCTTTTCAACTATTTTCAAAAAATGCAGCATAATTGACCTTTCTTGATTGTCTACAAACTTCTACAAACTTTAGAAGTTCTTAAACATAGTTGGAAAATGACTCTAAAAATATCCAATTTGTTTGGAGTAATATAATATCCTAAATCCCCTATGAATGACCAGCAAATAATAATACATATGCATTGCAAATTCAACAGTACGACATTGAAACCAGGATACAAATACGAAAAATCTATCAATGTTCGAAAATCATAGCTGTCAGTGAAATTTGCTTGGAAATAGCTCATCTTCAATAGATTTAGGCGTTGCTTACAGATCCAAAGTTCCAAACGCAAATAGATCTTCTATGAAGCCTGACTAGGTAACTGCAGTGTGACCAAGTTCTATGTGATTGTACAAGAGAGACAAAATAATCCATAAACCCTTTAAAAACCTCATCTCATAGAAGGGCAAGGATACGCAACAACTCGGTTGCTTCAATTTCTAAATTTAACATTGACGAATGCTCTCAGAATATTCACTAAGATTTTAAAACTGCTGAATGATCTCATTATGATCATTCAACAGGATCATTCAACGATGTAAACTAATATAACCCAAGAGAGATCCTCCGCTAGGCCATCGATGACACTTCCTCATGTATTCTTGGGGAGGGATTTTGGTTAAAGAGGTTGCTGACACCTCTAGGAGGCCTATTTCCATGGGAGACAAAAGGACACTGCTAGAACGGATCAATAATGTTATGATTGTACTTTGGAAACTGAAAGGACACCTGACGGCGATGTCTGAAGCACATACAGAATGATCAAAACAAGTCTGTAATTGCGGCCCACAGTGCAAGCAGTTAAAATCACTTCAGAACTAAGATTCAGTTGCTTACGTTCGTTGCTGGAACTTTACCCACTCCAAATTTGAGATGGGCTTTGAAAATGGCTCCGCGTCATCTTCAGCGTCATTTTCAGCGCCATCGTCTATTGGCTGTTTCCATTCTGGATGCTCATCGCAAAGTGCTATTGCTGTCTGCTCAGCTTCTCTAAACACTCGCTGAAATTCCAGTCAATAATGCCATGAAAAACGTCAGTATTCTATGGAAATAAAAGATACAATCAAAACCGGTAGTTCCAAACGGTATGCCCTAAACAAACATCAATGCAACAGCATGATGCATGCGCGTAACTGGAAATCAATAATGAAAAACCATACCTCTTTATCCCGAAGCATAAGCCCAGGCTCACTCTCCAGAAGAGAAGTACTGCAGACACAAGAACATTCATAAATACTGCGTGGACATAATTTTAAAACGATTGATTGTATTTACCATATGTTTTGTGAGCAACAGCAAGATCCACTTGGTTAATACCATCTTGTTAGTATTCAAATAGTATTGGCCGATTACAAAGATGAAGCACCTCATCAACGCATTAAAAAGATGAGAGCTGCAGACCTGAAGGCAAGTCTGTCCGGAATAGGAGACTTAACCACTATCACTTTGACCTGTTCCCCAACTTCAAACACGTCTGATACTTGTTTAATACGTCCATCTGCGATATTACTTATGTGTATCATTCCCCTGCACACCATGGGGCAGTGTATGTCAAGAATCGCATGTACTCACAATTGCTTTGGATGACTGAACAAGACACTGAATTGAAGCCAACAGATAAATCTTCAAACACAGCTATGAATGCAAAACAGAACACGAAACAAAAGAACGGCATAAATTGCAGTCCTTTTCCTCGATAGAATTCGTGAATTTTATTCTTTAGGGACAAACAAGGCCTCAAAAGATCTCATACCATATGTCGGTCTCATTGACCTGGACAAGAGCACCGAAGTCATAAATTTTGGTTACAGTGCCATCGAGAACAGATCCAAGCTTAATATTCCGTTTCATCTGCAATGACATAGTGTTTAGTTCATTACCTGTAGTGAAATCAATAAGCTAGAGAAATTCAACAGGGAAAAATGAACCATATTAGTGCTGGTTGACGTTCAATTTCCGCTAAGAGAGGCAAGGGTAGAGATGGTCGAGAAATTATAATAGACATTCCAATGCTATTTGCCTGCTCACCCATAGCACTAGCATTGATAAGCAAGTGTGCTCAATCCAGTAACTTAGAACGATTCCTAGAGCATAGTCGGGTAGAGTTACATAATCATGAAAGAGGAATGAAGAAAAGGGAAAATTGGAAGGCCAAGACAGAAAGAGGTAGAATAAAGCAATATTCGACTTACCCAGACCTCTTTCTCACTCAGAGTAATGTTCCCACGAATTTCCTTTACATAAGCAATAGTCACCCACAATTTTCGTCCCACCTGCCACGATCATAGGACTGAAACTCAGAAATCAAAATTGTAGGCAATCAGACAAAAAAATCAATGCCAAAACATAGAGCAAGTAAAAAACGCTGACATTCAAAATGTCAAAATCGGGGAAACCCCGAACCCACTTACATAAGATTCGTAACTTTCGCCTTTTGCAGCATTAGGATATTTTATAAACTCAGCTAGAGGTAAAAATGCTCGCAACCCCTGCACCCAGAAAACACCTATGAAGCTCACCGACCTTGTTCTAGAGAGAACTAGATGAAAGCAGTGTGTTAAATGTGATGAATGGGACTTATGTGTCCTGCATAACATTTAGGGGTCAATAATGTGTGTTTGATTCAATATTTTCTTAGAAGGCATACAGTTCGGGTATTGTCAGACTGAGTAATGAGTTTACTTTTCAAAAGCGATACTTGCAGCACCAATGCATACTCTCTTCAAATATGGAAAATCCAAAACCAAAACTTATGTCTATTGCTTTTATTAACAACATTATTCACTTCTAGAAAGTTTTAAGACTTTGAACGGATCAAATACTAGATTTTGCACACTTGTTATAACATGCTGACAGCCTTACAATTTTAGCCTATCAAACCAAAATTCACGTACAAAAAACATAAATTATATTTTGGGAGAATCTTCAGAGTAAAACCTTTTTTAATTAATTTTACAAAGATCTACGAAGCGTTTTCCCAACTCAACTATACGGATAAACTCTTATCATCGTGCTTAACGGATGAATACACTTCAAACAAGTCTCTGAATGTCCCAAATTGTAGATATATATCTGCTGGGCAGAAAACACATACAAGAGGGTCAGTCGTTCACCTCAACAGTCGCTATGAGACCGGATTTATTAAAATTGAGAATCTCCACTTGGAAAGGCTCATTCCGTTCTTTGATCTGTTCCACAACACAAACCCCAGAAGTCACACAGCACCGTGTTAGTATATCAAGAGCCCTTACGCAATCACGTCGAAAGAGATGGAGCACATCGCTATACCCTAAACCCTAAAACCCTAAGGCTCAACAAAGAAAAGTAAGCAGAATCACCTGCATGACCCGGTCCCATTGAAGACGTTGAGCAGCTTTGCGTGCAGACAGGAGAGGATTTTCACTCACGGTCTGCCCTACCACCTCCATTTCTAGCACAGTCCCAATATCAACAACAAGGGGCTGAGGAGCTCCATAACTGTAAACCTGCTCATCATACACAGCATGAGGACTTCCAAGGAATGGCGTTCCACGACTTCCGCCATCACTGGCATCCTCAGGCAGGATACATATACTCCCATGGATATCGAATTTGTCATTAGGAAGCAGATCTTGCACGTGCAAGTGGCCAAGCTTGGCGGCTCCAATATCCACATCAAGTTTTGCGTAGTTACCGGAGACCACCACCCCTACCACACGGTCTCCGGGAACGGGAACATAGCAGTCGAGGTTGTTGTCGTCCAATCGAGCTGCTTGCGATTCCAAGGCAACATCAAAAAACCGTGCAGCAACATCTTCTCGGCCACCATCCCCTGTTGCAGCGTCTTGCACACCATGTCGCGAGTTTCCGTTGACAGGGACACGCACGTCACTCGATTGCGCATAACTACTTCTCGATGCTATTCCTTCACCAAAAACGAGCTCTAATCCTAACCCATGGTTGCGAACTTCCGCGGGTGGCTCCCTGTAGTTAGCAGACCATTGGGAGGTTAGGGTGTCGTGCAATTGACACCGCGGTTGGTTCGCCACCAATCTTCCACATGAGAAAGTTCCGACGCGCTTGAGAAAGAGAATTTCCCCGAGACTTTGTAACGATTTGGAATTCTGACTCCCGCTGCGGGGACAGAAGGTCTGACCCTGCGACTGCGGGACGCTAATAGCACAAGCCGACATTATGAACTGTAATATCAGGAAAGTCTCCGAAACGGTAACATGAAAATCCCAAATTCAGTTCAATAAACACAGTTGTTTTGTTACAGGAGAGACACGAAAGATGAATTTCGAAAAAATAATACATTCAACAAGAGGAGCCAAAATTTCATGCTGCCGGTTACCAAAAGCCCGTGCTGTATCAAAAGTATGACAAAGAGTGCATCAGTCTTCCCGTCGCACCATTGAACGTAAACCCTGCTCATCACCTAAAAGGAAAAAATTGGAGAGACAGGAAACACTGCACACTTGGTGATGTGAAGGAGAGCACTGAAGAATCTAGGGTTTAGGGTTTTAGGACCTTGTATGGCGGGCCAGACCTTCAAAAACCTCGAATCAATCAGACGAATTGAATTTGTTCTAGATTTGGGTCACATGAAATCTATGCTAATATTATTTTCCCGAATTCCGGTGAGCCGAATCTACCAAACCGAGCACACGGATCTACGACTCTTTTGCAAATCTGAAGGAACCAAGGACAGTGGCGACGGCGGTGACAGTTTGACACCGCGAGAGTACGTGTACTGGGAATTCGAATGCACCCTTCTTCTCTCGCATTTTCGAACGCAATCGTGTGTCACGTTGAGAAGTGACAAGGTAATTCAATCCTTAGAAATTCAACTCGAAAAACTGTGAAGGGTTTGTGACAGGGAAGCTCCAATTTCTATCATTCCTTTCGGACGGCGACATCGTCGTCTCTACTCCGGCAATTGATCGCTTTCTCAGCCCGTCTGAACTCTGTGATCTGGTCAGAGATTCAAAGTGAGTCTCCTGATTGCAGTTTCTCGATTGAAGCTCGTTCTGAGGGTTTAAGGGGTTTTCAGCGGGTTCAGGGTTTAGGGTTGGCGAAAGCTCAATCTGAACTAGTCAGAGATTCAAAGTGAGTCTCCTGATTGCAGTTTCTCGATTGAACCTCATTCTCAGGGTTTAAGGCTTTTTCAGCGGTTTCAGGGTTGGCGAAAGCTCAAATGTTTTGAGGAACTGCATCGGAGTCTCACATTGTCCGGTGGCACGTACATGACAGAGCGTGGAGGAGCCCGACGGCGAGCGGAATCCTGTCACCATGAGTCAATTGTGGAGTTCTCCCGCCAGGTCGTCTTCGATGCGTCAATCCATTCGTTGGGCTGCCACCACGAATGGGATTTCTCCATTGCGCTTTTTCTCTAGCAGCGCCGCCGCTGTGAAGAGCAGCGACTCGTCCGATGACGAAACCGAGGGCCGGACGCCTCCGTCCGAGAAGGTGCAGAGGCTCGCCGAGAACATCTCCTCCCTCTCGTTGCTGGAGGTCACGGATCTCACCACCCTGTTGCGAAAGAAACTCGGATTGCCTTCGGGGATGGGAATGGGAATGGGGATGATGCTTCCGGGCATGGGGATGGGGAGTGCCAGCGCCGCCCCTGCTGTCGCCGAAGAAGCCAAGGTGGAGAAAACGACCTTCGACGTGAAGCTGGAGAAGTTCGACGCCGGGTCCAAGATCAAGATCATTAAGGAGGTGCGCACCTTCACGAGTTTGGGGCTGAAGGAGGCCAAGGAGCTCGTCGAGAAGGCGCCCATTGTGCTCAAGTCTGGCGTGGGGAAGGAGGAGGCAGAGCAAATCATCGAAAAGCTGAAATCTGTTGGCGCCACGGCATTGATGGAATGAGCGTTCCAATCCCTTCTCGCATTCTTTGAATCATCAGGCGATCCTCTCCATTCTGTGTGTTTCTATTCAAGGTCTTCTTTCAGTCTTTTCGAATCCCTGCGGGCAGATGAAGCATAGTCGGATTCCCTCTCAGTTAGAGAGAACCAGCATTGACAACGAAGGATTCGGCTGAGTCGAGAGTGTTCGTTCAAGCAAGTTGATTGAGTTCTAGGGTTAGCAATGTAGGGCTTAGGGACTGATCGGAAATGGGATTGGAGCTCACCTGCAGTGTTGCTGGCAAGCAGCAAGTGTTGGTGGCAAGCGGTTTCACTATTTCAAACCTGAAATTGCCTAATACTCGATAATTTTGCCGTCTTTGATTTAACTGAGGGTTTAGTATCGATTGATTTGCACGACACTCTTGTTGGATAAGTATCTCATCCGTTTTGTTGCGTCAATTGAGGTGATGGGATCTAAGCATCACAAATTAACCCTATGACTCTTTGAGAGGCTCCGTCCGTGTAGCACTTGCTCGCATGTCCTACACAAACTTTCGCACATTCATACTCAAACTTCCCCACATTCTTTGTAATGTAGCTTTTGTCAATGCCAAACCTCCTCCCCTTTGGTTCGGTAACTTGAAATTTGAAAACTCACCATGCTTAAAATGAAGAAGTTTTCTTTCACCCAGTTACGTACTTACATGCCCTCTTTAGTATGATTACTATACATGTTGATTTTATGGAGTACCTCACTTCTCCTTGCTGCAAGTGATGTCTGCTCACCACGGAGAACCTTGCTTCAGCTGCGCCTGACCCTTATTTCCTTTATCACTTGGTCTCTGCCAAAAGTTGCATCAACAATTGAGTGCCTTTTGGAGGATATGCCATGCATTATGAAAACAGTTGAGGGGTCACATGGAAGAGGTTTCTATATTGAGCACGCAACCTTTCAATAGGCGAATACGATCAATCCACAGTACTGCCAGTTTAGCAGTGTCTCGAAAATCAAATCTCCATATCCCTCAAACGTGCTGAATGGAATAATCTTGCATAGACTACCAAGGTTTCGCTTAGTGGAAGTAGCAATTGAATTTGCACTGATGACTGTATAATATGGTTGCTCTCAAGCAAAACTGATTTCCAACAACCTTTTACAGCTCTCTTCATGTTGGCGAGGCTTGATCTTTGCCAATCGTCATCCTTCGTTTCAGCTTGTGAGAAGATAAATACTCGAAAATTAGTTAATGTTGCCGGCCGAAGCATATAAGGAAACGAGAGGAAAAGCGAACGGGAGGGCATTGATCTCGCATACCCCCAAGTGAGAAATGGCATTGAGTGGACAACCGTCAGCACCCCCATTTCTAAATTATCGTGCGCGGTGGCTGCAATCCCCTCTAACAACCGAACATGTGGCGCCCTTATTCGACTACGAATCTTATCAAGCATCACGAAGCGGGGCAGCAAGGACGACTGGAGCAGCGATGGATCCAGGATGCATGGGTTTGTCCAGCATCGTGAATGCCTGTTACGAAAGCCCTTATGACCACCTGGGAATGCAGCAGCAGCAATACCAATCGAGTAATCACTACGCAAATGCCCCCTACCCAGGGGCATCCTCTGTTCGGGCCGCAGTTCGGCCACCGGCATACATGGCCGGAGGAGGATATGATAGCACTTATCAGAAAGCGCAAAGTCAAAATGGAGGTCAGGAATTCCAACTTCTCACATCGCTTTTGATCCGCATGATCGTTGCGTTTGCTCAGTGCCGTGTGTGCTGACCTTACTGTTTCTGAATTCCAGTCGGTAGTTGGAACTGGCTATATCAACCGAGTGCCGACACGAGCTATATTGCAGCAGCTCGTGAGTTGGAGGTGGAGCAACAAAAACACGTTCCATGGATCTCCCTGGTCATTGCAATTGCCTACACGGTAATTTTCATTATGATCATGCAACAGAACGACTGCCCGTCGTCCGGCCGAAAGAAAGCCTGTCTCCTGGCGCGCCTTCGAAGATTTGCGTTCGAACCATTCAGCGAAAACCCTCTGCTGGGGCCTTCGGCCAAAACGTTAGTGCGAATGGGAGCTTTGGAGGCGGAGCTCGTCACCAAAGCGCACGAGGGCTGGCGCCTGCTTTCCACAATGTGGCTCCATGCAGGCCTGTTGCATGTCATGGGCTCTGTTCTAGGCATCATGCTGCTGGGTATCCCGCTGGAGCGCCAACTAGGGTTTGTAAAGGTAGGGTTTCTAAATCCTTCTTTCCCTAGTTTCGGTTGAACCAAAAAATTTACTGTTAAGTTTGCAAAAAAATTGCAATCATTGCCATTGCAGGTTGGGGTGATCTACGTCTTGAGTGGGTTCATCGGGAGCATCCTCTCCGCGCTGATGGTCCATGGGCGCGTCTCGGTTGGCCCGTCGGGCGCATTCATGGGCCTGTTGGGCGCAACGCTATCATCCATTGTTGTCAACTGGAACTCGTATCGCCACCGCTCACGGACGTTGGCGGGCGTCGTCTTCTTCACCGCGTTGAACACCGTGTATGGGCTCCTGCCCTTCGTCGACAACTTCATGCACTTGGGGGGCGCTATCACGGGTTTCTTAGTCGGGAATCTGTTCTTCATCCGGCACGATTTCCGGTGTTGGAAATCCTCGGAAGTTTACGATCAGGATCAGGACATGCCGAGCAAGCGGAAGAACGCAATCATGCTCGACATTACGTGGGTCCTCTCAATGGCCGCTCTAGTTGTGGCCATCACAATGGGCCTGGTTGCATTGTTCTCAGGTATGGACTCCGCTGTGTGTTCTTCACAAAGTCGAGCATTAGAACGCAATACCTCACACCACATGTTTGAATCAGTCTTGCAAAGGTTCTCAGGGTTCAAATGACTGTCATGGTCCAGGAATGAATATCGACGACGGCTGCTCCTGGTGCCAATACCTTACCTGTGTGCCCAGTCGTTTCTGGAAATGCTCCGGGAACCGCAAACTCAGCTGCAATCCATCGTCGTTTCATGAGGGCCTGCGTGTCACCTGCGCGAATGGTCAAATTTTCGATTACTCCACAGTTCAATACGCCTCAAAGCTTAAACCGGAGATTGAAGGTCTCTGCGTCAAGGCTTGCGTCTGAGAGATCAATCCAGTCGAGCAAGAGGTATCGTGTTGAACCTGCACTCCTTTATCGGTATCAAGTATTGAAGAACAAACCAATGTAGGAAAAGAGTAAATTCTCAAAGCGACTTGCTCAAAGCGACGACACAACGTGTCCTGGACCTCAAGGGTCATCCAGCCATTCTTGTCGCCACAGGAGAAGTCAAGCTCATCAAAGCTCCTCACTGGTGAAATTTTGACACTAGTAACATCTCATCCCGAATTGAAGGTATCAAAGAAGCGGCAAAGGAATGATCGCACCTATAATCTTGAACTTCGCACGTCAACAAGCGGAGCAAAAGACATGCGCGTTGTGTTAAGCTCCAACTCCTGTTAGAACTGCAGTATGTAGAAGGAAAAGGGAAAGGACAGTGGATAGAGGTAACAAGTGAAGGACATACAGAGTTGCACGCAAAACTTGGAACCCCCCAAATTGCTCATTCCTGATTGCTCCTAATGGGAGACACAATACACCGAATAAACCTAAACCCACTCTTCCACAAGCTCAGAGCACTTCAAGAGGGCTAAATAAAATTGATTCAGTACGTCTATACTGAGAAAGCTAAGAAAATCTTGCTGTGCTCAATCCTGAGATCACAGAAGTACAAAGCATCTTCACTTCTCACTCGGGTATAAAACAACGGCACCAAAATTCAAACCAAGCTCTCTTTGGTTTGACGTCTCCCAAGGCACGATGTAAAACAGTGTAATAAAAAGACCATAAACTTTCTCATGGTATCCTACAGATGAACTGTCTTGCTCTTCCAACAAGTATAGTTAACCCCCACGGGGCTTGTTTAGTACATTATACACCTATCCCTCAACGCACTACACACTCAGTTTTGTACATGAAATTCAGCAGAAGTCCTTGTTTTCCTGACAAACCGCCCTGCATCCAAGAAATAATGGTGTAAACAGAAAAGCCCCATCGTTATCCAATAACAAGTTCAAAATATTTCAGGAAAGTTAACGTTGGCTACGTTGGCTTATAAAAAAAATATAGTACATGGATTCGACACAAACAAACAACATACCTTCAAAATGAAGGGCCACGGTTTCAACATCCACCGGCTACTTGCTGAATAGTACACTTACATTCATCAAAGCCGGTAATGACCTAGAAATCTCCAAGGTCAGGCAGAAATTGAGGCCAGCTGGATATTGCACTAGAAAACGTCATTGCTGATCCGGCATGTTTTGCAACAGTGTTTGATAGAGTGTTCAATATGCTGCACACAAATGAAGAAACAAAAATTAAAAAATTTCAAAACAAGATTCTGCATACTCTTTAATGGAGAAACATAGCTATTCAGGAATGCTACCTGATTCAAGGACGCTAGTTTCTACAAGACTTTACACTGTTTAAAGCTAATTCCGTGAGCCCAGTCTCTCTTAAGCGTTGTGATTGCGTTCTAAATAAACTCAGGGATGCATCTATTGATGGTAATCTGAGCAAGCACTCAAGTCAGATCAGCATAACTTTAGAGAATGATGCGAAGCCCACCGACAAAAAAATTCTTATATATCAGCCACCGACTAATTCTGGTCCATAAAGTTGAGACACACTCTGAGGGTGACATCGGTAATCGTTTCTGGTCCACTATCTAGTGTTCACACAGAGCTATCTGTAAGCCTCCCAAAAGGCATGAATTTAGCTGAAAAACTCATTAATTGCTCACAACTAGCCAGTAGTCAAAAGAGCAAACCTTCCCAAGCTCATCCAACAACCAATCAAAAGTTCCAGATCGAAATACCTCATGATTGTGCAGGCTGTGAAACTTGCTGACCGGGAAAACCCTTGGCAAGAGCTCCTCAGCATTCACTTTTTCGTCATTTGCGAGACCGCAAGCCTTTCTAAGTTTTCTCCTGCTAACTGCTTCCACATCAGCAATAAATCTTGCAATTACAGGTCGATGGTCCGAAAGCCTCGCTTCGACCATTGAGTAACTCAATTGTCTCAGACCTTTTCCATAGGATAGTATTCGGTCACACCTGCAGGTACAACCTTGCAATCGATAAGTACAAAGCTAACCCCTTCACATCCTCATAATTTATGAGAACTCTTAACACAAGAAAAGAGTTAAAGCTCAAGGCATCAAACTAGTCGAAGTTCTCCTGCATAGTCCAAAGTGGACATTCAGATTCACAGGCTGTTCACGTACTGAATAAAGGTGATACCAATAATGACCCAAAGCAATGGACCAGATCGGATCCTGAGCGCATTGACAGTGTCACCACAAGCAAAAAAAGATGTTTCTTTTTTTAAAGTGGAGACTGCCTTTACCATGCAGGTGTGCGACGCTTATCTCCCTTGAATGTATGTTCACCAAAATATTGATCAGATTCCTCAAAAAACTTGTAAGTCGGTTGAAAATGAATAGCATGCTCATGCCAACCCTGGAAGATCCGCCCAGCGTCTCTCTCTACTTTCAACTGCGTGTCCAACAGTTGGGTTAGCTATGAATAGAAAGAGGCTAGAGGCATAATCCGTAGCAATTTTCAGAATATCACATCGGTTCACATAATGACACAAGTACTTGAGAGGCCACAGGAAGAAACAGCTTACTACTGCTATTTACGGTGAAATGCCTAAAAAATTCAAAAAAAAATACCTGGTCTTTTGGAAGAAGACTCTTCCAATCACATTGATTGACTAGAATCCACGTTTGATCATCCGGTAAGTCAATCCGAAAGTTCAGATCTCCCAGCCATACGATTCGACTGCAGGTCATTATTTTGAAAAGTCAATCAATGAGTTCAGGAATGAGGCATGATCGATACTGGAACCAAACATAATCTCTTGGGTACATTTTTGTCACTCAAATTCATTCAAAATATCCAAGACGAAAACTACAAAACAAGAATGCTGGGTGAAAGCACAAGAACTTGAACATTTAATGGTGGATCAGAAATTCAAGAAAAACAAGTCGCACTTCAGATGATGCTTACTCGTGTGCCATGATCGTTTCTGGCAGCTGCATCCCTGAAAGTTTGACCAATCTAGGAAACGTAGTGCGACGAAGGATATCAGAAATATCATTGTTCCGACGAAGCTCATCACCTTCCTTGTGGCCAGATGTCAGATGCGTACACACAAAGCAGAAGCTGGTTTGGTGAAGAGACATACTGACAGAAACAGCACCCTGCGCAGTAGCTTCTATAATCAGAACCCCAAAACTTATCAAAGAAATCCATTACTCCAGCTAATATTAATATGAAGAAGACGCTCAGGAGGGCATAACACAATCGCGCGAAAGTGCAACAGAAATAAAATTAACGTTCAAAAAGTTCTCCATTACAATCTCAAATAACAGTAGAAAGGCAAAAATGTACCTTGTTTCTCAGGAAATTCAGGATTCCGCAACCAACAACGCAAACTTTAACGTTGTTCACATATCGTCGTAAGTCTGACCGCACCCATACAGATATGAAAATTCCAACCATCTGCTTGCTTGCAACTCGAGAATATTGGTTACAAGAATGTTGATTTAGGTTATGAGAAGAATTCATCAGTGGGGTTTCATCAGTGACATCATCATCAGGCATAATTGCCTCGCAGAGCCAATCCTCCGCTGTTTTGACATTTTTGGTCAAATCCTTCACAGTCTGATCAGTATTATTTGCTCTTGTTCTCTCACTAAGCCATTGTCTATCGCTTGAATCTGGAAGTTTCTGAAGTAAGGATGATTCAAGAGTTTCGTCATTGACAATTGTGCTCATTAAGCCTTTAACGTCGGAGACTTCAGGAACATCAGTGACCACATCTTTCTCATGCCGCACTGGAGATGGTGGTGCACTATTACTTCTCTGAGAGCCCTCGCCACACTTCACCCTGGTGTTGAGAGCGTGCCGAATCAGACCATCCCATACGACAGACGGCGCGTCATCTTCGACACACAACACGTTGTTGACACTGAGTGGCACAACCTCCTGAAACCTGAAAATCCAATTTAAGTCGTATAACGATAAGAACCTACTCGAAATCCAGGGTCCTTAAAAGAAAGACAGTATAGCAAAAAATCGTAACAGGAAACACGTCTCAACAGCATCACATTGTTTATATATTGGGGTCCAACCCTCAGCATGCAAATAAGTGTAAAACTCAATTAACCATTTTTGTTTTAAAAAGTAACTTGCTGTACTCACCCAAGTACATAAATGTCAGCACTATCGGAGGAGTCGAGAAACCCATCAAGGTTGATATCGTCTGGAGGAAGCAATCCTCCAACATTCCAAGTTCCAACTGCAATTCTGTTACATTTGCAGGAACACGATGCTTTTAAAACGCAAATGTGGAAATAAATTTAAAAATACACATAACAATTCAAAATAACTATCCAGAGAAAAACTGAGACCAAGAAATCTGCCAGGCTACCGATATGCAGAGATCCAATTAAGTAAACATAAACTTACTTATATTGGTTGTTGACTACAAACTGCTCATGGAGAGTCTCTGAATGCACTCGCAGAAGTGGGCTATTATGTTGTAAATCTGAAAGCAAGAAAAATGCAACTTCGTCAAGTAAAGAATGAACTCCAACGCAAGTGATCCAACACTAACTCTAAACGAAAAGAACCTGTACAATGACTTCAAATTGCTGAAATACTGAAACATTCAGAATTTTAATTCAGGTATGCAGTCACTAATAAATCTGAATTTAATACAGAGAATCTTGTAAATGACATTGACCTGTGGCATCTGAGTCGAGGTCTGATTGGGTCAGCCCCCTTGCTTCAAAATCGCTTGTTCCTTCACTAACTAGTCAATGCACAACAAACACTTAACATTTACATGGTGATGGTAAGCGCATATCATGCGAACTAAAGCACACTCTCAGTGAATTAAGACTGATTGCACCAGGACAATAAACTTACCATCACTATCGTCGAATTCTTCCAACTCGCTTAACTCTTCAACATTAGAATCCGTATCTTGGTCGAATTCATCTCCGGTTTCTTTATAGCTGAGCCACTTCTTCAACAATAGTTGAGACCACGACTGCAAGGACCACAAAAAGTCCTTTCAATGCATTGCAGATAAACTACAGTCACCTAAACTTCTTGATAATAACCACATGCTAGTAGAAACAACACGTTATCACCTCTGCTTTCAATGGTCATAAACATACTATTTCTATCAAAATTTGAAACCAATTGTGCATTGAGAGAAACTAGAAACGTACCATTCAAGTACCATTACAGAGATTGAGCGTTACACAGACAAATATCTTGTGACAGGTGAATATGCAGGATGTCCTAAATCACTTTCCTCTTACCACCAGCTATTACTACACATCTCCAGTTTGTAAGAGAAGTAAACTCACTCAGACACTCTCACAACTCACCTCTGGCTCTCTGTCTTGCATTGGATTAGGTTTAAATCCCACAATGTAATCGTACAATCTGCACCCATATGCCACAGGAGCGCAATATTTAAAATACACAAGAGTCTCAAACCGACTTAACGGCCTTCTAGAATGTGGAAGAGTTCAGGTTAGTAAGATATCAGCTTAGAGGAAAACTTGTACAATCCTCAAAAGTGACAACGTTACAGAGTATACTTGCTGGAACAACCTGTGATTCCCTTCGTACTACAGCTCGTAACATGACAATCGGCAATAATGTGTCGTCCTGGGTGTAAATGTAATTTCAGAATATAAAACTGGAGGAACAACAAGATAGCGCTACTGGGGAAGTCCGACAGAAGCGCGACTAAGTACCAATACTGAGACTCAATCACCATCCAAATATATTTCACCTTTCGTAGGTCTGAGGAGATTATATATTGCATCTTCAAAGTGACAGTACGCAAAGAACAAACCGGAGTAGGTGGAAACAAACACAAATTCCAAACTGGCAATTCTAATTGACAAAGCAAAGAAAATGATTTTAAATAATATGATCTGCATGTACCTGAAATCAGTGTGCTAGAACCTCCGTTCAAGACCTTCAAGAATCTCCAATTCGAAATTGCTGATGGAGTAGCTCTCCACAGTTAATAAAACTTCAATACTTCGAAATCATTTTTTCTTGTATCATGACTAACTCTTTTTCGCATGGCAGCATCTTCACAGCTAGCAAGTACCCTTCCTGAATTTTACCATTGAAAAATTATATTCCCACTGCACCGGATGAAGGAGCTAAGTCTGGCAATTCCTTCACACTTATCCAAAAGCCAATTCGAAATTAATTGCGAAGGATTCCCTGTCCTTCGCCACCTGGCGCTTCCTAGGCTAGGCTTCCCATTCAGACCTGGCGCATATGAAGAAGAACGAGCACATAAGAGACCACAAAGAAGCACAGTTTATAATGCCTAGACTCTACAGGATGCCTTGCGATTATATGATAGTGCAACGGCTACGAATATAAGAGACAATGTTCGCGAAAATAGGAGGGACGAAACACCATGGCTGCAAGCAAAATGTGAAATAAAGCTAAATCGGACAGTCCAATCCAACGTCTCCAGATGCAAAGTACTCCGCAAGATCTTGCGATCTGCAAAATCTCGAGATAAACGACCTCGCGATTTTGTGCTAAGCATAAAGTCTCAAAGTACAAATGCAAGTAAAAATTTTGAAGCGTCTCAACTAACAAAAATCAGGATTGAAGACAACAAACCAAAACCCAAACGTAACCTGTGAATCCTACCGAAAGGATGCCCCTCTTTGTCTTTCTACAGCGCTAGACCTCTTGTCCGCCGATCGCGGAGACAGAAAAAGTACGGAAACCAGCAATTACAGACGCAAGCAAACTACACCATAATCCAAGAAGAATGTCTACCTACCGACGTAAACAACTAGTCCGCCCGCTGGAGGAAGGGACTAGGATCTACTCCTTACACCAAACGACCTGGCGTCCTTCTGTTGGTGGGCATGAAGTCTTAAGGTACAAATGCACGTCGAATCTCCGAAATGTCTCCACAAAGAAAAATCAGGCATCGGACGAAAGCCAAAATCGCTTTCAAATGCTAGCAAAACGATGCCGCTATTTATCCTTCTACAGTGCTACGACTCATGATCGCGTAGACAGAAGAAAAGAACACAACGGCGCGGAACACAGGCACACTTCACCAGAATCCAAATAAGAATGCCTACCTATTGACACAACCTCCCGAGCATCAAAATTCCCGTCGCAGTTTTCGCCGCTCACGCTCCCTCAAGCGCGTCTCGCACTCCAGACGCAACCTAACTCACGCACCTCCGCAGTAATAGACCCTTCATGATCCCCAATCAAACCACGCCACGGGCCACAGACCAAGAAATACCAGCAGCATCCGAAATGTCCAAAAACCTGCCGAGCACACTACTCCCTCGGTCACGAAATCGCAAGAGCACGATCACCGAGTGAACCGCAAACAACGCCAAGAAAGCGGCGGATCCAAGCAAGTAAGCGCACGCCACTCACACTATTCCAAGTAGCGTGTCCTAGCCGTCGTTGCCAGCTGTCTTTCACACCACAGGAACGAACTACTCCCGCACTACTACACCAAACCGAACGCTGCCGTGAAAACAACACGATGCAGAAGTCGCATAGAGGCACCTCGCTGACTGCCAAGAGCGAACCCCTGCGAGAAGAGAAGCAATGGAGGGGGTATAATAAAAGGCTGTACAAAAGCAGCTGTAGATCTGAGACACGGAGCGCGAGACGCACCACGAGCTGGCGAAAGGAGGAAAGAAAAAAAAAGGAGAGAGACGATGGCGCCTTGCCTCTTTTCTTACCCCCGCCCCTTTCTGCCCGCGGGTAGCCTCCTCCTCCTCCAGATTGGCACCGCAGGCACCCCCGCCCCGACCTCGGCCCTCCCTCCCTCCCCCCTCGCGGGATTCTTCTTCTCGTTCTTTGTCAAATCCTTCTCTTTTTGCCTTCTCTTTCCTTATCATTTCTTTTATCATTTCTTTTGGCTCTTTCCAGGGAATCCCACAAAAGTCATTCAGTCAAACTGAATGTGCTTATTCACGATTCTCATTCGGTGGGTGCTCATTTGCTCACAATTCTGTTCGCATGCACAAAAGATCGTTGTTCTAAGAGGAAGATCATCGGTGGCCATATGTGACCATCGTGACGGCAACTAGTGTGCCATTGTCACAATCAAAATAAAAGTAAAAAGTAAAAGGTATTCTTTATATTTTTATAAATCCAAAAAAATTTAAAATTCACAACTTTTCTATCGTAGGTCCAAATGCACCCTTCTTTACCGATGACTTTCTAACCACAACCAAAATAAAAGTAAGAGTTATTCTTTATATACATATATATTTTTTAAACAAAAAAAACACTCAAAAATTCATAATTTTTCTACCCAATAGGTCCAAATGCACCCTTCCTTAATTGACGACTTTCTAACAATATTAACAACACAACCAAAGGACGCATAGTCCATGAGATCTCACCATAATAAACAAAACAAACACACAAACTAGTTTAAGGTATGGATGTACAAGGAGAGACGGAATCTAGTAGAAGATGAGCAAATCTATTTTTCCAAATTTTTGGTTCAAATTTAAAACTTCAATCAAACTATTTGCTTGTGTTTTAAATGAAAAATTGAAGCCAAACCAAAAATTAAGGATATTGGATGATTTGGCTCAAATTTTTCCCCAAACAATTCATCTTGAAAAATAGTTGGTGTTAATCTATAAAGTTCCAAAGTCCTCTAAGGGGACAAAATGGATTTTGGGTAGGCTTATATAGCTCAATTCTTGATGAGTTTTTTGAAACTTTTTTTCAATAATAAAAAATACAATAGCTTTCTAAGAATATAATTTTTATTTCAATTAGTGCCCAAGAGCAAAAGTTACACCCAAATAAGCTCAAAACGTGGAGAACTAGGGGAGATTGAGCAACAAAAAAATCCACAAGAACTTTAAATTACTTAATTTTTAAATTTTTTTTCTTATAGATTACATTTTTGTCTATATGTAAAGCTTTTATTCATTCCATTTGGATTAGTGATGAAAAAGCATGGAGCTTCTTGTTTTGTAGGCAATCATAAAAAAATTGTAAACAAATATAATAATGGATTTTTTTTTTAACTCACTTTTAATAATTTTTTCATAAAATATCACAAGATTAAGTATGCTTGCTAGAATAATCTCACTGCTAGGGTTATTGTGTACAAATTCCATTTTAGAGCTATTGACAATTTAGTCTTTTCTGCATTCTTATACCAACTTCTACTTAACAATTTTTTAACTTTCAACTTAAATATTCAACTTTAAAAATGTATAAAATCAATATGTTTAGTGAAAATTTTAAGTTGAGAAGATTCAAAGTCAAATAATCTAATCATAAAACTTGCTCAAAATTCAATTCGGGAGGGGGCCGGGCTCGGTTATCCATTCTCATCTACTGACCGTTAGTTCTAATTCTTTTTTTCTCCCATTAGTTTTTTTTCTAAAGTTGGAAAAGCTTTAGTTGTGAGATATGATTGCTTGAAAATGTAAAAAATCCAACAAGGGACTTTGTTCTCTAGTTTTGTGTTTTGTTTCCTTTTATCAATGGAAATTGTCCACGTGTTTTAAGAAGAAAAAAATTTCAATTTTTTTTACTTTAAACACAATTATCTTACAATTTACTTTGTGGAAGATTTTGAAATTTCTCACACACATTCTCATACTAGTCCAATGCAATATCTTATGGTAAAATATGCAAAAAAAAACAATTTGTAAAGTTTTATTTTCTTTCCAATAGAAATGGAAGTTTGGAGTGTTTTTTGATGAAAAAAAGGCCTTGGGACTTTATGGGTTAAGATGGAGAGATGACTTGGTGCATGGAATCATTGAAACCTAAAACAATAGAAAATAAATCCTTCAAGGAGAGAGATGAAGCCACATCTTCTTAATCTTATTATTCAATCCCCGTAAATGATGGAATTTTGTGGTCGTCAAGTGAATCTCTCGAGCTATTATTTCTTACTCTCTATGCACTAGTATTTCATTCACTTATCCCAACACCACTAATAATAAGTAGATTGCAATGGTTTTCCTAGTTACACATTATTCCACATAGACAATATCCTTTGGATACTCCGCATTTATTTCACTTGAACTACAATACACATCATAAGTACATTGAATTGTTCTATTAGTGAGTACGACAATGATTTACCAAAAGTAAAACTATTTGTAAACAAATTAATTACATTTGTGTAGATTGAATTGTTATTACATTGAATCAATTTCCACAAAAATAAAATCTTGTAAAAGACACTAATTTTGAAGGTGGTAGTAATATTGCATCTTCACTAATAGAAAAGATTAGTGTATCTTGATGGTAGAATTTGTGACTCTAGACCTCATAAAAGTCACTGTACATTATTTTTTTAATTGCAAAATTTGTGCTATTATCAGAACAAATGGTAAGAAACAATAAAACTCAATGAGTTTTAAAACTACAATATTTTTAATAGTACTATTCAAAAAAATTATTGTCATATTCACTTGTAGAAATAATCTATGTACTCAAGGTAACTCAATTAGTGCGAGAGTTTGAATACTAGTAGTGTGAGCCCCCCCCTCACACAAACTCAATTAAATTTGTACAATTATGTGGATGTTTTGATGATTTTTTAATTAGAATTAATACTCAAATACATTATTAATTCATTTATGTGTAATTAATTTGTTTACAAATAGTTTTAACATTGCAAAATTATAACTTAGGTAGAATTTTGTTTAACTTTATAATTTGGAAGCACAAAAATGTGAAGCCATGGACATTCACAGGTTTAAATTTGTATGCATATTTGAAAGACCAATATAAGTATGGAAATAATATTTGACAATGACATCATAAAGCTAGACATTCACTGAGGAAGGACAAATGATTTCACAAAAAACGAGAAACAAAGAATGCACCTATTCATCATAATAATTGTAGGTTGTCTTGTCTTGTTGATAGGGATGCATCCTTCCTTCCTAATTTTAACCCTTAAAAGAGCTACCATCTCACGGATGGATGATGAACTTTTTAAAGATCTCATTGTGAAAGTTGTACTCATACAAAGTGAATGAAGTACATCCAGGTGTGTTCAAACAAGCACCTTTTTTCTTTTTGGTTTATTCTTGAGTGGTGTGACTAATTTGGTCAATAAGCTTATCCAGGTGCTTCATAGATTTTGAACAAACTTTTTGAATTAGTTCACGTAAAGATGGGAAGCAAGCATAAATGACTCATATTGAGATTATTCTCCAGCTCTCCTTTTCTTTTTGCCTCAAATGCTCCGAATCTACATTCCCTCTCCCACCAGTCTCGGGTCTTTCTGGCTTAAGGGTTTAAGTTACGGGGTTCTCCTAATTTGAATTTGCTGCACATGGCATTGATGAGAATCCACCACTAGGGAGTCACTAACTCTTCCACCACAACAGCCCTTTCCCCAACCAAAACTTTTATTATTCAACCGTTTCATTTGTTTTAAAATAAAAAACCAAAGAAACCAACAGTCCAACACACCTTGAGGAATTCAAGTTTAGAACACGACCGAACTCTTTATGACAGCAAAGTCCTTGCGCCATAAAGCGGCCCCTCTCCTCGTCCACCCGCCTATAAAGGCTGGGCCCACATTAATTCAATAATTCATTCATCAAACATTCGAAACTCTGGGGACTGAAGCCTCGCTTGCTATGTTGGGGGAAGAACTGGCGGCTGGTAATTCAAAGGTAGCCGGTGGAATTGGGGAAAAATCCCTGTTGCAATTTGGAAACATTGGCAAAAGAAAACCCCGGTGAAAAATCTTTAAAATTTTTCTTTTTTGATTAACCCCTGAAAGCCCCAAGGGTGTTTTCTGCCAAAAACCACTCAAAACTACCACTTTTGTTGTATTCACTTAAGGAAACCAATTTTTTTTTTTTTTTTTTTTTTTGGAATTTAACCGTAGGATCTTGTACTTAACTTGTCTGAGATCATGTAGTAAAATTTTCATCAAATTTCACCGTGCGGATTGGAAGATATCAGCATTCAAAGTTGAACAAAAAGTTTTTTTTCAAGAAGATGCTTAAATTGCCCGAAAAACTAAGATTGTCCATAACTTTCTCACCCCTAGTCCAAATAGAATGAATCAAAGCTTCACGTATAAATAAGAACATAATCTCTTAGGAAAAAAAATTCAGAAAAAATTATTTTGACTTTTTGTAATTTTTTCTGGGTTGCCTGCCAATCTCCATTTCTTGCTCACTGTGCCGTATCTTTTTCATCTCGCATCCGATTGAAACAAAAATTATATATCCACAAAGCTCTTAGAAAGCTTCACAACCTCAAAAAAATCTCAAAAAACTTCACTTTAAACTGAGACAATAAGAACCTACCCAGACCCAAATTGTCCCCTGAGGGGACAAGCAGGGTTTTAGGGGTTAACCCACCCACCCCCGAAAAGAACGGAAACGAAACTTGAAAAAAACAATTCAATTTACAAATTCAAAAAAAATAGCCGGTAAAACTCAAAAAAAAATTCTTGAACGCTGTTTCACTTGTGGTATTTTACTTGTGGTAATGTTTTTTTTTCTTTATTAGGGATAGGGAGGTGCCCCTAATGTGCCCCATTTTGAATTGGTTGATTAGTGGATCATTGAATTCCCCCTTCTTCCTTAATTGACTTCCAGTCCGTGGCTCGCAGCTGCACACTTTGTACTTCTGCAGCGTGAGCTGAGCACCCTTCCCAACGTGCCTGGAACTCGCTGAGGATTTTTCGGTGCTGCAATCAATTAGTATAATAATGTAAATACTGTGTGCTCCTTCGTAGCAGCAGCAGCAGCAGCAGCCAAGCTAAGCTAACGTAGACGCAGGATCCTGAACCCGTCCCACGAAGTGGGACTAGCAGGGTGAAAATGCAGGAATTTTACCTTAAGGGAAAAACACACCGGATTTTTTTAATTTTTCACACATGAAAAAACTTGCAATTTTTGAATTCAGATTTGCAATCAGAGGACCGCAAATTAGCGTGGAGAGAGATGTCAAGAACATATCCTAAACATGGCACGAAACAAGGGGGCAAGATTTTGCCTTTATCCCAAAGAACTTGCGTTTTCATCTTGCTCATTCCACTTTGTACGATGGATTTAGTGTCATGCAAAGTAGATTCCCCCATTTGTTTAAAAAGACAGAGTTAATCCATAAACGACATTGAAGACATTTATTGACTTGTAAATGACGAAGAATCTTTCCATGCAAGACAGAAGTATGACTATTCATCTTTCAGATATTGTGTGAGAAAGGGAAGGTCTTCTACGATAGTTTGACTTCCAATGAGTGCTTTTGCATTTCTTTTTTTAAGCCAACAATTCACACCCTACCAAAACATATGAATTTTTATTTTTTTATTTTTTTATTTTTTATTGAAACACAATGTCCCCGGTGAGATACCTTTTTTGATTTTCCAAGTGCAATTGAGCTTAGCAGCCTTCGAGGTGGTGTCCTGAAGCCCCGCCACAAGTCAGATTCCAGCGGATCATTGACCTCCAGTTCTCGGGAACTACTGTAGTGGTGCTGGCAAGTATTGATTTTTCTATTGTTCAATTGATGGTAGAAAAAGGGGACCTAGGGTTTTAGTTTTAGTTTTTCCCAATTAGGAATTAGGGTTTAGGGCAATCACCGAGGTGGAAGGAATTCTGAAAATAAATTGGATGTCGAGGAGGGTGAAGTTCAACAAGGAATGCATGTTTATTTTCATAATTCTCGACAACGAGGAGATTGCCCAACGTGAACACTTGTCTAGAATGGATGAAATAGTTGATAGATGGATGAAAAAATTGTAATCTCCAATTACACATATTTTATGTGGTAGGAGGAGATGTCGGGAAATAATGCTCATGCAAATTGAATGGGGTATTTCTTAGTGTGGGGGGGGAAAGGAGGTTTAGGGCAAAATAAACAAAAAAAATTATAAAGATATTTCTTTCATACATGTTGCATAACTTTGATTTGGTCTCAATTTGGAATTGGAATAAACTCTTGTCATTATGGGTGTATCAAATATTTTGTTTTAAAATATTTAGTGTAATGATTGTAATTGGGGACCTGAAAGATTTGGATGATATTCCCTAGCCAATACCCTACATGAGGGGTCAAATTTGGCATAAATTAAGTTGTTTTTGTTATTAAGAAATGACATATATCATATTGTGATTGGTGTAAGGTGACGTGGAAAATTGTTAATATGATGTGGAAATTCAATTTCTTTTATGAATTAGATCCTCATGTACTTTTATAGTTTATTTATGAAAAATATCTAAAGAATGTCTCCACGAGTAGGGTAAATTTTGTGTTCTCTAGAATAAAAGTAAAAAAATAAAAATAAAAATTATGTGCCATATTTAGGGTAAGTTATTGACCTCCTCAAGCTGATATAGGGTCTCTAATTGCAAATACGAATTCAAAATTTGCAAATTTTATCACATGTAACAAATAAAAAAATCATGCATTTTTTCCAAGATAAATCTACCCTAATGGTCTCACTTCATGGGATGGGTTTAGAGTCCTGCTAAAATATGTAGCTAAGCAAATTGTTGATTTTATCAAGAAATCTAATCAAATATAAAATATAAAAGTACATTCACCTTGGAGGAATACAATTTTATTTCAATGGGTTACTAGAAACAATAGTTATGCCACCCTAAAGCCAATTAGTAGTTCCCAAGCAGGAGCAACAAAAAAAAACAAAAAAAAACTGAAGTAAGAATTTAACAAAATTATTTTTTTTAGATTATATTTTTGTCTACATAGAAAGCATTGATTCATTCCATTTGGACTAGTGATGTGAAAGTTACAAAGCTTCTTATTGTGAGGACAACTATTGCATCTTTTTGAAAAAAATAACGTAATGATTCAACTTTTTAACTTAAATTTCACAATTTTCAAAAGGAAGAAGTCATACAAGGTTCAATTCACTTGCTAAAACAATCTCACCATTAGAATTAGTGTGTTCCAATTCCGTTTTAGAGCAATTAACAAATTTTTCCTTCTATTTTGCACCTGCTTCTATTTAGCAATATCTAAAAGAATGAACACAAAGTTTTAATTTATAATTTTCTCAAGATTCCTGATTCAATCATCCATCATAAAAAAATTTAATTCAAAATCTCTAGTGTAAACATTTTAAGTTCAAAAAAATTAAAAGTCTTATATTTTAGTTACACAAGGTGCCCACCTCCACCCAATGGTCTTTACTTTAAATGCAAAATAATATCTTGCAATCTACATTGTCAAAGTTTATGAAATTTCTTCCGCACATTCTTGTAGTAGTTTAGTCCAAGATCCTATGATTCAATATTTTTTTTAAATCTGAATAATTCCTGCCTTTGCAACAGAAATGGCAGTCTTAAGTGCTTTTAATGAAAAAAAAGGCATCAAAACCTTAGAAGTCAACTATACCAATTATTGAAACGTTCAAGAACTTCCATCATGAAAACCACTTTTGTACATACTATTCCTTTGCAATCTTCAATTTCATCTTTCAACCTTGAAAGCCTTGGGGATCCCTCTATATGATCCATATTTTGCCTTATAACTCTTCAATTGTGATTTAATATATGAATTGTAATACATTGTTATCTTTGTACTATCATGATCATTAATTTACTTTGCACTATAAAAAAAAATTGGTCAATGTTTTTATGATCAAATACCACCTAATTTTTAATATGATCATATGGCCCAAAAGGGTTTCGGGCAGAGCCATACAAAAGGTTTGGTAAACTGGTCCCCAGAGCAGTGATGCTGAGGATGACACGTGTGAACTGTGTTCTCAATATTCCCCATAAAGCCACCTTTGCAGAGCTTTGGGATGAAGTATCTTGTTGGAAAGACAAAATGCTAAAGGAATAACTAAAGAACCGTATATGATGACCAATTGACCGTCTGCTACAATTTTACTCCTGCAACGCTGCATGCTTCATTTGCATGCATTATATTATTATTTACATTATTCATGGATGATTTTTTTGAGCGTAGTTAATATTTAACATTTTTTCTTGAAAACTTTAGAAATGAAACCACTCGTTTTTTTCTCTTTAAACGCTTAAAAGATTCTCGTTTTACTTGTAGATCTTAAGTAGTTCCCACATTCCAAGGGGGATGTGCTTTGTTTATAAGAGCGCTAGCATGTAAGGCTAGGATCTTGAGTCCATGAATCTAGGAGCCCAGGTATTTATGTTATAGGTACCTATATCATTGACACCAGTTCCGTGGCTCTGGAGTACCTACTTATACCTGAATTCAAGGTTCGTAGCTTATATTATTAGGCTCACATGTTAGCTTTGTAGGCCTTGTTCAAATTTGCTTATGACTTTTGAAGTATCTATTTTTGGTTCCAATTTAAACCTAGGAAAATAACTCTTACATGTTATATTTCTATTCCATTTCAATACTTTGTAAATATATAAAATATTCAATGAATCCAAACAACACGATATTGGATGTGTTTTATTTACATTTCCTTTTTTAAAACCTCAAACACCATTTTTCATGTCTACTTTTACTTCTTGAATTGTTTTTTTTTCAAATTAATGGGATTGTTTTGTTATATTACCAATTTATCTATATTGATTTGTGATTTTTTTTTTTAAATTATTTAAAAAATTGATAGAAATTTTACATATTGTCAGATAACACGAAGTCTTGTGGAATAAAATTAGATTGAAACTCTAATATGATTTAAAAGGCCACATTGAGTTCAAAACAAAGTTCAAGGAAATGGCAGTGGAACTAACCCTTTGGGGGGGGGGGAGGTGACATCCATCAAATAAGCTAATGAATATGGGTCTTTTTATGAAATATTTAAGCTTTTATTGTTGAATCCGATTGTATATTAAAGAGGATTACAAATCCTCTTTATGTGCATGCATTTTTTGAACAATGTATAAACAAAATATAAATTTTCGTAGTCTTGAAAATGATTTCAAATCTTAACACGTGATTCTAAATTTTTTGCAATTTTATACCTTTGATCCATGAATGATCTTTTGAATTATAGCACATTTTTGTTTATATCTTTCTTCAAATAACTTTCCTCAATTTGATGAAATTGGTCATAAATGGAGTTCATCTTATGAAGATTTGAACTTTTCAAGTAATATAAATATTTGAAGAAAATATAAAAATAAGCTATATCATTTATGAAATGTGCAAAAAAATTGTAACTATATAGGTAGAATTTATAGTGCATAACATTGTAATTATGTCAATTTCATTATTTCCATTTCCATTTAGAAATAATATTTTAAGCATTCAACTTCAATATACAACTAAAACAACAATTTCAAAAGACTTTTTTGAGTAAAGAGTAATCAAATCTAATTCCTATGCATGCATTTAACTTCTAAAAGACCGGGGTGTTTTTAAAGAAAAAGTGTCAAAAAGTGTCATTTTGTGGTACATTGAACAAAATTGAATATAAAATTAATTTAAAGAAACTTTAGTCATACTTAAGTGTAATAGACTATTGTGGCAAAGTGTGGAAAAAAATATCAGCCCATTTGACTAATTGCAAGAGTGGATTAGCAAACTTCAAGCCTTCTTCGAGTAAATTTTTTCTCTACACAAAATTGAGCCCCTACACCATTGAGGACTCTATCTTGTTAAGTACGTAGAGTCACTGACAAAATTGAGTACAAAGTTGAGACGATTTCATTCAAACAACCATACCACAAGCATTGATGGACAAAGTCCTAAAGTAGATGTATGGAAGTTGTAGTATGCGACATATTACATGCCACCATGGAAGTTTGAAAAAGAAATTAGTTGTGATTGAAAAAAAGTCAATTTTAAAGTTAGCAATGTCAGAAACTCACTTTTGTTCAGTTTGATTTGGAGCTACTTTATCTTTTGCAAAAAAAAATTTAGAACTCTAAATTTTTTTTTTGGGCCTTGTTATGTTGATATACATCATTTCAAATTGTTGTAGACAAAAGTTGAAGGAAATTGACATTTATAGAATTAAAAATAACAACAATTTGATAACATCCAAATGATGTTGATTCTCACAGTATCTGAATATTTATTTGGAATTGAGAGCATGCAATAGCATTAGACAGTGTAGAGAGAGTATGGATTGCAATATGGACCATTTTTGCATCTTAATGTCCTTGCATTTGAAATATTTGTTGAATTGGACAATGCATTCAATTTTTATTTCACAGTCATATAATGCATTTCTAATTTCAATCTTTTTGTCTAAAGACTAGAGTTTTGTACTCAATGATTGTATGTGTAAAATTTCATAAGTAAATAAAAGACAAATTTTATTCTAAATCACCTTGCAATACAACGAGGTAAAATAAATCTGCAATAAAGTAGAAACATTTTAAAGCAATTGAACAAGTTTTTCAAATCAAAACCTCCATTTTGCCTCATATAGCAAACTAAATTTGCATGTGAAAATACCAAGCCTCCTATTTACGAAGTTGAATAGATTAACAAAGTGAATATTTATACGTGCTTCTATTCATACATTACTCTCTATTTCTTTAAGGTTACAAATGTGTTGTTTCTTATTGAGTATGGCCCAAGTTGTATGTAGCAAAAAATTGGAATCTACTTGCAACATCTTTCACTGCAATTTGCTAATTTGCTTGAAGTATAAATTCACTATGTAGCCACTAAAACACTAAAACTCTTGTATTGTTACTTTAACCTATAAAAGACATTACAAGCCCTATGGGCATTTTGAAAGTCAGGGTTTTAAGTAGTTCTTAGTTTTAGATGTTTTTAAGTTGCATTCTATTTTTTATTCCATGTGATTTTTTTCAAAATTGCTAAAATGATAATTTTTGTGACACTTTAAAGATAGCATTTTAAAAGATAGTATTTCAAAATACACCGCTTTTAAACTTTTCTATCAAATTTCTCCTGTTGTGAGTCCAAGGAGTGCATCAATTACACCATGATGTTTGTCACTATTATTTTTATTTTTATTTAAAAATTAATGTTATTTAAATCATTTTTGTAATTTCCATAATTTTTACAAAGATATATATATATATATATATATATATATATATATATATATATATATATATATATATATATATATATAATTAAATTTGATGTTTTTAATACTTTAAAATAAAAATTATAAACATATATCTATGTGTAAAAAATATCAAAATTTTGAAATGTGTATTTTAATGTAGAAATCTAATGGAGTTTGACTAAGCCTAGATATGAAATGTACTTTCAGGTTTAAGGTGTTGCAACTTTAGTCAAGTCCTTTTAGATGATTTTTTATATTGTGAGTATTTTTTTTTTAATTTAATTCAAATAGTGAGAGTTTAGAGACAAACAATTGGAACATGTGAAAAAAATTCAAGAACTATGAGATTACATATTTGAAGATAATAGTATTTGTAGTAAGTAGTTTTGTTTTGTTTTAAACTTTTCAATAGGGTTATTAGAATTTTGATTTTTCTTAGAATGAGATTTTGTACTAAAAGATTTTTTTGGGAGGTAAAAATTGCATAGTAGATCATGTTAGTTACATACATGTTAAAATCTTAGTAGTAGATGAGAATTTTTTTATATAAAGATGCAAAAATGGACCAAAGAAATTAGATTTGTTTGAACATCATAATCTTTGATCAAGACATATGATTGGAATTCTTTACCTCTACAAAAGAGGTGAATGTCCTAGTCTTCTAACAAATTTCAAAATTGACTTCATGTGAACCTACCCGGGAACAATCATTCGGTCCTTTAGGGATTAAAGGGCAATATTTTAAATGACATATAAATTGTTTCAGGGTGTTTTTTCATCTCCATTATATATTCTCATTCATCCATTATGTATGTATGTATGTATGAATGAATCTTTTTAAACTTCTTTTACAACTAATTTGAAGAAATTGAGGTAATAATGCATTTTTACATAGATATGAGCAAAAACTTAACAATGAAAGCATTTAATGCTTTACATCAATTATTAGAGGGTGCATATGCTTCATTTTCTTCTTCTTCCAATTAAATACTAAAAATCATTTTGAAGATTAAAGTCAAGTTTTAGGAAGAAAAAATTCAAGTGCAATAATAAAATATACTACTTGTTGTTTTTATTAAAATAAAATTTCATAAGTAAAATTAAAAGAGTATCAAATTACAAAGTTTTATTATTTTACTATATTTATATTAAAATTTAATGCTATAACTTTTCTAGTTTTATTCACATAAGTAAATTTGATAGAAATTATGCACATTATAATTCTAACAATGTGTGCAACAACATTTAAAATTGTTTTGATTTCTTGAAGTATATTGCCCTAAGTTCACGGTAGTTAACACATCACCCCTAAATCAACAAATTTACTCTATTTATAATGGTCTTTCTACTTACCTGCAACAGCTATAATATTGAGCATCACACCTTTTATTGGTGAATAATCGTCCAAATCTTTTTGCCTTCAAGGTCATAAAATTTAACAAATGATCAACCGAATACAAAAAAACCCCTTTGAATACTAACTTGATGGAAATAGTTCAAAGGATTATCTCAAACTTGGAAGGCTACCAAAAAATTGTTTGGTATATACGGAAGGATTATTTTGTGCACTCTTTGAAAATTGTATTCATATATTTTCAAGATGGAATGAAAAAAAAAGTACTCTTGAAATCTGTAAATTTAATGGTTCTCAACTTTCAAAATTTGTTAATTTATAAATTTACAAAGTCGTAGGTTGTGTAATCTACATTCCTAAACTTTCAAACTCTGAAATTTTAATGTCTTGATTTGATATATCAATATGTAAAAATGTGATGATTTATTTATTTTAATTTTAAGTTAATTGCATTAAAATATCCAATTACATGTATAACAAAGAAGTTTTAAAATGTTAGATTGATTCAACCAGTACTTTTTCTTTACAAAAATAAAAAACCTTTTGAAAAATCATATCATAAAACTAAACATACACTACCACAAAATGATGTTGCTTTTGACATTTTTACAACATCAATTGTTGTTAGCCCCAAATTGCAATACTATAGAAAATCTTTATGAATGGACTCAATGAAGAATTTGTCTTACATATACTTAATTTTGCTATTAAATCATTTTTTAAATTTATATTTTATCATTTTAGAAATAAATTTTTTCACTTGGATCCTTTTCTAGGACTTAAGCCCTAATAAACTAAATGAAGACATTATAATGATTTGGACAATTCTTAAAATTTTATTCTATTAATATTTTCAAAGTTAAATTTTCTTTATGTACTCAAAGTATTTTATGTAGGGCATTGTAAAAAGAATTTTTAAAAATCTTAATATTTAGTACTCATTCATTATACAAAATCAACAATCATTTCTGAAATAATATTATTAATTCCTTCAATTGGTAATGTAAAGTAGTTTATGTATTCTATGAGGCAATTGCAAAAATAATGAATCAATCATTGAATAAAGCTCTTTATGTCATATTGATTATAGTTTTCAACTATAAATTTATTTAAAAAAAATTGAGATTGAATTATTAAAATATTCAACATTCCATTTTAAATTTTGGTTCTATTAAAATAAATTGTCTAGAAATATAGAGCTCTCTATAAATAACACTTTGATTAGACATTGACAATACATTAATGGTAAATAAAGTCTAATTTTTACTTTTAAATATTGATAAGAAATATAACTTGAAGATTATTCTTAAAAACCATCTCCAAATTCTGAAATAATCCAAAGTAAATTCAAATATAGAAATATAATTATTTAAATCTAAAATTTCTAAAATTATTTATTTATTTATTTAAAAGTGAGTGAATTTAATTTCACTTCTTTTGCACGTGAGAAAGTTCAAGTTCAAAATTACTTTCAAATTTTTTGGAGGGGATATACTTTAAATTTAAAATACATTTATTTCAACCAAAATACCATTCAAATAATTGGGGGGATACACCACATAAAATTTCATGGTATTTTGGTTGAAATAAATGTAATGTGGTCTATATGATTTTCATGCATCTCACATACAAGGTTGTTAAGACATCTTGACATCCAAATTGTATATTGGATATAGTCAATCATACATTGACCATTTAAGAAGGTAATTCATGCTTATAAGGACTTATTGTGTTTTGTCTACGTACTCATAATGTACTACCTAGAAGCCAATGTGAACAATGTAGGTGCCAAAGGATGAAATGGAGGATCCATTAAATGGAAAATGGGTTATAACAGATGGGAAGTAGTCTCCAACGGATAGAAAATTGGCTCCAATAGGTGGAAAGTAGTCTCCAACGGGTAGGAAGTAGTCTCCAACGGATTGAAAATTGGCTTCAACAGGTGGAAAGTAATCTTCAACGGATAGAAAAGTGACTCCAAGAGATAGAAAATACACTACAATTGGTAGAATGTACACCACAACAGATGGAAGCAAAGCAAGAGATCATGGACTCTATATTCATTGATGACCACTTTCTATCCGTTAGAATGCAACATTAAAAACACTCTATTATGTCATTTAGTCACTATAAACAACAAATAACTATTAAATTTTTCTTCAAACTCTAAGATCTAAATCATGCAAAAAGATGTGAAAATTTGTGATGTTTCATTTCTTTTTTGAATTTAAGCTAATTGAAAATTAAATACCAAACTAATGGTACAAGAAAAAAAAAATTAGAAAATTTGATTGATGCAACTAGTCTAAACCAAAATGGATTTTAGGTTCACCAATTATACTTCGAAAATAATTCTTTGAATCTTTCATCCGGTTAACAACACAAAAAGATGTGCACTTTGATTACATGTGACTACATGCAAAAAAAAAATATGATATTTCATAAGAGATCTTTGCTAACATATGAGACCTTAGGATATGTAAATTGAAATTCCAATTTTTAGATCCAAATGCAATTTGTTATACTGAAAATTGTATTGCAACCTACCCAAACAACAAATATGCCATTCAATTGGTGTTTTTTTAAATAAAACAATTTTTTTGAAAATATGCATAAATGATTGAAAACCTAAATAAATAGTGATGTATACATTATTCATGAAACTTGGATCTTTTTGAAATATAACAACAAGTCATCAATCAAATATTTTTATCTTCAATCCAAAAAATGATAGAAAATATTATTAATGTTTCTTGCAATTAAACTATTGAAATTATTATTACTAAGGCAGTCTGCTCTTAAAGCGACCACTTAAGAACTGATTGCCTTTCTGAGGAAGCCAAAGTCCTTGAAACAGTTTTCAGTAAATTTTCATAAAAAGAAAAATGGAATTGGCATCTAATCCAAGTCGTTTCATATTTTTTGAACCTTCATGGAGTTAGTTACAAATTTTTGAAGTTGAAATGTAGTGGTCACTAAAAGCGACCACCTCCTGAAATGTACATCGCTATTACATTAAAGAAATCAAAATGTACCTCTTTATCATGAGCGCTTTTAGAGCAGACTACCTTATGCCTTCTTTTTATTAGAGGTAAAAAAAATAGAAAAAATCTCTCACGATCTATAGATGTTTTTGAAATGCTGACCTTTAGAAGGTCATGGCCTTTGGAAGTATAGTAAATTAGAAAGAGGCTCTAAAAGTGTTCAATCTACAATTTTGTTATATTTTCTAAACTAAGGAAACTCATAATGTGAATTCTTTTTAAATGTTTGCTTATGATCCTTTTGGAATGAGGGTCCCTATAATTGAAGTCAAGCCCACCTTTCTAGCTGGGCTTGACTACAAGTGTGAGGAACTCAAATATTATGCATTTCTTTGCAAATGAGGACAAAAGTGTTGTCAATATTTATTTTTCCTTAGAACTCTTAACCCCTAAAGGACCAGCCTGCAGAATTTGGCAACATAAAAAAATTGGGCAGGTACATGTGGCCAGAGATTTACAAGTTTGAGGCTGATATTTTAATAGAAGTTGTGGACGAGGAGTACCTTTCATTTGAACTAAATTTTATGACATTTGGAAATACGAGTCAAAAGTTATGGCCTAATATGTTACTTATTTTCTCAGCCGGGCAGTTAGGGCAGATCAGAAAAAATCACTTTTTTCAGAAACAAAAATTTGAAACTGGTTTTCCAGAGCTATCTATACGTGGAAAGCTTTTAATCATTCCATTTTGACCAATGAGTCAAAAGTTATGAGGAGTTTTAGTTTGCGGGCAGTTTTGGAATCTCTACTCTAAAATAAACTTTGAAGTCTTTATCTTACTCAATTTTCAATATTTTTTGAAAAAAATAAAATCATAGGATGTAGATTGTTTAATACAACATTTCAACCATTGGGATTGGCATTTTTCAATTTCATATCTAAATTCTTAACAATTTAGTATTTTGAATCATTCTCTACTTCATTCTACTTACTATTTTTTTCCTATATGTTGTACAATTCCAAATGATGTGAAATTTTTTAAGCATGTAGACAACTTGTTTAGGAAAAAAAATCCAAAGAAGCACCACCATTTTGGACATATTTTCATAGAAAAGTGAGCTTTTGAAGTGCAGCTGCCCAATTTTTTGCAGGGGTCAAAAAACGATTTCAGTGATTTTGAATGCTTATATCTTGCAATCCACGTGGTGGAAATTTCTGAAATTTTTACCAGATATTCTCAAGTCAGCATACTACAAGATCCTACGCTTACATGAGTCAAAAAAAAGTTTTTTTCAAAAATTTGGTACTTGTACTAAAAACGGCAGTTCTTGAGCGTTTTCAGTGAAAACATAGTCACGGAACTTTAGGGGGTAATTTAAAGTGTAAAGTGACATTCATTGGTTTTCTTGAAAGGGGGACTAAGATCAAACATCCTCATGTGCATCCTACAATTGATTTAGTGATTTAGAGTGATAGTGAATAAATATGAAGTTTTATATTAGGGATGTGGCATTAGGCCAAATGCAGTATACATTTTGCACTATAGACTTTGAATTTTCTTAACTTAATTTTGCACTACATGATTATGTTTTTTTAAACTAAGAAGATTCAAAATATAGCAATGTAGATGACTGGATATCAAAATTTGAATAGAATTGTTTACATAAAATATTTCCTAAATCATAATGTTAAAGACATTAAAAATTTGTTTCAATAAATCTTTTAGAAAATAGGGAAAAAGACTAGTTATGAAGAATCAAATGTATGCACTTGTTTAAGGTGGGTACCTCCCGAAATCCGTCACTTTTTGCTACTTTGCCTAGTTACCATCACTAAACTCGTCAAATTTCCATATTTTCTCGTTGGCAAGTGAAAAGAGGTTCAAAAAGTGCACCAAAGAGAAATGTGGCATTTGGGTCCAAAATCATACTTCAAAGTTATGAATGATGTTCCTAATTAGCAAGAGCATAACTTATTAACCCCTCACCGCTGAAGTTCCATTTGGGTTCAAAAACAGTAGTGTTTTGGAAGTGATGTTGATCTCAAAGTCACTAAGTTATAGAGATCTTAACCGTACAATCTTGTAGTGAACATGTTGCAGATGATGTGGATCAAATTTGGACTCGTTCGACCGCATGGATTGCAAGGTTTTTAATGCTTTAGTGTTGAAAAAGATGCTGAAATTTTCCTTCTAACACACTTGGAGGTGAAATTCGATTCCTAAACCTACTCAAATGAAAAAACTTGAAACTATGAAGTGATTCAAAACCAACATAAAAACACACTGGTGAAAAAAAATATCATGCAATTGACTCAATATGTTTGCAAAATGGCTTGCAAATGTAAAAAGAAAAGGCAAAAAAAGTTGCAAAAAACACATATGAGGCTAAACCTCCTTCTACTAAAATGCTTCTCAGTCACTCATTACTTCTTGGGTTGATATGAAATTTTAGCTACACAAACTAGACTAGTATGCACAACTTTCTCAAAAACATTTATTGGAAACGGAAACTGTATGAAGAAGATACAAGACTCCGAAGTTCATTGTAGTTCAAGAATGGTGGGATTTTGAACTTCGAATTGCTCCCAAGCATTCAAAACAACTTGGATTGACATGAAAAATTTACCACAATAACTAGACTTCAAGTGGAACATAATTCAACAAATTTTAATTGAAAACAAACATTGGATGAAGGAGATACAAACCTCGAAGTTGCAGCCTTCAAATGGAGTTTGGTGAATTCAAATTGCAACTTGTGAAATTGGATTGGCTTCCAAGAAATCAATACAACTTGGATCGATCTGAAAACTGTACCACAGAAACTAGAAAAGAGAGCGCAATTTTAACAACAAATTTTATTGAATTCGGACATCAGATGCAAAAGTTACAGCACTTTGAATTTTCTTTTAGGACACTTTTCGTCCCCTGCGGCGGTGAGGGGTTAAGGTGAAGACACCCCATTCCTGTCCTTCTACCCAATTCCATCATGATGTACCAAGGGTACACATTTTTTTATAATAGTAAAAACGTACTCTTTTGATACATCATGACAAAAATTGGGGTACAGGGACGGGAATGGGTGTGTTTTCCACCGTACTGTACCTTGGATACGGAGATTTGGGGCAATTTTTCGGAGGCACCACCGGACTCACCCCAGTTTGCCAACTGGAGGACGGGAGGGATGACATGACAAAAATCCTCGCAAGTCAGTAAACTTACTCTTCCGATAACTTATTGATGATTTGTTTGGCAGGCTTCAGTTATTTTTTGCACAGCAATTACTAACTGTCTGTCTGTCACGCATCTGTATAAGTGATAATTGCAGAAGTGTAGCTTGTCAAATATGTGTGATCGTGGGAGTGACCCAAAGCACACAATCATGCCACTTTTTTGCAATGAAATTTCTGTTTCATTGGATTCAAAAGAAAAAGAGAAAACAAAAAACAAAAAATGCAATCATAGTGTAGGTTTGAATTCGGTCGATATGTGCCGCGGTCACGGTGGTACTTGCATGACACAGCAGATCCATGAGACAAATGCGACGTTATGGTCGCTGCCAGTTTGCCACTGCCAATTAAGGTAGGGGGCTGTAAAAGCAACCTGTCCCTAAAAGCGATCTGGTAGATTTTGCCTCTAACATGTACCAGAAGTGTACATTTCAAGAGGGGGTCGCTTTTAGAAACCACTGTGTTTTCAACTTCAAAAACTCATAACTAATTCCATGAAGGTCCAAAAAATAGGAAACCACTTGGGTTACATGTCAATTCCATTTTTCTTACCATGAAAATTTACTGAAAATTATTTTAAGGAGTTTAGCTTCCCCAAAATGCAAATCAGCTGGTAAAGGGTCGCTTCTTACCTTACGGGGAGCTCCTGAATGATTAATACATGGTGATTAAGAAGAAGAAACGCTGCTGGTGGTGGTGGGAGTCTGGTCCGAGTACGGTGGAGGGAGACCAAAACAGATGTAACTCAATTCATCTGAAGTTGTCGACCAATGATGCCGAAATCAGTTTGGGGCCTACAGTGAGGTTGAGGCACCAGTAGTCGATCATTAATTCAAAAAGCAAATTGGGAGCAGATGGTGAGGAGTATGAGGCGGTGGAGATTTTTTTCTGTATAAAAAGACGGGAAATATGGGGATAGCATAATTTACAGAACTGTTTTTCGCAAAACTGAAATTTATTACTGTGAATTTTGGGAGCCAAAAAGTGCACTTGTCCAGTGGCCAACGTGTTAGAGTTTTCCAATTCCGGTCGTTCCAAAAACTACGTTCTCGCTTACTACCAGGGCATTTTTTTATTTTTTTATGAAGTGCCAAGGTGGCGATAGAAAATATTATATTGGTGCTCCAAATTTTAGCATTCATCCGTATATTGGATAGGAAATATCACATTTGTACATACCACATGTCTGTAATTCTGTTTTCACCCACAATTTGGCGATTTCATCCCAGATTTTATTGTAATTCAAAGTATTTTGGCGAAAAACAATTCAAATTTTTGCCATTTTTTTAGCCAAATTATTTTTTTCTAGTGCAATTTGGCACTAGAAAGCCAAAAAAAAAGCCATGCTTACTACTCCCTACTTTCTTGCTCACTACTTCAGGACATGTGTCATAACCTTGTTGGATCCAACCTTGAAAAGGACAAATAAAAAACATTCCAAACTTGAGTTCCGGCCTATGGTTGGATACTCGCAACTAGTGCTTCTACCTTGTATAGTATTTTGTGGAAGGCAATGGCCCCATAAATTTGAAGAAAAATGTGTCAACTAGGAGGATAGAGCTTGACAAAGAGGCATATTTTCTATGCAATTTGCAAGGACGAGGATATGGTTCGGAGTACATCGCCTACCAAAAAATGCAGGAAATTTGGATGAACAAAAAACTTTATGGAAGAAGAATCTGTAATGCCCAATTACGTAAATGGACCTGTGTAATGCGTTGATTATACAAAATAACGTGCCCAACAAATGAAAGGAGAATTTACGTAGAGAGGGGGGGGGGGGGCGTGTAGATATATAGATGAGGGTATGTGTTGGTTTGTTGTATTATGGAAAATTGACGGGACCAATCAAAAGGAGATGAAGGATCGTTTTGATTTTGAAGTGGAAGTTTATCTAAGTGATCTAATTTTTCAACTTGAGTTACAAATTTTAAACCAAAGATAAACATCATGTTAAAAACAAAAAGCAAAGAAGACCGTATCAAGGGCTCATTGAAGAAACTAAAGACAGATAAAGGAAATATAAAAGTGTGAGTTGATGACAAGAGAAATTATTGTTTTAGTTATTTTTGTTAGTACTTTATGTTTGAATGATTTTTAAATGAGGTCACAATGGAATAATATAGAGTATTGTTATAAAATGTCTATTATACTTTGACAAGTTCATTGCACCATTGCAATAAAATGTGGAAAATAAGTTGTAGCGTGAGGGTCATATAACAAGATTTAACCTCTAAAGGACCATAAGGCCACCACATGGCTTCTACAACTACCTTTGTGAAAAATTTGATATGTGAACCTTACTAATAGTTTGTAAGCAATAAAGAGATCCTATATGATTTTTTTTACTAAATCCGTTGGTGCAATCCAATTGAAAAATGATTGAGTGTGCAATTTTTGGTGATTTTTTTGAGAATGAAAAAGGCATTGTGGGCCATTACTTCATATTCTCATATCTTTTTTTCTACACCCCAAAAAGATTTGAAAAAATTGCATGTCAATATTATGATGACATACACATGTGGAAAAAAAATCAAAATTTTGAAAGCACTTTTGAGCATTTCGATTTCAACATTTTGATTTTAGCATACTTACAAAGTACTCCCTAACCAAACATCTTTCATCAATTTTATCAATGGTGGCATTTTCTCAAAAAAACTATGTGATTTTGTTGATCTTTTTTTTTAATAAGAAAGCTAAATAAGTCTTGTTTCATTTCAATTGTAGCAATCATTAAAATTATTCCTCATGAATGAGGATTGTGCTTGGTACAAGAGCTAGTGAAGAAAACAAGGACTATACTCAAACACCTCTAGTCTTTTAGGGGTTAATTACACTATAGACATTTAATTTATTTTTTTGGCATAGAACAATTCCATATAGAGTTTCCTATAGATCAAATTTTTTTCACTTAATGAAATGTTTTCTTGACATGCTCTTATACTAGTAACTAAAAAATAACTCATTGACAATGTTTTCAATCAAATTTTCATGTCAATCCGTATAAATAGACCAAAAATTTGCAAGAATTAGAGTTGTATTTTTTGAAATAGAAAACTCACATGCTTGATTGAGCTGGGCAAAGACAACAATTTCAATTATTCATCACAAATAATGGGAATTCAATATACTTTAGAATATGCAAAATTCTTTGAATGGCAAAATAAATAGTTTAAAAAAATATTTGACCCTTATTAGTAAATACATGGTCTAAGTTTTGCTCATTAATATACTTCTTATAGTTTTTCTTGAATGAAACACATATTATAGAAATATTATTTAACAAACTATTTGGAGTTTTAACTATGAATCAACATTTTAGGAAAACCAACTAACTCACATTAGATTAGCCGTTAATCTCCCCATTGATTGATCTAGATTCAGTTTTGATCATAGTATGATAGAAATTAGAGTCTATTTGTTTAGGACCTCATATGCACCAAGGACCTCAACACAATGGACTAATGTGGAGATTTTGACAACTATATTTTTCTCCAAAGAAATAAGTTCAATACTACTCTTTGTGAGAAAAAATTTCATTATATAGGAATAATATGCAAAAAATAAATCAAGCTTACATGCATCATAATTTCTATACAAATTTTATTAATTTATTGTAGCACTAGAGGAAATTAGCTTGCTAAAGTGCTTTGATGTAAATTTCATAGCCTCAAAAAATCGTCTCATGAGGAAGAGAATGTTATGAAATGTTAAATATCCAAGACCACTTAGTTGCAGTCAAGGAAAATTACTAGTAATATTAAAAATTGTTCAATGTAATATCTAAAAATAAGACCTAATAAATAGTTTTTAAAAATAGTTAATTTTTAAAATGAGCCTTAATAAATAGTAACTACAATCAAAGATTGTCAATTCTACTTAACCCCTAAAGGACCAAACACCGTTTTTTGACAACATAGCGATTTTGGGCAGCTCACTATGACCGGAATTTTTCTTTTTTTTCTTTGAAATTTTCACATAAGATGTGCCCGAGGAGTAGCTTTAAGGTCCAACAATTTTCATAACTTTTGACTACATGGTTAAAAAGTTATTGCATGATATGTCATTTTCATTGTTCGGCGGGCAGCCGGGGCAGCAAAAAAAACTTCTTTAAAAATCACTTTTAAAAAAAAAAAAAAATTGAAATTGGTTCTTTAGATTTATATGTACGTGGGAGGCTTTGAATCATTCCATTCCGATCAATCAGTCAAAAGTTATGAGGATTCTTAGTTTGAGGGTAGTTATGGAATCTCTACTCTAAAATAAACTTTGAAGTCCTTTATTTAATTCGATTTTCAATATTTTTGAAAAAAAATAAAAACATTGGGTGTAGATTGTTTATTACAACATTACAATCGTTGGGATTGGCATTTTTCAATTTCATAAATAAATTCTTGACAATTTAGTGTTTTGAATCATTCTCTACCTCTTCCTACTTACTATTTTTTTCCTATATGTTGTACAATTCCAAATGATCTGAAATTTTTCAAGCATGTAGCCAACTTGCCTTGAAGAATAAATCCAAAGAATAACCATCATTTTGGACATTTTTTCATACAAATGTGACCTTGTGGAGGGCAGCTGCCCGTTTTTTCGCAGGGACAAAAAAAGGATTTTTTTCAATTCAAACGCTATTATCTTGCAATCCACTTGGTGGAAAATTCTGAAATTTTTTCTACATCTTCTTAAACAAGTTTACTACAAGATCCTTTGGCTATAAGTGTCCAAAATTGTTTTTTTTCTAAAATTTGGCACTAGTATTAGAAATGGCAGTTTTGGAGTGGTTTTGGTGAAAACATAGTCAAAAACCTTTAGGGGTTAACAATCATCTCACAGAAGGTAACATATTCCTCCATTTTAGCATTGCCATTACATTCATTTGGTTAATTAATTCGCTCCATCTTATTTTTCAACATTTTACACCAATTTCAAAAAATAGCTTATAATAACAATTGCAACATGTGATTTTACATTATATATTCATATTGTAGGATCTAAAGTCTAATTTTTTATATACTAATTAGACAATCGAAGGGAATTAAAGAGGAAAATGAATGAACAAAGTATGTTTTAGGCTAGGAATGTACATAGGACACTTTAATAACAAAATTGCACTAAGCCATGGGATTTTGAGAATCCTCTATAAATTTGGAGAATTAAAATATTTTTTTTAGAGATTCGCTTAGTTCTCTTTTGGAAAGGAAGTTTTTTGACTCCCCTTGAAAATCTAATTTTGACATCTCCCATTGTATGAATAAACACTTAAATTTTAAAATTCTACTTCAATTTGTCTTCATAATCAATCCAAAGACCTACATGTTCATGAAATAAAACTTTTAAGCAAAAACATACATGCAGTGCTTTCTACAACAAAGATCGTACAAACCTGTGGAATTATGGGATTATTTTAATTTCTTATAATATTTTAAATTTCAATGATCCTTTCAATTTAGAGGATATTATAAACTTTGAAAATCTATTTTTTATATACTAAGAATGACCCCATTACGGTTTTCTTTTAGTGATTGAGATTTGGGCCACATTCAATGTCTTAGTTAACTGGAATAGAGTGATTACCGGTAGTGACTACAACGTGAAAAAGGCACTTCCTACAATGAACTAACACTAAAAGTTTTTAGTATTAGTTCATTGTAGGAAGTGCCTTTTTCACGTCTTCTATGTTAAAAAATATTGTGACCACAATAGGTGAGTAAGATGAGCGTTATGGATCAATTTTGGTTGGTTTGGGGGATATTCTACAGACTCTCTTAGGCCGTGGTGGGCTAAACACTTCAGAAATTCATAACAAATTCACACTTTGTCAAAAAAATATAGTTTCAAATGCTCTCATCATTTGACTTTCTCTGAGAAAAAAAAGTAGAAAATTTCAGAAATGACAAGTGTGCAAACTCCCCATTTGGTCCATAATGGGCTGTTTTACCTTAAATCTAAAAAATCAATTTCAAATTTTTATTTTTGAAAAAAGTGATTATTTAGATCTGCCTGGATTGCCTGAGTTGGGAAATAAACCACATATTAGGCCATAACCTTGGATTCATATTTCCAGATGTCATGAAACTTAGTACATATGAAAGATATTCCTTGTCCATACCTTCTATTCAAACTTGGGCCAAAAACATGGAAATCTCTAATCACATGTATCTGCCCAAAATTTCTATGTTGCCAAAAAAATAGCTTGGTCCTTCAAAGGTTAACCCCTAAAAGCCCAAGACCTTTTTTCTACCAAAAAACACTCAAAATTGCCATTTCTATAGCAAAGAGTAAAAGAATTTGAAAAATGTTTTTTTTCCCACATCTATCCGTAGGATCTTACACCTAACGAGCATAAGAATGTGTGGAAATTTTTTTAGAGATTTTGACCGCACAGATTGCAAGATATCTGCATTTAAAGTGAAAAAACAAGTTTTTCAGCACATTGCAGGACTAGATTTTTTGACTTCAAACATTTTTAGCTTAATTTTTTTGCACTACAATATTTTGAGTTTTAAATCTTTATAGTAGAGAATTGAGTTGAGAGTCTAGGAAAAACAAACAAAATAAACTAAATTAATTATCATTCTTAAAAAGATTCTTAAGTAGAAGTAGGTACAAAATAGAAGGAAAATCTAAAATATTCATATATTTTAGATGGAATTAAAATGTACTAATTCCAATGGTGAGATTGTTTTAGCAAGTAAACTAAACCATGCACAAAATTTAAAATTTAAAATTAATTTTTTTTAAAACATTGCATTCAGAAATGAATCCTAGAAGTTATTTTTTTCAAGAAGATGCTCGAACTACCCAAAAAACAAGAATGTCCATTACTTTCTCATAATAAAACCAAATGAATTGACTAAAAGCTTTCCAGATAGACAAAAAATATTCTATGAGAAAAAAAATATTAAAAAAAACCCCTCAAATTTTTGCAAATTTTACTTTTTTTGCCCAAGCTGCCCCAATCTCCTGTTTTGAGCTTATTTGGTCATAACTGTTGTTTCCAAGCACCAATTGTAAAAAAAACCATATTCTCACAAAGCTTATCAGTTTTTCTATCTTCAAAAAAAGGTTCAAAAAATCATAACAAAAATTCAGCCCGTAGGTACCTGCCCGAAATCCCATTTGTCCCCTGAAGGGACAATGGTCTTTTAGAGGTTAAAGATGTGCTTGGATTCTCTTAAAATGAAAGATTCTTGACTCCCTTTGGTAATCAAGTGGTGGCATTATGTATTATATGAATAAACAATGAACTTTCAAAGTTATAGTTCTATTTGCCTTCAAAATCAATCCCTAATCTAATATGTGCAATAAGTAAATAGTTTAGACAAAAATGTATACAAGTTGATTTGTGTTAAGATTGCAATAAGCTATAGTTTCATTGGAAATTGAACTTATTGTATTCTCACAAACATATCAACTTGAAGGATCCAAGTTAACCCCTAATCATTCAAGTAATCATTGGGTGGATGATGAATGTTGTAAAAAGTTCACTTCATCTACTTAATATTTATTGAGAAAAATTATTAAAAACCTACATAATGTATCAATAGAAAGAAATAAGAATGCTCAACATGAATCAATGATACAAATATTTTGAAGGAGTCCCATGTATTTATTAAAAAAACTAATTTTTTTTTTATTGAAGCAAAGGCTCTATTTACCATACAATACATTAGAAGCTCCTCGATTGAACATACATGTGAGCCTTAACCCTTAAAGGACTAAATTTTTTTTTCTTTCAAAATTATGATTTTGGGCAGTTCACTACAAATGATTTTTTATTTTTTATTTTTTAAAATTAAAATTTTCACTAAACATGTGGACAAGTTTGTTTTTGAGGTCCAACAATTTTCATAACTTTTGATTGAATGGTTAAAAAGTTATTGTATGGCATATAGTTCCTTTTTCAACTTGGGCAATTCAAGTAGATTGGAAAAATCACTTTTCTAAGAAACAAAAATTTGAAATTGGTCTTCTAGATTTATATATATATGAGGAGAGCTTTGAATCATTCCATTTTGATTAATGAGATGAAAGTATGAAGAGTTAGTTTGCGGGCAATTATGGATTCTATGTTCTAAAATCAACTTTGAAGTCCTTTATTTAATTTAATTTTCAATATTTAAAAACAAATCATAGGATGCCAATTCTTTGTAATAACATTACAACCATTGGTATTGGCATTTTTCAATTGCATAACTAAATTCTCAACAATTTCGTATTTTGAATCACTCTCTATTTCTTTCTATTTACTATTTTTTCCTATATGTTGTACAATTCCAAATGATATGAAATACTTCAAGCATATAGTCCACTTGCCTTGAAGAATGAATCTAAAGAAGCACCACCATCTTGGATATTTTGTCATACTGATGTGACCTCATGAAGTGCAGTTGCCCTATTTTTTGTAGGGCCCAAAATACATTTTTTTCTAAAATTTGGTACTTGTATTAGAAATGGTAGTTTTTGAACATTGTTGGTGAAAACGTTGTCAAAGAACTTTCTAGATTGTTGTAAGAAATGGTTCGAAATTCAAATGTATGATCGATGGAACCTCTCTTTTATTGTGTTGAATAGAGAATTTACAGTTGATGTAGTTGATGTCGTTGGTGTAGTTTAAGGACTGAGTTAAGTTGGTTGATATTCAAAAGTCTCATGACTAATTCATAGCAACTCTAGAAGTTGTCATTCAAAAGTCTCGTGATTACCGTACCCGGAGGTCACCTTCGGCACAAATTTGCCGAGTAATTAATTAAAACCAGAATGAGTGGTTCGGCACTTCAATTGTAATTTTCAAACTGTTCGGCAATTATTGATTATTTTTTCTAAATTTTCGGTAGCCCTTCAAATTGTTTCAGAAACTACATAAAGATTTCTTCACTGCTTCCATATGGGTGCAATAGTCCACAACCACCGATGACAAGTGAAAGTCACTTTCAACAAGTACAAACAATCTCTTTATACAAGTGGGATAGTAGTAGGTAAGACAACCCATGTGGGATATCTAAATTAGGATTCGTAGAAGCTTAACTACTCATACTTAGTTAAGTCAAAAACAGAAATTGTGTTAAATGTAGAACTTCAGACCTCGTTTTGACATAGTAAAATAATTTTTCAAAAAAATTTGAACTGAAAAAAGTTTTTATTTTATTCTAAATTTCATCTCCAAAAATACGTTTGAGATTTAGATTCTCCAATCAAAAGTTATGGATAAAATTTAGAGAGGAGTTGGGAGGGACATTTTCTTTGACATTTTCAAACATCATCTCTGATTTTTGTCCATAATTGTTTTTTAGAGGCTCAAAATCACAAACGGATTTTTGTCGATGAAATTTGACTTAATTTACCTACTTTTCTTAATTCAAAGTTTTTTGAAAAAAATTATTATACTATGACAAAAAGAGGTCTGAAGTTCTACATTGAACACAATTCCTGCGTTTTGACAATGAAAGGTCAAGCTCTCATGATCAAATTGTCCCATATCCTTTGAGGATTCATTATGGATTATGGACTTCATTATAAAAACAACCTCTCCACCCAAAGATTTGAGGACTTGTGATGGCTTCAAGTTGAATTGGTGTACTTTCCGATACTTCGGCTCTTAACAATTAATTTCTTTGAATTTGGCATAATGACTTACTAATTTTCAAAATTATTCGACTTAAAATTTTCTAACTATTTTTCTTCGAAGGTTACCGTTGGCTACGGTAGTTCGCACCAAATCTAGAGGTGAGGGGACCAAACTAAACTTTTGAAAGTTTTGATTAGTTGAAATTGAGAAGTCCTTGTAAAATGGATTTACATTATAAAATGAGAAGTAACACATTTCCACCAAGGTTTGATGCTAAAGAATGTATTTTTTCCCTGTATGACATCAAAAGTCCTTAAGTTTTTAGCCCCTTTGAAATCCAAAGACTCCATACCTACTTCCAATTTGGAATTCTTCATAACTTTCATCTCATTAATCAAAATGAAATGGTTCAAAGTTTTTTTACTTGTAAATAAATCTCTAGAACCAATTTCAAATTTTGATTTAAAATAAGTGATTTTTAAAGAAGATTTTTGAGCTACCCAAGTTACCCTCCGAGTAACAAAAACTACATAATATGCAATAACTTTTTAACCATGTAGTCTAATGTTATGAAAAATGTTGGACCTTAAAGCTACTCTTCAGACACATGTGGTGTGAAATTTTCAAAGGAAAAAAATCAAACTCCGTTCGTAGTGAGCTGCCTAAAATTGCTATGTTGTCCAAATAACGGTGTTTGGTCCTGTAGGAGTTAAGTCAAACCGACCTCAAAGACGTGAATCTAAAGGTATGTTCCCACTTGGTGTTAGAGGTGTTGTTTGGAATGTGAATCTGGTCCAAAAGTAGGAATAAATTCGTTCCTAAGACCCTCACTAACAACACCTTCAACCCCAAGTGTCTTAATTGAAATTCTAGGGGGGGGGGCCACATTAAAAAGCAATATTTTTAAATTAATTAATTTTTTGCCCTTTTATGCCTTCTTGGCAATTTACACCAATCTCAAAGTCATGGCTTCCAAAGGAGGACTTCTCATTGTCAAATGGGGGTGGCTTGGAGGGGGGAGACTTCTGGATTGTTTTTTGACCCCTGAGTGTTTTTGTGTAAACCGCGCATCATAAGGTCGCTAAAGAATGTTACGTTGAAATCCAAAACCCTGACACCCCTTCCAAAGTATGAGATCGCTACCGACAACGTCGCTCAAAACCTGTAACTCGCTCTAGATTTGCAAAGAAAAAAAATCAGAGTTTCTCCCCCAAACCCCAAACCCTGAGAAATTGCTAGAGATTCATCACTCAATAGTTAGCGTAGACCACCAGATTCGTAGGAGTTTGCACCATTGCACGGGGATCATGGTTGATGTCCGTGTCAGATCTCTCCGGGAGTAGCTCCTCAACGATTTGGTGCCCAAATTCGTCTGTGCAGTTTGAACGCCAACGTTGCAATGCAATGCGTGACCACCTTTCAAATCAAAGCGAGGCTATTCAGGGTGTTCATGGATCCATCAATGCAGAGTTCGGACCAACGTGACTATCGTGGAAGATGAGCTAGGGCTTGGAGTGTGTCTGGATCTCCTAACACACCATTCAATCAGTGCCAATACCAACAAACGCTTCATTTGGCAATGCAACTACCCTTGTGAGACATCGAGAAAGAGCGATTCAAGCCACAACGAGATCAAACTACACACCCAACTGATTGCTCGAAAACAGAGTGCAAATGCAACACATGCGGAGGGTTTCGAGTGAAACCCTAAACGCGCTTCGTAGCATTCTGGGGTGGGTGTCAAATGAAATCCGCGCTTCTGACTAACCAGTGATTGCACACAATCGGTTTGTCACCAAATCATTCTCTCCGACATTGCACATTTACCCAATTGAAATGGACGCCAAAAATTTCAAAAAAAGGCGATGATCGCAACTCATCATATCATCTAGCACACGCTGAACTTAGGGTAGGACCTCACTTACGATGCTATTTCCAAGGCATTATAATACTGTAGAAATAGCCTTCCTTTACGGAATCCAGTAACGCCTTGGTATCATCATCACTCATCTCATCTCCTCAAAAGTGACGGAACAAAAATCAACACAAGCAGAGGCAGACACGCAACATCCAGTCTCGGAGCGCACTGGTTCGCTCCCTCTCAAGATGCTTCACGATTCAAGCTATGGAAGGCGCTTTCGTTTTAGGTCAAATTAAGGTAAGGCAATAAAAAAAGTCGACCCTTATCCTCACAGAGCAACGCAACGACCAATGGACGTGCCCTTGCTGGGTCCCAGTCAGTCGCCCATACTTGTTATCTTCAAAAGCGCCATGGAGTATTGGTCGAGGAAGCACTCGCCTCTTTGTCAGTTCGAACTGGGCTTCAATTCCTTAAGCACCCTTTCTGATTTGATAACTTAGAGAGAGCCAGCGGCCTCTGGAAATCGATGGAGTGATACCTTACATTTGGAGATACTTTACAGCAGAGGCTCTACTGTAGGAGGATATACAAGTATCTGTTCGACGTGTCAACATTCGTTGTCAACATTCATCCTTTCTCAAGCCACAAAGTGTGGTGACCGTCGCCTCTTGCGGAGGTGTACAAACAGATATGATAGACTGACGGAGACGCAGTCGGTTTTCGGAAGTACGCGAAAGACTCTTGGCTTTGGTGAGCAGGGTCGTGAGTTGTCGTTTTCGCAAATGTTTTTGAAGGTTGTGTAATTCAGGTCATGTAGTCGCTGCCTGTTGCGTGCTTTGGCCTTATGCTCGTTTTCCTCTCGGCTATCTTCAGTGAGGCGTCGTTTTTTGGTTTCTCTCTTCGTAGGTAAAGAGTTGAGACAGCGCTATGGTGGGATTTTGAGCTAAATGTTCTTGTTCTTGGTCATTATCCGTTATGGAGTTGTTTTTTTGACACTCGCGCTTTGTCTTCACGGTCTCTAATTTTGCAGTCTCGGGGTGCCCTATCATTATATTTGTGGTCTAGTCCACGTTGCCATGTTCTGTTTGAGTTTGTGTGTTTGCGTGTGCTTGTGTCTTCGTGGTTGTAAAAGATTTTGGGGTGGAGATTAATGTTCGCCATTGATGCTTGGTGTTGATGTCACAGGTAGCCAGAAACTACGATAATACCAACCCAGTTTCGCAGTTTCTAATCCATCGCCAGAGAAGGATGCAAGATGAATGCCCTATCTTGAGGAATTCGTCACTGGTAACCCATCACTAGTGTGCGAACTGAGACCATGGCTATGGTGCAGGGAATGCAGACTGTGCTCTACAGTCATATTCGGCAGCTGCAACCTCCCCACCAGCTTAGTGATTTCAGTAGCAATTTCAATACATGTAGGGGTGACCATGTGGGTAAGCCAAAAGATTTCAGTTATGAAGTAAGGAAAAAGAGTTTGACGCGTACTAGGGCACACGGACTGCGATTACCTCCACCATGTCGCAGGAATTGGCATTCAATTGGCCCTGTTTATTGTATGAAAACAAGTGAAGTGGAGCAAGAAGGCAAGAACTTGGATACTGTTCCTGCTTCTGCTGCTCCAGCAGGGACAGAGGACTGGGCTGTGAAGAAGGGTTTGAGTGCTCTGGATGCCTACTTCGACAAGCTCCATGCCAGCAGGGTGGAGGAGCCTCCTAATGAAACTACAGCCCACTCGCAAGGAACAACCAATGAGGTGAATATCCCTGTTCAACCGCCTTCCAGCACAGGTTCGGTTCCAAGCAGTCAGAGTTCTTCAGGAGCTTTACAGACAGGAAACGTGACGAAGGATCGTGTAGAAGAAAGCCATGATGAAAAAAATGTAGGGGGTCTTAATGCACTGGATTCGTATTTCACCAAGCTTCGGCCCAGTCAACCTGGAAAAGGTGATCCAGTTGATGCCAGTCGCTGCTTTCCGAAATCTTGGATTGTCAATCTTGATATGGTTTGCTTCTCGAGAAAATGAGAAAAATTAGGTTTCCGATTATTGCATGCTAAATCGTTTTTTTGCAGTTGCCAATTCGGACGAGGAGGTAAAGAAAGCCTTGCACGGGGAGATTGAGAAAGCAGTTCAAGAGAGCAAAGAAAGCTTATATAAGGAAGAAGACAAGAAAGTAAACATAAAGATTATATCGAACGCCCCTGTAGAGGAAGAGGAGGAAGCAGAATATAGAGAACTTATGGAAGAGCTGGAAAAGGCCCTTGAGCAACAAGCTGCATCAGGAGATACATTAGACAGGGAGGACCTGCTACCTGGTTCCTCTTGGGGCTTGCAAGCTGGCAATTCCAACTCTTATCTCGTGTAAGCTCGGAAACCCTCTCTTACCGTTTGTACTCCTTGCACACTGTTTGTTGACAATGTGCGATTGTTTCCTACCCTCAAAAGCCCAAGGATATATGACTTTCATATGATCAAGTCGATCGATTATTCTGTGAAGAATATAATACAATTGGGGCCAAATTTTATATCACCAGAATCAGTGAAGAAAAGTGCACGTCTTCTTCCAAAAATTAGTAAAATTGGACAAAAGAAGTTCCGTGTGACCTACTCGAAAGAACAGGAGGTCCGATTTGGGTTTCTTGGTCCCCTTTTAGGGGTTGAACCGGCCAAATCAGGTGGCTTTAGGTTAATGTGACCTTGTACTAAATACCCTGCTCTCTGGAGTCTGGAGGCTCTGTTGTGACAGTCGTCCTTATGTGTCGTTCAGAAGCATGGAAATGTGAAATCTGGTCTTGGAGTTCCACAATTGGTCGCAGCTTCACAACAACATGATCTGAATGCAATTCTACCTGCAGGAATGGCTTGGTGGCTTTGAATATCGCCGTCTACTTATTCGGTTTAGCGAGTCCGCTGGACGTGCCGGGTATGGTGGATGCTTCTCTTCCTTTCTTGTATGGAGCCAAAGTGAACGAGCTCATCGTTAATGGAGAATGGTGGCGTTTAATGACCCCAACTGTTCTGGTAATGTGACTGCCCTATCCTGTCCTTGCTTTGACTATCCCATGGGTACCGTGATATGGTGATCTACTGTGAATAGCAATCTAGGATTTGGTTGGAAATTAGGTGCGACCAAATTTTTAAAGGTGCAATTTAAGTATTCTAACTTATTATTGTTTCCGTGGGAGTACAGCATTCGGGTCTCTTGCACTTAGGTTTGAGTACTTGGGCATTGCTTGAATTCGGTCCAGCTGTCGAAAGTGCGTATGGAACTTTAGGGTTTTCCATGATCTACGTGATTGGCGGTTTGTATGGAAACCTTTTGAGCTTCTTCCACACACCTCAAGGCACTGTTGGCGGCACTGTAAGTTATCTATGCATGTCTCCTGTGACATTACTTGTTGGCCGATTGTATTCCTCCCAGTGTTGTGGCAATTGTCAGTAACAGCCAAGAGTTTTCTACTCTTCAGGCCCGACTAACTATTGATCAAAATGTAAGGATTAAAATGCGTAACCAGTATTCCTTGGTCTTTAATTTCCAAAATTTCTGCAACTTCATGTATTCCTGTTATGGAAACAACCTGGTGTAACGGATCATGTGATTGGTTTGGACAGGGTCCCATTTATGCCCTTATGGCTACCTGGATGGTCTACCTATTGCGCAACCGAGAGATTATTGGATTGGACGTGGCAGGTGACATGGTTCGGAAAGTTGTCATCTTTACTGCAATCACTTACGCATTGTGCAACTCCTTCCCTGTTGATGACTGGTAAGTTGATCTCTCTTAATTTTGTAGCCAGTTTACTGGAGAAAACTCCTTTTCTGATTATTCAAGTAGTTCATGTGAACTTATGCAATTGAGTTAGATGTAAGTGATGCAAGCGATTTTTATTTATTATTTTTCAATAATTATTTCCGTACTTTCACACCTTTCTGTGTCCATATCCGAAGGGCAGAGACCAATCAATGTTCTGAAAATTGGAAGGTCCTTGTGTGCCCGATGAAAATGAGACACAGTAGCATGTCGGAACCCATCATTCTATACATTGAAATTGCTGAGAAGAATTGGCATGTGGTTGTAGTTTTTACGACAATTTACGAGTGTCGAATGGAGTTTTAAAATTTTCAATCCATGAGGATCATATTGAAGATTGTACTTGGATCGTTCGAAAAGAGACATGGGAAATTATGCATTTCAATTTGAGGTAGAGGCACTTGCCATTAATTAGCTACTGATTTTGTGATCCTCAATGACTGTTGTGTGATTATTTTGCGCATTTGCAGGACTCATCTGGGAGCAGCAGCAATGGGTGCGATCTTTGGCCTACTCACTTGCCCAATGGTGCAAGTGAATGTTCATGTTGAAGAAGTAGCTGAAAACAACGACGAGGACGCAATGGAGTCCTATCTTTTATTAAACGAGGGTCTCCATCCTTACAGGCTCTTTCTTGTGTTCGGCCTTTCCGTGGCCATCTTTTTTGCTCTCTACAGCGTGGGGGTGCCGTATGCAACCGAGTTCCACTTCCTCCATGGTGGCCTTGGCGATGAGTACTGGTAACTTCTCGATCGTAAATTATAATTTAGTTTGGAGTTCAAAATTGCAAGTGCTACAGCGTTTCAAATGTCCAACACATCAGTCTCTCAGCTTGTGAGAGTCAATGGCCTCAATTTCCACTATTTTCATCATGCCATGGCGTTCTCTGGACGGTTGCTGCTTATGCGAGGAACTCGATTGGAGAAGTACACGCATATACTAAAAGATTGGCGAAGTGCCTTGAGATATTATAGTTGGTTGTGCTTTGAAGCTTTGAAATCGCCGACCATGCAATTGGGGGTGAAGTAATAGCTTGTGTAGCACAAGCAGTGCTTGTAACGTGGAATATCTACTTCAGTTACCTTAACTTTCTGCACATGAGCCAGTGGATATGATGAAACGTTCGGTTTAGGACAGTGATTAGATTTGCTCCGGATTGTGGTACCATCTTTTCTTTTGTTTTTGTTCTCATGTGAGTTCTGTTGTGTTTGACCGTTTTGTTTTGTTGGGTAGGCGTTGTATTTGTGAGTCATACAGTATATCTTGACCAACTTGGAATGGTTCGTTTGTGAAGGAAAAATATAGGATTCTAGGAGGAATCTAAAACCTCTGGTTTCTCCATTGCAAGCCTTTCAACTTATCTGTCTTTGCTAAATCTTGATCTCAAGCAATTAGCAAGTGGTTAAGAAATGCTCATTCTTTTACTGAAGGCTTGAGTAATGTCTTCATAGTTTGTGTCCCACTAAAAAGCTCTGTTAACCGATTTCGACCATTGAGTAGGCAAGTTAACCCTTAAACAACAACAAAGCTGGTCACCGTGGAAATCATCTGTTTGGGTACCTTGTGAATTGTTGGCTTAGAAAAATGCAAAAGCACTTATTGGAAGACAAACTATTGTACAAGATCTTCCCTTTCCACACAAAATTTGGAGGATGAATAGTTGCACTTTTGTCCTACATGAAGGAATTCTTTTGTCATTCATCGGCCAGAAAACGTCTTCAGCCTCATTTATGGGTTAAGTTAGCTTGGATGTTGGGGGCTATTTAAGTGGTCAAGTGGTCAAGGAGCATTCCTCCCCTAGCAAGCTTGACTTTGCCCATATGAGGCACTTTGCACTTGTTGCTTCCTCAAATAATGGTGTTGATGATGGTGACCACTCAAGTACTATGAAGATTTGCTTGCCAAGATGTGACAGTAAACTAAACTTTTGCTCCACAACTTCAATACTTTGCTCCAAGGCCAACTCTCCCCAACTAAAACTTGATCTATCGTAATCCAATCTCTATCCTCCAAATCATGAATTCTTGATCTTCTTTGATTCAAAGTAGCAAAATAAATTAAAAAAAAAGCTTGTAATCTGATTATGAACTAGGTTTCTTCTATCCAAACTAACAATTTGGAAATTATGAACTAGGTTTCTTCTATCCAAACTAACAATTTGGAAATTCAGAAGATGCAATTGCAATCTAATTGTGGGTCAAGTTTTATAGTTGTAAGTATTTTAATTGGAGAGGAAATTTTGGAAATTGCATTCTTGTTACCATCTTGGAAACTTACAATTCATGAAGTGGTCAGGTTTCTTTATTGCGGATATTCTAGTTGGGACGAATATTTCTAAAATCCCATTGTTGCCACCAACTTTTAAATCATCAAGAATAACAAGCCAGCAACATTCATAAACTATGCTCAAATAAAATACTTTCTGCATGGATTTGGGGTGCCTAAACAATGATGTCTAAGTTGGAGATTTTGCATAGATAAGGAGATGGGTTATTGGATTTTGAATACGTATATCACTGACACAAAGACTAAAAATATAGTTAATTCCTTGTGGAAATTTTTTTTGGAGGTTTCTAGTGGGATGGAGGGAATATCTAATAATAATAGCTGGAGGTATAATTTTTCAAAAGCAAAAAATAATGGAATACCTAGAATTGAAATTGTCATGAAGTTGGATTCTTAATAGTTTAGCTTGAGGTCAGCTTCAACAGAAAGTAATTAATTTTTTTGAAAGCACATAGTTTTTGAAATTAATAAGCTAATTTGTCAAATCCAAAGAGAATTAACGAGCCTTAAAGGACTAAAGTACATTTAAAGGAAAAATGAATTAAAAAATTGACACTTTTTAGGGCAATGAAAAACAAAATAAAAATTTATTTATAAAAATCAACTATACAAATTTGTACTAAACCACTATGAGATTGTGTAGAAATTTGAATCACATAGATTGAGAGATTATAACATTTGAAGTTCTTTTTTCAATTGTGCTCAATAGCAGCATTTAGATTTTCACTCTTTCTAGAGTAAGATTTTTGTACTAAAATAGAACATCCTATCATGGACAAAAGACCCATTCTCGACATCTAGAAAATGATCCATGACAAAAAAAATTCAATAAATGAGATTTAGGCTACATTAGTTTGAGTTGGTGGAGATAATCAATGTCTTCAATGACAGTAAAGGAATAATTAGTGACTACAACAGGAACTTCCACCTTTTGAATGTAAATTCATTTTAGAAAGTGACTTTTTTAGGCTAGCTTAATGTTGTGCCTATCTTAGGAAATATTGTAAGTGATTTAGGTGAGTAAGATGACTATTATGGGTATACTTTTTGTTGATTTTGACAAATTGGGCAACAAACTTCAAAAATTCATACCAAATTCATTCTTTGTCAAATAATAATATAATTCCAGTTGTTCTCATTGTTTTACATGTGTCTTCATGTGGAAAAAAAATTTTAAATTTAAAAATTCATCAATTGCATGAGGACAAACTAGTAATTATGCTCATGATAGATTGTTGTACCTTACATGTAGTTTTTGTTAACAACAAGTTTTCACTTTATATCATGTTAGTTATATACCTATCAAGTTTTAGACTTTAGATGAAATTCAACTAGTCCTACGGGTTGTAATTTTCCCCCAAGTTCCAAGACTATGAAAACTTAGCCACAGCAGTGAGATGATGTGGCGAAAAGATTGCCAAGTCTAATATCAATTTGAAAAAAAAAACTGAAAAAAATTGATTTATTATGTTATGTTATGTTATGTTTTTTAGTTTTTTAAAGTATTTTTTATTCTAGATAGCATTGGCTGGTTCACAACAAGAGAAATAGGCTTGAAATGGCCCTCCAGTGCCTTTAAAAAACATCTACTAAACAAAGGAGGAGTTTTGAGAATGTTGACCAAAGTTATCAAAAAAATTCATGGTAGTATAACTTTTGATCTAGTCATCCAATCAAAAAAAAATTGTATTCCCACCAAAGAGTTAGGTATCCACACTGTATACCAAAATTTTATGAACATCGGACCAAAGTTGACTTTGTGCACAACTACTCAAGATTTCTTGTGTACATTCAACAATCATGTGGTCTTTCACGGGCTGAACATAAAGAAAGACAAAATGCTGGAAAATATACTTGTACAACTTGATCCTAGGAAATGTCCACTAAATAATTGAGAATCTAAATCCATTCTTCTAACTTTAGAGCAAGTAGGAATACTATGAAAGGTAATGCATTCATGAAAAGCCATGACTATCACTTTCCTATGCAATGAAAAAAACCATTCAACTTCCAAGATTATTTGAAGGATTGCCAAAAGTTCAAAAAATCTATCTAATAATTGTCAAATTATTAATAAAAAAATGAACTAACAAACTAGCCCTTCCAATTTTAAATAACTATTTGACAAAATTGTGCCAGAGAATCGCTTCACACTATAATATATTTGAACTCACTATGGCAAAAGTAATATCTTGAAGTCAATGGTTTACAATGGTACAATGCAAAAAAAAATGTATAATTTTTTTGATTCAAGATTGTATGTGTTCCAAAATTAAATTTATACATGTTTATTATTGGAAAATTGTAAAATTGATTAAAAAATATATTTGTGTTTATTGAATTCATAATGCTCCACTACAACATAAAGTAATACAAAAAAATATCATTTATTATGTTTTTGATTAAACAATAGTTATCAATATTATTTACAATGTTAAATAAAGGTTTGCAAAATTAAAAAAAAACTATGCTAGAAATTTTGTTCTAAATCATAATAGAACCTCTAGGCCTTCTAGTTACAATGCATAATGTTTAATAACATTTGTATTACAAAACTAATCCAATACTCTAATTGGAATATCCATCATGGGCCATATCTTATGTGCTGATGAATGGTTAAGAAAATTAGTTCAAATCATTTTAGCATTTTCTTAAATCACCAAGGAAAAAAATTGGCATCACTCACATTCAACTTCATCAAAATACTCCAATGATTTAAAAAGAAAAAAAATTAGAGTTTTTGTATTACAATGTAAATTCATAAATAATAAAAACTAAAAAAATGTATAAAATAATGTAACATGACAACATAAACAAGATAAAATATGTTTAAATTTATAAATTAATAAAATATAAACGACCAATATGAGAAGGATATCAGAATCAAATGACACTACTGGTGGTTCTGTCATAAGTTGCCAAAAATCATTTAATTTTGGAGTTTTCTCAGCTTGTATTACTGTCAATGTATAGTTCATATCCTATAAGCTATTGTCAATCAATAGAATTATAATATATTATATATTATAAGTAAAAAATTATATGAAAACATGCAAACTGGAAAATATTAATGAAAGTGCATATCTATGATATATATACTTGAACACATATGAAGATCTTGAATACGTATTAAATATAGTAGTGAAAAATGAAAAAAATCTTACAAGCCCAAATTTCATTAGGGTCATAAATTAAAAGATCTTCAACAGTGGCTTTTAAAGGTTCCAAAGCAATTGGCCATTCATCCTAATGATATATATTATATGGAGGTGTCACATCTTGCTTGTAATTAAAACTTAAAATACTATGGATTATACTTTATTATAATATCATTCAAAAAATTTAATGTTTAGTATTTTTGAACTTGTAAGCATAAAATATAAATCATATTTGATTAATCTTTTTATTAAAAAAAGTATCAAACCTTAGCCATGTCTGTAAAAATTCTACCACATTTGAGTATGTTGATATTTATTTCAATGATCTATTTATAAAACATCCAAGGATCAATTTTCAAATTGTGTATTACTGACAATGTAAATATTGTTGCATACTAATATTTACAATCTTTAATTAACTAATGGAAAAAAATATTGTATTATATTAAAGTATATTATAGATAGGTGGTTGGCAAGGAAGACTTTGGATAGAAAAATCTTTTTGAAAATATAAACTATAAGTATTTAACTAGAGAATTGACCAACGAGTTTATTTAATTTACATATGCAAATTGTTTGAAGGATTGACAACTTTGCAATTCTTGGATTGAAAGATAAATTGTTAGATGATTAGAATTGTATTAAGGAAAACACTAAACATGCTAACTATTTGATTAGTAATTAGAAAAATTGAAAGACATGAAGGTCTTACATATTGATATATTGATTTATTAAATAATTTAAAATGAAAAATGACTTATTGATTCAATGATAGGAAAATTTGATAAAATGGATGGATATATGGAAATTTTAGATATAGATATTATAATTTACTAGCATATTAGGAGCTTTAGTTGTTTAATAATAATTTAATTTAGTTTTACATTTTAAAGAAAAAATTTCCATCCCATTAGAATTTGACACAAGAAAACATCTTTAGAAAAATTATTATTTCTACCAAAATTGTTGGTAAAGTATATATAAATTGCTACCAATAAATCAATAAGTCGATTTGTCTTTGAATTAGTCATTTGAGTTGTTTTTCAATTAATCACTACTATAAAGCCAAACAATCCTCATTGGATTTTGGATTTCATCCAACAAACAAGTAAATGATAGATTGGTGGATTGAGTGACAGATTATTAGTTCAAATTTGTCAACAACTGATCCACCAAATAGTAGTCAAGCTACTAATTTGTTCAAATTAGTCATTCAATTAAGGAAAAATTGGCTCAACCAAAAAAATTGTCACTCAATCTTGTAGATTTATTAATCCCTAAAAAATAAGAGTACTCTTAGAGAACTATTGAAGTTCAAGTTGGTTCTTATGATTTCAATTTTTTAAATGATTTTTGGAAGTTTTTTAGAAGATAGAAAAGCACACTAGCTTTTGGGGAATATATTTTGTATTCAATTGGTACTTACAAGAGAAAATTTTATGCCACTTGAAGCTCAAAATAGGAATTGTTAGGCAACAATACAATCTGCAAAAATTTAAAAAAAATTTAAAAGTCTCGTCATGAAAAATGTTTTTGTCTAAAAAACACACTTTGGACTAGTGATGAGAAAGTTATGGAGAATCTTGTGTGGGGGCAATCATAGCATCTTCTTCAAAAAATAACTTATAGGATTCATTTTTTACCTCAATTTTCACAATTTAAAAAAAGAAGTTGTAAGTGGTTTATTTTGCTTGCTCAAACAATCTTGTAGTTGTGATTAGTGTATTTCTTAAGAATAAAAATTATATTTTTTTCTTTTGGATAGTTTTTCAAGACTCCCAATTCATTTCTTCAACATAATTTTTTTTAATTCAAAATCTATTTTGAATTAAATTTTAAATTAAGAAGATTCAAAGCCTTAAAATCTAATCAATCAAGGTCCAAAGAAAACACTTTTTCTCTTCAATCACAAATATCTTACAATCTATACTGTCAAAGTTTTTGAAATTTCTTCTATGCAATTTCATACTAGTTAAGTGCATATTACATAGTCAAATATGAAAAAAAAAAAATAATTAAAAATTTTACACTTTGCAATAGAAATGACAATTTTGATTGTGTTTTGATGGAAAAAAGGCCTCGGTGCTTTGGGGTTAATTGAAATTTGTCACTCAATCCTTTAGATTTGTTAATTCAAATATGTCATTCAATCCATTAGATTTATCAATTCACATTTGTCACTGAATCCACTAGATTTGTTAAGTCAAATTAGTCACTCCAATCAATCCACTAAATTTGTTAATTCAAAATTGTCTATCAATCCACTAAATTTGTTAATTCAAAATTGTCTATCAATCTATTAAATTTGTTGATTCAAAATTGTCTATCAATCCACTAGATTTGTTAAGGTAAAAGTACCTATTTGTGCTTACTTAAGCGTTTCATCTTGTACAATATGGGAAATTTGTTGAGAAAATGACTCAATGTTTGTAGGCATAAGAATGAGAAAGAATACAATAAAAGCCAATTTTTCCCCCCAAAATGAATATTTAATTCAATATAAACGTGGATTTTTCATTGGGACCCATTCCGGTCTCATAGACTCACCTATTGTGGTTAGCTTTGGCACTTCTCCCTAAGCAAAGAGGGAAAAGAGATAATTGGATGAGAAGGTAAAAACAAATAATCTTTCTCAATGAATAGTACATCCAATTATTTTCCACAATAGGCTAGCCTAAAAAGCCATAACAAGGGACTGTCCAAAATAGGTACTTCTACCTTAATTGATGATCAATCTACTAGATTTTGTCAATTCAAGCATGTCACTCAAGGTCTATTTATACATATTAGTTAGGAAACTAATAGATTGAAAAATCATCTAGATTTAGTATATGAGATTCATAGCCACTATGTAAGGGGCCAACTTTACATTGAAGAATTTGGGCAAGTCATAAGCAAACCATGTCAATAGTGAGTCTAGAAATATATACTCTAGAGATCAGAAAAAAACGGCTTTTGGAACATTACTACACCATACGACTATGCTCAACAAATTAGAATCTAGAGTAGGTTGAGTCATTAGTATGTTTTAAATGAAAAGTGGGTGATAAGGGATAGTAGACACATTGCTAGACCTGCTTTAATATATATATATCTGTGTGTGTGTGTCTAAATGACCTTTCAATCTTTTGATCTATCCAAATTAGTAGCTCAATCTAATAGATTTGTCAATTCAAATTTGTCACTTAGTCCACCATATTTTCCAATTCAAATATGTCACTCAATCAATCAAATTTCACTTAATCTACTAATCTATCTAGATCAATCATTCCATCCACAAATTGGGTCATTCAATCTATTAGATTTTTTAATTCAAATTTGTCACATCACTTAACCTACTAGGTTTGTTAATTCAAATTTGTCACTCAATCTACCAAAATAACAAATCTATTAATCTATCTAAATCAATAATGTTAATTTGAAATTCTTTCACTTATTCCACCAAATTTGTTAAATCAAATCTACCACTCAATACACTATTTTATCACTCAATTGTATCAAATATCACTCAAACCACTAATCTATTGCTCACTCTGCCAAATTTATTAATCCCTAACTGCTCGAGGCACCAAATTCTAGTGTTTTGAAAAACTTTGAAGTTAAGTAAAATCCAACCAGAGTGCTATTTTTAGTAGTTTATATTTTTGGATAACTCTTTTGGAAGTCTAGTTTTAGGATCAAAAAGCCGATCTTAAAAATGAAGAATCATTATTTTCCTATTCAAGATTTTGTGCGCGGATACCCATTGCAATCTTGACTTTATGTAGTGTTGAGGGCTCTTGGAAATGAGCCTCAAATACACTAGATCTTGGAGAAAAAATCCTATTAGAACTTCATTCAAAAAACTTGAAAAATAGATTTTCTTAAACCGTAAATTGATTGAGGTTGTGATACTAGGCTTTATAACCTCATATTTTTTTAGTGACCAACTTTTTAGAGTTGACATGCAAAAAGAGAATTGAAAAATTTTCATAGTTTTAACACCTTCATAATCAAACATTACAATCTTTCAATCTATAAGTGATATTGTTATGTTTTCTTTTCCTATGTGATCTCTAACATGTCTAGTTTGAATTTGTACGGTTAAAATTCTAAAGAAATTGGTACAACTTATGAAAATGTCCATTTTTTGTTCAATTTAGAGCAAATTTCAAGAAGCTCCAAATAGGCCTTGGGCATTTAGGGATTAAGCTACATTTGTCTCTCAATCTACTAATTTGTCATTTCAAATTTGTTACTCATTTCACCAAATAACATATCCTAGTAAGTGATAACCCTTGATCCACCAACTAAAGGATAATCCACTCACTTTGTTACAGTTATAAATTGGTGGATCCAAAAGACAAAGTGAGTGAGTGATAAATTGGTAGTGTGACAATTTTGTTAGCTTACAAATTAATTAACTTATTCATTGGTTAAATATGAATGTATTAAATTGGTGAATTACAATGAAATGAATGAAAGTTTATATTGAAATAAATTATTTGTTGATTGAAATATGAACCTATAGAAAAAGCTAGGTATTGTTTTTGGATCATTTAAAATAATGTTGAATAATTACTATTAATGATTTAGATCCAAATCAAAAAATAGATACTTTTGTCAATTTTATATATTTCATGAAATGAATTGGAATAGAAATTAGAGTAGAAATTTGAAGAATTTAATTTTTTTTTTAAGAAAACTTTTAGGGTATGCAATATTAAATTGACATATGCTTTATATCTCCATCATTATTTCTCAAGAAACTTTCATAATATGATTTGAATTAAAACAATTACCTTCTGAATCACATTAAAATCTCCAAGAATTAATTCATTGTACGGACCTAGATTTTCACTTTTAATATACACATTCATCCATGCCGGCCAAGCTTGAAGTTGCACCTATATTGTCATTGCTCTTCACGTCTTAGTGTCAATAATTAAATAGCCTTAAAAAATAAAACTACGTTATTCTTCAAATTTGACTTTTGTTATTATCTGTTCTTTTCATCCAATGTGATAATCAATATATATACACATATAGAGACAAATATGATTGCATTCTTTGAGATTTGTAAAATTAAATTATCTTGTAAAATTTATAAATAAGAATTGAACCAATATATTGAATGTTGGAAATCAATAGATTCTTGGATTGATAATAAAAATATATATTATTTATTAAAAAAGTTATAGAATCATTGAGAGATGAAACTAGTTTAGTTTTCCAAAGACATTACATTAGAAGATCACACAATTTTCCATCTTTGTAATAGGATTCTAAAGTAAACTCATTGATTTTGATTCTTTCAAGGATTCAAGTGGGTATAGTGTTTCTTTCTTCCATCTCTATAATTCAATGACATTTGCTATTGATTTTTATTGGAATTTATAATTAAACTATTTATCACTATGAAGGTGATGTTCTTTTTTAATCTTTTTTAATCATTTGTATAAGACCTCATATTGATATATTGTGGTAGTATAGAAGATTTGACATTTTTCTTGTTACATTGGATTAGCATATCATCTTTTTATAAGTATGGACTAACAAGGTAATGCCACTGGATACTTTCTAAATGAATCTAGTCATATTTTAATTGATTTTGGTGCATTACTTCAGTAGTCATTGGTAGTTTTTTTTCCATTATGCAACCCAAATTGACCTTCTCTTCTGGTTTGGTTTTTAATTAATTACTTGCCATCAACCAAGTTCAAATGGTGTTTGGAAGGGTGACATTTGGACATCAAACCACATACCGCATAGCTTATTGTCTACCTATAGTATAAAATTTTGAAAACAAATCTTATACCATATATGTTATATATTCTATAATATTTATTTTATTTTATGTACTCTATATTATATTATACTCATTCTATATATATGGGTAATATATCCTATATTTCTCTATGTAGTTTGTTTGATTATTTGGGTAACTTGAATAGGAGAACTTAATCAAACAATTTCCTAAAGCAAAAGGACACCATACAAGTTTGAAAAAAAAGGCTCATTTGGTGAACAAATTAATTGATGCATTCATCAATTCATGCATTTAACAATTGATGATTGCCACTATTGATGGAATACATTGATTATATGGCCTCCCCACATCTATACTAAGGTCTCATTTGGAGTTATAATGAAATTTTATTCATTGCCGTCTATCTCCACAAATGTAGAAGACATCAATTTCTATAAGATAAATCAATTAATATTTTTTTCTTAAAATAATTTGTCAACAATCCATAATAAAAAAATCTATAATTTTATGAATTTCATTCATCCCACTTTGTCTCCAAAAATAAAATCAACAATTTTCTATTATTACAAAATAATCATCCAAAATACAATGAATGCACAAATCATTAGCATTCTATTGTAGTTGCATAATTATTTTAGATGCAATTTATTATAGGTCAAAATGATTTTTTTATTTTAAATACCAATAAATTGTCTTGAAAGTTAAATAATGGATTGAAGGGTTTTAAAAAGATGGTCTTTGCTAATTAATTGAGATCTATAATTGTTTAAAAAATTATTATATTATTGTTATCATATATTAGTCGTTTGATCCCCAAATTTGAATTGTACATTTGGTTAAAAACTAATGTTGGATTTTGACATTTTTATGTAGCAGCAAGATACTAATTTGGAATTAGATTTGGGACTTCTATTCCTAATCAATGAAGCTAAAAGGTAATTGACTCTCAATTTCTCTTTTAAGAATAAAAGACTATCCACAAAAAATATTTTAGAAATAAACAAACACACATTGGATGTAGATTGTTTATTGCAACAATACTACTATTGGGATTGGAATTTTACAATTCTATAACTAAATTCTTAACAATTTGGTATTTGAATCATATTTTACTTCTTTCATTTACTATATATTTTCAAGCATGAATGTGAAATTTCTTTTGTTGAAGTTTTTAATGTGTATTTCCAGCTTATTTCATGAAATTGTTATGGAGAGTAACAAGTTGTAGGATCTACAAAATTTAGTGTAAAAGGTTTAAAAGATGAAACCTAACCATTTGGGAAGAATTGAAAATGTTTCTTTTTGAATCCAAGCAACGTGATCTTGCAATTGGTAAGGTTTCTTCTTCTAAAAATTTAGGAAGATGTACTCTAATAAATTAAATAAAGGATTGTATGGTTGGATTTGATAATGGATAAATATAGATGAAAATTTTAGGCTTGCTTTGGATTCAAGTACTTTGAAGTAGTTTTGGACCTAAAAATATCAAATTCTTTTAGAGGTTGATATACATTTAAGCATGTGAAATTTAATACTACCTAGACGCATTTTTTATGCAAAAATCATATTAATTAATGGAGATTTCTTACTTCAGAAGAGGAATTAGAAGATAAAAGTTCAAATTTTTTTCTCAAATTGTAACCTTTGTGGAAATTGCAGCTTTTACAAAGTCACTAAAACTTCAATTTTTATGAAGCTCTTTTAAAAGGCATATGAAGATCTTAGAGAAGTCATATGTAGATCACATAGAAGTGATACAAATTAATAATGCATTAATCCCTACTGTTTCTTGACTACTTTTCGCAAAATATATTCAAAACTACCATTTTCTAGTTCATTGAGTGTAATTGAAATGCAAAAATATTTTTTTAATTCTTACCTATGCTAATTTGTACTAAACTATTATAGGAATTTGTGGAAAAATTTCAGTCTGTTTGACCTTGTAGATTGCAAGATTAAATGTTTGAAGTTAAAAGAGAAAAAAAATTTGGCCCTATCCAATAGGGTCAACATAGTTAGACTCAATTTTGTGGCGAAGAAGGCACTATCCAATTTTGGAAATTTGTATCACTAGGTAGGTACTTATATTAATTACATGCATGCCAATTTTCAAAGCTAATGAAGGTGTTTAACAATTCAAAATCATCTTGCTCAAAAAGAATATCCTCCTAAAAGTAACTAAACGAATAAAATTTCAATTGTTTTTGGTGAGCTCATTTTTAAGAAGAATCAAAGTTTCAACAATTCACACAAAGATTTATTTTTCTAAATCAAGATTAAAAAATTATATAAATGTATATATAAAAAAACTCATGAATTTACACTAGCGTTTGAGTTCATGGTTCTAAAATTGTCTAAGTTTGTCATTTTTAGTACATTGAGTGAAAACTGGAAAAGAAAATATTTATTTCATTTTCAACTACACATTATTTTTCTATGTTCCTGTGAGAATGTGTGGAAAAATATTTATGCCATTTAGGCTTCATAGATTGCAAGATACTTCATAGATACAAGCATTCAAAGATAACTCTAGAAATTATTAGCTTGCCTAATTGCTTGTTTGGTTGCTTCCCCTCTCTATTAGCACGCTATCCAAGTTTCTCCTAAATTTTTGAGCCCCATAACTTTTGATCTAGACATCCAATTAGAAATAATAATAATATTTTTATAAAGCTAATACAAACACGCATATTTGGTCAAAAATTTCACTTTTATCTGTTCAAAAATGATTTTGTTAAAACCAATATGAATCTTCAAATATTTCTACAGAAGATTATTGTCTTTTTGTGTGAAATGCAATATGAACTTGCCTTTGGGTCACTTGTCATGACTCTACAATCAATAGTGAAATCTAGGATGAACAAACTCTTCATCTTAGAGGTGTGTTGTTTAACCAATTGTAGATCCAACTCCATTGAAATGTATTGACTACATCCACTATAGAACTCCAATATAGGACCATTCAAATTTTCTTATTCTTGAACTATTTTAGAATTAGAAATTTTGAACACTCTTTTACTGGCATTCTACAATGACATCCTCTCGTACATTTTGATAGAATTGGGTCACGATTGGTATAACAACAATCTACCTTACAATTATCATGATCTACATGATTCATTGGAGTGAAGTCTCTCTTTGCAATATAAAGATGATTGGATGGTGGTGGTGGAATTTAATAATTAAATGACCAAATTCTCGATTCCGGGTTTAACCCTATAAAGATGCTACGGATCTAAAATGTCCAATGGATGACTTCACTATTAATTATAGAAACATAGAATGCACCTATTAGCCCAATAATAAAAATATATTGTTGACTACCTTGGTTACAAAGGGTAGCATCCTTTAGACGCTTAAGGACGCAAAACATCCTTTAGATGACTTCACCTTTAGATTGGAGGATGAAAATAAACAAAATTTCATCCAAATTTTTTTTTGAAGTTGCTTGAGTACATTTTTAGTAAATAGTATTGCAAATTCCCTCATTATGATATTTACTGACTTTCTATAGCTAAGAAGGTGCTTAATCCACGAATCACCCTTGTAGTGTATTTTGGCCATTTCTTGCTATTTTCACTTCAAGTGAATTTTAGGCATAAAAATGATATCTTTTTAATTTGATTCCAACTAATTAACCCCTAAAACCCTGCTTGTCCCCTCGAGGGACAATTTGGGTACGGATAGGTTCCTATTGTCTGAGTTTGAAGTGAATTTTTTTGAGATTTTTTGAGGTTGTTTAGCTTTGCAAGAGCTTTGTGGATATATAATTTTTGTTTCAATCAGATGCCGGATGAAAAAGTTATGGCACAATGAGCAAGAAATAGAGACTGACAGGCAGCCCCAAAAAATTTACAAAAAGTCAAAATAATTTTTTTTGAATTTTTTTCCTAAAATATTATGTTTTTACCTACACGTGAAGCTTTGATTCATTCTACTTGGACTAGGGATGAGAAAGTTATGGACAATCTTAGTTTTTTAGGCAATTTAAGCATCTTCTTGAAAAAACACTTTTTGTTCAACTTTGAACGCTAATATCTTCCAATCCGTACGGTGAAATTTGATGAAATTTTTACTACATGATCTCAGACAAGTTAAGTACAAGATCCTTTGGTTAAATTCCCCCCAAAACAAAAGAAATTGGTTTCCTTAAGTGAATACAACAGAAGTGGTAGTTTTGAGTGATTTTGGGCAGAAAACACCCTCGGGGCTTTAGGGGTTAAATGAAGCTTACCAACTGAAGTTTCTACTCCAATTGAAAAACTTGAAAATATCGTAAATTTCAATATTTTATAGCAATATGAACTTTAGGCCTCTGACCATGGTTCATTGATTTTCTAATTTTAGAGTAACATGATAACTTTGGTTTATACCATGGTGTTATACTATAATATACATGCATTGTCCAAATTTCATATTTTTCGAGAATATTTTGTATTTGATATTTATTTATTATTTATTATTTATTTATAAAAAAAATCACAGTAATTTCAAATGTTCCCAATGATGGACACTGAGGCTTGAAATCAGGGGTCATGAGGCCGTCCTTCCAGGGTTAAGGGAGTTCTTACCATTTCCGTGAAGGAGAGGATGCACACTCCTTCCAGAATGGGCTTCAGCTTGCCTTCGCCGCGCAATGCTTTCACCACATGCATCAGCGTCGGCGTCTCCGCCTGCACACCATTCCTTCTCAATTGCAACAAACAAACATTCGATCCCCAGGTGAAGAAATTCAATCTTGCTCTGTGCTCTTGTTTCTGTGCTTTGCTTTGGTGTTACCTCAAGCAAATGCACCACGCACGTCGGGTACACCATCAAAAACCCTGCCATTCTGGAGATCGGCCCTGCGCCTTTCATCGTCGATTCGTGCCATCCTGCACATCTAGTCACGGCGGCCAACTCGATTTTTAGTAGCCATGGAAATGCTCTCCATTCTGATCATGCTGAATGTTCGCTTTTGGTGCATCATTAACATTTTTAATAATTTCTTTTTACCCCTACCGGACCAGGAATCCCTGATTGGGTCTCATGTTTATTTAAGGTCATTTGGGGATGTTCTTTTTGTTCAATTCACTTTATTTTTCTCTCCTGCGCATGCGTTGTTCTTCACTGATTCTGATGATATAAAATTTAGCCCCGTCTGAATTGTATTCCTCACGTTATGGTCAATCAAATTGGTTGGGGTAGTAACCGTGAATTCTTGGTCCTTTAGGGTTTAAGACTTGTGTAAGCAGTTTACGGAATTGCGGTGATTGGTTGGAGATTACCGACTACGCGGTCCTTTGAAGTTTCCGGCTGCTTGTCCTCGGGAATTTTGCCGGCGTATAACAGGCGACTTATGTTGGGTCCTCTCTGCACAGTTTTTGCCAGGGCAAGAGATGTGTTATTGCTGTGAAAAGGCAGGTCGCTCAGTGATTTGCAATCGTCATCGCCAACAAACTTGACAGATTCGTCAGCTTTGGAGGTAATGGCTGAGGTAATGATTGTGATTCAGGGAATTTTTTTTTGGCATTTTGGGATATAGCGGTGAGCTTGAAAATGTGTGCAACGGATAGCATAATCAATTAATCTGACTTGAAATTAGTGCCAAAATCTCCAATTTCAAGTCCTCGTCGTTCAAAAGACCTCATAAATTGTTGTGCTTCTAATCCACAGGGCGTTTTGTGATGAATGTGAATGATTCCTGACTGTCTCTGTACATCATGCAGATTCTCCAAAGGCACTGCTCCTGCGTGATATGGGAAGCAACCAACAGTAGAAATAGTTTCGGAGCGATTACAGCTTTAAGTGCAGCCTGTTCCACGGCGGCATCCAGCATGTTGGGTCTCGACTGCAAAATATTCATGTAAATGTCGTCTATCTGTGACTGCGTCGGCCTCGCCATGATGATTGCTTCGACAGCGAGGTAAATAGATCTTGATGGCGCTCAAAAACTAACGATCAGGGAAAGGGAGACAGAGCGAGCGAGGAGAGTTTTTATCAATATGATCGACCTGAGGTATGTGCAATGCAGCGTCCAACACTTGCAAGCAATTAGGGTTGGCAGAAAATCTGTTCACCTTATGGTATGCAAATGAAAGCTATGTCATGTGAACTCCTTCACACCATGTAACTAGGAGTAAGGAATTGGTTTAGAATGTTCCAGAAGACTGAGAAATTCTGTTCTTCTGCGCTGGAAGGGTGCTTAGGGTTGCTTACCATGGAGGTTCTAGGATTGTGGGACTTGCTTCTCCACATTTGGGATGTCTATCGAACAGGCACGCATGTGGCTTGTGTTGACAGTTGATTTGTAACCGCTTCATTCCAGGCTTGGCTTGTTTGTTTGTTGTTTTTAAACAAATGAAACGGAATTTCATCAGGCTTGGTTTGGAATTCCTTGTCAAGGTTTGCTGGAGGGCTTGATCACGAGGGGTATCAAACCTCGTGATTCCAGCTCTGGAATTTGCCGGAAGTTTAGTATTTCAAGATTGGTAGTGAAATGCAACGCCATCACTTCCCACGTGTCCTTCACATTCAATTTAGGCTGTCGCTGCAAAGCTACAGTAAGTTACAGATTCATGGGGTTTTCTGTGTTCACATTCAATCAGGGTTGTCACTGCAGAGCTATAGTAGTGGTGAGTCACAGGGTCTTCACAGGTTGTCAGTGCAAAGTTATGCCATTAGTGGAAACATGTTCTGTAAAGACCCATGACATTTGCGTGGGTTCATGAAATTACCCATTACGCTATTAATGATATTTAGTGTTACTTACCCAATTACTTAGTCACTCTAATTCTCATTAATTTGACAAATAGTGTTCATGTCGGCATTCTAAATTGATAATATTAGTGATATTTTTGACATTTAGTACACTGCATGTCAACATGAACACTACTAAAAATTAGAATAGTTGACAAATATTGTTCATGTTGACATTTAGAGTTAACCCCTAAAGGACCAAACACCGTTTTTTGACAACATAGCGATTTTGGGCAGCTCACTATGACCGGAATTTTTCTTTTTTTTCTTTGAAATTTTCACATAAGATGTGCCCGAGGAGTAGCTTTAAGGTCCAACAATTTTCGTAACTTTTGACTACATGGTTAAAAAGTTATTGCATGATATGCCATTTTCATTGTTCGGCGGGCAGCCGGGGCAGCAAAAAAAACTTCTTTAAAAGTCACTTTTAAAAAAAACTAAAATTTGAAATTGGTTCTTTAGATTTATATGTACGTGGGAGGCTTTGAATCATTCCATTCCGATCAATGAGTCAAAAGTTATGAGGATTCTTAGTTTGAGGGTAGTTATGGAATCTCTACTCCAAAATAAACTTTGAAGTCCTTTATTTAACTCGATTTTCAATATTTTTGAAAAAAAATAAAAACATTGGATGTAGATTGTTTATTACAACATTACAATCATTGGGATTGGCATTTTTCAATTTCATAAATAAATTCTTGACAATTTAGTGCTTTGAATCATTCTCTACCTCTTCCTACTTACTATTTTTTTCCTATATGTTGTACAATTCCAAATGATCTGAAAATTTTCAAGCATGTAGCCAACTTGCCTTGAAGAATAAAACCAAAGAGTAACCATCATTTTGGACATTTTTTCATACAAATGTGACCTTGTGGAGGGCAGCTGCCCGTTTTTTTGCAGGGACAAAAAAAGGATTTTTGTCAATTCAAACGCTATTATCTTGCAATCCACTTGGTGGAAAATTCTGAAATTTTTTTCGCATCTTCTTAAACAAGTTTACTACAAGATCCTACGGCTACAAGTGTCCAAAAATGTTTTTTTTCTAAAATTTGGCACTAGTATTAGAAATGGCAGTTCTGGAGCGGTTTTGGTGAAAACATAGTCAAAAACCTTTAGGGGTTAAAGTTTGTAATTAGTGTATCGGTACTGTGGTAGTGCAAATGGTGTTGTGTTTTTTCTTGTCAGTCATGTCCCTAGTTTGTACATAGTATGTTACCACTCTTTTAGGAAAGGTGCACAAGGTCTTTTGGTCTACCAATTGGTTCAACACATCTTCATGAAGAGTCCAACTTCATTATAAATTTATCTCAATGCAACAAATTATGGATGTGGCTGTACCATCAATTTCATTATATTGTTGTTATTTAAAATTCCAACAATTGATTTCAAATGCTTGAATACTTTTTTTAGCACTAAAGAATACACTATGGTGACATTGATAAAGCAATATTTTCTACAATAGATGGCACATTGTGAATGAGAAATGCATCATTCATCACATAAATTTTTGGCATGATCCATATTTTTACCTCAACATCTATTCAATATATAGAGCAAAAATTACAATGCATTGAACAAAAAGTGATCAAAATCAAATGTTTTGAAAACAAATATTATAAAGTATGAAGTGATATCTATTAAAATATCAATACAGAATATTAAAAGGAAGTGAATAAGAAATTTGATTTATTTATTTATTTATTTATGGCCATTATTAAATACAACATAAATCTCCAACAAAACTATACAAAATAAAGTCAATAATAACTCACATTGCAACCTATGGATTCCCAACAATGACTACTAAAATCTTGTGTCCTCGATTCCATCAAAATTCTCCAAATATTTTTTGAAATCAATATTTTCTATAGGTTATAATATTTTATATGTTATTAAACATATTTATCCCTAGGTCTTGCAAATTTTGATTGGAGTGCATCTCAATTGGTATATAATATGTCAAATGATGTCAAAGTTGTGATTGCTTGAAATATCAAACTTTGTAAAATTTTATATGATTTTAAGGAAATAATGTCAAAACTAAGTCAATGTATATGATTGTCTCAAAACCATGTTAGTAAATTTTTCTCAACTTTAACTATGGTATGTGTCATTATATTCTTTACAAGATTTGTGTTTCAAATATTAAATTGAAATAATTAATAATGTACCTTGAACCCAAAACTTACCACATTTCTATTATGCCAAGCTAATTTTTCTAAGTCAGTGTAGCCAATGGGATTTGAAGTATTTTGTGCTTTGTGGATGATTGGTCTAACCCCATAGTTTTTTGGATAAAAAATTATAAAATATTCTAGAAATTACCACAAAACAATGATTTAAAAAAAAATAGGGATATGCAAATCAAAACTTATCCACTTTTTAGAATTTGTAATTGTAGAATCTCATTTTTAGCTAATAGAAAGGTCTTGCCTAAAAAAATTGGGTTTTAAAAGCAATCCATGTGTGAAGATATGACTGAGCAGCACGATGTTTTTTAAGGTTGCCTAAGCTTTTGACAATGTGGGCCATGTGGCTTTATTAAGCTTTCGAGCCCCATAATTTAAATTCTTAGTTCAAGGCTTTGCTTTCTTCAAATTAAGAAGATAGTATGTGGTAAATTTTCAAAGCAAAAATAATGTTTTATTCTACCTGCATGAATTGTAGGTTACAACAAAAGAATTAAAATAACTTTTAAACCAACCGTTGGATCTTTGTAAAAAAAAGACTTCCTTACAGATCATTTGATTTTCCAGTCTCAAAAAAATAAATTACAAAACATAATGATATTTCGCTTTGGATGCACAAAACACCCAAAAACTATTTCCTATTGAAAAGAGCTTTAGAAGAGGTCAAGTGGAATGTTAGGTAGGTACACCCAATTGTGCCACTGATCTTAAACCGTCATCTATACTATATGCGCATTTCCAAAATCAATTATGTACCTATGTCGAAGAAACGCTTTTAGAACCAAACTTTGTTCCTTAATAACTTTTGCATACAGTATCCAAATGTCATGTTCTCTAGTGCGTTGGAACCTCTTTCCACTTGCCTACAAGAACATATGAAAATTTAACCAGTCTAAGGTAGGGGGCTGTAAAAGTGACCTTTTACCAGCTGATTTGCATTTGGGGGAAGCTAAACTCCTTAAAACAATTTTCAGTAAATTTTCATGGTAAGAAAAATGGAATTGGCATCTAATCCAAGTGGTTTCATATTTTTTGGACCTTCATGGAATTAGTTATGAATTTTTGAAGTTGAAAAACGGTAGTTTCTAAAAGCACCCCCCTCCTGAAATGTACACTTCTGGTACATGTTAGAGGCAAAATCTACCAGATCGCTTTTAGAGACAGGTTGCTTTTACAGCCCCCTACCTTAATAGTAGTAACTAGGCTCAGTAGCAAAAAGTGGCGGTTTTGGGTGTACCTACCTTATACGGCATCCTACATTTTCTACGTTAAAAATTTATAAAACATTCTAGAAGTGTCGGAAAGACAGAAGTACTTCTTGGACTCTCTCGACTTGAACAATTTCACATCAAAATTTCATCATTTTGACTACCGGGAATCCGGGATATCTGGGCCACAAAAAGTGGCATTTGTTTTTTCTTCAGCCTCCTTTACTCAATTTATGAGGTCAGAGTAGTACTGCTCAGTACAGTTTTGAGGTCAGAGTAGGACGAGCAATTTAACAACTTCCATTCATCCTCTTTAGAATTTTTTCGAAGTTCACCAACAATTCCACCTACTCTAGAATGAGGAGTTGAGGACAATTAACAAAAATATTATCTCTATTTTTATTAGAACAGCACCGTTGCAAAAAAATGCTAGAAATCAAAATCAAAATTGATTCAATTCAATAACCCTTAACCCATAAAAGATGCTGAGGTCGTATGAATAACAAAGAATCCCTTCATGTAGGATAGAAGTGCAACTATTCATCTTCCAAATTTTGTGTGGAAAAGAAATATTTTCTATTGCAGTTCGTCTTCCAACGATTGCCTTTTCATTTTTTAAGCCAACAATTCACAAGGTCCCGAAACAAATGATTTTCATGGTGACTGGCTTGTCCTTTAATCCCTAAAGGACCAAAGTGTGTTTTTTGGCAACATAGCGATTTTGGGCAGCTCACTACAAATGGAATTTATATTTTTTTTCTTTGAAATTTTCATACAACATGTGCCCGAGGAGTAGCTTTAAGGCCCAACAATTTTCATAACTTTTGACTACATGGTTAAAAAGTTATTGCATGATATGACATTTTCAGTCCTTGGCGGGCAGCACGGGCAGCAAAAAAAACTTCTTTAAAAATCACTTTTTAAGAATATTAAAAATTTGAAATTGGTTCTTTAGATTTATATGTACACGGGAAGCTTTGAATCATTCTATTTAGATCTATGAGTCAAAAGTTATGAGGATTCTTAGTTTAAGGGTAGTTATGGAATCTCAACTCTAAAATAAACTTTGAAGTCCTTTATTTACCTCAATTTTCAATATTTTTGAAACAAAATAGAAACATTGGGTGTAGATTGTTTATTACAACATTACAACCGTTGGGATTGGCATTTTTCAATTCCATAAATAAATTCTTCACAATTTAGTGATTTGAATCATTCTCTACCTCTTCTTACTTACTATTTTTTTCCTATATGTTGTACAATTCCAAATGATCTGAAATTTTTCAAGCATGTAGCCAACTTGCCTTCAAGAATAAATCCAAAGAGTAACCACCATTTTGGACATTTTTTTTATACAAATGTGACCTTGTGAAGGGCAGCTGCCCGTTTTTTCGCAGGGACAAAAAAAGGATTTTTGTCAATTCAAACGCTATTATCTTGCAATCCACATGGTGGAAAATTCTGAAATTTTTTCCACATCTTCTTAAACAAGTTTACTACAAGATCCTATGGTTACATGTGTCCAAAAATTCCTTTTTTCTAAAATTTGGCACTAGTATTAGAGATGGCAGTTTTGGAGTGTTTTAGGTGAAAACATAGTCAAAAACATTTAGGGGTTAAGCGGATAAAACCTGCAACCAGTTAGTCTACCTTCAAAAGTTCAAAGGCAAAAAAAAAAAGAGTAAAAGTATGCATGCATCAATGTTCAAGGAGAGTCACCAGTTGGTACAATATGAATGTTGGTTTGGTATGAAGTAAAATCAAGGCCATTAAGCCATGAGCGCCCAGTCCATGTTCACAAAAATTCAAACCCTTTTACACTCATTCCAATTAAACTATCACCTAAGAAAAGATCCACATTAATTGACCGTACCGATTGGTAATAGAGACATGTCAAGATACAGGGAAAGGGACGTGTCCTTTGACCATACTATTGAAAATATTATAAGAGTCAAACAAGGACATCTTTCAAAAATGGATAGGCCATATTTTGGCCCCTAGAGCACTCGGGGATTAAGGTAGTGTGCTCTAAAAGTGATCATATTCTAAATGCGACCCCTATTTAGGAATGAATGACATGTTGCTTGAAATATCTGTTACTGTCAATGATGAGTTAGGTAGGCTTATACTATCGCTTTAAGAGCAGATTACCTCAGAGCATGTCAACTTGATACCATGGTTGTTTCATGTGCATGGCACAGATTGGAGATACCAGTCCAACCCTGGTTAGTACATTGCTAGCTTGGCGATTTGGGAAAAATCCCAGTTGCAATTTATAAACTAAAAAGAATCCTATTTAGAGTGAGAAAAAAAAATCCAGACACGGTGCTTGGAAAAATGGCTCAATAGGAATTCCAGGAAAATAGCGTAAGCACTTGGGAACTCCTGATCATTGCATCCTGTACTTTCAAGTAAGCTTAGTACGTCAACAAAAAGTTGAAGAGCTCATCTGATTTGCTTGCTCACTGTGCCCAGTGAAGTTAAAGATGATTCATGAGTCAAAGACACATGCTCAACCAATTTTCTTTGCTTGCACGTTGATAACTTAGAGTCGGTTGTTGAGTGACACAAGCTACCAGATTTTTTTGTTCTGGTACAAAGCAATAACGGTGGCCAAGATCAGACTGTCCCTCTGAAATTTGACGTCAGTCAGTGGGTCACAGATGTAGGCCTAGCCTTGTATTGCACACGAGAAACAATGTTGAGGGTACTTGCCCATTGTCTAAGGTGGGTACACACAAAACCGTCACTTTTTGCTACTGAGCCTAGTTACTACTATTAGACTAGTCAAATTTTCATATGTTCTTGTTGGCAAGTGAAAGGAAGTTCCAACGCACCAGAGAACGTGGCATTTGGACACCGTATGCAAAAGTTATTAAGGGTCAAAGTTTGTTTCTTGAAAGCGCTCCATCCAAATAGGTACATAACTGATTTTGGAAATGTACACAACCTGTAGATGGCACTTTAAGGTCAGGTACCATTTTGGGGGGTGCCTACTTTAATATAAGCAACTTTCGTTCGCCTAAATATTGGAGATTTTAATAAATTTTTGGATCAGTTTGCATGGGTGACCGAGCCAAGAAAATCAGTTTAAGAAAAAATCTTGAGCACAATCATCGGCTATGGGCACTATGACTATGAATGTAACATGTAGGCATTGTAAAAAGCAATGTACCAGGTGTGTTTGGGGGCTCTTGGTTTTTGAGGTTTCCTTTGCCAGATTGAACTTCCCAATGGATCCACAGTGAATGAGTTGTGGGTAGCAAGCAAAATAAGTTTGAGAATTAGAGAATTTCAGTGATAATTTTTTTTTTTAATCCCCCTTTAAAGCTTGGGCATTGCTATGATTTCTTTGACCATGCTTTGCTGCCTCACTTGATGCACTTTGGGAAAATGAAAAAATTGTTGAGCAAGTGAAGAAATGTGGCCCGGACTCAAAATCTAGAGCACTCCATTTAGATGGCGTTGGGTTGCATTTTTCTCCTCTCCGATTAGTCCCACCTTTCATGTGTTGTTGCCATGTTTGGTTACCGTTCACGTTGAAGATATTGTAATAACTTTGAAATGGTCCAACTTCACTACAAAGAACTTAGATCTTTTTAGTTTTTTCTTGCTTGGTCCCAACTCACAGTTGCTAGCATGTGAGTTTAGGATCTTGAGCCCATGAACATAAGAGCCTATGTTATAGGTACCTTCCATGGTTATAAGATACTTATATTATAAGTATATATGTTATAGACACCTTCAATAGTTGTAGAATACTTGTAGGCTCACATGCTAGTGTCGTTGGGCTCCAACTATGACACAATCCATTGAGAGGGATTTGGCAACTACTTTTGTTCATATCTTATCCATTTCTTTTTAGATTTGTAGCAACAATGTCCAAATGGGGTAAGCTGCCCAATACGCCCAATGTACTTCTTGTTTGTAGATAGTTATGTACAACATGATGGCTATCCATTGGCCTTCTTGTATAAGGTTCTTGTGTAATTTAAGGTGGAAACACCCTAAACCGTCCCTGTACGCAATTCCATCACCACGTACCAACATAGTCCATTCTTACTATGAAAATGTGCCCCCTTGGTATATGGTGATGGAATTGGGTACATGGACGGCTTAGGGTTTCTACACCTTAGGTGTATCTTGTGTAACTAGCTCCTGGTGCCATGATTATGCCTTTGTAAGCCGTGTAAGGTAGGTACCCCAAATGTGCCACTGACCTTAAACCACCATCTATACTATGTGTACATCTCCAAAATCAGTTTTGTACCTATGTGGAAGAAACGCTTTGCATACAGTATCCAAATGTCATGTTCTCTGGTGCGTTGGAACCTCCTTTCACTTGCCAACAAGAACATATGAAAATTTGATGAATCTAATAATAGTAACTAGGCTCAGTAGCAAAAAAGTGGCGATTTTGGGTGTACCGCTACCTTATTTGAATCTTGCAATGCTGTGAGGAGAAATGAAAAAGCAAGAGGGGTCAGATGAAGATCAATCCTAGCCAGAAGTTGCCAAAGCTACATCAAGAATTGGGTGCAGCACACGTGGCCGACATGTGGACGTGGTGTCTTCCCTCCCTCCCTCCCTCCCTCCCTTCCTTTTTTTTTTCATTCTCAATTTTTATGTTGTGTTTTTTTCGGTTTCCGTTTGGCACTCCCCCTGACGAGGTGTCCACGTTCTCGATTGCTTCCAGTCTTGGTCTTCCGCACTCGGGGGCCCCCGCCAGTTGGCCAGGTGGATCCAACCAATCATTTCGCTAACTCATCTGAACACTCCTTCAGGTGCCGACGGATCTGAATATCTGATGATGCTCTCGTACGCTACGTTCCCTTCTTCTTCTCGAAGTTTGGAACAACGGAAGAAGCCTTGACTCAAGTGGGGCTTCCGAGTTCCCCAACGGAAGTCAAGTCAAGTCCACTGTCTCACGCTCTCACGCTCTCACGCTCTCACGCTCTCACGCTCTCATTGCATTCCGCTCTGGCGCCTGCAGGAAGTTCTGGGATCGGGGACTTGCCCGCCGCTGGACGGACTGGAGCCACCTGCCCGACTTCTTTCGTGATTTAACCCTTCAAACGACGGGCTCATAACCGTGGAAATCATCTATTTTAACACCAACCGTGTGAAGTTTTGGATAAAAATAATGCAAATTAAAGCACTCATTGGAAGTCAAACTATTGTAGATGATATTCCCTTTTCCCAAAAAAACTGGAGGATGAATAATTGCACTTCTGTCCTACACAAGAGATTCTCTTGTCATTCATCATCTACAAAACATTCGCCTCGACGTTGAAGAGTTAATTAACGGTGCCTAACTAAACCTCCAACTCTGTATGTGGGAGGGGGGGTACCTTCGGGCTAGGGAGGATTGACCCATGTATTGCCCCCATCAAAGGGTAAATGTAAAAATTTCCCCCTATTTTGTGCCGATTAAATTTTGAATTTCTTCATGCCCCTAGCTAATTGGGGGCCTTTGATTGCAAATATGAATTCAGAATTTGCAAATTTTATCATATGCAACAAATAAAAAATTCCCAATGTTTTCTACAGGGATAAAACATGGAGCAATACAAGGGTCAATCCTCCCTGGCCGGACTTTGATACTAAGTTGGCATAGAGGTAGGCACCTAATTAACTTGATGGTATTTCAATGCACCATCATGGCACCATATTCACATGCCTTGAAGTTCCTAATGAGTAGATCATCAACAATTTAAGGCACAAAATTTCATAATTTTATGAAATTTGCTGAAATTGAAATTACTATGAATTTGGGGAGCCATAAAGTATTTGGAACCCATAGCCAATGTTTAGAGTCTTCCAATTTCGATCATTCAAGAACTACTTTTTGCTCACTACTTTGGTACACGTGTCATGATCTTATTAGTCCCAACCTTGAAAAAAAACATTTTAAGCTTTGATTGAAAATTTGATTCAACCCTTGTTGGAAACAATGCCCCCCTACAGGTTGGGTATAAGTCGTGGTTGACAATGGGTACGTTTGCTTTAATTCAGTTCCTTGTAATGTCCAAAATGCAGGCCATCTTTCCTGGTAATGAAGGTTGCTGCTTTGGATTTGAAAACACACGTCATGTAACTTAGTGGTTGGCACTTAGGAATTGTAGTTCACTCCTATGAATTTCCAAAGTGTTGGCATGACATCTCTTGAGGATAGCATCTAATCAATTAAATCCTACAATTTTTTTACTATGTTTTCACAAAAAATGCTCCAAAACTACCATTTCTGGGACAAGTACCAAATTTTAGTAAAACAAACATTTGGGGAGATGTAACCATAGGATCTTATAGTAAACTGGTTTGAGAAGATGTAGACAAAATTTCACAAATTTTCACCATGTTGATTGCAAGATATTAGCAATTGAAGTGAAAAGAATCTTTTTTTTGGCTATGCAAAAAAACGAGTAGTTGTACTTCACAAGGTCACATTTGTATGAAAAAATGTCCAAAATGGTGGTGCTTCTTTGGAATCATTCTTCAAAGCAAGTTGGCTACATGCTTGAAAAAATTCAAATCATTTGGAGTTGTTTAACATGTAAGAAAAAATAGTAGGTAGAAAGAAGTAGATAATGATTTAAAATACTAATTGTTATGAATCTAGTTATGGAATTGAAAAATGCCAATCCAATGGTCGTTCTGTTGTAATAAACAATCTACACCTAATGCTTTTATTTATTTTTCAAAAATATTGAAAATTGAATTAAATAAAGGACTTCAAAGTTTATCTTACAATAGAGATTCTATAACTCCCCACAAACTCCCGCAAACTAAAACTCCTCTAACTTTCATCTCATTAATCAAAATGGAACAATTCAAAGCTTTCCACGCATAAATCTAGACAACCAATTTCATTTTTTATTTCTTAAAAAAGTGAATGCTAAAGAAATCTTTTGAGTTGCTCAAACTACTTATTGATTATTGAAAACTACATATCATACAATAACTTTTTAACCATGTAATCAAAAGTTATGAAAATTGTTGAGCCTTAAAGCTACTCCTCATGCAAATGTTGTGTGGATATTTCAAAGATAAGTAAATAAAAATTACATTCAAAATTTCTATGTTGCCAAAAAAACATTGTTTAGGGCTTTGTGGGTTAAGCAATTTAGTATACTTGCAGTATATACATGGTGGCAGAAAAAAAATTCCTCTTTTAGATAAAATAGATTAAAAGGATTTCATTTTTTTGTAACATATTTTCTTCATTATCAAAATTCCCATTAATTTTTTTGTGAAGAATTTGTTTGACCTATTCTTGTTGTATAGGTCACCCTATTTTCAACTATAGGTTGATTACAAAATTGACAATGCTTCAATGTAAGTGATAATTGTGGCTTCCAATGTACACCTCCTGAACATATGTGTTGCTCCTGCTTTGAGCTGTCATCTAAACCTCAATTGATTGGAAATATAGCAACCTAACTAGCAAAAATTGGTAGATGATCGGAAAGGGGCCGGCTAACTTATAATTTTGTTTGGAGTGAAGGAAGAGGGAGTAGAGATATGTTAAATCAAGTGAAATTGAGCCTCTTTTATATTACTTTCTTTCATAAAGACTAGATGTGAGTACTAGCTTTTACTTTCACTGCCTTTACTTTGCATCTTTGCAAAATGAGATGTCAAAGATTCATTTTAACATACCAACAATTTAGAATGTGTTGGACATGGTTCTAAAAATTTAGTTGGTTGTAAAACATAAACATTTTGTTCATGAAATTTATTGTATCTATTTATTGATAAGATTGCATTATTTTGTCTAGAACCATCAATGAAGTATTGTATCTTGATTGCTTGCAATAAATCTTCCCATTTAAGATGGAAGTTTTAAAATATTTATTTTCTACTTATCCATAGGTAAGAAAAAACACTTTATTATATTTGATTGTGAATATATATTTTAATTGTAAATGAACAATCTTATAATAGTCCAATTTATTATAGAAAACTATACTCTTCAATCTATGTCATACTTCAAGGGACTTTATTTGTGGTTATTTTTCTTGACTCAAAATCATTCACAGAGTCTCCTTGTTGACTTATTAAACCGTTGAGGACATCTATATCAACTTACACTAATTTAAATGTACAAATAGTAAATCTTTTTGAAAATTAGTATCACACACACTAATAAGTAGATGAAACTCATTTGAATTCATGTTTGAATAACTGAACCCTTAACCCCAAAATGACCTTGGAAATTCTTGAGCTTCTAGAAATTTGTTCTAAATTGAATTAAAAGCCAACATTTTGATAAGTTGTATCAATTTTTTTTGAATTGTAACCGTATAAAATCAAACTAGACATGTTAGACATCACATTAGAAAAGAAAACACAACAATATCTCTTACGGATTGAAAGATTATAATGTTTGATCATGAGGGTGTTAAAATTGTGAAAGTGATTTGAAGTCTTTCAATCCTCTTTTCACATGTCAAATCTAAAAAGTAGGTCACCAAAAAAATATGATGTTGAAGGGCCTAACATGCATAACCCCAATCAATTTATGACTTCTCAAAATCTACTCTACAATTTTTTTGGATGAGTTTCTAATGTGATTTTTTCTCAAAGATCTAGTGTATTTGAGGCTCATTCGCAAGAGCCCTCAACACTACAAAAGTCAAGATTGCAATGGCCCCCCGTGCTCAAAATCTTGAATAGAAAAATCATAATCAATCATTTTCAAAATCAGATTTTTGAAGCTAAAATTAAACTTCAAAAATAATTTATCAAAAATATAAATTACAAAAAATAATAGTTTGGTAAGGTTTTATTTAACTTCAAAAATTGGTCAAGGACACATTCTGTCCTCAGGGTCCTTTTGGGGTTAAACGATGTTGAGGCCAAAAAGTGGCCGATGGATAACTTGACTATTCAATGTAGAAACAAAGAATGCACCTATTGGTCCAATAATACAAACTGATTTGGGGTGGCTACCTTGATCGTGGGGGCCCGCCATGTCCTTCAAGGGTTTAAAAAGAATTCGGCCACCACGTCTATTAATAGCAGTAATGCATATTCTACGGCAAATCTTCACTAGCCTGAAGATTTGCCGTACAATATGCAAATCTTCACTAGACTCCCAACTAACTCGCTTAACTTATTTCTGGCCCCATTTCTGGTCCGATGGATGCTCTTCCCTGCCCAATGGTGTCATGGCCTTTTTCCCAAGAAACACTCCACTGCCACGTGGCAGACCCTGATTGATGAAAAGCCTCTTGGTATGATCCAATGATCCACTCCGTTTTCTTGTTCCAAACTCCAATTCCCAGAAGATTCCGGACGATGCTTCTTGTCAAGGTCGGGTTAGTAAGTTATTCACCTAACGTAGTGACCTCTTTAATATAGATTGATTAATACCCAGAAGATGCGTTTGCATCTTCTGGATATGTGACGTGTCGTAGCTTGGAATCTTGAGAAAGGGAGCTTCAACTGAAACATCGAATTAATTTTTTTGCCAAACTTAACCCCAGTAATATATAATACTGTAGTGTGCCTCGTGCTGTCAGTTGCCACATCCAAGAAAAAGTAAGTTTTTTTAGTTTTTTTAATTAAAAAATAACTCAAAAATTCATAACTTTCTACATCGTAGGTCCAAACGTCACGAAACAAAGTCCGTGCACCCTTCCTCGCCGATAGCTTTTCGACGGTACCAAGAACACAACTGGGGGACACATTGTCTAGGATATCTCACCGTAACTAACTAACTAACAAACAAAACAAAATATACAAACAAACAACCTAACTTAAGGTGTGGATATAGACAACTTTTACTTGGAAACATGGGATCTACACATTAAGAGCAAATTAAGATAAGAGCAATCCCCACCAATTCCGACATTTGCAAGTTACAATTAGAATGCACAATGAGTAATGGGGGTCGATTCTACCATAAGAATGTTGCGCGAAGGTTAAAGAACTGCTCTTGAGACTATGAACCATGTCGTGTGGGGCGCATTCTATATAGAAACTTGCTCAAGGACTTGCTCTTGCACAAAGTGCGTTCCACATAGCGCGTTTCTAATACTGAATAGTGAAATTAGCTTGCCATTAAAATTATATAGGTTGCCTTACTAATAAAAATGACCTCATAACTCACCGCTTGTCCACATAGAGGTGCAATGTGGCTCTCTAAATTTACTCTTGATATGTGTATTGCATTAAATATTGATGAAAATGATGGCATCCTTGTATAAGAATATGAAAATATATGTGCAGTATACAGTGACAAACGGAACCAAGTACTGATGTGAAACGTTTTCATTCAAACGACCACACCATAAGCATCAATGGACAAAGTCCATGAGTGTATATATGAAAGTTGTAGTGTACAACATATTGCACGTTACTATGGAAGTTTGAAGAAAAAATTAGTTATGAGTTGAAAGAAAATCAATTTCAAAGTTAGCCATGTCTAAAAGTCAGTTTTGTTCAACATGATTTGAAGTTACTTTATTTTTTGTCAATTTTTTCTTAGAACTCCGGAAAAACTTTTTGTGCCTTGGCATGTTGGTATACATCATTTCAAATTGTTGTACCTAAAAATTGAAGGAAATTGACATTTATAGAAATTAAAATATAAACAATTTAACAAACATGCATTCAAATGATGTTGGTTCTTACAATATTTGATTATTTTTTTAGAATTGAGAGCATGGGATAACATTAGCCATTGTAGAGATAGTATAGGGTGCAATATGGACCATTTTTATATCTCAATGCCCTTGCATTTGAAATATTTGTTGAAGAGGGCAATTCCATTTATATCTCACAATTGTATAATGTATTTCTTCATTCAATTTCTTTGTCCAAAGACTAGTGTTTATAATGCACATAATTGATCCAACAAATTTGAATTTTTTGTTTGAATTTTTTTCCTTATAGATTATTTTTTCTATATGGATAGATTTGATTCATTCCATTTGAATTTGTTATGAGAAAGTTATGGACAATCTTGTTTCTTGGGCCATTAGAGCATCTTCTTGAAAAATAACTTGTAGGACTAATTTTTGAATGCAATTTCTATAATTTTTCAAAAACAAAAACTCCACATGGTTTAGTTTTTTTCCTAAAACAATCTCACCATTGGGATTAGTGCGTTTTAATTCCATTTTAGAGATATTGATAATTTAGATTTTCCTTCTATCTCATATCTACTTCTACTTAATATTTTTTAAAGAATAAAAAATAATTAAAAAAAATTTGTTTCCCCCTTAGACTCTCAACTCAATTCCCCACAATAAAGATTTAAAGCTCAAAATTTTGTAGTGCAAAAAATTTAATTTAAGAAGGTTTAAAGTCAAATAATCTAGTCTTGGAATGTGTTTATTTTTATTTTTTACTTTAAACACAGATATCTTGCAACTTGTGCAGTCAAAGTTTTTGAAATTTTTCCTATATATTCTCATACTAGTGAGGTGTATGATCTTACGATTATATGTGCAAAAAAAACAAATTTCAATTTTTTTTTACTCCTTGCTATAAAAATGGCAGCTTTGAGTGTTTCTTGGCAGAAAAAAGGCCTTGGTCTTTAGGGGTTATTTTGTTTAAGGATTTAGGATTCAGATTTTTTGAATTTTAAATTTTAAAAATTACTTTTATTTGTATTTTGGCTACATATGGCACCGGGTACACCACACCAAATAGAGAAATTGGGTTGCTTTAACCTTGGAAGGACGCAGGGGGTCCCTATGGAAATCATCATTTCTGAAACCGTGGGAATAATTGATAATAAAAAAACCAAAATAACTCATTTGAAGTCAAAATACTGTAGGAAGATCTCTACTTTCCAAAACTAATTCCAAGGATGAATAGTTGTATTTCTGTTCCTACACAGGAGAATGCCTTGTCATTCATCGGACACTAAACATCCGTGGCGTCCTTTTTGGGCTAACAATGAAGTTACCTTAGCCAGAGAAGTTACAATTTTGTCCACTTGGAAGCACAAGTGACTCTCTACACTTGGGCCATGAACCAATGCACCAACCCATGCAACACACATTGGTTCCCACGTTATTGCATCCTTCTACAATACTACCGGTAGAACATATCATATTCATATAGTGTTAGAATGTCGAGAAATTAGTGTGGGGCACCCTAATTTCACTATTCTGTGTAGCTCAGATGGGTTGTGGTAGTTCGAATATTCTTGTTCCCTTCTCCACGCACATGACCGTCCTGTTGCCGTTGGGTTGGAGCCAATTTGATCGTGTCCAATTGCTCTCAACATAAATTTAGTCAGCATGCAACGCCCGCCCCAACCCAAAATTCAGGGGCGTGGGGCTGTGTGTGTGCAAGAGAAGTCGAGGGTAAGCCGGGTACGTTAAAAAAATTCTGAATTTGGTAGATTCTACCTCACTGCAGCAGCCTCACAGGGAGGCACCGGCAGCCCCGAAGCCCTGGCACCCGTGCTGGAGTCCCAAGTTCTCGGGTTCACGTCATGTGGAGTGCAGTGATGCACTGTAACGCGGTCTTTCATAATGGAATGGGAACCACTGTTCACAATGCCATGGACTGAAAAGGAAGCCCACCCATTTCCGACTACTGAAGCAATTATGCGTATCTGGATTCTGGAGCACGGGGTTCTTGAGTGGGGGGAATGATAGAAATAGAGTTCGCAAGGATTTTCATAATTTTTCATATATATATTTTTTCAGAACGGTATTACCATGATTTTTTTTTAACTAGATGGAAGATTATGTTCGATCCATAGTGGTCATGTCGGTCTCTTCCTATTTCCGACCCAAGGCTGGTTGCAAAATTGACAAAAGGTTGGTTGCAATATGGAGAGATTTGTAGCCAATCATAATGTGCCACAATCATATCAGGAAACTGTGCCATAATTTATCACTATTCATCTCTATTGCATGGAAAGAGACCACCCTACATTGCCAAAATGGGAAGGTGATAGCAGTTTTTGTTTTTTTCATTTAGGTGTGGGTGCTACTTTCTCTCCAGAGAGCAAGTGTAGGCAGGCATTGTGGCTTTTTCTGAGCTTGTTTTGGCATTTTTGTCATAAAGTCACTGGCTTCAAAGTAAATGATTTTGTTTGAATTTAACGGCACTGGCTTTTTCTGAATTTTATGGGTTGCAGGAAGTGGCGACTACAATTTCCAGCTTTGTGGAATTCGGGCTACTAGAATTGCAAAATTAGATTTCTTCTGGCTGCACATTTCACATAATTGCAAAATTCTGAAGACATTTTAACGACAGTATGCAAGCATCCAACACGAAAATGGCGATTTTCTTTAAATGGAAGAGGAAACATATTTTGTGAAAAAAAAAGCTTCAAAGTAACAACTACAAGTTCAAGAAATTGCTCCTACTGCTCCTAGTCCCTCAAGTATGAAAAGATGACCTGCAAAACAAACACAAGCACTCCGATGCTTGATTTAGTGCATGTTTGAAAAGTTTTGGGTTTAGGGAAATTTGCACACTATCAGCAATTATGTAACCCAACATACTAATGTAAGAGATGTTAGACCAATGCAACTATACAATACATTTTATGTCAAAGGCCCACACAATCACACACAAAGCAACGAACATGTTTTCTAGGTCCTTCTCCCTCAAAGTGCCGTGATGTCACTTGCAAGCAACAAAATTGAGACCTCCAATGCCTAAGTTAGAAAGGGAATGAAAAGGATATGTACACATTTGTTGAATTCACTTGCCAAAAATCAAAGGTTTTTTTTCCTGGCGATTTGGAGCAAAAAAGCATCAAAGATAAACTAAGGAGCACAATTGTATGATGAAGAAGTCCAACTCTATGTATGAACTATGCAAGCTACTTAAATCTTTACAGTAACTACTAAACAAGTCATCAGTTCCCACTTCCCAGCTCCCTGTTCAAGTATCAACCACTAAATGACTAGCTTTTCCACGGGATATTGATTGACTGATACAAAAAACTGAGTGTCAAAAAACAAGCATTACCTCTGAAGCAAGCAATTCCCGGGAGACAGACTTCATTTGCACATCACTTGGACCCATTCCAGGTTTGCTTCCTGCCGTCTTACATTCTCCATCTGCAAATCCCAGGAACTCCCTTTGCAGGATCTTCCATCAAAGGAAGATTTTAAACAGAAACTCCAAAGGATGTGGTTGCAAATTGGCAATAAAAATGACAAGTTCAGTTGGGCATGAGCGCAACTGAATACAATACCAAGAAAAGAGGTGGACAATTGAAATTCAGCAAAACCATCATCCAGCCTACATAATTTAAGGATATTTTGCACTAACCAATGTTGTCGACATGGTGGCTCCCACAATCGTGGACCAGACGGCTCCACTTGATCAAAGTCCCCACATGGGCATTGCAGCAGTCCGCATAGTCATTGGCCTACTTCGAAATCCACGAGAATTCCCAATCCGTTAATAACAAGAGATCTCACGGTCCTTGGAGGTGGGTCCTCTGTGCTATGTCCTTTCTGTGCTTTTTTGACAGCTACATAGTTGTGTCCTTGGTTGGACCCATTCCAAGTTTGCTTCCTCCCGTCCTGCATTCTTCATCTGCAAATAGCCACAAGAACAAACGCATACACTAGGAATTCACAACAAGAAAGAGCTCATAGCCATGTTCAATGGAAGGGATACATAATACTTTGGACAAGCCATCCAGTTGCAACCAAACTGAATTGCAACAAACACTGAGATGCTATTAGGTCTATCACCTGCCTACTCAGTGGCCAAACTATAAACGAACTCCCAACTCATAGCTACCCTGTAATCCTGCACTAATTCTGCAATGAAAATCAAGTTAGGCCGTCACTGCATAGCGCTGACGCTCAGTGGCAAGGACCCACTGCTTGAAGCAGTCGTCATACGGGAAATTCTTGAGAGTGTAAACATTCTGGCAGTGCATGCCCACAACCACGCCAAGGTGCTGGTCCAATCTATTACGCAGCTTGTCCTTGAGGAAAGACAACGTAGAGAAGGTGCGTTCGTCTTCCACACTCCCTAGAACGTGAACCATGGCAATTTGGGCCAGTTTGATGTACTTTGCGAATTTGTTGTCCAGTGAAGTATTGGCGTCTAGAATCCTCCACAGTTTTGTCAGAGGGTTCACCAGCTGATGCGCAAGAGCATTCACTGGGGGCAGCTCCATGGCTGCATGTGCACTGGAAATCATCGCAATCTTGAAGAGTGGTTGTTCGGACTCCAGTGCGAATTTGTCCAGGACGGCAGGCACAAATCGTTTACTGTCACCCTCCCCAATCCACTTGGGCTCTCCGTAAAAATCTTTGATAATGTCGAGATGCTTGCGGAAGCTGGCGCTGCAGTCCCCCTGCAGCCAGTACTGGGGATACACAACACCCAACGCGTCCATGAGACCGTGATCAGGAAACCTTGATGCCATCTCGTCCATCAACTTCCGTGCAGCCTCTGGCAGAAAACCAAACCACTATGTTAAAGGAGGCATGCCACATAAAGATGTGGACATTGAAATGACAAAGCAGGTCTTAGGAAGCACACAAGCATTTACAGGACATTGAAATTACAAAGCATTGAAATTACAAAGCAGGTCTTAGATAGCATACAAGCATTTACAAGACATTGAATTACAGAGCACGGTTGGAAACTTACCTCGGCAATCATTCTGGACAGTTGCCGCAATAGCCGCATATCCCTCCCGATTGACCATGGATCCATCATGCAAGGCGTACAGAGTCTCTCTGCCCACCACAAAGCACAGAGACTCATAAGGCAAGTTGAGATTTGCCTCCCACTTCATGAGAATCTGCTCGTGAGAACATTGCAACACTTGATTGTATGCATGGAAGTCATCCTTGCAGAAGGCTGTGTCTGCATTTAGATACAAGGTGAACAGGTTGCTCTGGCACGTGCCCAGTGCCCCTACGAAGTCACAAACAAAAGCATCCCGTTTCTGGGCCCACTGAATGAGAGTGTCCACTGATTCCAGCATGGAAAGGAGTGCCAACATCCCGAGTAACACATATGGGTCCAGGAGCAAAGAAAGATTTGCCTGTGCAATGTCAATCCACAATGTTACGCCCCATCTTCCAATTTTCCATCAAACATACCAAAGAACTTAACAACAAAGAAGTCGACAGCAAACATCCTCTACATCCTAAAGCAAGAAAGTTTACAACAACTCTAAAGCAAGCAAGTTTAATTTACAGCAAAGAATGTGAAATCACAATCCAACAAAGAAGCAAACAACTTGACAGCAAATAACGTGAAAACAAAACAACAAAGAAGCAAACAACTTCACCGCAAAGAAGCAAGCAACAAAGAAGTTCTTCAACAAACACCAGGTAAGAGCAAGAGAAAAAAAAAGTGGACAACGAAAACTCACCCGTGCCTTGACTCCCCATTTTCTGTCGTTTTTGTCGGCCAACATCATAGCAATCACGCCCTTGTACTCTGCAAGCAGCCTCCGGATTGGCGCAAGGCAACTCATCCACCGAGTTTTCACATTCTTCAAGAGCTTCAACCCTTTTGACTCAAGCTGCTGAGAGAGGGCTCGGAACTCGGCTGCCTTCTTCGGTGAATGCGTGAAGTACGTATGCGTGGACCGCAAAACTTCTTCTACCGCATGCATCACTGTCAGTTGGAAGAGTGACTGGGCCGCTAAGTTCAAGCGGTGAGTGCAGTAGTGAACTCCAGTTGCGAAAGGAGCAAACTTTTCTTTTAGTTGTGAAGTTACACCAGTCTTCGAGCCCTGGAAGGCGCTGACGCCAGCAGTGCCGAAGCACAAGAGCTTCTGCGCAATGTCGGACTCCGTAACCCCCCTGCCTGAACTAAGAGCTCCCATGACGACAGCGGTGAGTTTGTTCGCAGTGGCCCCGTTCGGCTCCATCTTCTGGATTGACAACAACAAAGGGACGCGACACCAATTCACCATAACATATGCATGAATCGCAATCCAGCTGCTATTGTCACACGCGCTGGTTTCATCTGCGGACAGGGCCCAGTATGCCGCACTTGAGACTAGAGACTTGTTTTTTTGCTTCACAAAGTCATAAATATGCTCCGCCATCACCCACCCTGATCCGTCAGCCCAGTGCTTGCGAGAAACCTCAGGGACATCGAGAAACTCGTAAAGGTCAAATCGAGCTTCAAACTCCGTCATCGGCCTGCCTCCTTCTAGCAACTGAAACAAAGTGGCGAATTGGACGCGTTTCTTCCGCGACTCTGCCGTGCTACAACCCTGGATTTGTTCTGCCACAGGCATGGGTCCTCTAGCTGCATAAAGTAGCATACATTTCTTGTGAATCTCACGCTGCCCATGTTTCGAAATTGTATCCCACTTAGGAGCCATTTGTACAGGCTTCCTTCGCACCACAGAGCAAGGTCTGCAACGCACCAAGTGCATGACACCATCTTCCGCTAGAACTGCCTCGCTCCAAGGCTCCTTTGCCGCCCACTCGGTGTGGAATTTCCTGTACAGGTCATAATTATTTTTTAATTTCGTCATTGTGCTTGCGTTTGATGGTCCCGCTGCCCGTGTTGGCTTGACCCTGAGGTCTCCGCTCTTCCTCTTGCTCCCACCACGCGCTAGAGGATTGACGAAGGCATCATCGTCAGAATCGACCATCTCGTCCGCACTGATGTCTAAGTCTTCCTCCGAATTCCAGATTGCTTCCTCTTCGTCCGAGACATGGACAACTGCGGGGCACAAGAGAAGGATCTCGGTGTCCATAGATTGGAAAGTGTCCAACTCTGTATCCGGCAGTTGCGAACTAGAAGACCCTGCACCGAAGCCACAAACATCGACACTTTGCAGCGGCCCGCGATTCAGAGAGTTCCGACTTGAGGAAAAGTAGCTGCGCATCGTCGTGGCGGATCTGGCTCTCTTCCTTGACTCCACCTCCAGTGCTCACTTGGATGCTTGCGCCTTGCGTTCAGCAGCCTTTGCTTCCTGCTGCAATCGTGCCAATCGTCGTTCACGCCTCTCCGCCACCTTTGTATTCAGAGTCGCCTTCGCAGCTGTCGCAAATCCCATATCCACCGGAGCAGAAGGGGAGTCCGCCATGTCTCCTCCACGTAACAGCACTCGCCAACCACCAATTCCCCAGGCAAATGAGAATTCCAACAACGAAAAATGAACTCCCCAAACCCCAAGTCCTGCAAAGCAAAGTGCTCCCAGATCCCAAGTCGTCCAAAGCAAAGTGTACCCCAACTCGTCCAAACTCAAAAGCACACTTAGCACAATGACAACAAACTGATCGGAATTGGGAGAAAGGATGTCGAACTGAATCGCAATGGAACTGCTGAATTCCACGCAGCATAGCAGCACATAAAACGCAGAGGTCCACTTGGTTCAGCCGCCTTCCAAAAACCCAAGATGATTCAATGAGAGCCATAACTCCACAACAATCACAAGAACGTGGCCGCACTTTACTAAAGCTCGTCATGAAGGTGGCGATCCCCCCTCTCTCTCAAGAAACGAAGTGGCTGTGAATGCTGCAGCCTAAATCAATCGCTGGCTATCACAAACCCTACGCCATCGCGGAGTGGGCTACACCAAAAAACCTAACGCAGTGAATGTGGCGATTGCTCAATTGAAGACATTAGAGAAGGTGGCCTTCAAGCCAAATAACTTGAGAGAGAAGGTGGCGTCAAGTTCACAGTGATCGGACATACTGAAGCACAACGGGTTGCTTCACTGTGAAACGGAAAGCAAGGTGACAGGCGGCGATGGCGACGTGGAGGGGACTTCCACGACCATTACACGCAGAAAGTGCGTCAGGTCCTGAGACCGCCCACAGGTACAGGCGATTTAAGACGCTTTTGGACCTTTTTTTTTCTATAGTCTTGGTGCTGGCAATTTTTTTTTGGTGCAATTTTGCTCCAAATCGCCAGAAAAAACAAAACACTGGGTGATAGTAAGGAATGAGTTGGCTCCCATATGCATTTTCTGGATAGGTTGAGAGTCTTTGTTAAAATTAGTTTTTTTTGCCCAGTCATACAATTTTGCCCATATAATCAAGCATTATGCTTTATGCTTCTACTGGAAAAATTTCCCTCCTACAGTTGATGCCGGATAATGCCGTCTTGCATTAGGTATTACCCTATATATACATAATTGAACAAAGAGGATTGCTAGTATACAAGCCTAGGATCTTTAGCCCATGAACATAGGCACCTATGTTATAGGATATCTACATTATAGGAACCTATATTGTAGGTGCCTACTTTATAAGTACCTTCCATTACTTGTAGGTGCCTATGTTGTACGCACCTTTCATAGTACATGTCTATACCATGAATTACTTTTTGAAAACATCCATTCAAAATTGACTTTGTAAATTATTTTTGAATTTCTAGTAATTTATCAATAGAAAATCATCTTTAAGGGATTAAAAAATATAAAATTATCCACCACAAAACAAATAACAAATTTTAATGTTTATTTCCAATAAGGGAACAAAATTACTCTCTTTAATAAACTTTTCTTTTAAGGCTTGTAGTATTAGCTCAAAGACAGTACTACACTCTTTAATTTAGTATATTATTTAAATTTGTTTGTTTTTGTGGTAGTACCTCATATCATTGGAAACACCATGCCAATTGGGGTGCTATTGGAAATTACTCAAGGAAGGGTAGTGTACACAACAAATTTTATGCTACTCCAACTTTTAAAATAGAAATTATTAGATTTTCAGAAAAATTCATCACTTAGAATTACATGAATTAGGAAAAAAATAAAAAAACAAAGTATATTTTCAATTTCTATTTTGCTTAAAGGATAGACATTTAGAACATGTCAGATACATGATTGCTTTTTTATTAATAATTGTTTTTTGTTATTGAATATTAGGAAAAGTAGAAAAGAAGACATTAGGATTGTTGGCCTTTTTGTTTTTTAAAGTTAATTTTGCAATGTTTCAATTGCAATAATAATAGTAAATCAACATGTCATGTTTTGGAGACAATTATTTAACCTAACCTCAACCATTATTATTGTATGTCACTTATTTATTTATTTTTTAAACTTCATGAATATCATACTTTGAAAGTAAATGCTTTACATCTTAAAGATCATTAGCTCATAATTTTTAAAATAAAATGATTGGTATTTGCATTTAAAGAATATTTAATAATGGCACCAGTGTCCTCCCAATGGTTTAATTTATATATATTTTTTGTATTTTGGCAATTTTTTTATTGGATCCTAATAAAAGGGGAGGAGACTTTGCATTGATAAAAAAGCTCACTTGAAAATCCAACTACTATAAATAAAAAATGAAAATGAAAAGAGAGTCTTGTTTCTTATTTGTTGTTCCATATTCCACATTTACAACATTATGGGGATGGAAATTTTCCTATAATATCTTGAAATATTGACAAAATATGTAATTTTTTCCTCGAAATCTCGTGCCATGCCAAACTCATGTAAATTTTTTGGAGTTCACTTTCTTTGACCAAAAGAAAGGAGGTTTTGCATTGATGAAAGGTACTATGAATTTTTTTACTATTATTTTATTCAAAATTCAAAAAGTTCAACCACTTTAAAGAATAAAAACATGAAAAGAAAACAATTGCTCTTTATTCATCATTTCTATTTGCATGTTTCTAGTGTCCACAAAATATACTATTTGCTTTCCAGTATATATATTTCTTCCTATGTTGAAATTGTGTAATTTTTTTAATTCCCCACGAGAAGGCTTTCCATTCTACCGGAAATACCGTACCCCAATGATCAGATGCGATAAACAAATCATTTTTTTTTCTCTTCGATTCTTTGTACAACCAAGCTGCCCGACTGCCCGTGACTCAAACCGACGGACAGATAATCATCCGTCCCACGCGAATCTGAGGGCCAGGATGAAAGAAGCTCCCAAACGATCGGACGGTAATAAACGCTAGTCAGAGGAAACGCGTAGAGGGTCCGGATGAAAGCTCCTTGTCGTACGGAAAGCCCGTGAAGGTCAGGCAAGCCCTTTAAAAACGATAAAGTTTGCGAAACGGGTATTGTGCCGCAGGTGTCTTCGGAGCTTCAGGTGGCGCCATCGCCGCTGGTTGTGAGGAATGCTGGGAGTTTCGTATTTTTCTGCGTGTTTTTAAGATTTGTGAGAGGCGATTAATATTTTAGGGCGAGAATTGATGTTGTGGTAGGCTGGTTAGCTTTTCTTATTCTTGGAAGGGGACAGGAAGTTGAGAATTGGTACAGGACAGCTGATCACGGGTGAAATTGAACTGTAGAGGACGTGAACAGAACAATTTAGGAAGGTAAAAACTAAAAGAACAACAGATTTGGATCAACGTCGAAGCGGAAGTTCAGGGGGGATGGACCTAGACCCTCGGAGCCGGAACTAAGTTAGACGTTGCGGCGTTGAGGGTCGTGGAGTTTTTTCCGTTTTTTCTCTTTCTCTATTTCTTTTTCTGTCTTCTTCTTGCTTCCTGGGCTGTGCATTTTAATTAAAGGGAGCGTGATTGCGGTAATTGAGAGCAGAGTGTGAGGTTTGGTGTTGTGATCGCCGTGTTGCGAGGGGAAGAGCGGTGCTGGAGTGAGTGAGTTTTTTTTAAGGGAGTGTGTGTAGTGGTGTGATGAGGGAGTGTGGTCGCTTGTAGTGATGAGAGAGAGCGACGAAGGTCGCCAGGATGTGGAGGCGGTCGTCCAGCGGCCTCCGCAGCTGGATTTGTATGAGCCTCTGTTGGATCAGGAAAAGGTTTACGCGAATGGAAACGGGAACGACGCCAGAAATGGAATGCATCACGTGGCTACGATCGGCACGAAAGTGGCGCCTATCGAGAGTCTTGATTTCGAGTAAGTTGCACTTTTTTGACCATCGGTGCTTGTTCTTGTATAGATGAGTAGTTGAATCCGGCGATTTAAGAGCGATTTTCAAAATTCTTACGATTTTCGGCGTGGTAGTGATCGTGGATGAATTTCTCCTCCTATTTGTTCCAAGGATCAACCGTGGATGGTTTAACCGTAGAGTTTTTGCGAGTTGTTTCGGGGTATCGCTTCGAATTTGTCGTGGATCTCAATGTTGTGAATCTGGTGGTAGAGATAGAGTAGTTTAATTTAGAAGCGTCAGGGAACTCCTCGGAATCGACTGGTATATCTATTTGTTTTGAAGATTTAGCAGACCTACGAAGCGCTTTGTTCTAATAACGGGATGCGTGGTAAAACAGTTCTTTATACGCAATTTGCGTTTCTTAAGTAGTGCTCTGATCTCTTGGGCGGTTGTTCTGCAGACTTGTGGAAAACGAACTATTCAGAGAAGACTGGCGTTCCAGGGAGAAAAGCGAGATTCTGCAATACGTTGCTGTGAAATGGGCCTTCGTGTTTCTTGTTGGCCTTCTGACTGCATTTGCTGCCTTGGGGATCAACATTGCTGTCGAGAATATTGCAGGACTGAAATTTTTGTTTACGGTGAACTTCATGAAGTCGGACAGGCAAGGAATTTTTTCCTCCTTATACCTATGCTTCTCTAATTTAGTGTGCGAATCTGATGTCTGGGATTCGACATGTGTAATCAAGCTTGACAAGTTCAAATTGCCAAAGAATTTTCCTTGCAATGTCTCACCTACGTCTGGATGTGAGCTTGATTTTAGCTTGCAACGTGTCCGGATGGTATTGTTGATGCCGACCTTAAAACTTCGCATATTTTTTTCGTCGAACTTTCCTCGATTTGTCTTATCAGAAAACCTGTCAATTGCTCTTTTTCTGTGTCGCATATTTCAATTACAGAAACGATCACTACTTTTCGTGTTAATGAGGCGATTCTCCTTCCCTTTTGTCTTTGATCTCAGCCTTCTACAGCACGTTAGTGTTCATGGTTTGGTGAGTTGTTTTCCTGAGTAATCCTGTCAGCGATGTGATAGAGAACTGCTTTGCGGTTGTAGTTTTGGAAATTACTGACTGATCAGACGTATTTGTGTGACAGGTTTGTTATGGCATTCTTGGTATATGCCGGTTTCAACGTGATGTTGGTCATGGTTGCCGCTTTACTTTGTGTATATATAGGCCCTTCTGCAGCGGGGTCAGGAATCCCTGAAGTGAAGGCTTACCTCAACGGTGTTGACACTCCCAATATATTTTCATTCAAGACGCTCATTGTTAAGGTAAGAGTCTAATATCTTCATCTCAGTCTGGCATCAGTGAGTAAATTGGTTTCCTATTTTTTCTGTTTTCCTCCCTGAGGAATGCTGAGCAAGAAAGGAATAGGTAGTGTTCTTGCCCTCTCTTTTTGGCTCCACCGTGATTTGGACACCAGTTGAAAAAAGACCCATGCGAGATGCTGACTTCTCATGCCTCTCTTGATGTGAAATGCAGATACTGGGGAGCATAGGGTCTGTAGCTGGTGGTTTAATTGTGGGAAAGGAAGGTCCACTTGTGCATGTGGGCTCCTGCATTGCTTCACTGCTTGGTCAGGGAGGGTCTGTAAGACATGGTTTGACATGGAAATGGTTGCGCTACCTAAAGAATGATCGAGATCGGCGAGATCTTGTGACTTGCGGAGCTGCTGCGGGAGTTGCGTCGGCATTTCGCGCACCTGTAGGGGGGGTTCTATTTGCATTGGAAGAAGTTACCTCTTGGTATCTACTGTACCTTTTTGTTATGCACCTTCCTACTTTTCTCCATCAGTTCGGATTATTCTTGTCTTAGAACAGGGTGCATTTGCAGGATGAGATTTTCAACTTTCACTCTATCCACCTTTGTAGATGATCAATTCTTACGTGGGAATTTCCAGGTGGCGAGGTCCTCTTTTGTGGAGGGCATTCTTCACCACGGCCGTGGTTGCTGTGGTTCTGCGCACTGGAATTTCTTGGTGCAAAGAGGGGCACTGTGGGCTGGCTGGTGAAGGTGGATTGATCATTTTCAACATGAGCGGTGTGCAAGACAACTATGGGTTGAATGAACTTGTTCCAGTGGTCGTTTTGGGAGTGCTAGGGGGGCTGCTTGGCAGCCTTTTCAATCAAATTAATGCGAAGATGATTATATGGACTGGCTGTTGGCTGAAGAAGTAAGACTTTTTGACGAATAATTGATGGATATTTGATCCAGCAACAGAATCAGACGTTAATTTGAATGCACTTGATGCTATATTTCCATTGCGATATTTTGATGTGCTCCACATATCATGTAGTGTCAAATACGTTTCTAATCAGAGTTTCTGGCTTTGCAGGAAAGGCAAATTTGCCAAAATAGCTCAGGCTGTCATCGTTGCTCTCATTACCTCAATATGCAGTTTTGGACTCCCATGGCTAGCAACGTGTCGACCCTGCCCAGACCATTTGACCATACCTGGATTAAAATCATGCCCTACATATGGGCGTGCTGGCAACTTCAAGAATTTCCACTGCCCTACTGGAAGTTACAACGATTTGGCAGGCCTGTTCTTCAATACCAACGAGGATACTATCAGAAATTTGTTTAGCAAGGGCACAAACGGAGAGTTTCAGTTCACCTCTCTTTTCTTGTATCTGGGATCTGCTTACTCATTAGCGCTCCTCACTTATGGGATTGCAGTACCTTCCGGTCTTTTTGTCCCGGCTATCCTCTGTGGCGCTACTTATGGCAGGATCGTGGGCATGGTTATGGGGATTTTCTACAGGAATGGGCCTATCGATGAGGGCGTGTATGCTCTCTTGGGAGCAGCATCGTTTCTTGGGGGCTCCATGCGGATGACTGTATCGCTGTGTATCATATTGTTGGAGCTGACAAATAATTTACTGTTGCTCCCTCTCATCATGCTTGTCTTGCTGATTTCCAAGACTGTGGGAGACTGCTTCAATGCTGGTCTCTACTCCCTGCATGTACGTATTAAGGAGATCCCCTACCTCGACGCTCATCCTCCGCGATTCATGAGTCAACTCACTGCCCGCGATGCTATCACCCGACCGTTGATTTGGTTTTCCAAAGTTGAACGTGTGGGTGCAATTGTGGAGGTTTTGAGAAACACAAATCATCACGCTTTTCCTGTAGTGGGTGATGATATTGAAATCAATGGCAAACCAGTTCTTTTGGGCCTCGTGCTAAGGTCACACCTGCTCGTCTTGCTGAAGAAGAAGCAGTTCTTACAACTTGACCACTCTTATTCAAAGGAGCAGCCAAGTACTATTTCGGCAGCTGAATTTGCCAAACCCGGCTCTGGCAAGGGACTGACCATCGAAGGTATCGAATTGTCCGCTGAGGAAGAGGAAATGTTCTTAGATATACACGAGGTTTCCAACACTTCTCCGTACACAGTGGTTGAGACCATGTCGCTTTCAAAGGCATATACATTGTTTCGACAGCTTGGTCTCCGCCATCTTTGTGTCGTGCCAAGGACCTCTGAGGTACTCACGCATCACCTTTACCTGCTGTACTGTACAGTTGTGATGTTCTTCCCTTTTATCGGTCAAGGAATCAGCTGTAGGAATTGTCCTATCTAGTACGGCTTAGGAATACGTTACAGTACCTTCGAACTCGCCAACTTTATTACTGTTTCTAGTGTTTACACCTCTGCCACTGTATTCGTGACTCAGTGGACTTCAGAGCGGTTTATTTGGGGTTTTAACTTTTATTTCCTTCCTGTCTTTGGTGGTTATTGCAGGGACAACCCGTAATTGGACTCTTGACACGACATGACTTTATGTCTGATTATCTTCTAAACCTCTACCCTCATTTAAAACAGAATAATTACACGAAGATTCAATCTTTTACTTCATCAGTTGGAACACGACTGTAGCTTATTTTTGGCCCTGGCATAGAAATTTTTAAGTGACCTTTTTTATACAACCTTTCGAACTTATTTCGATTGACAAGTATGCTATCATACTTGTGTAGGCCCAATTCAACGGAAGAATCGGAATAACTAATTGAGAGAGATGTTGCCTATTTGTGATTTCTCTCTTCAATTTTAACCAGAGCGCTTGGGGAATCGATACGTTTTCTAGAAGCGATCGACTGTAGGCCTGTCCATCACTGTTTCAATGTGAGGGCGTTGTATTTCTATGCCCCCGAAATTTTAGATATCATTTTCAAGTGCAAGCTCACTCTCTTGACTCTCTATCTGAATGGTTTTGGTTGAACTTATTCTGGGGTGGTCTGATCTCAAACGGTCGACGTCAAGGCTTCTTCTAGCAACACGCTACGTTTCAGTGGTGACCAAGTGCACGATTCCTTGAAATTTGTTGCCTTCCTTACTGGGAGTTGTAGAGTAAACTTGCCAATTACTGCACAGACAAATTTCAAATCCTTCTCCACATAAATATAGAGCCGACTTGCGTGTTTTGAAATTTGGTGTGATTATTAAATGTCATGGTAAGGTTAACCTTTGAAAGCTAAAATGCAAAAAGATTTCTTCCTAAAAATTTTATTGCAATTTAAAGGTGACAAAGCTGAAATCTAGCACCCCTCATTGGGTGGTGATACAAAATTTTGTTCCCACTTGCAATTGAATTGGTAATTTAATTGTGCAAGTTATTGTTTGGTAAATGACAATGGTCAGTGTTGTCCATTTTTTGGATGTGTGCGGTAAATGGCAAGTTTATTCTAGATCATCCATTGATGTTTCAATTTGGTTGAGGTCCCTTCATGCAAGTCAAACTGCTAGTATCATCCAAACGTCATGTGACTTGTAAGAAATAAGATACTTAAAATACTTTCTCAAATACTTCATAGTTCTACCTCTTTTCATGTTCATCCATGGCAAAGAAGTAAAATTTGAATCTATGGCATAAATTAACCTTTCAATTGCATGAACCGTTTTAGCCAAAATAAAACATTAAATAAGAGGTCATTTACTCTAAATAATGATTAAATCGTAAATTTTAAACCCCTAAAGTTCCATAACTATGTTTTCATGTTTTCACTAAAAAAGCTCAACAACTTGCCATTTTTAGTACAAGTACCAAATTTTTGAATTTTTTTTTGACACTTGCAACCATAGGATCTTGTAGTATGCTGACTTGAGAACAAGTGGTAAAAATTTCAAAAGTTTCCACCACATGGATTGCAAGATATAAGCATTAAAATTTATTAAAATCATTTTTTGGG